>CM070876.1:160440993-161105993 GCA_036365515.1 Torymus aiolomorphi | reverse complement strand
CCAAAATCGAAAGAATGCAAACTATTTAAACAATGTTCTTTCAAACCCGATGTACAACTTGAGCTGCGTAAACTATATTGATGTTCATATATTCTCTTTTTCAAATATCTACCCGTTTGACCAACATAACAACCATTACAATCCCTACAATTAATTTTATAAACTACTCCCGATTTTAAACATTTATCATCCTTGTCTTTACAATTACTAAATAACCTTTCTAAATTATTATCGTTTCTAAAGAAAACTTGAATATTATGTTTACTAAAAACCCTTCTAATCCTTTCCGACAAACCTCTAACATATGGTAAACTAAAATATGCGTTCTTTCCATTTCTATTCCTTGTTTGATTATAAATTTCCCACATTCTCTCATCAATCATTTTGTCAATAAATTTTACCGGATAACTATTCTTAATAAATGTTTCTCTAACTAAATTTAAATTCTTTTTCCTAAAATCTTTATGTGACAATTTAATCGCTCTGTCAATGACACCTTTGATCGCACCTGTCTTGTTTCCAAATTGGTGGTGAGAACCAAATTTAAAAATCTACCTGACCATGTAGGTTTTCTATACCAATCTAATTTCACTCTATTATTATTAACTCTAATGACTCTAATATCTAAAAAACACAATTGATCATCTTTCTCAACTTCTTTTGTGAATTTAATTCTATCATGGATAGAATTAAACACATCCATCATTTCATCCACAAAACATTCAGGTACAACTGCAAAAATGTCATCAACATATCTTTTAAAAATAATTGGCTGAAAAACCAACTTAGACAAAGCAACACTTTCCAATTTTTCCATTACTAAATTGGCTATAACAGGTGACAAAGGTGATCCCATTGGACAACCATATCTTTGCTCATATAAACTATTATCAAAAGAAAAAATTGTGTTTTTAAATACCAAATTAAGTGCCTTTATAAATTCATCTTTTGTTAAACTAGTAGGTACTTTAATTTCAGACCATTTATCTTGTATAATATCATTTAACAACTCTAAAGGTATATTTGTAAACAAAGATACTACATCCAATGAAACCATCCTATGATCATTCGGAATAATAATATCTTTCATTATATCATAAAAACTCCAACTATCTTTAATATATGAATTTGTTTTACCCACTATCTTGAACAATATATTAGACAAAAATCTAGCAAGTCTATACGTCGGAAAATTTATCGATGATATTATTATTCTACATGTCAACTGTTCTTTGTGAATCTTAGGAAGCCCATAACATTTAGCTACAGTGCCATTTTCACATTTTAAATATTTAAACATACTACCCTTAATATAAGCTTTTGTTTTCCAATGCAACAATAATTCTTTCAATTTATCTTGTAGTCTATTGATATGTGGATTCCTAATTTTCACGTAAGTGGTATCATCATCCAACATAAGTTGAATTTTATTAATATAATCCCTTTTATCTGAAACTACAGTTACATTTCCTTTATCTGCTTTTTGGAAGATCATATTCGGATTCTCTCTCAAGAATTTCTTCGTTATTTTTAATTCATGGAATAAATTACTGTTCAAATAATTATCAAATCTATGTTCTCTTTTAAAATTATCAATAACTTTAACTAAAGAACTCCTACATTCTTTTTTAAACTCTAGATTAAAACTACTCATACTACTTTCTACCTCAGCGATGATATTCTTGATCGGAAGAGATTTACTTGAATATGATATTCCAAATTTAGCACCCTTTGACATGATATTTACCACTTCTTCTGGTATTACTTTGTCAGTTAAATTTCTAAACCAATCCTTATTAACATTGTTAGTTTGATTGACCTGAGAGTGTTTTCTATGCTTTAAATATTTAAATTTTCTTTTTAATTATTCCTATGGTTATATTTTACTTTTTCAAAGTACCTCTTTTGACCACGAAAAAATTCTTGCAAATAATTCTGTTCTACTTTGTTATATAAATATCTTTCAAGCTCTAATAAATATTTATTCAAACGATTAATTTCAAAATTCAAATCTCTAATTTCTAAGTTAAGTAATTTATTTTTGAAAAAGAAAATATTTTTCCGTAGATCATAAGAAACTCTTTTGTTGTAATCCCGATAAAAACCCTTATCATCAAATTTTTTCTCAATATGTTTAGGAAAAATATTTGATTTTTTATACCTTAGAAGAAAAGTGAGTTGCTCCTTTAAAATTACAATCCTTAAAATCATTTTTACCCATTTTGAGCAATAACCTTTCACCACCTTCCCATAAATCCCATATATATCTCTAAAAAACATTTTACCCCACCTTTAATAGACCTTAGTTTTATCGTTAAAAATATTACTTATGTCGACTGCAATTTACTATCAACTGATAAGAATTTTTCTATCGATCTTACAGTCTTACAAATTAAATTAAAATAATTAATATTTATGGCAGTCAGATTGCCCTTGTTTATAATCACCCCCGCAGAATCTGAAATAAAAACTTAATTAAAACCTGGAAAAAACTTTGTTAGCAAAGGACGATCTGACTGCCCACCACCACCACATTGTCCAACATTTCGAGCCCGCTCCGGCTCCTCCTCAGGGACTGAAATGAAACCCGCGATACACCTCCTTATATACCCCCATACCACCTTCTTTTAAAAATTGGAAAGTGTTGCTTTGTCTAAGTTGTTTTTTCAGCCAATTATTTTTAAAAGATATGTTGATGACATTTTTGCAGTTGTACCTGAATGTTTTGTGGATGAAATGATGGATGTGTTTAATTCTATCCATGATAGAATTAAATTCACAAAAGAAGTTGAGAAAGATGATCAATTGTGTTTTTTAGATATTAGAGTCATTAGAGTTAATAATAATAGAGTGAAATTAGATTGGTATAGAAAACCTACATGGTCAGGTAGATTTTTAAATTTGGTTCTCACCACCAATTTGGAAACAAGACAGGTGCGATCAAAGGTGTCATTGACAGAGCGATTAAATTGTCACATAAAGATTTTAGGAAAAAGAATTTAAATTTAGTTAGAGAAACATTTATTAAGAATAGTTATCCGGTAAAATTTATTGACAAAATGATTGATGAGAGAATGTGGGAAATTTATAATGGTGGATTGAAGCAGCGGGTAGATAATCAAACAAGGAATAGAAATGGAAAGAACGCATATTTTAGTTTACCATATGTTAGAGGTTTGTCGGAAAGGATTAGAAGGGTTTTTAGTAAACATAATATTCAAGTTTTCTTTAGAAACGATAATAATTTAGAAAGGTTATTTAGTAATTGTAAAGACAAGGATGATAAATGTTTAAAATCGGGAGTAGTTTATAAAATTAATTGTAGGGATTGTAATGGTTGTTATATTGGTCAAACGGGTAGATATTTGAAAAAGAGAATATATGAACATCAATATAGTTTACGCAGCTCAAGTTGTACATCGGGTTTGAAAAAACATTGTTTAAATAGTTTGCATTCTTTCGATTTTGGGAGTGTGGATATTTTGGAACAAGGGATTAAGAATAAATATAAGAGGGAAAGCCTTGAAAGTATTCACATTCTAAGAAATCGGAATAATGTAAATTTAATGATAGAGTCAAGTAAATTAGATAACATTTATCATTCTTTATTAATTTAAGTAAGAATGGAAGGTTG
The DNA here is from genome assembly GCA_036365515.1 of Torymus aiolomorphi. Taxonomy (NCBI): domain Eukaryota; kingdom Metazoa; phylum Arthropoda; class Insecta; order Hymenoptera; family Torymidae; genus Torymus; species Torymus aiolomorphi. Next base: position 161,102,359 of record CM070876.1, on the reverse strand, counting down.
GAGAGGGGAATGTGGATGGTGGTGGGGGTAAAAAAAAAGAAGGTGGTATGGGGGTATATAAGGAGGTGTATCGCGGGTTTCATTTCAGTCCCTGAGGAGGAGCCGGAGCGGGCTCGAAACGTTGGACAATGTGGTGGTAGTGGGCAGTCAGATCGTCCTTTGCTAACAAAGTTTTTTCCAGGTTTTAATTAAGTTTTTTTTTCAGATTCTGCGGGGGTGATTATAAACAAGGGCAATCTGACTGCCATAAATATTAATTATTTTAATTTAATTTGTAAGACTGTAAGACCGATAGAAAAATTCTTATCAGTTGATAGTAAATTGCAGTCGACATAAGTAATATTTTTAACGAATAACGATTTTAATAATATTTTTTAAATAATATTTTTCTGTAAACATTCTCGACAGTTGCTTCAACAACAAAAAATTGACTTTTCCAAGAGTAAAAGTAGTCGATACCACTACAGACTTGGATATTATTATTATAACTTTCAAATTTCAATAGTTATTGCTACCAATTAATTATTTGTATACCAAAAGCCTAACTAATAAAATAGATCCAACTATGTGTACTAATTTTTCACCAACCACATTAGTTACACTATATTACCTTTGGTTCTATGTGTTTTAGATCAATTTTGTTCCGTGCATGCTTATTCCTAAATGTTAACTCACATCCTTGACAGGATTCGTCACCACGACGAGAGTCACCCACGCGACTCCGGCCCCGCTCTACTCGCACGGGCCCAACCGTAAGTGGGAGTGCGAGAGCACGATGCCGAAAGACGCGACGAGCTGCAAGGACATAGCCCGGCAGCTAATCGAGAACGATCCTGGCAGGAACATCAAGGTCCGTATCCTTCCTTTCCTTTTTATTAAAGCAAAATTCATTAACACTATCGCGGAGCTATAAAACGCTCCCCGTCTGTGTTTGGATTATTCAATATCGATATTTTCGAGCGCTCCTCGCATACACAAGTTCCCCGGTACAGTGATAACTTACGTAACGAAGAGGCGATTGTCGTTTCTGCGTTTGTTAATTAGCGGCCGATACATGTATAAGTACGAAGTATAATGGGTTCGATAGTGAGTTAATAATTTTAATACAAGAGGGTTGGCATACAATCTTAATAGTTATTTCTGCGTTGCCGATAATAATTAAAAGTCAAAAATACGCTCGTATGATGTGATGTTGCGAAATAAAAGCATTGAATTAATTTGCGAAAAAATGATAATTTTTTGTGCACTCGAGTTTTATTTCGTGAATTGATTCCGCAACTATTTTGCGCATATATATTTGACGAAATTCGCAAATAAGTTTCATTTATGGCGGTCTCAAAACAGGTCAAAAAATTTTTTTCCTCACACCGGGCCGAAAGTGCCTCATTCTCGCCCGACTCCGAAACGGAAATATGACATTTTCGGCTTCGATATGAGGAAAAATAGTATACGCATCACGGGAGTAAAATTGGCCAGCCCCCAGCTCGTGTTTGCCACGAGCTGTGGGCTGTCCAAGTTTTTCCCCCCATGGTGCGTAATATACTATTTTTGAAGCACACACCTTTCGGGCGCAGGAATCGGCAACCCCGACTTTGAGAGCATTTTTACGCCTTTCCGACGCTCAACTTTACATTCTTATAACTTTTGAACAAATCAACATTTTTTAATTTTCAAAAAAGCAAATAAAGCTCTTTCTTTCTAGTTTCAGTTTCTTTTTTGAAACTTTGTATATGACGTTTCTGGGCTAAATGGCTGAGGTTGAAAGAGGACTTTTTTGCAATTTTCTTCAAAACTTTCAACCTTTAAAAAATGTGTCACAAAGACGTTTTTAATTGCACACGATTATTTCGTATACTTTACGATATAAGAAAGAAAAAAACCGCGCCCAAAAGGTTTGCCTTAAAAAAAAATTTTTTACCCGTTTTGAAGCCGCCCATAAGTGAAACTTTTTTTATGAATTTCCTCATATATACATTTTTTGCTTTAAGTATAAATCCAACTAAATTTGATGTACAAATTATAAATTTAAAAGTTCAATGATTATTCGAAACCATTACTTCAAAGTTATATGTATATATTCAAAAATACCGACAACCAATAATTCTCACAATTCCAATGCATGTCCCTGAAAAATGCATTTCACGCCTCCCGAGCACGCGCTAACAACCTCCAACCATCCTCCTTATTCGCACCTCCTCAACTTTCTCTTCTATGTCAAAAAAAACCGCTGTACCCTAACAAAGAGAGAAACTTCGCACCCACAGGTGATAATGGGCGGCGGCAGGCAGGTGCTGCGCACAATCGTGAACGCAACTGAGCAGGACCCGATCGACATTTGGGCCGGTCGTCGCAAGGATGGACGCGACCTCATCGCTGCCTGGGCGGAGGATAAGGATGCCCGCAAGCTTGCCTACAAGGTGGTCGAGAACAACGAGGAACTGGCAGAGGTGGATCTCGAGAGGACGGATTATCTGCTGGGGATTTTCGCGAACGGGCACATCCCGATGGAGTACAAGAGGGATAAGAGCGGCAAGGGCCAGCCGAGTCTCGAGGAGATGACCGTGGCGGCGTTGAAGATTCTGGGGAAGGAGAGCAATGGGTTCTTGCTTGTGGTAAGCCAATATTGGGGTGTAGTGATATAGTATATTATGGAGATGTTTACCAACTTATTGTTATTTGTGGTAATATATAAGAGTGGTTGCAATAACAAATTTGATGTTATAAGGTTTTAACATTTTTGGGAAAATAATATGAAGTTGCGTTGTGAAACTTTTATAGTTTGGGGCTTACGCAATTGACGTACTTAACATCGGCATTTTATACTTTCTTAAATATACAATCATAATTGGTAATAGCGGGGGCTCATGACTCGCTAACGGCTACTTGCGCTTGTAATAACCGCTCGGGCTAATTTTAACGAGCACCGTGCAGAGTTCAATGTACCGCCGAGAGGCGTCCAAAGTAATTATAATCGATGGCAATAGTGAGTTTGAGTAACCGAGACAGATAATTGTTTTAACGATGCTCGGACAAACAAATGAATTGTCCATCGATGCTTAGATCGTCATTTAGATAATAAAAAATTAATATCTGCTTTGTATAGAAGTTTACATGCTAACAAATTTTCTTTCGACACGTATTCTCGTCTGTTTAATAAAGATCTTACGCTATGAGATTTCATTTTAATATTCTTTCAAGAGAGGAATTTCGTTGTAGGCAACGTGAAAGGAGACTATAGTATTGAAGATTTAAAACCATTTCGTTTGATATATATGATTCTTTAGAACAAACTGAAAAAAAATCATGTGTTTCCAAACAAGTTTGATATATTATAGAAATGAATCAATATTTATCACAATAATTAATGATTTTTTATAAAATTAAATCTTACTTCTCAAATTTGCTAAACCAGCCTTTTATATTGTAGTTCTAGGCTTGAATGAAAAAATATAAAATAATTTTATACAAAAAATATCATCTTTAAACTGTAATACGGGTATTAATAACTTAAAAATTACTAAATAGAAACAAAGATTGACAGTTAATATCAAACAAAAAAGGGCAAAGAGTACTGTTTAGACACTGCGTCTCTCGCATCTTTACGTCCAGTAACCTCGCTAAACTTTGTGATCTGAACGAAATCCTGCGGTATCAAGACCAATGACTCAGCACAACCAAATTAATAGTTTATCGCGCGCTGGACGCGAGTTATCGCTTCCAGGTTTACACAAAAATTTGACCCCATATATTCGCGAGATATTTTTGGAACGTATCGCACACTGCCACGTGTTTACACGTGTAGAATCTCCGGGGCGTCTTTAACATTACAAACATTCATACACGCACATACAAAGTTATCGATTACGTTACTCAAATAGGCGCGGGCGAGTAGTATTAATTATCTTGCAGTTTTGCACACGAGGTGCTTACGTGGTGAACTTTGATCGATCGTGACATGCCGCCTGCGCCGTCGCAGCGACGCTATAGAGCAAGTAGACGCGGCGAGCGCGAAAAACATTGCCTCGCGGCAGATATATGGTAATTTAGAAAGCGAAATCGATATGTTTGTTTATGTGCTGGGACGTTAAAAGTATATGTAGATCCGGGATGATTAAAATAAGATGTTTCGGCAGATTGGTATGCGGTGTACGTTTTGATGGTTGGGGATTTTTTTTAATCAAAATTCATTGTTGCATTGCGTAATGCGAGACAAAAAAAATGGGCTTACAAATATTTACCTTAATTTGGAGTAAGTTAATGGAAAGAGTAGGAAAAGAAACTAGTGCAAATATTGGTACATTATAGTCTGTGTACAGTGTACAGAATGACTCGTTATTTTCACTGAACTTTGCACTGTATAAAAGCAAAAAAAGAATTCGTTTTCGATTTCATAAAACAATCTAATTTTACAGAATAATAATTTTGTTATTAATTTTAATATTTTTGACGCTCAAAAATAATTTGTTTACATAAAATCGCAGTGTAGCTCATGTTTATGTGTTAATTTATTCATATTGGTACTTAAAACTTACATCATACGGATCGATATCTAGACAAACCGTTACACGCGAAAACATGTATAACAACAATCCAATTAATTCTATGATTAATATAGGTCTAAAATATAAATTTTTGTTTAATGAATAGTTAATTTTTTGCATGGTGAGAAACGATATAGTATAATAGACAAGTATTATTTCAAGTATTGGAAACAAAATTTTATGACAAAATTTCAGTACTTATAAAATAGATATCAATAATTGAAAAAATGATTCAACAGATCATTGGTATCGTTTTTATTTTTCGCGTGGTACCTCGTAATGAAATTTCACGAAGATTAAAATGAGCCTTTCCAAATTAAAATCGGAGTAAAGATAAAAAAGTTACCAATGATTTGTTGAATAATTTTTTTAATTATTGATATCTATTTTTCAAGTATTGAAATTTTGTTAAAAAAAAAATTCAGATACTTGAAATACTTATTATTATACTATATCGTTTCTTACCATGCAATATATGAACAATTCGTAAAAATAAAATTTATTTTAAACCTATATTAATCATAGAACCACCTGTTCTCCGGCTCAACTTCATCAATATCGCAAAAATTGTGATCTAAAAATATTATTTATGATGGAAACCCTTTATGAGTCTCTATACACTACTCTAAAAATAATAAAAAATGACGGTGTAAGAAAAAAGGTGCCAATACGATATTTGAAATAAATACCACTTACACGGTGTGACTATATATAGATATACAAATAACATGGTAGTTTTTCTTTATGTCGCTATGTCTCTGAAATTAATACCCCTTGCCATATTGAAATTATACCATCTTATTCCTCTCGATTTCTAGTTTTATATCCCACGGTTAAAAAAAAAATCACAAAGAAAACTTTTTTTACAGTAAATTAAAATGTATTTTTTCAACGAGCTTAGATAGGGATCCCATGTTAACGCTGAAATTTTGAAATCAAATATTTTTATTTTGAATATCGCTTTGGACGTGGGGCTTTGAAGCATGTACTAAGGACTAAAAATTATTTTCTGCCAGCTTTACGAAAATCACAAGAAAATCGTTTTCTCGGAGAACGTCCTCAAGAGTATATGTGAAAACATGTATTCATCTACATATTTATACCGACATTTTTTTCATAATCTTTCAGTTTTTTATATATTACCTATATCACCCACTGTTCCCTAATTTATTATGAATGAAATGCAATTAAAATAATTGAACACTAATATTGCAAAATTATAACGCAATTAAAGAAAAATTTTGAATTAAAAATTAATTTAATTAACAAAAATTGCGATCTCTAAGTAGGGGTGAGTGGGGCTATATTGTACACTTTTCTTTTGCACACTTTCGATCGTAACGTAATGCAATTTATTATTTTCGTTACTTTCAGGTTTTGGATGCTCATAAGGCTTTCTTATAAGTTTCATTTTATTGCTAAACAAACAGTCATCACACCGAAACACAAAAGCTATTTGCGAATAAATTGACCCTGAGTGTACAACATAGGTCCACTCTCCCCTACTATTAATGGCTCCAACACCCCCTTACAATACATTTCAAACTCCACGCAACCAACCTCATAAACATATTTCATCAACCCTATATCACGCGCACCGCATCTTCTCTGTTCTCTTCCAGGTGGAAGGCGGCCTGATCGACTTCGCGCACCACCGCGGCCACGCGGCGCAGGCCCTTCTCGAGACGGTGCGCCTCTCGGACGCGGTGAACGCGACGCTGCAGCTCGTCAACACCAAGGACACCCTCGTCATCGTCACCAGCGATCACACACACTCGCTCGCCTTCAACGGCAACAGCCCGCGCGGCGGTAATATTCTAGGTAAGCGCAGGGATTTTGATTAATTGGTGAAATCGGAGCGGGACATTGGAAATGTGTGGCTGGGGAAACCAGAGCGAGTTTGATTAATTGGGAATAATCAGTGGGATGGAGTATCAGTGGGATTATACTGCTGTTTGATTATTTATTTATACACGCAGAATGGATTTGAGGATTTAATTTTTGTTTCTTTTTCGGAATAAATGTTTAGTCAACAAAAATTACTTAATAAGTGACCGATATATATGTATATAAAATTGACGATTCTTACTTTATTTTTTTTTTTATTTTTATGGAGGTATATAATAAATATATTCAAAAATTTTACTTTGAATCCAACAGTACTCTACAATTACACCGAATAAAGCCTAACAAATTATAAAAAAAAAAATGCATATCGGAAAACTTAACAAAACTCCTACAGGAATAGCGGAGCGCTCTAAGTCGGACGGCATCCCGTACACGACGCTGAGCTACAGCACGGGTGGAGTGAACAACGCGGCGTACAAGGTCGTCAACGGCCAGGCCGTCCGCGTGGACCCGACCCTCGACGACACGACCCACTTCGAGTACAGCCAGCAGTCGGCTATCATCACCGACGAGGCTCACCACGGCGGCGGCGATGTCGCCGTTTATGCGCTCGGTTAGTGTATAACTTACTATACATTATCATCGCGGCTATAAACACTCGTGGACTTTGTTTTCGCGTACTTAAATTTGTTATTAATCGGTCGCGTGTATAAGCGTACTTTCCCGCTGGTATAAAACAATTCGAGGCGCGGCGATAAGGCGATAAAAAAATAAGCGACGGCGGGCGTTGATAGTGTGTATAGCGGAACCAAAGTGCACGCGCGGCGTATTTATAGAATTATGTAAGGGAGGCTCTGTGTATTTGCAATTGTCGGTGATATTATTCAATGTATATAGAACTTAGGTCATGCGGATTACTCCGTTCGCGAGGATGTACATTATTATACTTTTATTTTTCTACTAGTTGACTCGAGAATTTATTGAATAATGTTTGTTTTGATCGGATTCGATTCGGAAAGAAAACAGAATAATAAAGCCACACCGTTCTATGATATAACTGCCACAATTATGGCAAAATCACGACAACATTGCATAATCTCTCGCGACTCTGTGTAAAATATTCGTGCGAATTCCTCGCGTTACCTCAGACTAGAAACAATCTTAGTTAATATTCATTTACTTTTCAAGGTAAAGCAGGTCAGTTGTAAAGAGATCGATAAATAATAACAAGCCATGTGGTTATTTGAAGAGAATAATTTTTTGTTTAATGATACTTTTCGGACATAACTTTTTGTTTTTTTTTTAACCATTTTCACAATTTCTTGCGTATATCACAAAAGGCGTATTACAATATACAATAATAATAATAATAATAAGAATAATAATAAAATATCCGAGTCGCGAATTAAACATCAACGAAAGAAAAAGAAAACGCTATACATATATAGTTATAAAATATGCAATATACGTGTACATGTGTCGTCATCATCCATCCATCCATTCATTTCCATTATACAAATCTTTTTCATCGTGTATACATGCATTATTATTATATTATCCCTTTTCCTCGCAGGGCCGTACGCGCATCTCTTCCACACGACGCACGAACAGAACTACGTGGCCCACGTGGTGGCGTACGCGGCGCGGCTCGGGCCGCACGTGAGCGCGCGCTCCGCAAGCCTTCATCAGCAGCAGCAGGATCAGTGGCAGCTCGTCTGGCTGGGCAGTCTGCTCAGCCTCGCGCTCACTTTATACGCCTACTGGCAGATGTGAGATGATCGTGCTGGTGGTGTTGGTAATGGCACCTCGTGAAAATATCACTTCCTTTTTTTTTAGACAATGGTCGTTGTTGTTGGTTTCCAAAGACGGGCTGTTGTTGATATAAAAATCATCTGCGCTCGTGAATTACGTCATGATTTTGCGTGTTAAGCTGATAACGTAAGCGGCGAGTACAATTTTTAAAATAGTCTACAGTATTCCGATGGACTTGCTGAGCGCCGAGGTAGTGGCACGCACTTCGCGTCGTCGTCTCGCACGTTGATTTTTATTGCGATTTTCATAATTATTATGAAAATTAAGGTGCGAATTAGTGTCGTTCTCCATAAAAACTCGTCACGGTCATCATTTGGTATTCCTATGGAATTAATCCGATAGCGAAATAAAAAAATAACAATTTCATTGTTAGCGAGACGCTTGTGGAAGCAGGTGCGACTCACTCGACGCTTCAGCAGTCGAAGATATTTTCACAAGGATCATGTACATAGTTTTCTTTTTATAGATTTAATATTGCTAGTATTAAATCTACCTCAGCGCACAACATGTGAAAAGAGATAGTTACTTTTTGTATAATTCTATTTTAATAAATAAAAAATGTTACGATACAAAAAACAGAGTTTTACGCAAGAAACATTTCCTTTGTAACAAAAACCACATCCTGATTTTTCAATGAGAGTTAACGTATATGTAGATCGTTGCGACGAGTCGCACTTTTATGCGTGTGAGGGGTGTTATTGCAGAGGTTGGATGGCGCAACGCGTTTTAAGGTATACACATACATCGTTAAATTTTTTTTTCGCGTTATTTATATTTACAAACAAGTACATTTAAAACGATTTTTTTCAGTCTTATACTGTAGAGGATAAGGTATCTTAAGCTATTTATCCTTTAATTTCATCAGTCGACGCTGAAAATACGTGGTTTTTTTTTTTGTTTTGCCTTCGGGAGATTTCTTATGAAACATCACTATTACACTTTAATTAATTCCGATGAAAGTCCGTTATCGGCTATGCGAGAGTAGCCTTTGAACTTGGGCGATTTGTTTTTGCACTTCGGTCTTTCTCGCTTCCAACTTTTTTCTCGCCTCAAGAGATGCATGTGGATTGTGTGATAAAATGCGTTTGTGTCTGTGTATGTCTCTGTATACAAGAGCACTGCTTCTTTGTGTGATTTTTTCTGCAAGCTCGCATGTTGCTTCGTATTTTTATCACTGCACGTAGTCTATTACTTAAGAAGCTAATTTGCGTATAAAGTGGTACAAAATTATGACGGACACAACATAGTCATTCAAGTTCGCCGCACAAGTACTTTGCGAAAATTACTAATAATTAACCTTAACCGATGGGAAGAAGAAGACGCTACAAGAAAAAGCGAGGAGCATTTTGTATGGAGAAAAATATATATATAGGCGCAGAACTCCTTGCCAATAAAAATGAAGTGATAATGAGCGCAACGTCTTCCTTGAGGATTCCAGAATATTCTGCTCAATATTAATTTTTATGAATTTTGATTGAACGATAATTATTGTTTTACTAATAAGATTGTTAATTACTTGAGTAAATTTAAAAATTGTCGGAAAATCAGAACATTCTGGGACAGTCTTAAAGATTTCCCGAAAGCCTCTTATTGCAATTGTTTTTTACAATTTACTCGTATTTCTAAAAAGATCTTAAATTTGCTAGAAACTCCAAATCTACTAAACAAAGTGTACTGCTTGATTTCTTAAATGTAGCATTAATAAAACTAAACTTAATAGGAACATATACTTGATAGATATTTTGATTCTTATTGCATTTAAGAAGAACACGTCGACAATGTTAATTTTATATAAAAAAATTTATATTTATTACACAGTAGATTTTGAGTTCGTTGCAAATTAGTCAAGAAATATAATAAAGTAATTTGGAAAATACAAACGCAAGTAAATAGAGGATACAGAAACCTTAAAGTCGAACGTGTATGGCGAAATGATCAAGCAATAGAGTCAAGGAGTTAGGAAGAATAATGAAATCACTCTTGTTTCCTCTTTTCTCTCCTCTCTTGCCTTTTCCTTCGGACGGCTACTGTGTCGTGGAACATAATTTTCATCGAAATGTATCCTAAGAACGCCAATGAGGTGATAAGGAAGATGAATCCAGGTGTGTACTTGCCAAGGGTAAGTAGACTGCCTAGTCCGACTATTTGGAAAGCAAGTATCAGAGGTGCCAGATAAATTGCCATTGTAAGTAGAATGGGACTTCGTTTCGGCTTCTGTTTCTTGAACGTGCATAATTTGGCTTTCACATCACTCACTGCATCTACTGGTTTTTGTACAACTAAGACTTCTTTCTTGGAAGGTAAGAGTGATGTTTGTTGGAGACCACGTAAAGCTGCTAGTCGTAGACTTGCATACACAAACAGGAATCGTTGTATAAAGTTTCTAAGTATGAGGTCAAAGCACATATTGACTTTCTTGGCTAATGGATGAGATTTTGAGTTCTCAAACGAATATAATAAATACGGGAACAAGTTCAAATTCTGACAACAATGTCGTATCTTCTGTGAGAAAAGAGAAGGTGGTCCACTGTAAGTTCCATCTGTCAACAAAGGTGCGCCTGGATAAGTAAAAAAGAAATATTTTGTTGACTACATTACAATAAAAATGAAAAAAAATAAATCTAACATTAAATGTAATAATTTTTAATATATAGAAAAGTAAACTAAATTTCCATAAAAAGTTAAGATCAGAAAATTAATAGAAAAATTCAAAATGAAAATGGTGAATTAAATATGATAAATTTATTGATACACACCTTTGAACATATCAGACACACGCCTAACTAATGTAGGAGCCTTTTTCATGGAGCTCTCCTCCTCTTGAATAAAACTAGACTTCATTTTAGCCAGCAATTGCAGTACGTTAAACAGTATCTCAAACAAATTTCACGCAGATTTTAGTTAGAGCTTGTTATTCTTCAAAGCTTTTTTAATAAAAGAAGATTGTTTCACCGGATGTAGTTATCACTCCTGAAACAAAAAGTCACAGTAAAAGTTAGATTAGGTGCTTCAACATAATGTGTAATTAAAATTAATTTTATTTATGAATAATTAAATGGATAAGAAACGTTTAAACAATTGATCTAGCTAATTAGTTTCAAGTTTAACAGTAAAGTATTCAGAAATTAAAAAATTAAATATAAAAATTAGTGAATTTTTTCAACTTTTTTTTTATAGCAATTATAAAAAAAGAATTTAAAAATATAAAAGTGATGTAATATGATTTTTCACAATATAATTAATTATAAAACAGATTTAAATAATATTCACTAAAATTATTGTGAAAAATGAAAGCAGTGATATTTCTGAGAGAATTTAATTTCTGAATAACTCTTATTGCATCCCACTGGTAAAAGAGAAAGACTATCTCTGACTGCAGTAAATTCTGCCTTATGCAAAGAGACCTTCGACCGGTATCATGCAAACCGACAAACTTTGATCACAGGAACTCTTTTGGAAAAAATAACACATCTCCGATAACCCAAAGCACTCAGATTACAGCTATGCCAAAAAGATTTGCAACTCTCTGGTAATTACAAGATTAATCTCTCTTAATTTATAAAAAAAGGCAGATTAACCAGCAATAAGGGATTTGATAAAAGCAGTCTAGACACTTGCATATTTATTTCACTTGTCTAGTCGACATTTGCTTATCTAGATTTTTTGTTTCCATCATCTGACTTTGCACAACATTTTTCTCTTGTAAGTTCAAGCCAACTCAACCTTTCATCATCAACAAGAGAAATCACACCAACTACGAATGATTTTTAATTACTCTAATAAACACAAATCAACATCATTACTTCCATTAATTTTAAATATAGAACTTTTATATAATTTAATAAGGTATAACATAGAATTAAAATTTTATAGAATAAAATAAAATTATTTTTTATTTTATAAAGGTACAATTTTTATTAAAAATTTAATTTTAATCTAATCTCTGTTTAAATATTTTAAAATATCTATGACTCATATATAAATAAATTCCACTAGGAAAAAAGTGTGAATTATTTAATTGCTGGTTTGCTTACAAGCTGAAGAAAACTGTACAACACCTATACATTTGGATTAAATGTTAAATTATTAATGAAATTCAAGATCCACTACACTTTATATACAACACAAAATGGATATCACTATTGACACAATTGGGAAACAATTCAAGCAACCTTTTTAGCGTACTGAAAGACATCCAATATTTACATCAGAAACCAACTACTTCTCTATTACATCAATTTGTGAAAAAAGTATCCAATAGCACATATATTTTTAGCCAAGGCACGGTAACACACTGAATTGATCACAAACAAAGTATAGCGAAAAAATATGGAGCATGTTAACTTTCTCTTTTTTTTTCTGAGCAAACTGTCCTCCCCTAAAAATATATCAAAGACAATCCAACAACAAACTACATCACATCCACAATTCCTGCCACTCCAATTACAACATTCCCCTCTCTCAATCAGGAGAAAATAATTAAATAAAACCATCCACACTCACCAAAACACACAAACACACAGAATCTCCCACACTGCTACCACAATCTTTCCTCCAAAAACTATTGCAACTCCACCCGGAGAACTCGCCCACCTTTTTTCTCCACAGGCTTCTGCAGAACACAAGATCCCTTCTTGGATATCTGCGCAACAACAGCATATACTCCAACCGTCTATGTGTATGTATATATATACTTATGCATACACAGTGTAAAGAGAGACACACACACTTTATATTACTTGCACGGCGCTCGCGGCACGAATAAAACGAACGGCGCGCTCGCCCTCAACTTTAACCGGCGCGCATAGGCGGCCTTCTCTCTCTCTCTCTCTCTCTCTCTCTCTCTCTCTCTCTCTCTCTCTCTCTCTCTCTCTCTCTCTCTCTCCCTCTCTCTCGCGCGCGCTCGCTCCCGGTATTGACCCCATTGGCGCGAGTGTTACACCTATATACAGCAGCAGCAGCAGCAGTGTGTATAGCGATAGAGGAAAATTGTCTCGACTAATCGAGAGCGGAAGCTTTTTAAAGCGCGATGTCCTGGAGAACACGAGAGAGATGAGGCGCGTGGAGGGTCATCAATGATGAAGAGTTCAATAAGATTGTTTTTCATGCGGGAGAGGTCGAAGGCTCTAGGAGCTGCGCTACACTACAGCAGGGAAGGTATAGACTCATAGATATACTCGACCACGCGGTAACCGCCTGTGTGCGAGGTGTTAGTATATATACGGGTATATTGACTATCAAGCTTTTTCAGGGAAGTGTGTTATTGGAATGACTTAAAAATTGATTTGTGAGCTTACGTATATCAGTCTATAGCCTTTGATTCGTAATTTAAGAGATATTGAGAGTGTAATGGTCTCGGGTAGAAAGTGAAAAAATTTAGAGCACACGAGTGACGATAATACAACGTTATATAAAGTAACCCGGAAAAAGAGATGTTTGCTCGATGAGTAAGGCTGTTAAAACGTGAAATAACACAATAACGTTATTTTAGCTTTTGACAGCATTTACCGTTAACCTTAAATCTAAAAATATTCCTGATAACCTTTGAATTTCACAATGAAGTCTTCACATCTTGAACAATTTTCTGTTTTCTCCGTTAAAAACGTATAACACTCAAGTATAACGCAACGTCACTTTGAAACGAAACATTAAAATTCGAAAGTTCTCAGCCCTATAAACACAACTGACGACCAACCTATATAACACACAAACCGATGACAAGCTTACTCGGACCTATATCTATAGTATTATGCTTATAATATTGAAAAACAAAAACAAGAAAAACGACTCACCTATATTTTCTGAGATCCTGAAGCAGTCAAATATATATGTATATACAATCTTTGGTATCCTTATGACTCGGCCGATTCCCGCGATTCACAATGCTGAGAAAATGGCCCACAACTTCTTCTTTGAACAATCGCCGTTCCCTCTAACTGTACTTTTTATATAAATTAAAGACTGTTGGGAATTCGCGAAATATGCCCATATTATAACAACCAAAGCACTCCTCTGACTCTGTGTTTGGAGTGATTCTTTCTCGCAGCTCGAAGCGGCGGATGTAAGTATAGATCAGATTCGACACACCCAACAGCTACGGCAGGCGAGACAAGACTGAGCGACAGAACGACGACGCCGTCATAATATCTCGCACACAGGCCAAGTGTGTGTTGGTGCCGCAAGCTAAGAAGTGTGGCAGCAGCGCATGGGAAGAAGAGGCGCCGGAGGTAGTAGGGAGGGGGAAGGAAGATGAGAGGAGTGGGACGAGGAGCTAGGACGGAAAAGCCCCCGCGATTGTTTTGATGTACGGCGGTGAGAAAAGTGGGGGAATAAATAGGTGCAGGTAGATCCGTGCTGACCGTATTAGTTTCGAGTCTCGACGTCCTTAGGTACTATGGCAGGGAAAGTTTTATGGATTTTTATTATATTCGGGGAAATAGGGATGTATATCATCGCGCGGTCGTCCCTCAGGCTCTTTCTACATTGGACAGTTACTTGCCTTCGGAGCGCTCCCGCGCTCCTTGATCTTTGCTAATTAGAGAGATAAAGATCGCGATAGATCATTACTGGGAATTGAATTTTCGCACTTTGTTTGCGCAGACAATGACTAAGGATGTAGTGGCCGTAAGGTCTCATTAAAATATTTAAGACTAATATTTTGGTATAATTTGTCCAAACTAACAATATTCTACAGTACTTACATAATAAACATATATATATATGGAAAATGTTTTTTTTTTTTAATTAAGTAGCTAATTTTGCAAATTTTTATAATTAAATTCAAATAGCAATAATTCCGTAACCATTCTCATTAAGGACGTTCTCTGGGTCGAAATAGCAGTTTTACTTTTTATATTTTTAATTAATGTTTTATTAATTTGATAATCCAAGAGTAAGTACAATTTGTTCATCTTAAACACTCTAAAACTTGACTTGCTTTTCTTAAACAAATTGATATTGCGCCGTACTGGTAACTCATATCATAAATTTTCCTATCGATACTCCTCCTGAAATTTCTTAATCAACAAAATAAGCTTTATTTCGTTAAGATCGGATAAAAAATAAAAAAATTTAAAGAACTTATGGAAGTTTTTGTCTTTAATTGTAACAATAGCACAGTGGTTATTGTCTGAATTTGTCTGAAAAAAATTGTCTTATGTTCCTTCTAATATATATATATATTTGTTACATGTACTAATTACTCTTGGATTATCAACTTAATAAAACATTATTTAAAAAATACAAAAACTAAAACTGCTGTTTCGACCCGGAGAACGTCCTTAAGCCACTGAAATTTTGCACAGCGCTTTATATTTATCATATTTAATATCAACTTTTAAACAATTTGTCACTATTTTCATCTTACAGCCAGTACACCCTTAAGTAATAATTAATTTATGATGTAAAGTTTAATAATCGGTTAGTGTTAAACATTAACATTTTTAAATTTAAGAGGTAAGTTTTTAGAGGTGCATCGTTATGCTGACTGCTGCAAATTACACGAATAGTCCATAAAATGCTTCATAATTTTTTCTTAAGAATACCTTTGCCAAAGTCAAAGTTTAAGCAAAAAAATTAACGTTTTACATAAAAAAAAGTACGTGCCAAGTACATACATAAAGTCAAACGAATTCTCGGCACTGGAAATGACAGACGGTAAAGATTCTCCTCTTACAAGCGTGTTTTTACAGTTCCAGCAATTGTCAGTGGACGAGTCGAGTTTTTTGTTGTCTAAGGAGAGAAGACACTCCCAGATGGACGAGTAGAGTAGCCTTATTTGCACAGAATGGAAAAGTATCAAAGTATATGTTTATTGCGGAAGTGAAACGGGCAAACGATTTGTAACGACCTATTTTGATAACATCTCCCTTATCGTTCAGCGCAAAATTTTGAAAAAATACGACAAACAAGTTGCTACACGCACACACTTGAGCAAACAATTTGCACTGGAACTTTATGATTGAAACAAAGTTGCTCACTTGCACTGGAAGAGTATTTAAGATTCGTTTATTTCAAAACTGCCATTTTGTATTTGACTCGACGCGTTTGTCAATCCCATAAAGTGAAGCGTTTTTTATTACATAAAGTGTCTTTCATTACTTTTTCGGCTGGAAAGGTAAATTTTAATTATTCGTTTATAAATCTTGTACAATAAAAGCGATACCTTTATTATTCAATTCAAAAACACTTTTGATGCATCTACTTTGCAGAAGATACTTCATATTATGCAGAACGGAGCAAATGAGTTTTTACTTTACGATAATAAAATGAACACGTGTCACTACTACGTCAAGTTGTAGAAAAATTCTACATTCCTAATTGAAAAAGCATAGAATATTTTCCTTCCAGTCACGTTGAAAACACTTTTTATTCAATCAATTGAACAGAATAAAAAATAGTAATGGCCATTAGTTCAATTGCACAACTTTTTCTAATTCTGTGTATCTATAAACTGGAGCGCACTATAAGCACGCATATGAGGAATTCTACAGATTATACACACTTAGAGGGTTCAAAAAATTAAAAAAAAATTTTGGAGGTACACTTCTCTAATAAATTTTTTCTCGTTCTAGGTTATACAATAGATGAGAAAATTTTCGAACTCTCGAAAATGGTCTTGTGATACGATTTAAAAAAAAAAAAAAAAAAAATTCTTATGGAAATTTAGCATGGGAAAAATAGAAGAAAAGTAGTCACTGATGATTAGTCAATAGTAAGCTTTTAAAGGTGCCAACAAATATTCGACAAAAAAGCGATTAAAGTAGAAGAAATTTTGGGTCATTTTTCGCGATTTTCAAATGTACGTAAGTTTGCACAGAACCGACCGATTTTAACTTCTTTGAGCTCTTTTCTTCTACTTACTTTAATCGCTTTTTTGTGGAATATTTGTTGGCACCTTTAAGAGCTTACTATTGGCTAATCAATTGGCTAATACGTATACATAGTACCTATGTACATAGTATAGTACCTATATATATAGGTTATATTAACCTATTAGACCTACTGCACTGAGCAGCCATATTATTTCTTCCACCAATTACAGAGGGATTTCTCGGCCTAATCCTCTGAATTTGCCGCTCTAACCCTCATTTTAATGGAACCGCAACCTTCCTTTAAGGACCTATTGTACGTAAAAAGGAATATACTAGGAATAGGAATACATGTAAAGAATAAGCGGTATATATATATAGATATAGTGACTCATGTTATTCTTGTTCTTTACATCTGTTCCTTTCTTACGCGACGAGGGTCTAATGTGTATTGGATATAAGACGAAAATAGTCACAAATTATTAAAAATGTTATAGTCATTAAAAATTAAATATCATAAGTATAAAGCTCTGTGCAAAATTGCAGTAGCTTAAGGACGCTCTTGCATGGAAATTTACGAACTCGGCTATAACATTTTCATTAGTTCAAGATATGCTGAATCTTGTGGTATCCTTATTTTATCCTGTTACCGTGGAAAATTTCGAGAAATTAACGCTTGAAATTTTCATTTTTTTACACGTGCTCTTATGGAACCGCGAGAAAAAATTAGTAAAGTTGAGTATTTCCCAAACGGGATCAAATTTTTGACCAATACAATATATATCAATTTAAAAATAAAAGCTTCCTCTTTCAGATTCCATTTTGTAAATTATACGTAGCCGTGTAAAATATTGAGATATTTTGTGTTAAACTTTTATTATATGCGGGACATGTGGCGACATGGCACAGAGACCGAAGAAACAGACCATGTGATGCATCCGTACTACAGTTTGTGTACTCTTTCTCCTAGCGTACATACTGTAGGGGGGAGGTATTTTATCAGAATGGTAAAATGTTAGATGGGTATTTTTTCAGGAAATATACTATCGTTTAAATTATTTTTCGAATCCGATACTGTTAATTCCGAACAGGAGTTATTCAGAACACACAAGGAACTATTTTCGAAAAGAAAATATCAGAACAATTTGCGTCTATAAAAATTGAAAACAGATTGCATGAAATTATAAAAATACTTTTTACTAGAAAAATAAAATTCCGAAAAATCTCAAACGTTCATTCCTATACAATTTTCAGCTCATTTGTCGACATTTTAGCTTTTCTACCTCACTGCATTTTCTACAATTTAATCGTTAGGTAGAAATGGTATTCGAAAAATTGACATGACATATCATATAAAAATAATTTAATGAAAATATTATGGCCTTCTTGCCAAATTTGTTCGAATTTTTATACATTATACATTTTTAAACATTCGGAAAATTTACCCTTCTATCATAAGATATTCTAATTTGTTTTTTTACCTTTCTGAGAAAATACCCATCTAACATTTTACCATTCTGATAAAATACCTCCCCCCCATACTGTAGAGCGCAAAAGTGTCCTTAACGAGAATGATTACGAAATTATTGCTATTTAAATTTAACATTGGTAAAAAAAAAGATCAAGCATATTCTACTATGTCCCTTATAATAAAACTATAGACCTCTATAAGTTCAAGCGAACGTTCAGCCTTTCAACCAATCATATTTTTTGCTCAGCAATATGTCTGTGCCCTAGTATCCATCTGCCTTGAGGTAGGACTTATGGCTTAAAACTTAGAACTTAGAATAATGACTAGGCCTCTTACAACTGTTAGTTGAAGCGCGGTGTGGGGACATAGGGTCTTATGAGCGTTTGGCCTTCTAACCAAGATTAAGATAATAGAATTAAAGGGGCCCTGGTAGAAAATAAACCAACTCAGATGGCTTATCTACTAAGTGTTGGCCAATAATTTAGGCCAACGAATAAGAAAAATATTGACCAACGGTTAACCAACAGTTGGTGGACTATCAATCAATAATAAAACATTGAGTAACTCATAAAACAATAATAGAAATTAATAAGAAATATAGATATATAAAAAGATTTTGATACATAAACAATAATAAAAATTATTGTAATGCATTAAAAAAATATTTGAATGAAGTTGGGAGTAAATTTATTTGAAGGTTAAGTAGACAGCGTAGCACGTGGGCTATGCTCCGAAATTACTGTCCGCATCCCGCTTTCCGCAAGACAAGCATACATGCACATAAATACATACATATTATATACACACGAGTGCGATCGCAGGTTCATGTGTTACGTATAGGTAAAAGTATTTAACTGCGCAGACTCATACGAGTCACGTGACGGGATTGCCGGGATCGCGTGGTTTTGCTTCACTGTAAAGGTCAGATGGTAACGGAGCACCGTGTAGAAAACGGAGCAATACGAGTACGAAGAATTTATGTAGGATACTTTCAAATTTTAAATGTAGAATACCTTTTATGTAGGATTCTTTCAAATTTTAAATATAGGATACTTTAAAATTTTTAAAAATGTAAGTATCCACCTGTACATGTCCTGACTTACGTCAAAAAGTCACGCACACTACACATTAACACGCCCTAACCTCAATTTGAACAAACAAAACTATACCCGTTACCGATTTAACCATATTTATCCGAAGAAAAATACTATTAATATGTGGGTTTTGATTATTCTATGAATAATACAAATTTTGAGAGTTTTATTTAAATAATAAGTTGTGTAAATGATTTTTATTTAACATTTTTAATATTAAGCATTCATTGACCAAGCGCAAGGGTGATTCCGTGACGAAATAAGCGGTATTTATCGCTAACTGTTGGTTAAAGGGTTGGCCAAATCCTTGCGATTTGGCGAACGGATGGCGTACGGTTGATTACAATTTCTACCAGGGGTTGGGTCTAGATATATCGAGAGGCTGATAGTTAGAAGCCTTATCCGTCAGAAAATTAGCCGGATTATCATACAGGATTTATAACAGACAGCACGATTAACAGAATGGGTGGGTCTAGAAAGATAGAGAAAGTGATAGGCAGACGCCTTACCATTCAGAAAATTAAAAATAGAATATTTGCGCCTCATTAGGAGATGCACGACTATCCCAATGCGTTTCGATCAGAAAGTACAATTACTAGAGAATACAAATATAGAAAAACATTTATAGAATTGATTTAATATTACGATACGATAACTGAAATATATACAAGTTAGAAATAATAAAAGTAGAAAGTACATCTCAGAATCTAGAAACCAATAAAAATCAACAAACGAAACCAAGAGAACATATAGTACGAAAGACACATTTATAGAAAATACATAAGACAAATGCCACGCGTATAGAAAATCTTACCAAAAAATATAGAAAAAACTATAGTTTCTTCTATATTTGTGGCATTCGTCTTATATATTTTCTATAAATGTGTCTTTCGTACTATATGTTTTCTTGGTTTCGTTTGTTGATTTTTATTGGTTTCTAGATTCTGAGATATACTTTCTACTTTTATTATTTCTAACTTCTATATTTCGGTTATCGTATTGTAATATTAAATATCAATTCTATAAACGTTTTTCTATATTTGTATTCTCTAGTAATTGTACTGTCTGATCGAAACGCATTGCGATAGTCGTGCATCTGGCAATGAGGCGCAAATACTATTTTTAATTTTCTGAATGGTAAGGCGTCTGTCTATCAGTTTCTCTATCTTTCTAGACCCACCCAACAGAATGAGGAAATACATAAATATATCTATAGAATAAACTAATTTCATACTGCCACAATTGTAAAAAATACATAGTACGAAACGCAGATTTATAGAAAATACGTAAGACGAATATCACAAATATAGAAAAACTATGGTGAATTTTATATTATACGGCATTCGTCTTATGTATTTTCTATAAATCTGCGTTTCGTACTATGTGTTTTCTACAATTGTGGCAGTATGAAATTAGTTCATTCTGTAGATATATTTATGTATTTTTGCATTCTGTTAATCGTGCTTCCTGTTTTAAATCCTGTATGATAAGCCGACTTCTGCTAAAGAGGCGCGCGTGTTCTATTTCTAATTTTCTGAAGGATAAGGCTTCTATCAGCCTTTCGATATATCTAGGCCCACCCTAGAATTAAGATTGTTCTTTTGGATAGAAATAGCATAATAGTACATTATGTAACAAGGGACTAAAGTCGCAGATCATTTCCGAGGGCAGTGATCACCCAAGGGAATGATCGACTTTAGTCCTATGTTGCATATAGTACTTTATTCCGTACTATATCGCCACTATGGCCACTTCATAGATTTGAAAAGTTATTTTGTATTTATGTGTTATAATTGTGTTAGTTTTAACCCAATTCACCATAAACGTAAAAAATTATTATTATTTCCCGCATTATGCGGGAATAAAGTAAAAGAGGGAATCAGACGCCACTTTTGCCCTGCTTGTTAGGCTATAAAATGGCCATTATAGTAGAGATGGGAATAAACCTTATTTATGGGTCCAACCCTATGAAGTTGCCGCTCTAATATTTAATTCGATACTAGGTATGGAAATCTCACTTTATGTAAAAAAAAAAAATCTAAAATTAATTCCAATATTATTGATACAGATAATTTTTACATTAGAATTTGTTTTTAATAAAAACTTTTCCTTAATCAACATTACGCACTTACTAACAAAAACTTGTTATGCTACAGTTTTTACTATTAAAATTCAAATCTATATCCTGGAAACTGGAAGTACCTCCACATGGAAAATAAAAAAAGAGTCACAAGAACTAAAATTTTTCTGTGATTTTTACATACTTAATAGACTCTTCGGCACATTCTCGACACGTGCTCTAGCTGACAAAACGTGGCAGAAACATACGCTTTATATACTCCGCTCCAAAACAACTCTGCAATTTCCACGTACATCCATCCGAGAACGTGCAAAACCACGTGCATCTGAGCATCAACCGCGGAACGCACGCGTGCATTTCGTTACCTAACCAACTGACTTTATAATCCAAGACACACATCTCTCAATTGTAACGAGGAGCCAAACCTGGTCGTCATCAGGCACTTCAGAACCATCAACCAGCGCCGAATGAAGGCCAATGAGCTGCGACGTCGGATTTTTCCATTGCACCGAGGGGGGAGGGCACACACTTTTTTTGGTCGAGAGGAGTAGCCATGGATTCGTTCGAAAACGAGAACGAGAGGATGAAAGAGTTGTGGAAGTTTTCCGCGTGGACAGATTGCGTGCGTAGATTAAAAAAAAAACGATCCTTCAGTGTGACCTGTGGTTATAACGTTTCCTCAATTTATTCTTGGCTGCGAGGCGACGAAGGAATTATGGTCGGAGAGTAAGCAAATTGCCGATTGCTAAATTAATTACGGGGTGGCTGGTATTCTCCCGGTGAAAAGCAGAATGAAGAGTCATTGTTTTGTCCTTTTGAAGTCTTTCTTTATCTGCGAAAAAGATGCCTGCATTATGGTCTTTATATTGGTATATATATATACGAAACAATAGTTGTATCAAGATGAAAAAACGACTTTTTTTTTAAAGAAAGAATAAAGCTAATCATTATTTTCTATGAATACGAATAATATACGTCAACAAGGCAAATCTAGAAAGAAAAGATCTACAAGGAAAAATTACAATTATTTATCTCGTGTACATGTTCATCAGATTTTGAGGAAAACCATTATCAGAGATAACAATAACAATCGATTATGCAAATCCGAAGAACGTTAAACTTAGTAGTATGATTGCAACCTTGTTTTCTAAACATTATGCCGTGCTCCAAAATATTTTGAACGCGCGAACATGTTATACTGCGCGAATTCGTTAAGTAGAAAACACAAATCGAAGGACAACATCACGCGCAACTATCCGAAGGAGACGCGCGTAACCGACAATAAAAAATCCATAAAGCAATCGATATACAGGAAATTCTAGAACCAGTATACGATGAGATTACAGAAATCGAGCAAAACACAGTTTTTCATATATATATATATATATATAAGAACAAAATTGCTACACCTCGACCGTTATGCAAGCTGTTTTTGATTTACCTTAGACATGCGGAAAACAATAAACAACGAACGTGAATTGCCGATTGCTAATATAGTCTTCCTAGAAATAAGACAGAAAAATGGGTCATGTAGAAATAATAGCCGTGCACCGGCACCTGTCTCGTTCGGCTAATCAGAAATATTTATGAAATAAACAAAGGCTGCAAGCGATAAAAACAATAATGGAGCATAACGAGAAAGAGTGTACAATGTTTCAGTCACGTCCTCACTCAACATTATATCATACCTCCTCTCATCGACGTAATTAAAGGTCATTGTAAATTTAAATTATGTGCTTTAGTGCAGTGATAAGAGTATTCAAGCATTAATGAAATATAAAAGATTTTATTCCCATCTCTATTATAATGGCCATTTTATAGCCTGAAAAGCGGGGCAAAAGTGGCGTCTGATTCCCTCATTTACTTTATTCCCGCATTATGCGGGAGTACAAATTGCATACTTGATCACTCCAAAAAATAAATTACACCGCATATACGAATTTATTGTCCGCCCAACCTTCGCGAACCTACACTTCGACGCTCCTTATACGCACTTCCTCATTACTACTGAACCGTTATTATTTAAAAGAGAGAAACAATCAACAACCGATTAAACGCGGCGCAGCCTCCGAGTTTCTTCGTATCCTTGAGTGTCGCCGCGCGGTGTAAAGTTCAGCTCGATTCACGCGGGTAATTCCCGTCCTTGAGTCATCATTGCGCAGCCATCACAAGGCTTTCCTCTCTCTTTCTCTCTCTCTCTCTTTCTCTCTGTATCAATCTCCACGCGCCGAAAACTTTCGTCCTTTGTTCGCACTTAATCTCCGCCGTCCGCGGCGCGCCCTCGATTCGAAAGAAGACGCGCGCGGGGCTGCATGGCTGGGGCATACGTGATCGCTCTCACGCGCTCCTCTCTACACATACTTAGCGTTCGCATGCGTGCACAGGAGCGAACAAATAATAGCGTTATAGCGCACACGGCGATATTCTTGGAAAATTATGAGAGAGAGCGAAAGTTTTTTGCACACTCGTCGTCTGTCTCGCTGACAGTCTGCACGTTGCCATCAGAGAGCGTGCGGATGAGAGATATTGCGGTACATGCGGTACGCACGCGGAGACTATGAGATTACGCGCGTATAAGCGTGTGTGTATGTGTGTGATGTGGATGCGAGAAGTTTTGAAAAATTGCGGTGTGGTGATAGCGGAACGCACGGACATGAAAGAGAGAGAGAAAGAACTTTTACCGAGAGTAAGGAAAATGAGGATGCTTGAAGTATGAGAAAAATATGGGTTGATGGTATTGATTTCTGCGTATACTAATAAATGGAGATGTTTTTTTATAGATTTGCTTAAATTTATTTTTGTTAAATAATTAAGGTTTCATTGGATTTTGACTAATAGTATAAGTATGAATGAAATAACGAGAATAGTATTTCCGTATTCGGCAACGTGAATGTTTTTTATTGAATTTTAAAACACGAGCAATTTTTCTTTTAATGAAAAAAGATAAACATTCACGTGTCAATTTGTTAGTAAAATTATCACGTACAAATATTTAGTCAATATAAAACAGCGCAAATTCGCCGAGCACGCATATTACTATTCCAATAATTGATAAAAAAAAGAATCGTTTTCTTGTGCAAATCGCGCAAAAAACCTATAAATTATTATGAGTTCGAATAATTATCAGGTGAAATTAAAATTTTCCAAGTTTATTTCAGACAAAGGTGGTTATTCTCATTTACAATTGAAATCTAGTCAATCACGATATCAATTATCCTGTACTTCCCCATTAAACGTACTATAATTAAAACCTGCTCCGATCCAGCCTATTATTCTATATTTAGAATATCGTCTCCAGTCAGAAATTTCCTCGTCTCCATATCCCTCGCCAATAAAAATGTCATCCTCTGCAACGTCGACACTGTATCAAAACATACACTTAACCGCACGAATTAGCCTAATCATCACTAGCTCTCCTCGTGCTAATTCGCCTAATCGGCGCTTCCCCCCATCGCGGTGATCATCATCGCGCATATATATTATCGATCACGCCCTTATTACATGAACGGCAGTTTTGCATCATCTCGCCTCAATAACATCAACGTGCCGCCGCAGTCTTCGCGCCGGGCTTATCTCTCTCTCTCTCTCTCATATACATACATACATACAAACATACATACATAAATATATACATATCTACTTTCGGGCCTGCAGCCGCTATGACATAACATAGTCGCGCAAAAATCGCCGATAACCGTCGACAGCGCCGTGCCATTCCTCTCGCTTTTATGCACACGATGCACATATATATAGAAGCGCGATATATATGCACTGTACCGAGTGAGAGGCGAAAATAATACGCACCACGTGATTCTCGACGCGTCACGTGTGAGATCACGGAGAGTAAGCACATATACTCTCTAAAGTTGAATTAGTGAAAATTGCTCCACCATTTCAATTAGTAGAAAAAACTACTAATTTATTAGTGAATATTCACTATTTCATTAGTGGTTTTTTAAAAACTACTAATTAAATTAGTAAAAACTACTAATCAAAATGGTAGTTTTAATAAACTACTAAATGAAATAGTGAATATTTACTAATAAATTAGAAGTTTTTTTCTACTAATTGAAATGGTGGAGCAATTTTCACTAATTCAATTTTAGAGAGTAAAGATGGGAAAATCGGGCCCTCGACGCGTGGAAAATTTCTGGGTATTACGTATTGTATGAGACGTTGCAGGACGCACGTGAGGACGTAAGGATATGTCGGGAGTAGTATATGTTAGGGAATAATGGGCGTAAGTGTCATTGCGTATAGAAGACGAGAGTCGCTGCGGAAATTGGGATATTTGCGGGACGCGAGCGTTGGATGGAGTCGTAAAGGACGCGATAGTCGTGGTGATTGGTCTGATTGAAGGGATGGTGATTGATTTTTAATAATATTAGCGCTTTTGTAGAATTTTTTCCTATGTAGTCATTATTTAGATTTATTTAGATTGAGTTGATTGCAACGTGATGCTGATTATTATATGAATAATCATTTTATTTCTTATTTCATACATTCTTGATCTATTTTCAGAAGAGGAAAACGAAACCTTTATCTTAGAATATAAAGTGGTCTCCTAAATATTTAAATTTAAGAACAACAACAATTTTTCCCTGACTTCCTGCGACGCAGTCATTCCTAATAATGACGCATATTTTTTTATAGGACGTCGCACGCAGTTTCTATTAATATAAAATCTTAATATTTATAAACCTGTCGATACTGCGTACTTAAACTTTATACGAGAAACGTACGTCATATAGGGAAAACTTTTTTCCTATACGATAAAAAGTACAACCTTGAGTTGACCCACGGGACTATACCGGAGAACGGCATTTTCAAGTTCACATATTATACTAAAATAATTAAACTGGATCAATAATACCGACTGACCAGTCTATAATATCTCAACGACACGCGCAATTCCTGAACGCAAAATATTTCAAAGCCTTTCGTTGCGTTCTCCAGCTCGACCGAAATTCACTCGCCTGCGTGAGTTTCGACTACGCAACAGCATAACAACAACAACCGACTCCCAAAAACTCCTTTTCATTGCACCCCTCGGCCAATCTTTCTCCGCTCGGCAACCTAACAATTTCAAACATTCCTGCGCTCGTTGCCGCGGCACAGACACACGCTTACATTATATGTACGCGCTCGCGCTTGCGAAATTGCGGCAATTTCGAAAGCACTCCTCAACCCCGCACTCGCGGGCGCGCTTTAAATATACCCGCGTCGCTGCGAAAATAGCCTTTAAACGGCTATCGCGAGTATGCACATGTACATGTTTATACGTATACGTATGGCGCTCGGAGCCAATGCCCGCACAAAGTGGAAGTGCAAATACTCCGGAACGGTACACACACGTACACACACACACACACACACACACACACATATATATATATATATTGTCATTGTGACAACTTTCGCGTGTCCTCGATTCGCGCATTTATATACAGTCGGCTCACGGAGTAGGCGATTCTTTTTTTTTGAGCCTGGAATAATATACTGCACGCGCCGTGGTTTGGCGACTAGAGTGTTTTATCTTATAGGTACTGTCTGCGAATATTCTTTTCCAAGCTTATCTGTTGCGTGTGGTTATGTGTCTACAGTTTCGAGTTTCTATAGTATACCTATGTTTGCAGTTGTACGCGTTTGTATGTCTATAGGAGGGGTACATGGAAAACCACGATAAAGAAATTGCAGGAAAAGTGCGAACGTTGAAAGAACCGACACGTGATAGTGCGGGTTTTAGTTTAAAAATATCTATATATACTATTATTACTAAATGTTGTTTCAAAATAAAAATATTAATTAACGCGCATTTAGAAAACCCTGATATCGACTGCTTCGTTTTTTAATAACAAAACTCTGGAACGCTTCTTGAAACACCGAGAGCTTGAAACGTTGCCAAGAGACATTTCGCCCGCGTGTATTTATGATCCACGCGCATTTTTAACCGAAACCGCGCGCCCCGCGCATGAACCCACAATTATATACCTTCCTTTCTCCCTTGTCCCTCCCATGAGCTGCAATATTCGCAAAGCCCAAAACGCATCTCCCAAACCGTCATCTCAAAAAGTTCGCCCTTCCCCCTAATTCACTCACTCCTGTACATAACCATACTAGTACTTAACCTTCACCTTTCATCGACACACAGACCGACGCGCGGAGAACTCGTTCCTTGCGCGTTGGACGCATAAATCTCTGAAAATGCTCACCACGGGCGCTATAATAAATCCGCGTCACGAATCCACTACCGTATTGGATATATATAGGAATGCAACTTCGCCGGGGCAAAAAGTCGTCGCTACTGCAGGCGCGCTCGCGAATCCGCGGAATCAACCGCGCGTCTCGAGCCTGAAACGGAGATTTAGCCGCGTTCTTTTTTCCCCGCGCGCTTGAAAATAAAAGCTGAACATCAGGCGCAGTGTATATATAAACAGAGATAGTACGTGCAGATGTGTGGCAAACATGGGAATCTAGTTTTTGCTCGGGAGGGAGTGGGGGGTATAAGCACTTTGCATGGGACACACGCGAGGAGAATTCGCATTGTCTGATTTGTTTATTTTTAGATGGGTGTAGAGCGCGAAGGCACGGGCGAAATCGTCAGAAGAAGAAGATAATGTATACCTATTATACGAGATTGTATAAGGATGTAACGTATAGACATTGAAAGTGCTGAAGGTGAGGCAGAGTGCCGCCATGGTTTATAGTAAATTTTGTCAAAGCATTAACGAAATCCGATAAAAAAATTATTTGTAACATTTTAGTGACTAAGATATTTCTACTAAATAATTTAACGATCCAAATCTCCAGGGAGGAAATTGGCAACGGCTATTTTTACGAACAAAATGATTCACATTTATTGATTCACCGAGTCGGTGACTTAACACATAACGTAATTATTTTTTTCGCGCCGCGCTATCACACGCGTCGTCGTATCTGCGATGTATCTCTCCGCGCCTTGACGCGTAAGCGCAAAGTAATATATTTATTTCTGTCGGATTCGCCAAATGCAATGGAACGTCGCTCTCCGACGCCGATAAGAAAGATAATCAAAATCGCATGTTAACACGGTTGAATATAAGCGTGGCGCGCGAGCCTCTTAAATCTTCCGAGCTAACCGATAACAACTGGATTATCTCCTCGGCGCTCAATTTCCAATTTGTCGAAAATATGCGGCGGCTGAGGTGCCGATGTGTGTTTCTCAATTACATGAGAATCAGCAGTCGGATGCGTGATCAAAACAAAGTTTCCCGCCTGCACGTCGCCTTTATGGTTAATTTTCGATTTAGCGACGTTGATAAAAATGAAAAGTTACACGTTGAGAAAGAGTTCTGCATATATTTACGCATTATCGCTTGGAATTTGAAAAAAAGACAATAAATTTTGACGAGATAGCGGTTGTGAGCTAAACAAATATATTTTTTTTCTTCTGTTCAAAGTGAGGACGGTTAAAGAGAGTTCAAAGATACGAGTCCAGAGTATATTTCAATTTCGATACCGACTTCTCTCTGTTTTTTCTTTTTTTTTTTAAAGAAGGGGTATAAGAATGTTGGTGCTTGGAGAGCTAAAAATATGATGCAACTTTGCAAAACATCTAATCATCGATGTTTCTTCTGTATCGTATAAATATTTAGTTGCACCGATACGCAAAAAAAAAATCGCCGAGATAAACCGCATTTGAACCCGTTTCAAAAATTTCACAAGATCTAAGCTCAGATTTAACTGTTTGACATGTACAAGTATGTACGTTTGAATTGACGTATCGTGTAAATGTCAGTAGACTGTAAATCATCCTTCACAGTGGCAATGAAAGCTTCGCTTTAATCATGTCGCATTACTTAATCACTGAGATTTTTTGTCAAAGCACTTTTTACTTGATATATTATATAAATCTACGATACGAAATATTTCTGATGAAACGAACTTTGTTTTATCGAGGGCGCAAAAAACTTTTATTTGATGGACTCTGGGTGAGACGAATTATACGATATTGCACAATGGGACCGGCATCTGACTTATTATTATTAACAGCGAAACGAATTTGGACACAATCTCCGCACGTGTTCGATGTTAGCAATTTTTTTTTGTCAAAATTGGATGATTGTTCGATGCAAACGACCGGCGGTAAAAAAGTTAATAGCTCAGTTTTCAGATTGTGACGCAAAAGTCGACTGAACTGAAGCTTTTGAACGCAGAATATATCGGCACTTTGAACTTTATTAGATACGACTGCGACTTTTCTTTTTACTTCAGAAGATACGAGCACATTAAAAGCCGCGCAATATTTTCAATCATAAAAATAAACAATGGGCTGATAAAAATAGATATACGTTTCAATATCCTTTATCTTTGGACGTTACAACAGCTGAAGTTACTCGACAAAGCTTGTTATAACTCTAAAGTATAATCTTCAAAGGCCGTTTGCTTTATAGTGTAATTCTAATATCTCCAAAATCCTATCTACTAATGAGGCATGCTGTAACTATTAATTTTCAAATAGTTCGAAACCAAAGTTGATTGTAATCAATTATAAGTTCTGTGGTATCTAAAATTAGTACTAATTTCTTTCAGCAAATGTTGTTTTCTATTATAAATACTGCTCAGCATGAAACATAATACACCTCCATTCTAGACGCAATAAGGCAGCGACAATTGGAACATCAACCTATTTTGATCGTATCAAATCGTTATCAAATAATAATGCGTTGGAACGTCTCGCACATCCAAAATTAGACATTGTGACGTCACGTCTGGGGAACCTCTCAACCGATCTATCTCACGCAATATTTCAAGCTATTCAAGCAAAAGCTTAACTTTACAATGGGATTCAACAGTTGTCTATTCCAAAGCCATTAACTGAACCGCCATTATACGCTGTTTTCATAATCTTTGTATTTATACCTCTGTAGATTGCATAGACATTTACAAACAATTACCGATACTTATACTATCTTTTAATTCTAAGCTGCGTATTTATTCAAACAAAAGCATGTCATTTTGTTCAGTCTACAGCCAGGATACTTTATACACCTAGTACATCCGAACATTAACAATCTCCAAAATCTGCGAATAACCTCCCATAACTCATCTTCAAAGCTGCACTTCTGTGCAGTAAATACACACAGCTCTCTATAACACTCTCTTTGAACCAAATTAATTCCTCAAGCCCACGACGACGACGACGAAGGCTCACTCGTTCCGGCACGTAGACGGATGGGGGAGCGAAACTACACATCTCGGTCTATCTCTCCGCGTAGTATATACATACCATACAGCTGGAGCGCCGAGAGACACCACCGAAACGCATGAGACATGCGTGCGACACGTTCCGATCACGTGAACGGCGCAAGGTCCTCTGACTCGACGTTGCCGTCTCGTGAGCGAGCCCCGACCCATACGATGTGGGAAAACTTTTCCGCTTTCACTTTCCGAGGGATTTTGTATACGCTGCGTAGGTAGGTATAATATATTTGGGAGTTAAAGGAGAGCTAAAGTTCCTTTTGAGAGGCCCGGTTCGAGTCGCATGTATTTGGAGGATCGAGGATGCAACGCACGAATGGAAACGGTGAAGTTGCGACACGTGTGTGATTGTTATGAAAGTAAGTGCACATGAGTAAGTATCGGGGTTTGCAACGAGATAGCAAGCGGTGAAGTTGAGGTTCGCGAGCTTGGATTCCAATAAAGTGGGCTTCAAATGAAGTTATAATAGGTGGATGGAGTGCAACTGGTGTTGAGTTGAGATGGTTTTTAGTCAATGACTAGCGTTAATTTGACGCGCTACGCGCGCCCTCTCTTTCCTATTTCTCGATTTCTTCCGAGTTTCGAGATCGATTCGAGATTTCGAGATACCTCACAAAAACGCTCGAAAACCGAACGAATCTCGATCGCTTAATTATAATATAGGATATGCGAAGAATATAATATCCAGATGCTTTTTTTGGATGTTAATGATTCCAGCTAGTTAATGGTGGATGGGATATGGGTTTGCGAGTTTTAAAATATTGAACGTATTGCGTTGTAGAAAGGTAGAGTCGATAGAGTTGTTGTAGGTTTAATCAGTTCGGGCGTAAACTTAAACTTACACAATATGTATAACGTTCAGCCGTAAAATGAGTCAGAAGAACGTGGCTCTATTAGTTTTAACTGATATGCTATAAAAAAAAAAAAACAGTTCGTTGGAATGTGCGTTTAAAATTTTTAAATACTAGTAAAATTTCTAAAAATTTTCATGGAAAACTACAGACAAAAATCAGTTTTCCTGTTCGATATACTGCGTAAATTATCAGTATTAAAAATAATCAATAATATTATTCTTATTTTATTATATTATGTATTGATGTACATATCTGTATAATTTCAATAAAAAATCTCTACGTTCGAATATTTTTTCTCAATTTTAAAAATATTGTTGAAAAAAATTTTTTCTTTTATAGAATGCCTTGACCGGCTTTGTGTAATTGCTTCTGTTTTAAGAAAAAATATTTTCTTCAGATTTATGCGCTTCTTTAAGCTAAAAATAACTCAATAAAAATACTTTTGTAACTTACTGCAATATAATTTAGAAAATAAATTACTTCGGCGTCTTATCGTATTATTATGCATAGCCAATTTTTGAAAATTTAAAAAGGTTTCGTTTTATAACATTGAGCAGTACTTTCATTCCCCGTGAACTAACTAAATGATTTATCAGTTTATCTTCATGTGAGTTAGATACTTTAATCGTATAATTAATTAACTAGAAACATGACTACTTAATACCTATATATTACAAATATCATCTCCATTTGTCGATTACAAGAAAAAATAACTGTTCTATTGAGAATTGTATTAAGAATTGTACGTAGACGAATGTAAGAGAGGATACAAAGAACATCTATTCAAGCATTGTAATGTTGAAATACAATGCTTATCATAGAACCGGTTTAAAAAAAAGAATTCTCCCAATGCCTTGAGATTAATTCCTAGTTTCCTGTATTTGGAAGTATTATTATACAACTTGAAACTACCAAAATTATCTTACATATATAAAATATTATAATAATTTTATCTTATAATACATAAATAAGAATAAGAGCATCAAACCTGTTCTCTATATCTGATCCAATTTAGCGAATAAATCTTGCTTCATTGTACAATTTTTAACCGGAGAAAATAATACATAACGTTAGTGATACAGTGTAATCCTAGAAAAGAGTTTCGGAATTCCCGGAAATATTTACATAAATACGACAAAAAGTTGAAACTTTCAGTAATTTGAAATCTGTTGAACTTTGATCTCATAAGACTCTAGATAACAGTTGACAAATAAAAAAATTTTTTACTTCGATCACAATACAGATCTCAGACAGAAAGTAAAAAATGTTCAAAGTCTAATGAGTTCACTATTCACATGACAAACAAGCATTCAAAACAAGGAAACGATCATTTTATTAAAGTAGCTTCCCCGTGAGAATTGGTCATATTCATAAAATTTATTTACAATTGTTTCAAATGTTATGATGTAATAAACTATATCACATAATAATATGGTTCTAAAGTACCAAAAAATAAATTTTTCAACGAAATTTCAACATTGCAAAAATAGATATCGCCAATTAAAAACAAATTTAACAAACAATATAAATCTTTTCTATTTTTGATCCAATTTTAAATTGGAAGGGTTTATTTTGTTCCTTGTGCAATTTCATAAAGAGTCAACGATATAAAAATTGAAAAATTTTCAGAACCTGCAAAGATACATCCACTTATTTATAGGTTCATGTATGCTTTTTGTAAACAAATAGTTATATGTTTGCAGGTTTTGAAAATTTTTGAATTTTTGTACCGTACGTCTCGCTATCAAACTGCACAAGGAATCGGATCAAAAATATTATCTACTTTTACAATCCCTGGTGGAAACTGACTTCATTATTTGCCTAATAAATAGCTAGTTGTAGTAGGATATAGCCAACAACTAGCCACTTTCCTTGGATATTTCTATCTATTGATGAAAGGATTTTTCCAACATTATTCGACCATTTAATAGATTGAAAATAGAAAGACTTTTTTTAAAAATTTTACACAAGCTTGTTCTTAACTATTTCAAAGGCATTAAAATTGGAGACAAAAAGAAACTGTTGGTTAGTTTTTTTAGTTAGAAAATGGCTAGTAGAAGGCTTGTTTTTATGACGAGGAGTGAGAGAGACAGAATCTAATAGAAAAATATGTGTTTCAGTTAATATCTAAGAAAAGAGTGCTGTAAATGATGTTTTAGTCTGTGTTTATTATTTACATTTTTGTAAGCTTAAATGTAACGTCAAGTCTTTGAGTAAATTTAAATTGAATATTTTGAGGTTATGCCATTCTATTTTCAATCTATTAAATGGGCGAATAATAGGAGAAAAAGGGTTTCAACAAGGCTATTAACTAAGGTAAAAGACCCAGTACTCTGACACTTACGCACATACAACCTTTATAATCTCTTATATCTTCAAAATTAATCTAAATATACATAAACATATGATCTGAGTGGATAGTTTAAACCTTGTAGTAACATTTTCCTTTCTTAAATGTCTTATTTGTTAGCTTATTTATTAAAATAATAATGTTTAAAG
Organism: Torymus aiolomorphi; assembly: GCA_036365515.1. Classification (NCBI taxonomy): domain Eukaryota; kingdom Metazoa; phylum Arthropoda; class Insecta; order Hymenoptera; family Torymidae; genus Torymus; species Torymus aiolomorphi. The sequence continues at coordinate 161,068,110 of CM070876.1, read as the reverse complement.
AAAATAGCTACAGGCCGGTGTAGTTGGACAAGCTATATTAAACTGGGATCAGTACTCGGACATCTTTAGGACCCAGTAGTTGGACTATGTTTTTAAATGTGTCCCACTACTACGTTATGGAAATTGAGAGGTACCTAAAGTTGGACAGATGCTAAGCCGTCGGCGCATCGAAAACATAATCTCGCAAAATTTCTATCTCGTTATATAAACATTTGAGAAATAAAATCAAAACAATGTCATAGTGACTACGTAGTTAACATAACAAAGAATGCTAACGAATTAATTTTTTTCGAATTGACCATTTATAGTAGTTGTTTTACTGCTGTCCAAGTACTACGTCCAAAATTCGTGCTGTTCGACTACTGGGTCTTTTACCTTAGACATTTATTCTAGCTATTTACTGAATTTCTGACCATTTCGTAATAGACAAATTTCTACCAGGGAATGTTGAAATTTCGTTGAAAAAATTTCTTTTGCTACTTTATGAACCATTTTTTCATACGATAAAATTTTTTACATTACAACATGTGATGAAACTATTGTAAACAAATTTTATTGTTGCCAATTCTCGCGGTGAAGCCACCTTAAGACGATAACGATATTGTAACAAGACATTGGATTTTCCAAAATTCAGGTGCAAATACTTATCAAGCTAAAGATTATGAACAAGAGCAAAATAAATGATTGTTCACGATTAAGAACAGATGTATTTTACCAATGATAATATTGCATGTTATCTCGCATCCGCAAGATCAAATAATTAATGAAAATATACTTATTTATTTTTCAATGTTTACACGCGTTTATTATCAAAGTGAGTAAATTCTCGTTCAATCCGTAAGCATTCGTTTTAAAATTGTCGCTTAGCATTTCATTTTAAGTCTTTTTGTTTACTTGAAAATAAAAAATAACATAATTCTGAAACTTTATCATACTACTTAACCCCACTGTCGGCTAGTCAAAGTCCGCAATGTAATTTTCGAGTGCACTTAGCCGCGCTAAATCCACTTACACTCCAGAACGTTCTCCCTCCTGCACACACGAGTATAAGAGTTTAAGTGATTTAACGAGCGTGTTTTGAGGCTGCATATGTATATATATTTCGCGAGTGCGTCAAACTCGTCCAATGATAATATACTACCACCTCTATCAGGAGCTCGAAATGTGGCCTCATTCAATAGCGCATCACTTTATAGATTCACACAGACTTTCCCTACCACCAATTCAGGTCGTTTAAATTCGTTTCTTATAGATGGAGGTGTTGTCATTTTCACAACTGCAAAGGTGATTCAGAGTGGTACCAATAACGATTTTGGCGATAAACGATTCATTGTTCTCAATCTTCGATGTGGAAATACCGACGTCGAAGGTACACAAAATGAAAGTGCAGAGTAATGTATAATTGAGATGTGATTTAGTTTTACAATAAGGTATTGTGATGTTTCCATCACGGGCGTAATAAGTAACGTTTGTTTAGTATAATGGAAGTATAATGCATTTTTTGATTGCGTAACTCTCGAAAACAATCTAATAATTCAGCTTAATCTCGTAAACACGAGGAGATTAGCATGAGCAGCACGTGCGATGTTGCAAGGCTTCTGTTTCAAGTTAAACGAATTATTTTTGAGTTATTAAAATTACGGAACTCGGCAAGATCACCATTTTAGTAATTCAAATGACAAAACAATAATGAATGTACATTATGTAAGCGCATTTTTACTGAGCGTAATTGTGGACGTATTTCGTCTCGGTCGGTCAAGATTATACAGAGCTAAACCAGACTATAGACAAAGCTACAAAAAGTTTAATTCTTGAATGGTGAATTAAGTAACAAAATGAATTTTTTTGTACCTCAAAAAGGATCACTTCCTTTAAGTTAGATTATAGCTGATCTTGTCACGCGGGAATGGTAGCAAAGTTTTCAAAGTATTGTTTTAAAACGAGTATATTTTGACTGCGCTAAAACCAGTTATACACTTTTCAAAAAATTACAATTTCTTTTTTCAGGAGAATAATAACATTCGGATCGTGCAAGTTCTCGTGATTCCCGACACAGGACACGTCCCGATAAGACTGACCTTGACCGCCAAAATTCCTCTAAACCCTCCAAAAAAACACTCCTTTACTTTCATTCTCATCTCAAATAACCCATTCATCATCACGAATCTCGTCATTGATAGAGCAACGTCCTATACACTCGCTAGTCAATTCCAATCAATATAAGCTCGTAAAGCCTTTTCCCGAATGCACTTAAACTCCGGAACGTTCCGTACCTCCTTCCCCTCGTTAAACCGATTTAACAAACGCGCCCATCATCAATATCACACACGCGCTACAAGCACTCATCGCAATTTCCCGCCTGAAGTCTCGACTACGTCGTCGTCATCAGTCATCATCACCTTCGCTACACGCGCAGCGTAACAGTCAGAGGTAATACTCGTGATCGCACGGGCTCTCGAGACCGTCTGCGCGTGTGTACCGATAGCATCGTCGCGACAGATAGATACGCATCAATTCGGATTTTAGCGGCCTAGACGCAGACGCTGTTGGCTTCTCCGATAATAAGACAGACGTGCAGTATATACAGTGAGATATGTACACTACTTTACGTAATGATTCATTGATCTCCTGACGTAATAACGCGCGAGGCGACAAAGTCCAGCCGGCGCTGAGGTTTTCGAGTGGGGTCAGACGAGGAATGCGAATTGCACAATGGTTGCGGCGATTTTCGCAGAGATGCTGGGGGTGGAGATCTTTTTTGGGAGGATAAGAGGAGATTGAGGATGTGAGGAGAGTTTTGGATGCAATGGGGACAGTCGTGTTGTTATTTTTTTGTAACGGCGAGGTGATTAGGAGGCGGTGTAGGTCTTTCAGATCGAACGGTTTTATTGTTGTTAATTAATAATGATTAATTTTTCCATGATGGCTTTGTGTCAATTATATTTTACAAAATTGGCGAACAATGAGTTAATAAGATTGGAACGAGTTATAACCTGATATTTTAGCTTGACACATATGGCGAATCAAATCGTGTTTACTTTGAAAGCGTACCTTCCAAATTGCGAAAGATATCACACGGTTCAAAAGTCACATTTAGCGTGACGTCCGTGAGAACTCTTGATAGCTTTTGTGTAATTAGCGCTCAAAAGCGAAAAAATGCTTGATCAAGTTCAGTGTTATTTAGATCGTGACAATGAACTAAAAAGATTTAATTAAAATATGCCAATCTTTTACACATTTCTGCAATAATTTACCCAATACTCGTTGTAAAAAATTTCTTATTCCTATTTAACGTTTGCAAAAAGACGTAACAGCGAATTAAGCATTTTTCGAAACTCATCGTATCGCGAATACGTAATCATTAGCATATGTTACTTCATATACGTGCTTTCGTTTTCGTTTAACCTTTAGACTGTCACTCGAAAGACATTTTTATGATTCTGTACAAAGTTCAGAATCTCATCACGCAACGTGGACGTTTTTTATATATGCAAAGAAAACACGCCAATGTCTGGATTCTTGACCTTACCAAAATGTCAACTCGTTAGCATACTTTTCTTGTATTTGTTCAAGTACCTGTACCTACACTTCTCGCACATCAATGAAAAACAAAAATGATCGATAGTACTTAACTCAGTGAATAAATACCATTAAAAAAAAAAATAATTATATCAATAAGCCACTGACAACCTTGCCTTTAAACATCATAAAATCAAAGCTATACTATAATCTCAAGCTAAAATCAATATAAACCAAAAAATCAAATCGAGAATTCATTACTCCAATAAAACTCGACTCTATATCTCCCAATCGATCATTCTCCCTCATATAGACACAGCCAAATCCCCTCGTATCAACCGTGTCCCAATGTTTATCGGCCATCATCATACACACATCGCCCACCGCACCTCCCAGTTTGTAAACTCTCCTCGCATCGCAACATCACGTGCACGCGACCTCACGGCTTGCAGCCGCTCGCAACTGCGCGTTCAAAAATATACCCACGCGCGCGCCTACTACAACCCACTCGCCTCTCTCTCTCTCTCTCTCTCTCTCTGTCTCAGCATTGCCGCCACCGCACGAGACACAATCTCCGTTATTCTACATCGCGCGCAGGCGTCGCGCACGTGCGCGAGTTCACGCCAGCGACGCGTGATATAAGTAGTTTGTTGTATTTGGAAATGAAAATCGCGTCTGGGGGCTACGCCGCGTGCGACGCTAATTACTTTTGATATAAGTGGAGGAGCCCCAGGCGCGTATGTCTATGGGCACGCGTAGTAGGAGTGTTTAATCGAGGTCAGTGTGCGCGGGCGAGGCCGAAGAGGGATGGAGCGGGCCTGCAAGATACTGCGTATACTTGAGAGGTGCGGTTCCGGGTGGACTAAGTGAGTCGGCGATTATTGCCTAGACGATCGTGATTTGAGTTGGGATGGAATATGTATTGTTTTTAGTTTATTTTTGGGATTACGTCTTACTTGAATTTTATTATGGATCGGTTTTAGTTGAAACCGCTATCACAAATAAGAGAGAAAAGACAGAGTAATGTTTGGAGAATTTTTTTTAGTTGTTTGAGTTGACATTAAACTTTTTCTATTAAATACAGCAGATTTTTATTGTATGTGCTTTAATTTATCCACCTACATTAATTAAACGATCGCTGAACTTGTATAGGTACTGCAGCGGTCACCCATCCATAAACTAGCTGCATCCAGCTCTGATTGATTTCAATGATTGGTCAATGTGGAGTTGCGTTATGTCCTACCAAAGTGCAGGTCCCACCAGATTTTTTATTGCAATTTGCAGATATTTTTTTACCTTTATCATTGAAAATAGTTAGGCATCAAATGATAGTCTAATTTAATAAGATGATATTTAATTATTGAATCTGATCTGATCATTATCTTCTACGTAGATTATATATCTTTCCAGTAAGGAAAAGTAGTAACTTCCATCTATATTTCATTGATAATAAATCGTCTGGGAATGTACTTAACAGATAGATTGGCAGTGTGATAACGTAAAAATGGTTAGTTTTAATTAAAATGGTGATTTTTATGTCTTAAAAATCCACTGATAATTTTGCAATTTATTTTTCATCAAATGATTATATTTATAGCATATATATGTCGTAATCTTCCCGAGAATGAGTATTCGCTACTTCGATTGGCAGTGTGGCTTGTACAGATTGCAACTGAACAGTAATCGGATCTTCTTCGGTTGTAAAAACAAAATGTGCACAAGCAGTGATAATTAAATATCTGTAATTCATGTATTCAAAGAATAAAATCAGAATATAATAGTATACAAAAATAATTTTTTTGTTGAAATACAAATGATCACCGCGAGCCAGACGTTTTTTTTCCAAAAACTTTATTTGTCGACGTTTCGGCTCTCGCAGAGAAACCCTTCTCAAGACTAAAGTAATAACAAGAACACAAGAACACACGAAATTAAAACAAAAATAATTCACACTACTACATAATAGGTTACCAAAACAGATACATTACGTTATAAAAATCTTCGGTTGGTACAAATTCGCAATTATATGAGTTGTCTAAAAAAAACAACAAACTATTTCGCATTGACAAAGTAAAAAAATTACAATTCTTCGTACTGTGTCAAATTGTTATAACAGAATTAAATAGTCAAAAAGATTGACTCGTCACTGAGCGAAAAGAAAACAAGGCAGTGTATTTATAGTACAATTATAATATATGTATACACAGTTTGTATATACTGTCTATAAAATCAAAATAAATACTGAAAGGTTTAACTGACTATCTGAAAGTTCTTTAAAGAGCTTTAGTATGTATTTTTTAATAAACATATGTCTAATTTTCTATTAATATTGTTAGTATGTAAAAAAATGTGAAGCATTTCAGAGAATTCTCGTCTAAATTTATTGTTTTCGGAATCTAAAACTTGAACGTTGTCAAAATCGAAACTGTGTTTGTATAGATCTTTCATCTAACTTTTTAACAGATCTATCATGTTCATAAATGCGTTTTTTCAGCTGCCTATACTAGTTTGTCCAATATATGTGGTATTAAAGTCAACACAGTTAATTCTATAAACTACTCCACTCTTCACATGGTTGTGTAATAAATCTTTACTTAATTTTATAAAGTTATTGAACGTACTGTTATAAAATTAATTAAAACGATATTATTGTTGTGTAAAATACTCTTAAACTGTGAATTCAAAGATTTTATATATGGCAAGACTAAAATCAGTTCGTGTGCAATGCGATGGTTATACGAAACGACTGAATTATTAGTTGCACTATTTAACCCTTTACGGCGCGGTATAGTAAGTATACTGACTACCTAACCTAAATCGGGATTTTGTGTATATAGCGCTTAAAATTAAAGTTTTACATGGGTTTTTTTGCTTTTTTAGCTGTCTGAGATCTCAATGAACATATACCAATACAAAATTATACTTTTGTATTGCCATTTTTTAATAATAAACAAGAAGGGCAAGAAAATGGCAATTTTTTCATAAAAAAATCGGCTTTGGAATCGCTGTTATACTTAGAATCATCAAAATATATTTCTACGGAGTTTTTGGGGTCGCTAATTACGAATCTGAAGTCAAAATTTGAAAATCTACAAACCCAGTAACAATTTTGGCCAAAAAATATCGTTTTAAAAAATGTGCGCCGCAAAGGGTTAAATAAGATATACGTTTAATGATATGTTTATTAGTAAACTGGTTTGGGTAATTATTAGCAATTAAAAGTTTATTTATGAAGGAGATATTTTTATTATGGAAGGATTTATGAGCAAGTTTTATAGCTCTATCAACAAGATTATAAACTATTGCTTTTTTGGTAGATAATGGACGATGTGAAAGAAAAGAAATAAGCCAGCCTGAGAAGGTATTTTTTCTATACCAATCAGTCGCAGAGACATCATCGGGAACTCTGAAAACTGTGAGATCGAGAAAATTTAAGGCATTGTTATATTTTATGTTTCTATTGTTACGTATGAAAGGAAGCAGAATGGATTAAAATGACTTAGTCCCTGGTGGAAATTTGTCTATCTGAAATGTCCAACAATCTCAATAAATAGGTAGAAAAAATGGCTAGTTAATAGGCCCGGGTGAAACGCTTTTTCTCCCATTATTCGCACATTTAATAGATTGGACATAACCTCCAAAATTTCGTTTTAAGTTTACTTAAAGAATTGACGTTAAATTGGACGGTATTCAGCTGTAACTGATAGCTTACTAAAATATAAACAATATGAGCAGACAGAAAAACCATTTACAGTAGTCCTTTTGAAGATATTACGTAGAATGTATTTATTGCCATTAGATTCTGTCTCTCTCACTCCTTGTCATAACAACAGGCCTTCTACTAGCCATTTCCGGACTAAAAAAATTGATCAGTTTTAAAACCTTTAAAGTATTCAAGAACAAGCTTGTGTTTGTCTTCGCAAAACTCATTCTATTTTTTAATCTATTAAATTTTCGAATAATAGGGAAAAAAGCGTTTCACCGGGAGCTAGAAACTGGAAAAGGGAAATTCCCATTTTATAGCAAGTTTCTAATATAAATGGCCAGTTAATAGTTAGAAAATTTTTTGATTTCCACCAGGGGTTGCATAAAAAATATGCGACGAGCGGGACGCGAACCGACGGACCCGAAGTGTGTAGTCCCGCGCTCTACCACTGACTAGCTAACGCCGCGATGCTTGCTCGAGAGCAGTGATGTGAGCTGGTCAATTGACCGGTCAATTGACCAGTCAATTGACCGTCATGATCCTAACCTGACAAAAAAAATTTTGACTGACAATTGACCCTGACCGGTCACACTTTTGCGTGACAGTCAAACCTACATCTATATAGAGTATAGAGCATGGTGTAAGGAAATAAAGTGTGCTATTGCGCAACCTTCTTTACGGACCAATAGAATTCTCATCCCAAAATCGGTCATATTGAACTTTAAACCAATAGAATCAGCGCGCGAGTGGCGAATTTGTTTGAAATGTAATATAGAACTGTTTTGTATAAAACTGAAAATTAAAGTGTTATTAATGTTAAATAAATAGATAATGACAATAATACTCAAGTAATTGAGAAGAATATTAACTTTTTGAATGAAAATGTTTATAATTCGTACTATTTATGAAATGAAAGAAGTACTTTTGCAGCGGATCATTGAAATAATCTTTTGAAAAAAATTCAATAAGAAATGAAAAATAATTATCGATTTATATAATATATGTTAATTTTACTATTGCCAATGTATAAAAATATTTCATTTTATGATCTCAGTAAGATATAATACGAAAAAACATATTTGAAAAAGGGTGAAATATATCTAAATAAAAGAACAATTTGATAAGTAATAGTTAATACTATTTATTAACAATTAAAATTATTGTAAATAGCCAACAACTAAATTAAGTACATAAATATTTGAACTCTTATTAAAAAGAAACAACGAATATTTACGATAATATTTACGATAACTTACGAATAAATATTTTACGAATAAAATTTTATTGTTTTTGCAGACTTTTGCGCAATTCTAGTTTTCTTGTAACTGCTTTTTATATTTTTATTCAATTCCCTTAATCTAAGTACACGTTCTTACTAAGCGTAGAAGAACTTCTTCCGGAATATTGAATTCATTGCTTATTTTTGTTTTAACCAAGGTTGCTACTTTCTTAAAAATGAAGTTGGTACTTGACAGTGTATCTTTATGAAAATTGTTGAAAACTATTTCCAAAATCTGTCCTGTTCTCAGTAATTCTTCAAAAGGGAAAATAAGGTTTCCTTTATCGCAAGAAATCTAAAGTATTTGATTCCTTTATTTGTAGTATTTTCATTCCAATTATGGCAAGATTTTATTAAGCAAATAGGCATTTCGTAAAAATGTACATTAAAATCTTCAATTGCTATTCAAACGTAAACACTACGCTGCCATATTGAACATGGTGGAAAGTTGGGATGCGCAGTAGCGGTCGAAAACGAGTATGGCTAGCGAGCACACATTATTTCCTCACACCATGGTACAGAGTATAGACGAACGGGGAAAAGTATGGTTTTGTCACCAGGAATGGGCTGCTTCTTGCATAGAATATACGTTTTCGTCCTCGTTGACTTATTATTTAATATAGACTATTTTGTACAAAAAAACTGCTCTGTAAAACGTATGATAGCATAAACTCTTTTACCAAAATTTTGATCGTTTTTTTATTCTTTTAAACTTTCTGACCAATGACCAGTCAGAAAGCTCACTGACGGTCACTTTTACATTCAGAGATTGTAAATTCTGACTGTCAATGACGGTCAAATTTTTGTCAAATGACCGTCAAGTCAGAAAATTTTGTCTAACCGGTCAATCCACATCACTGCTCGAAAGCATCGCGAGCGTCTAGTTCTTATCATGAAGCGGATGCGACAGGGCTCGGATGACGGTCGTACTGAGCCCATGACACTATTGTAAATTTTAAAAATTTATTGTAAGAATTAAACGTTTCAAAGATGTGATCAATTTTGTTGTTGTTAACAATCAAGAAACAATCGTCCACATATCTTCTATACAGGAGGACCGACTTGTTAAGGATATTAAGACAATAATTTTCTAATTCTTCTAAGGCAATCTCAGCAAACCATGGGCTGGAATGATCGCCCATAGGAGATCCGACCAGTTGCTTATAAACACTGTCATTAAAGGTAAACACGGTAGAGTTGAGTAAAAACGTTATTCCATCTATAAATTCATTGCACGACAAGTTAATATGTTGTTGAAGGTGCTTCCACTTTTTTCTAATACTTGCAATTATCAACTCGCTATGTAGGTTTGTTAACAAGGAGATTACGTCTAATGAAATGAAAGTGTAGTTTCAGGTACCACTAACTTATCTAGAATTATTTTTAGATCAGAGCTGTTTTTTAGAGAAAATTTAGGGCGAGGCAAATATTTTTTGAAAATTTCAGATATGGCTTTGTCAAAAAGGCTGATAGGGCTATTGATATTAGACACTATGATTCTAGTTGAAAAATCTACTTTGTGAATTTTTATTAACCCGTATGCTCTAGCTAAAACAGAATTATCAATAGAGCTTCTGTAATTGTTTAAATTGATAATGTCATTTAAATTGATAATGTTACAAACCTACATAGCGAGTTGATAATTGCAGGTATCAGAAAAAGTGGAAGCGCCTTCAACAACATATTAACTTGTCGTGCAATGATTTTATAGACGGCATAACGTTTTTACTCAACTCTACCGTGTTTACCTTTAATGATAGTGTTTATAAGCAACTGGTTGGATCTCCTATGGGCGATCATTCCAGCCCATGGTTTCCTGAGATTGCTTTAGAAGAATTCGAAAATTATTGTCTTAATATCCTTAACGAGTCGGTCCTCCTGTATAGAAGATATATGGACGATTGTTTCTTGATTGTTGACAACAACAAAATTAACCACATCTTTGAAACGTTTAATTCTTACAATAAATTTAAAAAATTTACAATTGAAACAGAAAATAACAATGCTTTAAGTTTTCTCGATCTCACAGTTTTCAGAGTTCCCAATGACGTCTCTACGACTGATTGGTATAGAAAAAATACCTTCTCAGGCCGGCTTATTTCTTTTCTTTCACATCATCAGTATTTATTTTGATTTTATAGACAGTATATACAAACTGTGTATACATATACTATAATTGTATTATAAATACACTGCCTTGTTTTCTTTTCGCTCAGTGACGAGTCAATCTTTTTGACTATTTAATTCTGTTATAATAATTTGACACAGTACGAAGAATTGTAATTTTGTTACTTTGTCAATGAGAAATAGTTTGTCGTTTTTTTTAGACAACTCATGTAATTGCGAATTTGTACCAACCGAAGATTTTTATAACGTAATGTATCTGTTTTGGTAACCTATTATGTAGTAGTGTGAATTATTTTTGTTCTAATTTCGTGTGTTCTTGTGTTCTTGTTATTACTTTAGTCTTGAGAAGGGTTTCTCTGCGAGAGCCGAAATGTCGACAAATAAAGTTTTTGGGGAAAAAAAAACGTCTGGCTCGTGGTGATCATTTGTGTTTCAAAAAAACTTATTAATTCTAACGAGCATTCCACCAAACCTATATCAAAAATAATTTTTATTTGAAAAAAGTTAAAGATGTTTTTAAATGTGTTTATCTTTATTCATACGATTGGGGTTTTATCAATTTTTTTTTAAAATTGAAAAGTGAGTAATATGGATAAATTATTTGGTTGCTTTTGTTTAGCGGCTATATGATGAGGTATAGTATGAAGATACCATAGAACTTTTTGCGATAGGTCATTAGCATGAAGACGCGCAATAGATGTTTTTATCAACTTCAGCTATTTATCTTTCTTCGCTTACATATGATACTTAATATGAGTACAGGTGAATAACCAAATCCCAGCATCAAAGAATAATCGTGAACTGATCTACACTTCCACAGAGTATCGCGTAGGTCGAAACGCCAGCCAACAACATCGCCTTTGACCATCCATATAACGCGAACTTGAGCGCATCAGGTCGTCGCCCAGTATACTCACCGCAATTTACGCACCACCACTGCAGAAATCAGTTATCTTTAAGGTTTATGCAACTCGCAGAGATAGCCCACAATAACATCTCCCTCATCGTGCATCAGCTTATATTTTCGTCGTCCCGCGATGGTCCCAGTCCGGAAAAAACAGGATGTATTATAAAACTCCCCCTTCTGTTTACCCCAAAACTCTCAGCTCGTAATATCACGCAGAAGTTTATGAAGAAATGCTCGCTAACTCGTGCTTATCGTATATCTGTATTTTTAATTACCGTTGAATAATATTTCGCTCAATGAAAAAGTAAGTTTATGGCCCGAACCACGAGCCGATAATACGCGAGCGAGAGAGAGAGAGGGAGAGAGAGAGAGAGCAACTGCAACGATTCGCGCCCGGAGAGCAACAAAATATTTTGACGAATTCCCTCTCGCTCTCTTGTACCCGCCGCTCTTGTCGTCGTTTTCTTTTTTTTTGCGAGCGCAACGAAGTGGAAAAGTACGAAAATAAAGAAATCGACTTTTTTGCGGGATCGAAAGTGCGATGCGTAGGGTACGTGATGAGATTGTGAAATGCGACAATATTTCTACAAGTGGCAAAGTTTATTTTTTTATTCCGGCTTTCGTGATTAAATGTATTCGTATACGTACGGTTTTTCAGATGATGTGAAAAATATCTTGATAAGAAAATACACGCTTTTACAAATAATTGTAACGTTATATTTATTTATTTATTTATTTTACAAGTAAACGGGGTTTTAACCCTTAATTAATTAAGTATTCAGTTTACAAATATAACGCAAAACTACAAAGACAAAAATATACAAATACGGATTAATAATAAGATAACAATCTAGATTTTATATCGCTTTTACTTCGATACAAAATACCGTCGTAGTCGGCTAGGTTCAAATTAAGCAAGTTCCAAGATCTACTTAATCTGTTATATTTGTACGTATATACATAGTAACAAATAAACCTACATATTCATTAAACCGACGTATCCCACAAACCACACGTTAGCACGAAATTGCTCTCATCATTTTCATCATTCATCCACATTACAGTCATCTCGTGATAATCATTTTCAATGTCAGCAAGCAAACATCTTTTCCACGCAGTCATCTCGCAAAAGATTCACCTTGCCGCGAGAAATGTAGTTCCGTCCTCGCGTGACACGCATGCGCTACACCTATACTCCCTCGCGCGTGTCCATTATTATTCCACGAGTAAGTACGTACACTCGTCGTCTCGCCTCCATACCCACATACCCACATACATACACATGCGTTGTACTCGCTCCGTCGGAAAATGAAGAAATATATCGCTCTACGCGGAGACAGGCTCGAGCGCGCCACTAAAACACCATCTCCGTCGTGTTGCATGTGTACATACATGTGTGTTTTTGCACTCGCGCACGCGATCGCCTATAAAAGGCGGCACGAGACCCTCGCGGCAAGTGCACGAGTACCAAAGAGGGAAAGAGGGAGAGAGAGAGAGAGATAGCAACTTATCGATGCGCGACTTTTTGCGGGAGAAGATATGTGCCTATATATCTGGGCGATGAGTCTTGTAGTTTGTAGTGTTTATTGTTTTAAATTGCAGCTGGATGGCGTGGGAAGTGTCTCGGAGATGTGGAGGATAGGAGGCGTGACAATGATTTTTTGATGATACCGCATTTGTTCGTCGATTATACCGATAGCGAGATCGAGCTTTTAATGATCGGCTGTAGAAAGATAATTGTAATATTGAGCTATTCGATTGAATTGTGTACGGATTGAAAAAACGGATTTAAATCAATTGGCTGATTCCATTCAAATTCAGGCAGGCGGTCACAGATCGAATTTTTTTTTCACCTAAAAACTATAAGACTATATTCTAAATCATATTTAAGGAGACACGTACTTTGGGAGTTTGCTTAAAAAAAAAATTTTTTTTAATCTACAGCCTAACCAATATTAGATACAAAAATAGAGATTACAAAATTTAAAAAGAACCTCAATTTTCAAACTGCTGTAACTTTCTCAATTTTTAACCTTTTGAGATGTTTTTTTTTACAAAATGTGAGGAATTTCATCTAGTTTTTAGAAAAGTCTCCACTTTGACGATTAAGATTCATGTTACAAAGTTATTAATGAAAAACTGAAAATTTTCGATTTTAAATAAATGTCAATATCTCAAAAACTATAATTTTTTTTCTCTGAAAATTTAATAAGGTTTTATACATTGAAAAAACTAACTTTTCCAGTAGGTGAGAATATGCTATTTTTTTATTTTTTTTTTTAAATGAATTTCCAAAGTTTTAATCGATTTTTTCGATGTCTAAGCTCTCAACTCGTGCCGTTTTTAAAAAATCATGCCATTTCTCTATCTATATTACTATTCTATTTACACGGAGAAAAATTTATTTATAAACTTTACTCCTTTTACAAAAAAATTTATTATTTTTATAGTAGAGCTGGGACATACTCAAAATGTGGGATTTTTACTGTTTTAAATAGTAATTTTTATGATTTGTTTAGTAAATTTTACTTTTTAAATAATAATTTTTATTATTTTTGTAGCAAATTTTACTACTTAAAATAGTACTTTTTATGGCTGCTACAAAAATAATAAAAATTATTATTTAAAAAGTAAAATTTGCTACAAAAATCATAAAAATTACTATTTAAAACAGTAAAAATCCCACATTTTGAGTATGTCCCAGCGCTACTATAAAAGTAATAAACTTTCTTATAAAAAGAGTAAATTTTACAAATAAATTTTTCTCCGTGTACTAATATATTAATAGAATAAAGAAGAAACTTTAAAATAAGTCACCAAAAAGGTTTCTTGACCAATTATACGTAAATTTATAGCAGTTTAAAGTTTAAGAAAGCATTGAAAGCCTAAACAAAAATGTATGTTCATCTTGATTTACTATTCTCATGTCACACTCTCGAATGTCTTACTGAGATAAATATTTATTTTGTTTGAATTTCGTATAAAACCTTATTAAATTTTCAGAGGAAAAAAATATATAGTTTTTGAGATATTTACATTTTTTTAAATCGTCATTTTTCAGTTTTTCATTAAGAACCCTGTAAGATGAATCTTAATCATAAAAGTAAAGACTTTTCTAAAAACTATATGAAATTCCTCACATTTTGCAAAAAAATACATCTCAAAAGGTTAAAAATTGAAAAAGTGACAGCAGTTTGAAAATTGAGGTACTTTTTAAATTTTGTAATCTCTATTTTCGCGTCTAATATTGATTTGGCTGCAGAGTAAAAAAAAAAAATTTTTAAGCAAACTCCCGAGACACGTCTCTTTAAATATGATTTACAATAGTCTTATATTTTTTAGGCGAAAAAAAAAATTCGATCGTGACAGCCGCCTGAATTTAAATGGAATCAGCCAATTTTCTTTAAAAGCGTTTGGAAAAGGTTTTATCTATTAGTGAAAAGCTTAAACAGCATTATAGAATAAAATAAATTGATAGTTAATTGAATCGCTGTCAACACATATTATTGATATTGTGTACTTAATTGATACGAGCTCTTCTGCAACGAAATTCCAATATAAATCAGAAAAACTCGATATCATTGTTTCATTCCCAGCTTATGTTAATCTCTATGATTAATTGCACAACACAATAAAATCAATATATCCTTGATAATTCATGGAAAAAGTTAAGAATTGTTCGAGGAGTGGCTGTTGTCGAAGAACACGTAGACATTGTTACAAAACTTGACTTCAATAACTTTTTTAAAATTACCTATAATGATACGTTGGCGATCAAGCTATGTCATTACGATAGGCAATATTAAATATGATTATGCAATAGAAAATAATGCTTTTTCGTTTATCATAAATCGTTTTTAAAGATTTCCATGTCTAATTATGCCAACGCGATATTATCTATTTAAAACATAAAAACTGTTTTTGCGGGATAAAATATTTTACGTATGAAACTACAAAATGTGCATGAATAATCATAATATGAAAAGATTTTTTCTATCACACTTTAAGCGTCATCGATAATGAACAGCTAACGATACTCAGATAAACTATTCATAAACAACGAGTGATGTCAAGAGAATGACAATCGAGTTTTTCACCTGAAACTTCGCTTCCCCTATAATAAGACCAAAACAATTCCCAGCTACAATAAAAAAAAAAGAAGTACCAGTTCCATCATCTCCTCGACTAAAAAAGCCTCCCCCTTAATATCATCCAATCTTCACTTTTCCCACGGCATCCTCGCCCGCACGTACCCGTCGTTTACCCGCAACTCGCGTGACCGCTGTACGAGCACGAAGAACCCCTGCATCAATCGCGCATCTCTGCCCGCGTCGCGACAGGTCGACGTACTCGCGGCGCACACGGTGGCCCTGAAATACCCGAGACTATTTTTTCCCGGCGTACTTACTTGCCTTCTCTCTCCGTCTCTCCTTTTTCTCTCGTTGTCGTGTCGCGGCGGTGGCGACAGCGACGATTTTCTTATTACACGCGTCTGCCGCGTGCTCGCGCTTGATGATAACAAGAGGCGAGGAAATGCCTCTTTTTTTTCCTTTCGAGTTTACGATGTGCGCGTAATATGAAGATATGAAGAGGAGAGAGGAAAGAGTGTGTGGATGAGATGCTTGAGGTTGCAGTGGACGGTTTATGATTACGTTGTGGAGATATGGTTCTTGGTTGGGGGAGAAAAAGTGGGGAAATCGGTGTGGGAAACTGGTAGCTGATGAGTTTGATAAATTTATTGAGAAACTAGTGTGAATAAATATTGATTTGCTGATTTACAGTAATAATCTCACTTAAAAGAATGATGACGGAAATGTGAAGCCGAAATAAAACCTTTGCGATTGGTCAAGTCCGTTTAAATGGAGCCCGTGATTGACCTGCAGGGATGTTAGCTATTAGCTTAAGGTCTTAACTGATTCGTCCAAATAAAACCCATATAATTTGAAATTATGAAATATTTAAACTAAAATATAAGTTATAAATTGTATTAATGACTTAAAGTTTAATATTGTATAATAAATAAGTATTATTATTTTGTCTGTAGTTAATAATGAAGGACTATATGAAAAATGTTCTGAACACGGTTAAATTTCTAACCACGAAATTTTTGTATTTTAGGAATAAACTAAAATAAATATAAATTCAATCCAAGTTTTAATAGAAAATATTGGATAAATTTTTGTATGTTAAAAAATAAAATGAATTTTAAATTCATAATATTTCAATATTAATTGTATAAGACAATGTGAAGCTAAGAACGCGCGCAGTGCGCTTGAACTGGCTAGTAGTATATGAAAATACTTGTTGCAGCAGTAGGATGGTGATCAGCCTTAAAATAATAATAAATTTAGCGAATAATAAATATTATGTTACTTTTATATTTATTTTCAAATATTTTTGAAGAGCGAATATTTTTCTTTAGGTTCTCTTAAAAAATAGTGATTTCTGTTGAACTATTTAATAACGTCTCATACTTATTGTTCAATCTCATTTCTAGAAACGATAACAAAAGTTTTGACTTTTATTTAGGGGTCTTGAGTGCATTCACACTCATAAAAGCTAATTTCTAATGACATTCAGAGTATAAAAGCATCAAAATTATTGTTCAAGCAAGATCGCTATCTTCACAAGTACTATTGAAGCTTGCAAAGGTAAACAAGAGAATAACGCAAACGCTTCTAAACAATTATCTGAGTGAAAGTCAGTTATCTCAATAATTGATGATCTATTACATTCGAAATTGCGATATAAACTGCACAACGCGTTATGCAAAGTGATTGCAATAGCAAGATGCTCAGATATGCATTTAAATTTCTCCATTCTCGTATGATGATGTTTTTCAAGGATTAAGCATCAGATCGATTCATCAAACTCGAATGAGAACTTTATTTTGTGTTATGCTATTATTGATAAAGAAATAAATTGAAATTTTTCGCGTTTATCATTTTGTCTGTACATCCCTCTAAAAATTTTATTCGTTATCAAGAATAAACATTGTTTTCAGTTATCAAGTAAATTTTGATATGGGAATTCGCGCCAAATAAAAATTATATCAAGGATTCTTTCTTTTAGATACTGTGCCGATTTAAGGGGGCATTCGTTTTCAAAATTTTCAAAAAATCGATTTTTTTAATAAATTTGTTCCTTAACATCATAGAAATCTTTTCCTAAAACCGTTTTGAAAAACTCGACATAGAACAAAAGTTATAAACGTTTATAACAGTAATTACAGTAGTCGGCTTATATTGAATTTAAAACTTTTAAATGTGTTTTTCTCAAAACTATGTTTTCTATACTCGTACAACGGATATCTCAGGTTCTACTCGACCGATTTAAAAAATCAAAAAGCATTTTAATTGTAAATCAAAGTACTAGACACACGGAGAAAAATGTTCTATTAAAAATGACTATGTTTTATTGTAACCGGGGGACAGATTTGAATTCTTAAAAAAATTACTATGTTTTCTATTAAAAATTGCTATGTTTCTAGTAATTTTTACTACATTTATAGCAATTTTTGCTATAAAACATAGTAATTTTTTAAGAATTCAAGTCTGTCCCCCGGTTACAATAAAACATAGTAATTTTTAATAGAACATTTTTCTCCGTGCAGTATACCTATTGTAACGTATATTACTACCCCTTGTTTTAGTATACACGAGTCATTTGCCCGAAATAAATCATATTTTTTCAATATTTCCAAACAAAATGAATAAAATTATAAAAAAAAAGTA
This sequence comes from Torymus aiolomorphi, assembly GCA_036365515.1. NCBI lineage: Eukaryota > Metazoa > Arthropoda > Insecta > Hymenoptera > Torymidae > Torymus > Torymus aiolomorphi. The sequence continues at coordinate 161,049,838 of CM070876.1, read as the reverse complement.
TACTGTCTAGAAAAAAGCTTAAAGAATAAAACCTTTTTTGAATTTTGACCAAATTTTTTACAGGTAGTCCACAAAGTGCCGTACCAGTAAAAAAACGACTTTCAGAAGACACCATATACCGCCGTCAGAAAGTATTAAAATTGAATAAAAAATTTTTTATTATAATCTTTATGTAATATATATGAATGCACAAAAAAAGTTTATCAATAAATGTAATAGATTTAAAAAAAAAAAATTTTAAAAGTGTGTTTTTTTCTCAATTCTAAAAGTGAATGCCCCCTTAACACGAATAAAACATCCAAATAGTACCATATAAATGAAGTTAATTTAAGAGTCAAAGCATTGACAAACAAACATTTATAGTAGTACTTGTGCCAAACAAGTATAGTAAAAAGTTAAAATGAAAATATTATGTATTTTATGGATTTAGGCAATAATTTTTCATGAGCATGACTAAAAAGTTTCACCTAATTAATTCCAGATTTATTGATGTAGATATATGTTAATTAATCGCATGTATCTGAATCTTCAAGTGCAAATTAATCATTCTAATAAACAGTAACTTTGGGTATCTAAACTTGCAATCAAGATATTATAAAGTGTTATAAAAAATAATTGATTATGGTGGTATATCAATTCTTTTACTTGTTATGATAAACTTTTTATGCAGAAATTATCATATTAAAAATGAAAGCTCAAAAACTATCCGTTTAATAATTAAGTATTAAGAATAATTAAGTATTGTAATTCCCCCCCCCCCCCCCCGCTCCCTCCCAAATGTTAAAGTAAAAATGTGTGCTACAGTGAAAAATTCATGAATTTTACTTTTCAATATAAAATAAAAAACAAAATCTCGAAATATTAGAACAACAACCAAATCAAAATGATACACAAATGGCTTTATACTCGCACGAGAAGAGAGAGAGGCGTTTCTGTCCCCGCGAGTCTTATCGCTTATCCGATAAAGCGGAAGAGCTGAAAATAACTCACACCGGAGGAAGGGCACGTATATCAGCGTTAAAATTCGCCAGACAAAAGAGTTGAGTTCATTGTAACTTTGACCTATAAGTCAAAGAGAAATTTTCGCGACAATTACACGCGCGGGCGTTAGTATCTGAGCGGTTGATTAAAAATTACAAAAAAGCGGATGGCGGTATAGTTACTGTATCTTGCGCGTTTTTGAAACTGCAGGAGTTTAATCAAGCGAGAGGAGAATGACCGAATAACCCTTTACCCTGATATCGAAGTTTAAACGTGGGATTCAAATTTGTCGGGAAACGATTGATAATGTCATATTTTACAATCAATTTTTACTTCAATCCTCTCAAAGTTAATGATATTTATTAATAGATCGTATAGAATAATATTCAATATAGCATTATAAAATTAAGGAGCGCGGGAGCGCTCCGAAGGCAATTATTCAAATATTCAGTTTGGAAACGAATTAAGCTACCTGCGTAACAATTTAGTCTATGGACAACATACTCGAAATATATTGGGTATTGGAATTCGCAATATGTAATAATAGAATAGTGTAATTTCATGTCATTTTTATGAATAGGAAACATATGGGCAATACTTTTGGAAACTGTGTGTTTGCCATATAGCGATATGTTTCGAATATTTCTCCAACATATTGCTAATTCCAATATCAGATATATTTCCAATACGTTATTCATAGACTAAATTTTTGCTCAGGTAAGATCAAAAGTATTTATTTATTTTATTTTATTTTACTTTATTTTATCGGAATTTAACGGGAGTTACCCTTTACAATTTGATATAAAATATAGATTCATAGCTATATCATATATTTATGCCTTTAAACACATTTAAAAAATTGCGTGGTTATTGTAAAAATTTTATCCAAATTGCACAACCTTCCGGTTCGTCTTACAAAAATATTTAAAATTTGTCATTAATTTGCACGTACCCACAATCTACATTCAACCTCTTCTCATAAATACATAAATCTAAGCACGAGCGGCGCGACATTTCAAGCTGCATGCATATTTTGCACCGATAATTTTTTTCACTCGCCCGCTTCGAGTACCCTTCTACATATATGTATTCGCCTGGCTCCCGCAATCGCACGACAACACAATCCCCCGAAAATAAAGTTCACTACTTTTGACCCCGACATCCTGTCGGCCATCGTAAATCTTCGCACGTACACACACAGCGATAAAGGCAATCTCTCGTCTCTCGCAGAAAGACACGCGCCACTGGTATTTTCGAGCTGCAGAGAGGTGCACGCATGCCACGAGGAATCCGTAATTTGCCGGCGAAGCCAAGCGTCGCGTGTGCGCGAAAGGGATGCGATATATAAGTATAGACAAGCGCTGTTGTAACGGACGAGCCAAGGTCTCGGTCAGGGTCTCGTGGGTATGGAAATTAATGTGTTTTGAGTATGCGAGGATGAGATGATGATGATGATGGAGCTGCGATGACTGACGCTGCGTGTGACGGGGGCGAATTTTCTTCTGCAGTTGGAAAGGCAGTTTTGACTTGATTCGCGGAGGAAAAGTGTCTGGTTCGCGCTGGGGTTCGACTGTTCTCTGGATGGGAAAACTGGTCGGATCTAGATGAGGTGACATTATTGTAGTTGGCTGCTAACGTAAGCAGTGCTAGATTGCCGATATTATATGTGTTATTTATTACTTAATTCCGAAATAATTTGGTGAAGATAGACAGAAGAAACTTCTTTCTTCTTCAATTTCGATGAGTTTCTGGAATTTATTTGCTTGAATAAATAAAATGAGTGTAGATTCTTTCAAAATAGATTAAATTTCTTTAATTTATATAAGGAGTTAACATTTCTTAAAATGAAAACTGAAACATCCAAAGAGTAACTGCAATTATAAATTATAAGTCTGCCATACATAATATTATTGTTTTTTAAATTAATAAAGCAAGTGATTGAATACCGTCTGGAATGAATATATACGTTTAACATGATCGATTCAATTTTTCGAAAAGAACATAGTACAACTGAAGACTTTAATCGTTCTGATTTATTCAAGTAATTTATTAACTTGATAAATGTCTCGGGGGAAATGTTTCTTTTACTTACATTAATTGCACTGTCTTCATTTCATTTATTAATTGATATTGAAGTTCATTTTTATATTATGTCAGTAAAAACATTTGTGATACAATCAAATAAATTTGAATAATAGTGTAATTTTCAATAAGACACCAGAGATCCAATATCTTATAACGTTAAGTAATCTTTATCTTGATTTTGTTTCAATATAAGGATCCGTTTCGATACTCATTTATCTTACATGAAAATCAGTTAGAAGAGATTGTGTCGATGATTCACGACACTTTTTTCTACCTGAGATATTTTCATACGTAGAAATTTGGATCGTAACCACAAGAAATTGTTTATAGGAACTCAATGAGTCATCACGTACGTCAGTACTTTTATAGAGCAAGAATACTGCAATCGTACAATATTTAACGATACAATTAGAAACAGTTATTTATATTAGAAAAATGATTTAATTTTATTATAAGCATATTCAATCCATTAAAAAAGTAATTATAATTTATAATATTTGCCAACGGAAAATCCAATATATACGTTCACTATATAAATGTTATATTACGATGGTCTTGCACTTTGATTAACACGTTTCTTCATTTAAAGCATACAAAAACATATTTCTTTTAGCAGGAAGTAGCAACTGGAAAATTGTAAATAAACAAAAAACAATTTATATCAGCTAATCATAATATCTCGAAAATAGGTCAAGATCTTGCAAATGTAAGTAGGAAGCGGAAATATATAATTAAACTTTCCTCGCTGGCAGGGTCATCATATACCTGCTTCCCTTGCAACTTGCAATAATGCTTCCAACAAACCAATAAATTTGTCTTAAATTGTATAGTAGATAATGTACTTAAGCTAAGGTTAGCTTGCACATAATGTTGGGGATAGGTAATAAATAACAACGATATTTTTTTGATTTCTCTTGCTATAAATATTTTTAATTTTTACTTTTCGAAAGCAAAATCACAGCTACATAAGATGTGGCTTAATAATAATAATATAATATAATAATAATATAAGATATGAATTAATTGATAATAATAGATAAAATTATATAATAGTTTTTTTCTTCTTTTCTTACATCCATGCAGCAAATATATATAATACTAATGACCGTACGATATTGTGTAATTCTAAACTCCAAATAGTACCTACGGTTTGTCAGTATGCTATCATTCGTGTGTTTGCTCCCTCTCTCTCTCTCTCTCTTTCCCGTTCCTTTTTCATCCCCGCGTTTTGCAATCTCGCCGCAACGACGCCCGATTATTATCCCCTCACGACAATAGCGCCGCTCTATGTATGATATATATATGTATACGCGCTTACACATGTGTACAAGTTTCCTCCTTATCGCCTTCAATCGATCTTATCCGCGCGTGTGAGGCAACAGAAGCTATAATGGAAAATTTCAAAATTTTCCGCGCGCCGCTTCTCTCTCTCTCTCTCTCTTGTTTTTCCGCGTCACTCGCGCAGATCAGAGTAGTCACGTTCTTACTCTCGCTCGTGCAAAAACGCACAAGAAGTAAGTTCTTTATCTCTATATATATATATATATATATTTTTTTTTTTGAAGCATCGATCGTCTCCTTGTGTTCGCTTCGCGTTTTAACTTACGGGCTAAATAAATATTGTACAGGATATTGTTCGACTTTTGGGACTAATCATTCATTCACTCAATGCACACTTTTATGTATATATATAGTTTTTTTTGTTATTGTTGCGTTCAGCGAAGGAAAACGCCGTTGATCCCATGCCAATACGAAAACATAATTTCGAAATAAAAATTTTTAAACATATATATAAAAATTAAACTCTTATTGTTAAACTAATGTTATTATACATGAAACTCAAACGACAATTTAGAACATAATAATAGATTAACGAATCAATTCCTGCGCGGAATATACCATCGATCGCATCCACAATTATTCCCAATTATAAGAGTATACAGTCAGAACCGAAAAAAAACAACGACCACCGCTCAACAAAACAAAGATCGCACAGCTCCCATTTATTATTGCGATTCTAAAAATACCCGAACCGCGACCGATTGACATTTCAGCACAGGCACGTGATTCCCACAAATGTATACACAAAAGAAAAAGATCCAGCTCCGCAAACTTCGAAAAAAAATGAAAAATAAAACAAAATGATAAAGGACAAAAAATATTCCTTCGCTCTTTCTCTCTTACTATACACGTGCACACGACGACGCAACAACGTATCCCTCGGAAACAGCACATCTTAGTTCGGCTCGCGCGCAGCGTATACCATAGTTCGTCTATATATCTGCGAGAGAAATTTTGCGTAGTACGTATATGGCACTCGTTATGATGGCTGGCTAGTTTTATACAAGCCACGCAGGAATATACGCGCGTGTGTGTGTATATGTGTGTATATATATATATATATATATATGAGTGTGTATTGTATGTATATATATAATGTATAGGTATATACCTATGCGGATAATATTATTACTTTTATTTGTATAAGCGCGCGCGAGAGAGTAATCGAAGACTGCGTTGCGTTATCGGATTTCCACGACGCGCGCGCGCACGCGGGAGAGTATAAGAGAGAGAGACATTGGAGATCATCGCTGTCGCACTTTTCTTTGTGAGCGTGCGGTTGCGTCCTCTTTCTCGCCCTCTCTCTCTCACACACTCGGTGTGTCGGCGGGAAAACAGAAGGAAAAAGGTAGTGAGGTAAAAGGAGTCTACACGATGTATGTATTTTGTTCGTGGAATGCTACTGTGCGCGTTGCGAAGTACAAATGGAGCTGGGTTTTTCGAATAAATATTTATGCTTATACGTGTGTACTCGTTGGAAAAGAGCTTTTGTTGGTCGAATAAATATTTCTACATAAGGTCAAATAAATATTACAATTTTCGATAAATATAATCATCCAAGAGTATGTATAACCACGCGAATAATCATTTATTCGAAACGACATATAGCTCCATAGATTAATAAGTCGCCGCACGGCGATTACAAAAATACGCGAAATTCCATCGATCCTCGGTTATAACCGTCATCGCGAAAACGTCACACCCGCGCCGGCTTTTCCTTGAGCGCGCAGCAACGCGAATTCCGCGTAAGAATGACTTGGCTTCTTTTTTTTTTTTTTCACGGGTGAAAGGATATACGCGAACGATGATGGAAAATGACGCAGAACTTTCGCAACGCGAGCATTCCACGCCCAGTTCGCGTTGCGTTGCACGACTGCTAAATAGCCTCCGATGGTTCTGTTATATACATATTTAAGGCACTAAAACGCGCATATAGTTAACTATTGTTTCTCTCTATGTTTATATGGATGCGGTCGCTTTTTATTCTAAACGGAGCGTCTACTCTTCGTTATTCGTGGTGTGTATACCGAGAGGGCTGCGGGTGAAATTCAAACATCGGAGAGCATGGTGTTGTTTTTGTTTTTGTTTTTTTTTTTATGATTGGATCAAAGTTTATTGAATTTTTTTAAGTTTAGAATTTAAATATTACATATAATTATATATATGATTTAAATAATTTTTTCCAATTTTATTGTTATAATTAAAGGATAAATACATTTTTTACAGCATATAAACGCGTCTAATATTTATTTATAATATCTATATTTACTTTGTCTCGTCCGCGCTCCATCATCACACTCATAAAAAACGCGAATAAACTTGAAGATTCAATCACAATAATCAATGTTTGCCATATATAAACTCTATATATAATATTTCAATCCTCTCTCCTCTTATCGCTTATTCAACTTTCGTAAAATACCAAACATTAAAAAAAAAAAAAGAGAAAAAAAGAAAAAGGAAAAAGAAGAAGAAATCACACACCACAAATAATAAAGAAGATTTCGCGTCTCGAAGTATTATTAGCTGAAGCTGTCGCCATCTGTGCGCGGCTGTGGCAACCCGGAACGCAGTTTCGATTCTCGCTCCTCCCGGAGATAAATGGAAAGGTAAATTCATGAGCGTCAGCGTATTTCTCTGTGTAGGTGAGTGTACGTGTCCACAACGATAAATACATAATTATGTTTCTCTCTTTTTGTTTCTCCATGCTAAGGCACACGGTCCTACAAAAAGAAAAAACCCTAAAGGCACCCTAGCGTCTCGCTCTCTCTCTCATACACGCGTATCTACCACGAGCGTTAAAAGAATCGATTAGTTTTTTCTGCAAGGAAAAATTATCGGAATTTTTCTGCCTCTCCGCCGCGCTACTCTTCTTATGTATTTTTCGTATACAAACGCACAGCTGCGGGTCGCGCCTCGAAACCAACAATTTTCGTCCTAGTACTCGAGATCGATCTGTCCGCAAAACAGGTGAATATTTTCCCGCTTTTCGTACTTCAGGAATAATGCAAACGAGAGATAATCTACGTATCCTATACGCGGTCCGATTATACACATTCATATACATAGAACATTATACATATATATATATATTAAAAAATTTCGATAACTCGCCTAATGCAATGCAGCGTTCTCTGTTTGTTTACAGTATACGCCGAATGTACTTTTTTTGTTCTCTTATTATTTTCACATAAACTTTTCTCTTTTATCGTCGCCTCGCCTCGCCCGTTACTCTCTATCACTGTTTTCGCTTTTGAGTTATTTTACTCGCACTCTCCATTGCGTCGCCTTCTCGATTTTCCCCTCCTAATATCTTTATTACTCGTTGTTGCCTATATCCGGTTTCCACGTAGCGTTATTTTAATCGTCTTGTTCATTCGCCTCGGCTGGCAGTCTTCTTTTATTTATTTTTCTTTTTTATAAATTAATCTTCACAATACTGTTTGTAATACGATATTCTATGCGCATCTCCGAGCGTACTCTCGATATATATCCGTCGGAAGAGTGTACATTATTAATTCTTTTTTTTTTAATCATTATTCTTTTTTACTCTTTCTTTTTTTAATACAATTATACAATGGTTCAGAACCCTATACTCGGTTCGCTGTAATGTCGGGTATTGCATTACTTACATACATATAATTACACGTGCGCGCGACGCAAGTAGAGGCGCGCGAAATTCAAATATTATGATCGTCGCGCGCGCTTCTCTTCTCGCGCCTTCACTCGTCTATTTTCATTTTTTTTTATTTTAGCTCTTAAACTCGTAATATAATCAGTCGCCGTGAACGTCGAGAAAAGCAAACACCTCATTCGCCTCAAATCTTTGCACCTTCTCACAATCTTTCTTGCTCGATAGTACATACGATACATATATATATACTTAAATAGCCCTGTCGATATCTCGATCGTATGTAGTGACTTCCCTCTAACTTATCATATTATTACATAAAATAATAATAATAACTCAAGTGACTCAGTGTGTGTATTCGTGTATGTGTCTCGTATACCTCGATGAAATGTGAAAGAAAAGAACGTTAAAACAGTCGACGAACAGTTTCGTCCAGTGCCCCCCCCCCCCATTTCTTTGATCGTCGTATCCTTATCGCTTATACTTCTTTTATACCTATACGTCGCGACAATTAGCTACTTACGTGACTACTAAAAACTCTACGCTCTATATTTATATTTATATACGATGCTCCCTCGTCTCTGTCTCTCTCTTTATTACACTAACGTTAATTAATCTTAAAGACTCTCGAAAACATTCTTATAGAAAAAGAACGCCTCATAAAAAGGGTATGCACAGTCGAGTGTAAAAATGTACATAATGTTATATATCGTCCTTCTCCTCCTCATGTTCCTCCTACCCCCTCCTTCGCCACAAAGAAAAGAAGATACATCGACGAACTACAACGCTTACAGGCTAAAAGTAATTTTATAGGTAAAATCTGTACAGGTGTGTAGCAACTATAGTATATTTATATCTCTCATAAAAGTTCAGAGTTTCTACAACTTTGCAAACATCTTTTGACTATCCACCTTTAGCACACTTTACATCCCCCTCCCTCGGCGCACTTTAAACAACCCGCTCACTTCCGAGGTACGAAGGAAACGACGTGAATGGGAACACAACCACTATATGTATATATGCATATATACAGACCAGCCTCTCTACGATCGCTTGAGCAACCGTCGCTGGTCCTCCTCATGCTAGGCGTCCATATGCCGATACTTGTGAGCAGACATCTGGGCGAGACCCAGCACCGCGTACTGGCACTGCAGGCAGTGATAGTGCGTCTGCTTGCCCGAGTGCTGACACTGTACAGCACCGCATGGCTGACTGGGTGTGAACTTCTGGAATCCAGCCGCGGCGATGCTGTCCAGCTTCGCGTGCTGTCGCCTGTGGGCCACGACTTTGTTCGTGTCCGTGCAGACGAAGTCACACTTGAGACAGTGGAAGTGCGAGGCCTTGTTCTGCATGGACCCGAGGGAGGTGGTATAAGCGCACTGGCTGCGGCCGCAGGGTACGTTGGCACGGTACTGCTGGAAGTCGCCGCCCATGAGGGTGTCGAGGCGCTCGTGGCGCGCCGTGTGCTGGACAAAGCGGGTCTTGTCGCAGAACGAGTAGCCGCAGTCCTGGCGCATGCAGTGGAAGTGCGTCTGATGCTCCCGGTAACCGCAGTGCGGGTACCGGCAGTCCTCGTTGAAGCGGAACCTGATGTACCCCTCGGGTACGGGCTCGTCCTTCAACATGCGCATCGAGTGGTGGAGGCGTTGTTTCTTGGCCTCGGCCGAGTTCGAGTCCGGCGGCGATAACGAACGTTTCGATAGATTCGCCGCTAATGAAGCCAGGGGATTATCGTCCCTGCCAGGTGGTAGGAAGTTCCCTGGAGGTAGGCCAGGTGCGAACATGAGACCTGGCGCGCCTGCGTACATGCTGCCGTGCTGCAGGAACGGTGGTAGCGCTTGGTGCATGAGGGCGATCTGTTGGTTCATGGCGGCCATCACTGCCGGACTGGGGAAGTGGAAACCATGAGTCAGGTCCACCTCGAACCCTGGCGGGCCCTGCTGTACATTGGGCCCGGCGACGATCTGGTGAGGTAGTTGTTGCTGCTGCGGCTGCGGTGGCGGTTGTTGCGGCTGTTGGCCATTCTCATGACTGTCTATGCCGGACCCACTGTTAACGTCCAGGGCGTCCGGCTGCTCTCGCTTAATCGTCGGCGAGGGCTGGTTCGACTGGCTGTTCACCTCTATCTTTATCTCTTTGGGCTGCTGCTGCTGCTGCTGCAGACTCTGCTGCATCTGTCGCTGCATCTGGTTCTGGAAGATCTGGATGTTCTGAGAAATCTGGGCGTTCTGCGCCATGAAATCGTGCTTCTGCGCCTGCTGCGACAGCTGCGCCAGGTACTCATGCTGCTGTTGCACCATCTGCTGCTGCTGTTGCTGTTGTTGTTGCTGATGATTCGACGGTGACTGTTGCTGCTGCTCGTGAGGATGCGGCGGTTGCTGCTGCTGGCTTAAGATTGCGCCCGTCGAATGCTTGGCTATGTGGGCGACGAGCCGGTCGAGCTCCGACATCGCCTGGTTGCACGCGTTGCAGTGGTAGTGGTTCTTACGCTTCAGCTTGCAGAACGGGCGGCTGCAGCTCTGCTCCGGACCGTAGAGCGTGTGTGAGCCCGTTGAGACCGTCGGTGAGGTGATCGAGCTCGTTGACGGAGTCACTTGGGTGGAGTCTGAAAAGCGTTAATTGGTTATAATTAGTTGGGTGAACAGTGGTGTGAGCAAAAAAGTGGGATCGTTAGATGAGTTCTTAGGAGTTATATGCGTGTGATATATTGTTAGTGGAAATGGTCTCATTGTCCTTTTATTAATCTGTGGCTAATTATGATGGTTCAATTTTCCGGTAAATGGAATGTATGAAAAATCTTGCGATTATGACTCTAACTAAATCAACTCAAAATACAACAAGTAGGTGGTAACTTAATGGTATCATGCAAACAAACTCACTTTAATCAAACGATACAAAAATAAAAATAAATAATGATGAATTGCAGTAATCTGCAATAAAATAGTTTAATCTTAGTAGTACAAGTATACTGTAAAAAAATGCACGACTAATATCTATGATCATTCTCAAAAACAAAACAAAATAAATACCAAATAGATAATAAAAATAAATAATAACACATAAAACATATAATCTTGACTCGAGAGGTGTACTGGAGATGAGCAAACTAGGTGAGAAAAAACGGAGAGAAAGACAGAAGATCTGAGACACGAACCTTGGTGCACGGAAGCTCGCATGGATAGTATGGCGCCCGGTAGTGCGGGTTCGCTCGGCGGTCCGCTGACCGGATAATAGGTGCCTGCCGCCCTCACCACTAGCAACAATCAACCAAAACAACGACCGACACTTCAAAATTTACGTCCCAAATAACTAACTCAGCAGCAATCTCACGCACTCATGCATTCACACCGTTTATTACCGTGTCGTGGTAAATCGTATTTATCATTATGAATATTTACAGATATAGTGGTTTTGACGTTATCAAATGTTTTGGAAATTCCTCGTATTTCATCAATAGCTTAATATGAAAAGGTTTCGTTTTAATAATAATTATTGGAAGAAAACGCAAAATTGCGACTTTAGTATTTCAATAATAGAAATCAGCAATTAAAAGTATTTCAAAGAGTGTATATCTACGTGCAAACTGCATGCATGTTCATTCTCTAACTAATATTATTACTTAATATTTTTTCTTGAAAAAAATCAACTGTTATATAAATTATATGTACAAGAATCAAATAAAGAATCTGAACGGCTTCATACATATATATATACAAAAAATACTATACACAACAAACTCTCAAACAGTAAAAAAACTCCTCTATTCGTGCCCAATAACCACAACTGAAAAACCACCTTCACGCATTCTCACCTGTAGTCTTGTTGTTTCCATCCCCTGGACTCGAGATCTCCACGTCGCACCTGTCGTCCATCGGATCGTTGCTCAGCTTGTCGATCAGTTCAGCAGGATTCTTCACCTGTATCCTGGGCTTCACGTCAAGCTGCTGGGGTAGAACTTCCTCTTTAGTCATGGTGACGCCACCCTCGTTGTGCTGCTTCTCATGAAGGGCCATCATCGAATAGCGCACGAATGAGTAGCCGCAGCCGGGCCGCGTGCAGTGGAAGTGTCGATTGACCTGATTACTGTGGCAGGTGGGTAGACGACAGTCTATCATGCGGTCGAAGAAGGCGAAACCTGGTGGGATTTCCACATTGTCGTGAAAATCCTTGCTGTGCATGAGCAGCTGGTCCGGTCGGTCGGTAGAGAAGTGACAGCACGGTTGCGAGCAGTGGTGGTGCCTCGTTCCACGCAGCGCGCAGAATAGGTCCGGACAGGCGTCTGTGGAAGTTAGTGATTCATAAGAAGTGGTTCAAAAATGTTAGACTGAATTCTAATTTATTCCTATAAAACCAAGATTTGCAGGTTCTTTCAGGTTCCTACCTGGATTGTAAGTCGAGAAGCCCACAGGATCAGTATTAGTCGGTGACTCGCTGCCCTCCCTGTCGTCGACATTACTCTGACAAGGCGTAATCGTGAGCGCAGTGGTCGCGACTGTCGCCGCGGCGCTGGGCGTTGGCTTTGGTAGCTTGAAACTGGTGAATATAGCCTGGGGTGAGTCCTGCGTGTGCGTAGCCGGATCACCGCCACTCCAGATTTCGATAACCCGATTCTTGGGCGGTCTCCCGCGTTTCCGCCTAAACATAGCGTCGATGTTCGTCAGGTGAGTGAGCGTCACGTCCGAGGACAGAGGGTGCGATGTGGAGGATAGGTTCAACTGTCGGCTATACTCGTGGATCTTGTAGTGTTGCAGCCTGCGGAAAGGCTTATCCGTGGCGAGGATAACCTCTCGGCAATTCTCCCAGGTGCAATGGTAGTGTTTCTCCTTCTCGGCGTAAGGACAGGTGGTCTCGTCGCAACCGCCCTCCTCGAAGAAGGCGTCCGTGATGCGCTCCTGGGTCTCGTGCTCGCGCAGGTGCTCGCGCACCTCGCGTGGATCGCGCAAGGTTGCGCCGCAGCGGTCCAGCGCACAGTGGTAGTGGTCCTTGCCCAGACCGCAGTTGCAGTCGGACGATGCTGGCATTAGGTAGGCTAAAAGTACATGAAGATGTTTGTTAATAAATCTTTCATTAACTTGATACTGCTGAACATTATTCAGTTTTATTTTCAACTAAAATAATGTTTTATCCTTTAATTATTACGAGGGATCATCTACTATCTTCTAAAATCAAAGATGGGTACTATTAAAGGATTAAACTTTATCTTAAATTTAACAACACTGTTGTCAAATAAACCATTTATTCACCCAATTCCGTTGGCGTTAACTGCTGCGGCGGCTCGATCAACATTCCAGTAGACGAGCTTCCGCTACCTCCACTAATTACCGTCGGCGTGGCCAACGTCGTAGCCGTCAAGTCCATCGCCAAATCGGCGCTTTGGAAGGAGTCATCCATCGAGTAATACGACGGCGAGCCTCGGCCCTCGTTTGAGCTCTCACCGTTGAGATTCAGCGACATGCCCTGGGCAGCCATGTCGTCCGGTCCCCAGGAGCCTGGAGTTCGCATACCCGAGCCAACCGATGTACCACCGCTGCCACCACCCATCTTGTTGAACTTGTTGCGATAGTTAAGATCCGGATCGTTGCGCTCGTGCTTGCGTTTGTGCGAGAATAGCTGGCCGGACGAGTGGAGGACGTAGCTGCAGTGCGGCCTGATGCAGTGGATGTGGTTGCAGACGCGCGAGAACCGGCACTGATCGAACGAGCACGGTTCAGACTTCATGAATTTCTTGAAGCCGTCGCGGGAGAGTTGTTCGTCCTTTATGTGGTACGACTTGTGTTTGTCTGGAAGGAGGTAATTTTAGTGTTAACTGAAATTGTTAAAATGCGTTCCCTATATTAATTTGTTATCTAGATTAGTAGCATAAAGGATCTATGGGTACCTTGTGATAGAAAGTATATCTAATAAAACTGTATATCAATTAACAACTTTAATTTTTCAAATACAGACTTAATTGACTCCTCTCTGATCTCAAAACTGTCACATCAACGGCTTCGTCAATTCATTATAAATCAAAAATAATCGCTTTAAAATTTACAAAATTTTGTATAAAAAAAAAAAAAAAAAAAAAACAAGAACCGCTCATGCGTGATAACCAGCATCCCAGTTGTTCATAAAATTCTCCTTGAATAATCGTGAACACGTGACGCAAAACCTGGGAAAATCATTCCAAACAACTACACCCGATCAGCATACTTACCCATGTCAGCCTTGTTCTTGAACGTGTACCGACACCCAGCCCTCCTACAATGAAAGTGCGTCGTTCTCTGTCCCGCAAACGGACAATGCTCGGTCGCGCAGCTCTCCGTGGCTCTAAACCTCTGAAATCCCTCCTGGATGATCGCCGAGTCCTTCCTGTGATAATTCGCGTGCATCTGCACGTCCGACGTCGAGATGTACACCTTGTCGCAGTTCTCGTGTATGCAGTGATAGTGCGTCTGCTTCCTATTGTGCGGACACTGTCGGGTGGGATGACGATCCGAGCAGTCGTCCGTCGGCGAGTACCGCATGAAGCCGTGCTGTAGGGACTCGTCGCGCTTCTTGTGCCACTTGAAGTGCCGGATCATCTCCTCCTTCTTCACGAACACGCGGCCGCTGCACTCGAGACAGTGGAAGTGCTCCCGGCAGCCGAGGTCCTTGCAGTACGAGGTGCCGCAGTCCTGGCCGCTGCTAAAGCGCTGCACGTAGCGGGTGTAGTCGATTATCGGCTGAGGGATGCCGCCTGCCGTCGCCTTCGCGCTCGAGCTTAGGAGGGTTTCCGCGACCGGTGACATGCTTTGCCGGAGTAGAGCTGGAATTTAAAAATAGGAAGTACGTTAGAAATGCTTGTCAATTAGGTTTTGTTCAAGTGTAGAATAAAATTGTTGGAATTATATAGCTTTTTATAGTTTTGTATTTAAGGGGATGCCTTAGTCACATACATTATACACATTTATTAACGTATATTTTAATATACATATTGTCTGTAATATTTGAGCAGAGGCACATTCTTTAAAGTGAACAGATTGTGCGTGTGCTTTAATAATTTTGGAAATACGAAAATTCGTTGAAAAATCTGAAAAATCAAATACAGAAATCTTTAATTTAGAAGGTCTCCCCTTAAATTTATGTTGATTAGATATTTTCTGTTATTATTCAATTAATCATTCGCATTAATGTAATAATAACATGTTTGATTTCAAGATATAAGAGCATTCGACTAGAGCAGTATATATATGTATATGTAGAATTCTACAGAAAATTACCCCTAACTGTCGTCGAAAAATCGTAAAAATTAAAAGTTGAAGCACACCTCCAACAACTGGTTTTTCCTATTCTGTAGCAAAAATAATGCACGAAAAGCGTGTCGAACCAAGGAAATCGGCGTAGTGTTTTTCAGGAAGCTACATTTAAGTTTTCTCATAGAAATTTAACATGGGAAAAATGGACAAAAAGTGGTCATTGATGATTAACCAGTAGTAAGCTATTGAAGCGGCAAAAAAAAATTTTCATAAAAAAGCGATTAAAGTAGAGGAACAGAGCTTTAATTTGAGACTAGAATCGTTAAAATCGGTCGATTGTGTGCAAACCTACGTGAATTTTAAAATGGAAAAAAAATTACGAAAAATTACGAAAATTTTAAGAATTACGTGGATTTGGGAAAAATCGCTCATTTTTGGTCATTTTTCGCAATTTTCAAATTCACGTAGCTTTGCACAGAATCGACCGATTTTAACGATTCTAGTCTCAAATTAAAGCTCTTTTCTTCTACATTAATTACTTTTTCGTGAAATTTGTTTTTGCCTCTTCAGTAGCTTGCTATTGGTTAATCATCAATGACTACTTTTCGTCTATTTTTCCCATGTTAAATTTCCACAAGAAAAATTAAATGTAGCTTCTTGAAAAACACTATTCCGATTTCCTGACACACTTTTTGTGCATTATTTTTGCTACAGAATAGGAAAAACCAGTTGTGGAGGTGTGCTTCAACTTTGAATTTTTACGATTTTTCGACCACAGTTAGGGGTAATTCGCTCGAATTTTCTGTAGAATTCAACATATATGTATATATATATATGTATATATATGTATATATGTTCATGTATTGTTAGCTATTGTAGTTATGAGGCGCAGCTAGACTTTCGTTTCCCGCTCTCTGTTCTGTTCCAGCCGTGATGGGGTGCACACCATCCTGGACACGATTATAGCAAGTGTATGACTACTTTAACCCTACGTGCTCGACTTGGCAACCACTGCCTTTTTATTTATTACCGAACATCATTTACTTTACGTCGGTAATTACATAACTGAAGAATACTTTATAAAAGGTCTTCAAAAGAAAGGTAGGAAACTATTATTGAAAAGTGGATATTAATTTTTAAGCCAATAATCGCACTGATTTGGAGGGGAAAAGAAAAATAATTAAGGTTAAGGATCATTTAAAATAATAATGTAGTAATTTTTCTGATGAATAATAAGCCTTTACGAATTGTACAACTGATACGACACGTATTTCAAACTAAAGTGCTGAAAAAGTAAGACATAACGAGTGGAGACACATCTGTCGACACTACTTCCAACTACGGCCGAAATTATTGAGTTATCGACCAAGATCACGATCTACCCGACTACCCGGTCGATAAAGTAGCACGCGATCCTATCGACCCACCGCTCTCGCTCGATAACTTCTCATTCCATCCACTATCCCGCCGAAATTGATCGATCGTCCGCGTGGCGTCGCTTCACCGAGGCGCGCGCTATTGCCACTACAAAAGAGACTATGCATGCAGCACTGCAGGCGAAATTTTGTCATGCAAATTGACGCGGCGTGTAGCGCGCGTGGGTCGATGAACGCGCGTGCGCGACAAAGGAGACTCCGCGCCGCAGCAGCAAGCTGATTAGTCAGTTTTTTCTCTTTTTCATTCCTCCTCTCTCTCTCTCTCTCTCTCTCTCTCTCTCTCTCTCTCTCTCTCTCTCTCTCTCTCTCTCTCTCTCTCTCTCTCTCTCTCTCTCTCTCTCTCCTTTTTTATATATTACAATGCTCACACATTGGCGGGCGTCTTGCATAAGTTTGCAGCGCGCAGCGGAAACGAGGAATTCTTCGACGACAGAATTTATTTTCGAGTTAAGTGTCGTATATAGGGACTTTGCTAGAGACGAAGAATCGGTTTGTCATCGCAATAATTTTGCATATAATGATGCGTCGCTTTTTCGGACAATGCAACAATTAGTCGCGCGCACGCGCGTTTATCCTCTTGCCTGCCGCGTCCGTTTTTTTTTTTTGAGATGATGCAGTTTTTTGAGTTAGTCAGCGGAATCGCGGCTTTTGAAAATACAAGTTTTCGTTATAAGTTTCTTTTTTCCTCCGAGCAATTTAATCGTACGTCGAATAGAGAATGTTTTGAATTTAACTTTTAATATCGTTTGAATTTTTCGAGACGCTTCGAATTCCACCGAGACAGTCCATAATTCCTAAACTCCCGTGGAAAAAAGCGAACCTATATTATAGGCCCGACCGAATTCCCTACATCCACACACTCCCAAAAAATGCATAACGAACCTAATAAGATATAATATTTCTCCTCAGCCTCCTCCTGCTCGTCCCCTATAACTCTCCTAGCGCCGCAAAAATTAACGAGCGCAGCAGCGCATCGCAAGAAACCGAATGTCACTCAAACGCTGCTAATTACAGAGAAGAGTCTCTCTCCTCTCTCCACTCTCTCTCTTCTCTCCTCCAAAAAAACTTAGCGATTTAATCTGTCTCGGAAATATTTCGGGCTATAAATCCGGCAAAGGGTTAGGGAGAGAGAGAGAGGGAGAGAGGAGGGCTGTATATACACACGCGGATGCGGGTATACAATACGCGCGGGACCTTCAGGAATTCATTATGGGCTTAGCCATAAAGATTTCTTCTGCCTCTCCGTGGACTCCAGGGTTTCTGGCAAAAATTCGCGCCGGCGAATAAATCACCGCGAAACGCCTCGGCCTATATGCCGCTGCAGTCCCGTGTAAGACGTATTTTCGCTTTCGGTGGATTTTTATGATGTATGCGTTTAATCGGGACTTGTAGAACTATATTTCAAGAACTTTTCTGCAGCTTTTTTTTCACCGACTTTACTGATATGGTAGATCCTGTACTTTTAATTTATAAAAATTGATGAAAATTAAACAAATATTATATATTGATTGCCTTGTTCTGAGATTACTGTTTTGAATTATTTCTACAATTACGCGAGGAACAATGTTATATATTATTTAACAACGAAGAATTGAATAATACATGTGCTGCAGTTAAGTATACACGCGTGATAAAACAAACTTGATAACATGTAACATACTGCTTAATTATAACATTCTCTGCTATGGACATTAATAATTCCCATAATGAATCTAATAACAGAGTGTTTTACCAAGAAAAATTATCAGAATCTAGAATCCTGAATATTATAAACGCAAACATTTTAACTCCATATTCCTCACGTTCAATATCTTCGCAAATCTATTCACGTCGCGTAAGCTCAGAGCGGAAAAGGAAAACAAAGCGGTAAAAAAAAAACTACGCCACACACACACACACACACACACACACACACACACACACACATATATATATAATATATAAGCTTCCACTTCCTCTCCCACAAAAATCAGCAACTTATTCGCATCATCGCATCCTCTCTATGCGTGCAAGCCCTTCTCCGAAAAAAACGTTAAAAGTACCCCCGTAACTTATAAACACACAATCCCTTAACCGCGCCTCCTCTCTCTCTCTCTCTCTCTCTCTCTCTCTCTCTCTCTCTCTCTCTCTCTCTCTCTCTCTCTCTCTCTCTCTCTCTCTCTCTCTCTCTCTCTCTCTCTCTCTATTTATAATATAGGTCCGATCGATACTCGCGATTGTAATATGCAAAGCCCCTGCTGCACACACGCACACACATGCCTAATAAACAGTATCGCAAGATTACATAGAGGGAGACGCGCACGCGGAGAGGAAAAACGAGCGCCGCGAGATCGGCGCTATTGATAAAGCGCACCGCATATGTATATGTGTGTATACGCATTGTTCGAGGACGACGCGCTGTGCGCGCTGCAACACTTTTTTCCCGTCTGCTTGGCCATGTGTGTGTGTGTGTGTGTGTAAGTATGCGTGCGGCCTACGAAGTAGAGAGAGAGAGAGAGGGAGAGGATCGATCGCTACTTCCGTCGTAAATCGCGAAATTTTCTCCCCGTAATTACGGGCTTGCGGGGAAAATGGATGAGTCGGGTGTATAAGTGCATGCATGCGCATCCATGTTTGTGTGGGTTAATATACGAAGGTCTTTCAGGTTTCGCGATTTTTTCGGAGCAGCGAATTGATTGTTTTGTAAGAAAGTGAGTTATTTGATTTGCTTAGGTTAATGGAGTCTCTCGTATCTCATACCAGCGTGCACGTGATATAGTGAGAAACCGCGCGTTTGGAGTAAAAACACGAGAGACGAGGCTTTACAAATTACGCGCGCGTGTGTACATTGTATCTAATAATTATTTATGAATTTTTTGAACTAACACGAGAGGAGGCCTCACGGCGTGTCACGGAGTTGCCGTAATATCAATAAATTTCCATACGCACGCCTGCTGTGGAAAAACCATTTGTCAAAAAAAACACCGCGAGGCACCCAAGCGATCCTTAACATAATTTTAATGACACATCGCGCGAAATCTAAATACAATGGCAAAAAAGGGCAGCTTCGACAATGCGACACATACACACGTGATGGCCTACATTCTGCGCACGTCTATAATACACTCGCGCGCGCGCGCGCGCGTATTCCACTTTTTCGCCCCGCTTATTAACTACAATTTTCCATATATCGTTTTCCTCCGCTTCAAAACACGTGTACAATATATATCTATATGTACGGTTTTCGTATGACGCACGCGTTTTGCCTTTTCTCGTAATTGGTCGATTTTATCTCGCGTGTATGTATATGTATACGCGACGCTCGACTTTATAAATGTACTTCGCGCGCTCTATAGGAATCCTCGATTCGTATTAGAAGATCGAGACCGAGATTACATATACGCGAGTCGCCGTCGATTACAATATTCGAGCTTGCGCGCGTGCGAGAGAAGATGAATCTATCGCTGCGAAAAAGTTTTATCGCCGCGTTGATTGAGGAAAAATGGCACTTTAACTGATATATATATATATATATATATATATATATATATATATATATATATATATATATATATATATATATATATATATATATATATATATATATATATATATATATATATATATATATATATATATATATATATATATATATATATATATATATATATATATATATATATATATATATATATATATATATATATATATATATATATATATATATATATATATATATATATATATATATATATATATATATATATATATATATATATATATATATATATATATATATATATATATATATATATATATATATATATATATATATATATATATATATATATGTATATATATATATATATAAATATATATATATATACGTATAAATATACACAACGGCACGGTGGTATTAAAATTTGTCGTCGAAACTGCTTATTTAACGACTCGGACGTAAGGAAGTGAATATATACACGCGCGCCGATAAGGTTTTTATTAAATACCCCCGAAAAATAAAGCTCGGAACTCTGTATTCTCTCGCAAAATGTGTTTTTTTAATGGCCTTTATCGGACGCGATCTCTCGCGCGCGCGCATATAAACCTTAATTACCCCTCAATTACGCATCCGAAAAAACGCGCGTGTGCCAAATAAAACGCGCGAGCGACCGGCCCGGAAACACGTCTTACTCCCGTGATGTTAATGGATTCAGCGCCGACAAACGGTTTCGGGACAGAAAAACACGCCGATTCGCGTCGACATTCCCGCGGACCCGAAAAGGAAAACCGCACGTCTGTGTACCGTTGCTTCGGTTTAGTATTGGGCTCTGTTTTTAGTGGATTTCAGGGAAATTGAAAAGTTTTATGGTGTGACTAATGCGAAAAAGTTGTACGCGCGAGCGAGATTTTATGGGTGTTTCTTTTATAACGTATTTCTTAATAATGTGTAAGAGTTGCTGACGTAAGAAATACTTGCATAGTTTTATCAGTTTATTATTATTCATTTACTGCCTCATTCTCGTTGGAATTTATTTTACAAATATCTATATCCATTGTATTTTGCATTCCCGATTACACTTTTAATTCCATGAACCACCGTACACACTGCCGCTCCTATACACCCCCAAAACTACACGAGCCAAAACAAAACCCTGCATCCTCGTAATCAATTCCCTCGGAGAAAAAGACCAATCCGACAACGCGCAGCAAGGAGAGACGACATGCGTGCTCCGCTTTTGTTCCTCCTTCCTCTCTTGGATATTTCGCGAATACGAATACTTATACACGCGCGGTACCCACTGGTCCCCGACCGCGCGATTCTCGGAACCGCGTGTATATGCGTTATAGGCTCGAGGAGCCGGCGGAACGAGTTTCGTATACACGAAAATTGTCGAATATCAAGAGGGGCAAGGGGGGGGGGGATTATTCGGGGAAGCCGAGCTGGGTGATCAATCGCGACGATTTCGCGAACATATTTCTGCGTTTGTTGCGCGCGGAGTTTTTTTTAGAGCTGGGGGGGATATCGTGTAACTGAAAACGCGGAGGTGCGGGATGAATGAACGAACGCGCGAAGGTTTTCGTGGGTTTTGTAGAAGGATAGGGAAATAAGAAGGTTGAAGAGAGCTGAGAAATATACGCGTATATATATCTGGATGGTGGGTTATACGAGGAAGAATGAGTCCGGAGGTTTTTAATTATAAGCATGATTGGAATATTTTAACGACCGTTATACACGCGCTTATAAATGACCTACATGCCGTTACACATATGTATATAGGCAGGAATCGTGTAAAAATTCCTCGTCATTTTTAATTTTACATTCTGGTGTATACACACACGCATTTCGAAAAAAAACACACACACACACACTTCTCAAAACCTATCCCGTCCTTGCATATATCCCATAACTCTCAATTTAGAGAGATGCGAGAAAGAGAGGGGGATATTGCATTGACCACGTGCGCGCGCTCCAGAGGCAAAACAACGACCAAACCACGCGAGGCTCAAGCGAAACACGAGAGAGTAACACAGAGCCGAATAAAACGATTCGAGGGGGAGTGTATGTGTATACACACTCGCGAGAGAAGAGACCCAAAACCAAGAGCCGGGCATTACACGTATACGCAACCATACTTTTCTCTGGAACCACACACGCGAGCGCGAGTGTAATAATTCTACCGCGTTCTTTCGAAACGAGATTAATGCGCGCGTTTTTTTTTCTGAGAGCTTGATTTAGCGGGTTCGATTCGCCACGTTCGCGGAAATTTGGGCGCGACGGAGTGGAATTTTTCGGTGGCGGAATTCCAATGCGACGCGGTGTGTGTATAGCGAGGTATGCTAATTCATTTTGCCGGATAAATAATTCATTTAATATAACGCCGGTGTGCGCGTGTATTGTATACGTGCGTATGAGATATGAATATTTCAGAGGCGAGGCGCGCAGCATCGACAATGTATCATTGAAATCGAAAATATTTCTGGTAAGTCGACGGTGGAGGTGGATCGCGTGTGTTGTGCGAAGTTTTTTTTATGATTTATATTTTCGGGAGGTCGCGGAGCTATTGTCTCTCTCTCTCTCTCGCGCGCGCGGGAGTTTGTTTATGAATATTTCTCGGTTTAGCGGTTCATGAATATAGTGGAGGTGGACATGGAAATAATCATTAGAAACTATCTCTAAAGTATCGCATGTATATGTGTGTGGATTCTTTTCAATTTTTTGTTATGATTATAAAAAACGTAAAATCATCGCATTCAAAATGAAACGGCTTGTCTTGCCAAAAAAAAAGAAGGAACTCCAGAAAAATCAGATTAAAAATCTTTTCAACTTCGTATAGAACAAAACCCCTTAATCCGATTACTCTCTCGCGCGCACGCGGCCATACAAAAAGACGGTAAAAAAGAGCCTCGCAGTCTCAGCGCTGCCCTCGAGGATCCTATGTACCCGCGCTCGCGCAATCAATTTCCATCCTCATCAGCATATACACAGCCTATGGGCGCAGAAAAAATCGCCGCTCGAAAAATGACTTACTTTTCCCCGGCAACAAGAAATTTATTCCGCAAAACAAACGTTTCCCTCCCGTCGACGAACAAAAAAAATAAGACGAGCAACAACAAAACCTTTCCTTCTCCTCCTCCTTCTCTCCCTCGCTTTACATAAACGCTCTTCCCTCATTTACCTATAGCCCCGAGAGGGAGAGCGAGAGAAGGCCTCGCGAAGGAGATAAAGAGGAGAATCGCGAGCGGCGAATGCCACCCACGCGCAGGCGCGCACGCATAATACGGGATGCCCCGTGTGTGCTCTCTCTCTCTCCCTCGAAATTCTCCTTTTACTCTCCTTTCTCTCTCACTGCGCGCGCACGCGCGGAGCAGAGCAGTCAGCGCGCACGCGTGACGGGGCTTAAAGAGCCCGCAGAGCGTATATATCTCGAAAAATATGAGAAATCACGCGCGCAAGAGCGCCTGTGCAAGCCCGGTCTTTCTCTCCCCTATATAGCGAGAAACCCCTTTGACGAGGAGAGCGAGAGAGAGAGAGAGAGGAGGGGTTTAAACTTTTTTCAAAAGACCCCGGATTTTTTTTATCATTTAATCCGCGCTCGCTCGCGCAGCTGAATAACCCTTTATGCGCGCACGAGTGCCCGCCGCGGGGTCCATTCAGCGCTCGGGCCTAAATGCCGAAAAAAGGAGGAGAGAGAGCGAGAAGAGAGAGAGAGAGAAGGACCAACGGACCCGACGGGGCTCGATGGCCCTTGTCACAACATTGTTTCCGGAAAAATGCCTTCGATACGTCGTTATTACTCGCAGAGTATATAGTATACATTCACGTACATATACGTACGCGCCTCATGTATGTGTATAGTGGTAGGGGGAGGCAGGTGTGCGCGAAATTTCGCTTAATAACCGTTGCAGCCGAGCTATCGCGCTGACTCACTAAGCCATCTCTCTCGCTCTCTCTCTCTCTCTCTCTCTCTGTTTTCCCTTCTCTCTTTTTCTTGTTGCGCGCGTCTCGAGTGCCGAAATTACGTTTTTGCGCGCGCTCCCGAGCACATGTGCTCGCACGTGCAATAAAAACCTCTCTTTTCTTGTATTTCTGCGCGCGGCGTATGTTGTAGCGATCGGTACACATACATATATATAAGTAGCGTAACGAGGAGTGCACGCATATGAGTACATACATACATACGCCGGGCGAAAGTTTCGCCCGAAGCTCGAGGGCTTTGTTGGCTTTCGGACTGCTGCGCGTGCGTGCGTGCGTATATAGAGTGCGCGCGAGATTTACTTTAAAAATATTTTTTTGAATAATATAAGGGCTGAGCTCGAGCGCGCGGGTAGCAGCTGTCACGAAATTGCACACTACAAACATCGGCTGTGTAAGTTTTAATGTCGGAGGTGCCGAGCTTGACCTTATTCGAGAATATATATATACTTATACAATGTATTATACGCGCACTCATCTGCAGCTTGACTTTGGAAAAAGAAAATCCACAAATATTGTTCTCTGAATGATGAAAATTAATTATCGTCCAGTATGATTCTTATATGCGAAAATCTGCATCTTCACACCCACGCGATATACTCTCAAAAAATTATTTTGGTCTCTCCTCAGCACTCTCTATATACTCGCCCTTAACGTCCCGCGCGACTCCCAAGCATAACGAGAATCTCGGAAAAGCGAATAAGCCTCGCGCTCGTCGGGGCGAAATTGCGCGGCGGAACTATTCTCAGCGTCGCCGACTTATTGTCTCTCTCGCTCGCGCGTCGACGAGATGTCGAGCGCGCGCTGCGCGCGTTATTTCTGTCAAAATTGCGTTATGGGCGCCGTTTCTCCCTCGGCCATTTAACACCTTCTGCGCTCGCGGAGACGGGGCTTTGTAAACGAGAGAGACGGACGAGTATGGAAGTAGGCTGGTCGTGATGCTCGCGCTGGAAGTAGGAGGTAATTGTCGTTTTTTTTCTAGGGGGAAGAGGATGATTTAGACTGCCGGAGTATATAGTGGAATGTATACACTGAGAGAAATGTTGTAAGAAAATTTACTATAAACGTAAGAAAAATTACTATATTCGATAGTATAACTTTGGGACAGACTCTAATTTTCATAAAATTTACTACAGTTATAGTAAAAATTGCTATATATATACTTAGTAAAAATTACTCAACACACCGGAATTTTCACCACAAATTGTAGTCAATTTTATGAAAATTTGAGTCTGTCCCAGGGTTACTATAAATACAGTAATTTTTCCTACACCATTTTTCTCCGTGTAATGAAGCTTTTTGGGATGATATTCGTTCATTGTATAACAAATATAAAGTTAATTTATAATTGAGTAATAGTTCAATGCTAATGCAGACAATATAATAAAGGAATTATAAAAGCGAAGCGCATCAGTTCGATACGCATCTCTCGCCATTTTTCTCGCCGACTCATAAATCATACCGGCAGAAAAATAGTGCAACTCATTAAACCCTTCCCAATGCCCCTCATTCATCCAAAAATGACCAAATATTATATATATATATATAATTCGCGAACCCTCGTCCCAAAAAGACACGCGAGCTGCAGCTCATCGGCAGCAACAAATTAACATCCTCCTCCCGAGAGCACACCGCACTCCTCCCACACCTACCCGTCATTAATCGACCTCCTTCTTCTCTTTCTCTCTTCTCTTCTCATTCCGCAAAACAACAAAACCCACGCGCTGGATATATCTCGCTCGCGGCTCGTCGATAATTGATGATCCGCAGCGCGCGCGGGCGGACTCTCATTATAATTAGCGCCCGCGCGAAATTTATAGCGCCTGCCCCCGGGCTGAGACTTTTCCTCTCTCCCGTGTGTCTCCGCCGCTTGATTTAACGACTACCGCGTGTACATGCGTGCGCGTCTGTCTGTCTATCGCGAAGAAGCCACCCGAGAGCGCAATTTGAATAAATCTCATTTATTGTGCGGCGGCGGCGGCAGCGCCGGTGGATTCGAATTCAATGTGGGTAGGTAGAGAGAGAGAGAGAGAGTGGAAGCGAAGAGATGAGAAAAGGGTTGGTGTGTGGAGTGGAGAAGGAGAAGGAGGAGAGGAGAAGGAGGTGAAGAAGGGACCCTTGTGATGTGGGTTATATGCAGCAGCGGGGAAGGACGACAAATTGACGGAGAGAGAGAGAGCGAGAGAAAGAGGGAGAGGAGGAGAGAAAGATGTGGGTTTTATAGGTCGCTCGCCGCGGTAGTGTACACGTGTTTCCGAACAAGCCGATGGCGAGATTCGCTTCTACACTATATAGCTTGCTGTATATAAAGATAGAGCCGTACGCGTTACATTATTTATATAGAATGGAAACTAAATATCCTATACTTCTGTTAATTAAAACTACGCATGAGAAATCAACGTTTACCTATCAACCTTTTTATATCCCCTGTATTTACACCAGCTTAAACCAACAGCACATACTGTAATCTACCAGTCCCCGAAAAAACGACGCGATCCGTCGTTAATTATGCACGTCGATTAACGCACACAACCACCATCACGTGCTCTACGTACACACACGCGCGCGCGCGATCGGGAAATGAACAAAAAGGGGTGAAGGATGGGGGAGGAGGGGACAGGGGGGTAGAAAAAACGAAAGGGAGTAAGACGATACGCGGCGGCGCGACATTAATTGCTATACTGCGATCCGGCCGGCGCGCTGCACGTGCCACACTCGCTTTTGATTTTCTGCGCTAAGCCGCGCGCTACGTATGTGTGAGTGCGTGTACTCACGCTTTTGACGCGAGCGTAGGCAGCGGCGCGGGATTTTTTTTAATTCGATGAAAGCAAGGGAGAGAGAGAAGAAGCGCCACGCGCACTAGCTCGTGTGTGTGTATACCTATACTTGTATAGTTTTGGAGTATATGTATATATATTATATGCGTTTGAAACGACTACACGTCGAGTGCATGTGCGTTTGTTCTTTGATCGTTTTCGGCGCGTTTGTACTGTGCTCGAAACAGATGCTTTTTCATCCCCTTCAAAAATCGTTGCACTGAATGCAGAAAATTAGCAAAAAATAATGCTGCATCGTTACATAAATTATAATTATAATCAATTACATTCGACAATTGAGAAAAACGATTTTTCATAATGTACATGTAAAAAACGTTTTTCAATACATTGCGTATGTAACAGCATGAAAAAGTACACGGCGACGTAACCTCTCAATCTCCACATTTCCCATCGAAAATCGATTACCACAGGCCGGCGAGACAAAGCGAAAAAAAGGCTCGCCACCGTCGCCATCTTGCTGCGCGCGCACGCCCGGCAATTGATGTTGCACACCCCCTTCATCGCCACCCTCCCACTATATGTGCAGCGCAGGCGCACGTACGCGCCCCTTTTTCGCGTGTCCTGCAACTCACTCTCTCTGTATCTACCCCACTCTTTTCTCGCATCCTTGAAAATAAACCGAATCGAACCCTTTCTCAGATTCAAATCCAGCGGACGGAGCGAGGGTTAGTGGTGCGATGCCGTCGAAAATCGAAGGAGACGCAGGGAAAGATAGCGAGCATAGTATAGTGACACGAGAAAAAGCTCCATATATAGCCTGTGCTTTATGTGTATTCGTGCGCGCGCGTGTGTGTGTGTGTGTGTGTGTGTGTAAAGTAGAAGAGAAAGAGAGAGAGACTTTAAAAAGGGGGAGAACCCCTTTGTTCGCACGCTTTTTTCTCTCTCGCTCTCGCGGCGGGCGGAATTCCACGTTGCCGCGCGCACGCGCGGATCGACGAGCTGCTGTCAAAACAGAAATTCGAGATCGCGCCGCGATTTTCCAGTCCTGCGTGTCGTACACACACGCACACGTAACACCAGATGCACACGCGCGTGTATTATACGTATAGAGAAAGGGTATAGATTTAGCCAAGCGCGAGGGCATAAATTTCGCGCCGGTGCGCCGCTAGCCCCCTTCTATATGCTTTCGATCGCTTTTTATTGTGTTTAGGAAATATTGAGGACTCTATTAGGATGGCAGAGATTGGAGGTTATTGGGTTTCGCTATAGAGCGAGCGTATGTGTGTGTGTGTGTTCATTGTCGCGAAAATTAGTATTGTGGGTTGTGACAGTTTGGTGAATTTGAATTGTGCTGGAGTCTCGGTTGGGGGTATAGATGTTTTATTTTGATTAACGATCGTGGATGTAGGTGCTTTATAAACTGCGTAATTTTAAACGCTCGTGTCATTATCGTATATTAAATAAACGCTAAAATTTTCTTCGGAATTGCAACTGTAGGTACATCGCCACTACACTTTCTTTTTAGAAATACGCGAGAGTTGAATTAACCCGTATCGAATGACAGAGAGCCCCCTACTTATTTACATCGTCCGCGTCGATGCCTCACCGAAGCGCGTCGAAAGAATCCAAAGACGACGACAGTAACAACGAACGACGGCCGGCGGCGGCTACATTTCCGAACGGTCATTGGCTACACGCACCGCAGCGGCGCTAAGAAAAACGCGGAAATCGACGGGACACCTTTCGGAATCCCCTCGCTTTTTTGCCGCGCGCGCGCGCGCGTAGAGCAAGTGATGCTATTATTCGCGGGGTCAAAGACATCGTCGTCGATAGAGAGCTGGTGTAGGCTAGAGAGAGAAAGAGCACTTTGATCTATTTTCGAGATAACAATGCGAGAGAGAGCTGCGGCGATCTCTCGAAAATAAAATTCGCCAGGCGAGTATATATATCTATCAAGAGTGAAGAATTGTAATGGGTTTTCTTTGTCGGTTTGTGTAAGAGAGCGTTTATATAATGGCCGCGAGGATATTATGATGGGTTAAGCGAAGATACAGAAGGTGGATTGTGATGTATCCGTTTTATAGTAACCAGAATGATTTTTATATTCATTTTTTTCTTCCTTTTCACCAAAGTATTTACATCTTATTTATATTCGCAACAATCGCGTTCAAGTCAGGCAGAACGAGAAAAAAAAGCAAAAATCACGCGGCAAAATCGACAGAATGAAAAGGGCCTGTATATAATTCGCATGACAATGAGGCGCACAAAGGGCCGATAATCACGTCGCGCGCGCAGAGAAAAGGAGAACGAGCGGAACAACCCCCGGTGGAACTTGTATAGCACGAAAAGGAGAAACATCCAATTTTAAAACGTCACATCGCGCGCACAAAGAGATACATCATACGAATACGCGCGTGCGCATTCGATCCTAGATCGGTTTAATTTGCTCGACTCTCGATCGAGGTGCATAATCGGTCGGCCCATTGATGCCGCGTCCTCTCTCTCTCTACACGCGCGCACGCGCATTAATCCCTTTAACAAAAGAAGACGCGCGCGCGGGGCGTCCCGCATTGTGCCGGGACTTTTCGAGCTTCGATTATGATCGTCGGGTACACGTATATAGATATGTGTGTAAGTATATCTGTGTATATATATGGGTGCCGAGAGATGACTCGGCGGGAAATCGGGGGAAAGCGAAGACGCCGAGAAGGGATCGTTATATATAATGCGGAGATCCGTATACATGAGCTCTTTATTGTACTGTCGCGCAGAGTTTAGGTAAAGGATTGTAACTTTTCTATAAAAAAAAAATTCTCTTTCTTATTCATCTTTCTATACGTACGTAGTTGCAATGACGAACGACGTATGATGTACACATGAAAACCTTCAAGGCTAAAGCACGCGAGAAACCCCCTTAATACACGTCAAAACAGCTCGCGCGCGCACATTTCCAAAATACTCTTCTTGCGAAGAGCAAATAAAGCGAGCGAGCGAGCGGCATCCCTTTTACGGTGAAGGAATACCCGAGAGCGCGCGTGCGAAAAAAGCCCGCGTCCTCACTCAAAAGCCAGAAATATCATATCCACACGCGCACAGAGAGAGAGAAAGCGCGACTACAACTCGTTGCGCCTCGTCTCTCCGCGCGTGCGCCTCTCTTCATGGGGGGTTGGGCTACTACTGCTGTACTCCTCCATCCGGTCTCCCTATTTCCAGAGTATAATCACGCGCACGCGCGCCTGCGCATATATACAGCAGAGAGATGGAGAAGGGACGCGAGAGCGCGCGCGGCGCGTTTCCATCATTCTGCATTCTCGCGCGTTATTGCCTTGCGGTCGTTCTCCTCTTTGATTTAACACGCCGTGGAACGTTTAACTCTCTCTGTCTCTCTTCCCCTCTCTCTTTGGTAATTCGAGTTAGGGCCTCTTTAAGATCCCCTTTCGGCCTCTCTCACTCGCTCTCTTCTTCTCATTTCGTTTTACGGCAGCGCGTTATTTCGCGCTTGACAAAAAGCTGCGGCGGGGCATCCGACGAGACGAGTAGGAGAGAGAAGGAGAGACGAGAGAGAGGGAGACAGTCCGTGCCAAATCATTCGAGCGGAATCGGAGAAATTTAAAAAATATTCTAAATTTAATTGTCGCGGCCCTCTCGAAATCAACGGAGCCTGCCAATGCACGCCGAGAGAGGGACGGAGAGTGAAAAATAGCGTCGGTCCTGGGATGCCGAAGCCGACCTAACCCTTCTAAACGAGGGGAGAGTGAGAGAGGGAGAGAAAGAGTGTGCAAGCGAGAGTGAGTTTTTTGCCTTTGTTTCGCGGAGGTTAGGAGCCGCTGCGGCTGCTGTTGTTGACCTCGCAGCGAGAGCTTCGGTTAATTCGATTTGGTGTCCCCGCGTCGTTATTGGAACATAATGCACCTTCGAAGGGTCACTAAATTACACTCCATAAGTGAGTTTATAATTTGCACGAGAATAATTACACATTACTTCGGCTTAATTTTCTTAATAGAGTAACAAAAAAAAAGATAGCCTTTCGTGACTAATAGCCGTCGCTGAGATTTTATCGTTACTATAAAGAAGGAATAGGCTATTTCGATTCAAAAAAACAATCATTCGCCAATCGATCTAAACCCAGTACACTACACAGCTCAAACTTTACAGCCTAAACTAACTCTCTGTACCCTATAAGCCACACTCACTTATCGTTCTCTCTCTCTCGCTCCTAATCAATTTTCCCCCAAACAAACCGATTACCGCACGCTTCCGTACCCCACACCCCTTAAATCGTCTCTCCCATCTAATCCCGCTCCCGAAAGAAGAAAAAAGAAACCAATCCGACTCCTCCCCCGAGACTTTCCGTAAAAACTCGTTCAAGGGGCTTCCGCGAACCTCTTCTTCCCCTCGGCAAATACAGCTATATACACATACCCACAAAGACGAGAGCGCGAAAGACACTTCGTACGTATTTATAAATATACGCCTGCGCTCGCGCGCGCGTGACCCGCATCTCGTTATTATTGTGCCTCCGTCGCTGCTCTAGTACCATTGACACGTACCGCGCGCGCATCTCCGTCTCGGGAATGTAGAGCGAACCTTGATTGAGCCGCATCCCCGAAAGGTGTGTGTCTGTGTGTGGGTATGAGTAAGACGGATGCGATAATTTTGGCTGCGCGTGTATGTGTGTGGTGATGGTTCGGGGGTTGGCAGTCTTTTGATGTTTGGTTTGAATTTTTTATGTGAGGTTAATTTTAAGGGAGATAAGTGTGGCGGTTATTTTAATTTGTGTATGTAGTTTTCTTTTAAATGTTTGAGTGATTGTACCGTAATTTTCTTGTTTTCGGAACGTATCAAAATTACCGTATCCGCGAGTTTAAACTTGAAAACATCTGGTAGCTGTGAAATAAAAACTGCGTGACTTTCCGGTTCTCTGTAGTTCTTTAACGACGCGAAATTCTCCTTTTTTCTGAAATTTTTTTTCGAGAAAGAATTCTCGACAAACTATGCAAGAGTTTTTGCGCCAAGTGATACTTGTAAAAGTCGCATTATCGAAAGAATGATCGAAATTTCGCGGCATTTTTCATTGGTACACTGAGAAAAATGTTTTATCAAAATGTTTATATTTGACATGGCATTGTAACTATTAAAATATACATGTTAATAGTTACAATGGCACGTTAATAATTAAAATACCATGTTAATATTAAACACATTTTTCTCTCAATGTAGATAATAAATAATGATACAAGGAATTTTTCCTTTTTTAAAAATACCCGAGCACTTACAACTATGGTAAAACGTATTCTGTTTGTGCACTGACAACATTAATCAATCGCAGAATAAACAATCCCACTTCCCAACAGCGCATCTCCAATAATACCACCACCCATCTCCAACAATATATCCCCGAAAATACCGGCACTCTCTCGAAAAGCGCGTCGAAAACAAGATTTTCGCGAATAGAAATAGAAGGAGCTATACTCTACTATACTCGCCCGAGAAAAAAGAAGAACACGCGCGCGAGAAGCCTCGGCTCGTTGACGGACGGATGCCAGTTTCGAGGAGGCGAACGCGAGCGCGCAACGAGATTGCCAATCGTTTCCGGTCGAGATCGCGCGCTCTTGGGCGCGGACCAACTGAGAGAGGCGAGATATCTCGCGCGAATTTTCGCGCGAACTTTTCCTAGAAGCGTGGAATTATTGCGCGGGTGCTGTGTGGTAGTTTTTCGGGCTTTGATGGCTGGTGTAATTTGTCGGGGCACGATGATGTAGGTTTAATCGAGTGGAAAGTTTTGTATCGGTGTGAGTCGGGGCTTGCCTTCTACGATAACTGACAATGTCGTTTGTTTTGTTGTCTGTTACTGCTGATTTATGTTTCGACGCGAGTGAATAATACTCTATCGTATATCAACAAATTGAAAATGATGAATTTGAAAAAATATCTACTTATTTCCATTGTAAAATGTCTATCCTTAAAAACCACATTTTCGCATATTTCAGTAACAATCCACTACACACTGACATCTTAAATCACCGTTTATTTTACGCCAGAGTAATTAAAATTTCTGAAACTCCTCAAAACTCTCTTTCCCGCTCCTTACATAATTCTATTGTAATGGCGACGCAGCTCGCCAAGTAAATAAATTTCCCGGCGCGCGGAAAGACAAACAATGGCTTTTTCTCGCCAGTACTACAAATACACACACACATAGAAGCTACACGTATACATATATACCGCCTATTCGAAAACTCCTCCGTTTCACCGAAACTTCGCGCCGAACCTTTTGACGCGCAGAACAATGTGTATAATAGTATAGATGAAAGACGCCTGCGCGTGAGTGCATCTATTATTGCACATCCGCCTGGTAGAGGCGACGGCGCGCGGCGCGTTTACGCGCGTCGATTGTCGCCCGCCTTTTTGCGATTGCTAAAATTAACGAGTGCCGCGAGCCGCTGGCCGTGCACTTATCTCGGCTATGGGTGAGAGCTACGCTGATTCGCTGATTGCGGTGTTATGTAAACGCATGCTTGTTGTAGAAATCATAAAAATTTTTGTTTTTAAAAGAAGTTTTTGTTGATGTTATCAAAATCGTTTTAATGAAGTGTAAAATTTTATACCGTTCGTTGTCTTTTGGAAAATGTCTTGAAGCTCTTTCTATCGGAACAGCAATTGAGGTGATTTATTTTTTGTATGTATGTATATATTGAAATATTTTAAATTCTAGCAAAACTTAATTTTTGTATATTCAACGCATGAATCGGGCATTTGAACATTATACAAGTTAAATATTTTTTCAACCAAGCAGATACTTTATCTCAACACAACACGAATTATACTTTACTAAATTAAATCGTCCTAAAAAACATCTTTCAAGCTCTCAATGTCGATCTCTGTCTCTCGTGCGCGCCTCGATCTCTATAACCATCCCGAATCTAAATCTAAATCGGAATAAGTCCCTCTCCCTCTATCTCTCTTCTTCCCTCCAAGTTATTTGGCAAATAAAAAGCCGCGCCGTGCGCTCAAAACGCAAAATAAAAATTGCGACACCGCGCCGGCGTCGCGCCGTTTATATTACTAGAACACAAGAAGAGCTCTAGTTTTGGCGCGCGCCGATTGGCCCCGATCGAAGGAAAAAAAATAAGCGGCTATTTGGCAATCGGGCGCTCACTCTCGAGGCCGCAGCGAAAATCGATCGATCGATCGCGCGTGCGTGGCGTCGGCGAAGCCTCGAAAAAAAAGAGAGGAACGCAGCGACGGACCGACCGAGCGAGCGAGCGAGAGAAAAGCGCGTTTATATAGCAACGACGACGGCGACGGCGACGACGCGTAGTGCATGTCTCGCGGCCTCGTTCTTTTATTTTCTTTCTTTCAGCTTGTGCAAGAATCTATACAAGCGTTTGACTTTCTTGCGGTGGAATGCCCCGCTGTGGATTATCGACGGGTTATTAATAAGTCACGTTGAAAGTGTCGTTTCTGGTCTCTTAAAACATCAAAATTAAAAAACATTCGCATAACATGTTACGTAACTATAACTAACCGCGTGAATTCCGAAACTATCTAATTACAAAACTCGCTCGTTCCCAAAAACCTGCCCTCACCCCGTTAATCACCAATTACCGAATCATACCGATTGCCATCCCCAGCTCGCGAGAGAGATATGGGGCCAGCGAAGGAGAGAGGCGCGCAGGAACGGAGAAAGATACGCGGATCTTTCCCATGCGGGGGGAATCGCGGACGCGATAAAAAGGGGCGAAAAAGGTTGGCGCCCCGCGTGGCCCCACCCCCGTCTATTAATTAGCCTCGGCGCGCTTCTCTCTCTCTCCACGTTCTTCCCGCGGTTAATTTACTCCCGGAGATATTTCCGTACTCGGAAAAAGGAGTCGAGCGGCCCGCGCGCGCGCACGTTGGCTTCTTCTCTCCTCTCCTCGTTTTCGTCTTCTCTTTTCTATTAATTAAGCGAAGCCATAGGGGGGAGGGACAGGAGGGGATTCACGCGAATTGGGAAATCGATAAGAGAGGGGTTTTGGGGGTTCCCTGAAAATCGTCGCTATTTTAAAGCGAGAATATTATGGTGCTTGTTCGTCCTTAATTGATTTCTTTGTTAAACATGTGGTTACGTAACGCAAACGTTTCTGTACTTTGTCTAAATTGTACAAAATACGCACTACTTTTTTTCTAACCCTTTACGTCAAAATCCCTCGTAAAAAATCCTTTGAGACCTGACTTTCCAAAGTCCCAAAGAATATACGCGCGCACTTCGCTGCACAAAAAGCGAAATCTCAAAGAAAACACGCGCACGTGCGGCCCTTTACTCGAGCGCTCGCGCTGCCCAATCAAAACGTGAAGAAAAAAAAGAAGGAACGTACCTCGCGTGTGTGTATGTATCCTCTCGCAAGGAACAAAAAAGCCTTCAACCATTCAGAGCGAGTGAGAGCGAAAATGTTTTTGAAAGAGCGATTTGTCAAACGCATGCGCACACGCGCAACAGCTGCTGCTGCGGCCTGCGCTCACGCGCTGCAGAAAAGCTCGGCTGGGGGCTCGCGGTAATTGAATTATTAGGTCGAACTCCGCTCGATCGTGTAAATCCAGCGTTCGTGTGTGTGTGTGAGCGTGTGTTTGCCGCGAGGATTTAATATGTATACGGAGCGAGCCGCAATCTGCGAAATTAATCTCATTGAAATTGCTTTTCAATGCTTTTCGATTCTTTTTTTCGAGTGCGTATATACGCGCGCCGGGTTTTTAATGTCGTCGAAGACAGGACGCGGGGCGATTATTGTGAATCGTCGTTGTGTGTGCGTATACGTGTGTGTCGATTTATAATTGGCCGACTAGACGATATAAATTTCGCGAGAGGAGAGTAAGTGATTGTAATTAGAGTGCGCGAGAGTTTTTTTTAAATTATTGGTTCATTACCGTGACTGAGGTTGCGCACATCGAGAGTACTTAATTGCACGACGGCGGTTCTTGAAAAATTGAAGTGGAATATATGAGAGCTTGGAGTGTTTCGATTGACTTTGACAATGTATTTATGACGTTTTATAATAAACTTTAGGTTGAGTGATAAACAGTATTGTTTGTTATAGAAAAGTATGCGCGAAGCAGCTCTTTAAATATACATAGTTATAAATATATGTTGCACAAATATTTATAATGCCAAGTGACGCGCGCGCGGGGCGTGCATTGTATGCATAATATTTCAATGCAGAGCGAAGGCTATTTAGCGAGTTTAAAATTACTAAACATACTCGATGAATACAATCTATTATTAACCGAAACAATGTGAAATTTCGTGAAATCGTACCAACAGATTTGCCATCGGACAAGTATTAATACCTCTCTGCAATCCCAAAAAGCCTCCTCCCTCTCTCGCAACAAAGCACACACGTCTCAACCGCCATATCGCCTTATTAACGATCCCGCCGTAATTAAGCACACACACACACATATCCGCGAGTATATTGCACACAACAACTCCCCGACGCGAATGAGAAATGCACAGCTCTACCTACTCTCTCGCCGCCGAAATAAAAACGAAAAATTCCGAAACTCACAAAGCCGCTCTCTCTCACTCACTCTCGATCCATCGGAACCCGGGCCCCGAAATTAATAAAAAGCCGAGGAACGATAAATTAGGCTGCGCTCGTCGTCGTCGTCGTCGGGGGAGGCGCTAATAAATTTCAAATATAAAATTTCTCCTTCGCCGCCTCACGACCGCTTTTTGTCTCCCAGCTCGGCCGGAGTATGTGTGCAGCGTGTATATGAGAGAAAGAAGGACAATGGCGCCGCACTTTGACTATATAGTATATACTATCCGCGCGAGGAGCAAAAGCGAGTCTGCGGTATTCGGGATGGAAGGATGACAGGATTCTGCGGTGCGCGGAATTTTCGGCGCCGGTGCGTGTTGTGTATTATATAGGGTTGGCTGACGGGTACCGGAGAGTTCGTTTCTTTGCGTTGCGGTAATTAGGGAATAGTTGGCGAGTTGATTAACGGGTGGGAGAATAGTAAGAGGGATTATTTTTATATATATTATACGTTTAGTAATTCAATTTTTCGAGAAACACCTTCGTCATCTGCTCCATATTCATTTTCTCACGCCTTGCATATACACATCGACACGCACATCAACCGTACCGAACCTCCAACCCCATAAAAATGGCAAAAAATCAATTAACATGCACTCTCTCTCTCAGCCCTAATTAACGTGATTAACATCGCGTCCATCCAATTACCCGGTGAGTTACGTACCCCCTACTCGCGCATCTCATAATCATCATCATCATCGCGATCGTCGACGTCGTTGTACGTATATACATATACCCAGCCGCACCACTACTCTCCCGTAATTTTCGTAAATTATCATTGTCATAACGTCCGCTAAATAAATCCTTTCTTCCCCTTTCCACCGTATAAGCGCCGGGGAATGCGCCGCCGGCGGTTGCGCTCGCTCTAGATCGACCTCCCGCTGCATCGCAGCGCCCGAGTTTTTCGAATCGACCGCGCCGCCGCGCGCTGCCCAACTGGACCGTGTGTGTATGTATAGTATACCCGACCCTTTCTTTGAGAGAGGCCGAGTTTGTCGTTCGATTGTTGCTGGTGTATATAGTAGTTGTACGGGCACAGTGCAGACGGTCGCTTTATTATGCTGATTTTCGTTAATTGAGGCGGTTTTAATTGAGCTCCCTTTTTCTAGGGAACACAAGAGTGGACGCGTTGGGGGGTTAAGAGCTGGCTCTTTTTTTTTGTTGGCAATTACTTTGAATTAGGATTTGGATTGCTTATAATGTGCTCTTAGACCACGGCTTTATAAAACTTCTTAAATGAATTTAGAGTTATAATATATTGATTTGATTATTGTTATTTACCCACACATAGTATTAATAACATAACATTCTTATTCATCGCCAAACTAATACACTCGCTAAGACCCATAAATATACTAATACTTTAATACACTTATCAAACACAATCCACCATGAAAAAAACTCCACCCAAAAAAAATCCAACCTTACACACTTCCTGAAAAAAAAAAGAAGAAAAAAAATGCGAGCACACGCGCTTCTCGCTTTCATACGCGCACGCGTGCGCTAATACACGTTAAATCGAAAGCTTTTCGAGGGCATTGTTTACGCGCACGCGCGCCCCGATCCGTTTGAAAGTTTCAAATGAAGCGTGAAATTCGTTCTCCCTCCCTCTCCCCTTGCACGCATACACGTATTTACGTTCCTTCCCCGACCCTGAAAATTTTTATATCGAGGGAAGATCGGCTCGGGTTTCGCGAGACGCGCGGCGAGTGATAAATCGCGAGCGACGAGGTAACGGGAGTTTAAGAAGCGGGACCGCGAGTTTAGATTGTGGAAAGCTATTGTGAGAAAGTGGATTTTGGTCGAGATGCAGATGCTAATTAAGTGGGGATATATAGAAAGTTGACGTGTTTGTCTTGATGTCCGCAGCTTACGTAAATTTTATTTATCTTCTTAATGAGTAGTTTTCTCGTTCTCGGCCCACTAATGAATTTAAATTATTAATTTGTATTTCTTCATTCACTACCATCGCTAATTATGCTAATGAATCTCTACATCTACATTAACTAAAACTCTTCGACCAAACATTCGCCATTTAACTTTTTTAAACACAATAATCATTATAGCAATCAATTATCACCCCCAACTATTAATTACTTATACTGAATTAAATACTAACGTAAAACAGAACTCTTTCATCTTCGCGCTACGTTTTCGGCATAAATCACCGCTCGCCGTGCGAATTTTCTTCCGCGCGCATATATCTCACGTTCACGCGCTCGCAGGTAGCCTCTGTGACGAGTCTGTCGCGCGCATGCGCCCACGCGCTGGCTCGCACCTGCGAGACATACGCCTTTCTCTCGCGCACGACGCACGGTGTTTTATTTTGAAAGACGATGCATTGTCTCGGCCGGAGAGAAGAGGCGAATCTTTCACGCGGTTTGCTGTAGAATAGGGATTTTACGGTCACGTGGGTGGCTGCAACTGCTGGAGGAAATGCGCGTGAAGAGTAAATATACTTTGCATTTCGATAATAAGTTAATGAAAGGATCGTATAGTAGTATTGATTGATGAAGTTTTCTCGATTGTTAATGTTAGTATGGAATTTCAGGTTTGTATTGTTAATTGAAATTGGGAAATAAAAAATTATTCTCGACTGCTGAATTATTCATTCGGTATATTCAAATTAGAGAGACATTCATCATTTTTTTGTTTTGCATACATGATCCGGAGATTGAATAAAAAGTATTTACAATATTTTATTACAAATTTTTTTTGTATCATACAAACTCTGCATCTAAAAAAACGTTAAAATCGGTATCCATCAACTTTAAAAATCAAAACCACTAACCTCCAACAAACCTACTTCCAAAACCCTCTTCCCTCCACACACACATCCCATGTTATTTACAACGCACTCCCATTCGCAAAATATAAATCACAGCGCAGGCTCTCGGAACCCTGCCCCCCATAATTCACCTTCCGCCTGGTAGCTCTATGTATACACCCTGACAATACAACCGGGCCCGGTATCTTCGCTCCGCGAGAGCGCGCGAGTGACGAGTCTGTCGCGATCCCCGCCTACGTGCGCTCACGCGCGCGCGCGCACCTGCGCACGCGTTCTTTATCTGCGCGAGCGTATACGGAGTGAAATACAGGTAGGAATGTGGGAGAGAGGGTGTGGCCGTGTAGCTGCTCGCCCGAGAGATAATAACGCGGCGATTAATTTCGCGGTAGCGAGGAGGATGATGAGGATGATGGGAATTGGAGAGGTTTTCTTTTAGGAAATTTGAATTTTGTAGAGTGGTAATGTATCGATCTAGTTCGAAGAATTTTGCGTGATTTTAATTCTTAAAATGTTAATTACAGTACGGAAAATTAACCCGAATTGTAAGTTGAGATTCATTAGATTTAAGAACCGTCCATAAACAAGCGTTTACTATCCACCTAACAATCCTCCATTAGAGGAACGATAAGTAAACAGGTGTTCCGCGCGCGCGGCATTTATTTAAATGCTGCTGCTGCTGCTGCAGCGTTTGAGGAGAAAAAAAGTGCTGCGCGACTGTAAATTGATATTTGCGCTGACAAGAAATACAACTGCGAGTGTATATAGTAGCGCGCGGGGATAGCAAGAACATTAATTGCGGTTACGACAGCAGCGCCGCGGCGTCGGCTATATGGTATAGGTATAATCCCGTAAGTTACTGACTGTTAACAAGTCGCATTGTAATTTCTACAAACTTGAGCTACAAATTTAGCCGCGATAAGCGCGTGTCGTACCTCATACGGTCGAACATATACGTACTTATAATTACATTAAATTTTGGTACACCAACAACATTCATATTTTTCGTACGCAACTGCGGCTCTTATATCCACAGCATCGGCTATGCATATATACGTCTGACCATCGACAAAGAGATAAAATGCGAAGGGGCACGGCGAGGGCGCCTCTCTTCTCACAGCAGCAGCAGCGGTGAGGCTCGCAGGTTATTTATTGTAGTTTCCGTTTATGCTTTATTTGTTGTTTGCGTTGCTTCTGCTGGTGCCCCCGGCACAGGTAGCTTGTGGTTTTCGATGCGAGATTGAATTATGTAATTTGCATGCTGACGGGCACGCAGGGAATGGAGTGTGTATAGATCGAAAGTCAGTCGTGATGGTGGGGAATCTGCAGTTTTAGATTTCATACCTTATTTACTAATAAGAGAGATGAAGGGTTTTGTAAAAATAGACGACTCTACTAATTCTCAATTTGTTGTTGTTTAAGAACTTATGGTACACAAATAGAGATTTTCGTTCACTTTCGTTTGAATACGATTAATTTCCCGTTCATGATAAATCAGAAACACAGCTAATGAATAGAGCCAAGCCAGTGACAAAAATATTCTTGTCCGACAATCGCTACAATTCCTAGCCCGTCATTACACCATAAAAAAAAAACCATAACCGCATAAGCCACCATACAACGAAAGCGTGCAACCTCTAACCCATCACTTCCTCAATCACGTACACACACACACACACACACACACACACACACGCGCGCGCGCGCGCGCGCGCACACGCGCACACACAGTCGCTCTTCCAATCCCCGATCCACCGAAAACTCCGCGAAGGAGCTATATAACAACAACAACCATCACCGCATCCTCTCTCCCTCGGCCCGCAATTGACAAAAGACATCCACGTCCGTAATAGCCCTCGCGTCGCGCGCATATAAAGAGCCCCGAACCCGAGCCGCGCGTGATTTCTCAGGCGACGTACGGCGGCGAGAGAGAGAGAGAGAGAGAGAGAGCGCGCGTAAACGGTTATTAGCCCTTCTAGTGGCGCGTAACGAAACTCCTTAAATCAAGAGGACGGCCCATCGGCCGGCCCCGCTCCAGCGCGCGAGAAAAGAAGAGAAAACGAGAGGGAGCGCGAGGGGAAGACGGAGAGAATAATACGCTGAAGCGGGAGACCGCGAACATGTATACATATACGCATACGTGCACGCATACGTTATACATATACACGGGAGAGCGGTAGTAGCGAGAGCCCGCGAGAGAGCGCAACTACTCTAATTGGCCACTTTGTCCATTTATTCGATTTATTTAAATTATGGGACAATTGACAGTAGGCATTCTATTTTTTAAATCTCCCCGCGAGAGAGAGAGCGAAAGAGAGAGAGGGAGAGAGAGAGACCGCGGCAGCCGCGGCGACGACAGCGGCGGCAGCAGTAGCCA
Organism: Torymus aiolomorphi; assembly: GCA_036365515.1. NCBI lineage: Eukaryota > Metazoa > Arthropoda > Insecta > Hymenoptera > Torymidae > Torymus > Torymus aiolomorphi. Next base: position 161,008,180 of record CM070876.1, on the reverse strand, counting down.
GCAGCAGTAGCCAGTAGCCAGCAGCAGCGGCAGCAGCAGTAGCAGCTGATTGGGCGAGATTGGCGTGAGACACTGGCCCCACAGATTCCCCAGTTGTGGGCTTAATCAGCTTTGATTGCTCCTCCGTCTACTCTCGCAGCACAGCAGCGGCAGCGGCGGCGACGGCACTGTAGCTGGGTGTGCTACCCCCTCTTTTCTCTCTGCGCGCGCTCGCTCGTTCGTATATACATATATAGATTTGCTCGCTCCTTTCATCGAGCTTTCTTTCTTGTGTGTGTGTGTGCGTGTGTGTGTGTGTGTGAAGAGCGTTTTTACGCCGACCGGTGCATGGGAATATTGGCAGAGCTGTTTTGGAAACTCGGTGTATAACGCAGATGAGCGCGGGTTCTCGAAAATATAATATTGCTTTTGATTGGTTTTCTGGGTATGTGTGATCGGTTTAGACATGGCCGAGGAATGTCGTACGTCGTATTCGATGCGATACGACGACGGAAGTTTTAAATGAATGGTTGTAAATTTAACGAAAAGCGACGCATAATTTTCCAAAATTAATTACCGTAATGCAATAACAAATGATCCCGATGCAAAGTAAACACGATCGCGGTGCGGCGCACGGAAATTAAAGCTGTGAGCCTTAATTGATCCGAAAAACCAGATTTAAATGGACCGCCGCTCGGCCCGGCGACTGCGTGTAACCGTTAAACCGTTTGTGCCCCTCCGCGAGAAGAATCAATTTTCTTCCCCTCGCGTCGCAAAAAATCCTTCCAAAAAATGATGAATCGCACGTGCGCGTACCCGTAATTAAAAACTGCGGCAAGCGCGCGTTTCTTGTTTAATCTTTTAAGGGCAAGGAATGTATAGGTGTTCGTTTTTCATAATTCTGAAATTATTCATTTGATCGATGGCTTTCGATCAGACGTGAATAGAGCGCATGCTAATAAGCTGACGATTTCAATCGAGCTCTATTGATACGTACCCTAATGAAGAAAAATGATTGCATTGTTTCGTCGACAAAAACTCGTTTCACGGATACAAGACTAAAGCACGTATACTCAGAGAGAGAGGGAGAGAGATCTTCTCACGCCTGCATTATGCAACGCGCGTAAATCAGTGCTTTTTTCAGCTCCGACGCTCTCTCTCTCTCTCTCTCTGTCTCTCCCGCGCGCGAGCGCGTGTCAAACGAAATTAAATCGTCGTACATCACATGCACACATCCACACGCGCTATACAGAACTATACTATTCCGGTTTCCATGGGGGCAATTAACGCGCGCGGTGGCAGCCTCCGACTCGCCCGGGCAAATTGAATAAATCACGTGAAATTGAATAAATAATCGGCCACCATCGACGCCAACACCGGAAACATCGTCGCACTCACTCACTCACTCACTGTGTGTTCCAGTTTCTCTCGTCGACAATTTTTTTCCCTTTTCTCCTCGCGCCTAGCGTACTCATCCCATTTCCTGGATAATTCCCATAACGCTGTGGGCGGATATTCCAATAAAGTACGAAGGGGAAGAGTCGCCCTGTTGCGCGAAACGCTGAAAGAGCGGGAGAGAGAGAGGGAGAGAGAGAGAGAGACTTGATTCGATGGATCATCACATACATACATACACGCGCGATTTACGCCGCGCTGCGCAGACGACGCGATCATGAGAAGAGAGCCGCGCGCGCGCTCGTAAAAGCTCCGTCGAGCGGCGAGTTATTATCGAATCGAGGAGACGATTGAGAGACACGTGTGCGAGCGGTTCCATTATCGCCCTTTATCGGGGAAAAGTCGTCGGAATTTTATATGTGTATGAGGGGAACTGCCGCTGCGTGTTTACGGTATGTAAGAGGTTTTGAATCTTCTGGAATTGCTTCATCGTCGGTTTAATGCTTTAATAGAAAGATGATTTTATTTAGCTTTAGATATGCTTGCCTGGCACCCTGACGAGTCAGTCGTTTAAAATGATGAAATCGTCAAGTGCTTTCCATGCCATGAGAAACTGTAACTACGAGCACATTGAACAATCACCAAAATTACATCTCGTAAACAAAAAACCGACCTGCTCCTAATTCAGAAACATTACATCATATAAAAGCATTTTAACGCACGCAGCCACGTTTTCTACCTCATTACCAATTAGCCTCCCCCCATGTCATTATACGCACTTTTTCAATCTACCAAAAAAAACAGCCCGCCACATCACCATCCCGACCGCGGAGTTTCCACAATTAGGCGCTCCTCGTACCCAAATCGAGTGCAGCCCATCACTTTCCGACTCGATTTTTTGTGTCCTTCTATCTCGTAGCCCAGTGTCGTGGAATTGAACGAGATTTCGGTTTCCCAGCGAGAGCGCGACGCTGCTGCTGCTCCCCCTCGAAGCTTGCCACCGCCGTCGCTCCGGCCGGAAATTTGAAATTCAAATGGCGCGCGTATTACGACGCGACTGCACGCGCATGTGTGCGTGTATGTGTCTTTTAGGAAAGCGAAAAGAGAGACAAAAACGAGGAGAAGAAGAAGAGCCGGGAGCGACATTTGACACGCTGCGCCTCGGATTTTGGAAGCCATAAGTGAGTGAGGACGTTTTTTTTCGGTTGATCTTTCGAACGAGTTTCTTTTCTCGAGCTTGCGCAAGGAGAGGAGCCGCGAGCGTGAGATGATGATGGTCGTTGCAGGTTTTTCGGGTGTGGGTATATCGGAGTTTTCGATCGCTACATGGAAAATGTAGCGGAGTGGCAGGTAAAAGTGCCGCGTGTGTGGTTTGAATGTAGGAAGACTTAGCATTAGCATATTTTTACTAAAAATACAATCTTCTTGTTGTATTTTTAGACTTTCTAGAAGTATAAGTAACATACAGCTAACGCATATAATTCCATCAATTTTATATATTATCTTTCACCCTGGTGGAAAACCCAAACATTTTATAACTAAAAACTGACTATTTATTTTAGAAACTTGCTATAAAATGGGAATTTATCTTGTCCAGTTTCTAGCTCCTGGTGAAACGCTTTTTCCCCTATTATACCGCCATTTAATAGATTGATAAAGAGAATGAGTTTTTCGAAGATAAGCACAAGCTTATTCTTGAGTATTTTAAAGGTATTAAAATTGATCAGTTTTTTAGTCTGGAAATGGCTAGTAGAAGGCTTGCTGTTATGACTAGGAGTGAGAGAGAGACATAATCAGTTCGTGAAATAAAAGTTTTGCTGAATTATTCATAGAAGGAGTACAACAAATGATTTGTTAGTTAATGTTATTTATTTATATTTTGGTAAGCCATCCAATGCACTTTGATGCTCTTTCATATACGATAGAATTAGTAAGATAATCAAATACGAATATTTTGTTGTGACGTCAATCTAAGAAATAAGAAAATTATGGTCGAAAAATCGTTTCGTGATAGCCATTAATTATCCAGTTTTACTAGCTATTTTCTAACTTCTTGGCCATTTCATATAGATGAATTTCTACCAGGGCATTAATATCTTCAGTTACTATTTGAAAACATTTTATAGAAACAAATTCAGACCGCGAGCAACAAAGCTCTCTCTATCCTCCGTCAGCTTTATACAGCCGTTTTTTTTCAGACTGCACACACACGTGCATATTACACACATTCGATTAAAAGAAGGAAATAGTAACTCACCGGAAACCTTGGGGTCAGCTGCCTCCACCTTCATCGCCGCCAGGCTCGCTATTGTCGGCGGCACCTATAAAAGAAATGCATTTTAACGATTGGCAGAATGCACCTACGTGTGCGCGCACGCGCGCGTTTTATTATACATGCATGCACGCGCACTGGCAGAAATATATATATATACGTATATACACACACATACACACGTATATCCTTTTCGTTTTCACGGCATATACGTGCTGTCCCGGCGGCGTTTGTTAATTCCGCTCGATAAACGAGTTCTCTCTCCCTCTCTCTGTCTTTTTTTTATTTTAGTTTGAATTATTCAGCGGATTGGATTGATAAAATATGGGAAAAGTAATAAATGTTTGTTGGGTATTATTAACGTGGATTATTTGTTTGTAAATAATATTTTTTTAAATTCGCAAGGAAATGAACGTGTATAATTTCCAATTGAAGCGATTACTAAAATACCGGAAAAATTAGAAATTCATCTGAAATTACCGATTGCTTATTTTGTCCCCCGTCGTCTGCATTGGAAATGGGTCCGGCTAATGTATAGTGTACCTCATCCGCTATAAGTATACAGTCACACCAATTCGCATCTGACTTACCGGCGCCGAAATTGTTTCCGTCAACCTTGACGATTCGCGATAAAACATCAGCCGCGTGATTTGCACAGCTTATAACACGCGTCAATAAACAAATAAATAGATATTTTCCGAAACGGCGATGAATCAGAGGATGGTGAATCATAGCCTAGGATATTTTTGATGTGTCGATCTATAATTCAGAACGCGTATAAATAAAAACGCCAGATTAGGAATATAATGGTTTACGGAGTCACTGGCGCGCGTCGCTGCGGTAGGTATATACATGCGACAATGATGGCGGCGTACGGTGTACTATAAAAGTTCCACTCGAAAGTTATAAATAGAGACGTGCGCGGATTGGCGATTGTTCGAGAGCCGCGGATTTAATTTTGAGAATGATTCACGATTGATGGACATATTTTGTTTTTCTTTTAGGTTGTCAGTATATGCAGTTCAACGTAGAAGAGGTCAATTTTTATATTTCCGTTGAAGTATTAGTTTTTCTTTAAATGTTAATTCTTGTATCTGTTGTATAAACACAGCACGTGACTGAAAATCCTCTCTTAAAAGAATGATGACGGAAATCTGAAGTCGAAATAAAACCTTTGTAATTGGTCAAGTCCGTTTAAAAGGACCCCGTGATTGGTTGATGATGACATTAGCTTTTCGCTTAAGAACTTAGCTGATTGATCTAAATAAAACCCCCAAAGTTTGGAATTATGAAATATTTAAACTAAAAATATAAGTCATAAATAGTATTAATGACTTAAAATTTCGGGTTGTATAATAAAAAAGTATTAAAATGTTATCTGTAGTTAACAATGAAGGACTACATGACTGTTCTGATTACAGTTAAATTTCTAACCTCCAAATTTTGGTATTGTAGGAATAAATTTAAATAAATACAATCGAAATTTCAGTAAAAAATATTGGATAAATTTGTGGATGTTAATAAAAAGTAAAATAAATTTTAAATTCATACTATTTCAATATTAATTGTATAGGTAGGTAGGCGCTTGAACTTGCTAGTACATTTTAAAAATCAAGAAATTATAACCGCGCAGATCACCTTTTTACACCCCTTACGTTAAGATTAAGTTACATCATCAAAAGTCAAACTGAAAAGCGTCCCACCGATCATTCGAAACCGAAAGTCACCATTAATAAAAAAAAACTGCGCGCTCGAAACTGCATACCAAAAATCAAAGCAACAAGACCGAACCGCCTGCAACATCATCAACCGCCCAACAAATCGGCAGACGCCAGACGCAAAAATCGGTAGCTCCCATCGCCAGCAGCAGCCTCGCGAGAGCTGCAACAAGAAGCCCGCGCGTCACGCCCGGAATCTGTCAATCCGCGAGATCGGCAAAAGAGAAAAAAAGCCAACACCGATGGGGGCGGGAGGCGGTCGATTTTATATGGCGGGCCGGCTCATGCGTGGAATGCCAGGGCAAAGTGACCCAGTGCTGTTTAATTGAAACCTGCCACGCGCGAGACGTGACCGCTCGACACGAGCAAAAAAATCGCGATCCGGTTCGTCCGGCCGCCGCCTGCGCATACACACACATAAGCGCGCGCACTATATGTTTATGGGCTTAATGTGCGCGCGAAATGAGTATTTATGTCGGGGATATTAATTTCGCGCGAGCGATTCTTCGGAAATCCGTGAGACGTAGGAGAGGGAGAGAGAGAGAGAGAAGTGTTTACGAGGTTTATCCTTTTTTCCCCCGTAAATTATTATAATTGCAGGAGTGGCGGTTCGATGGTTATTTAAAGCCGCGAGAGAGCGGCGCTTTTCAGAGAGACGTCAAAAGCCTCGCGTGGTAATTCAGCCCGCTAATGATTATCGCGCGGGCAAGCAGGAGTAGGGGGCTTTGATCGGGAGATCTGATGGACAGAGCAAGCCGGACAAATGTTGCTGCCCTGCGAAAACGATCTTGAGAGAGAAGGAGGAGGAAAATATATATTTATGGCTCGTGGTCGAGGATGTTTTTATTTCGTGCGAAACACAAATCAGCCGAGGCGAATTGCGATAACTATGCAAAACGAAGGAAACAAAAATTAAAGAGCCACTACGTGTATAGTCGAGAGTTCAACGAAACACGAAAGTTGCGATATTGCGAGCAAAAAGTGCATTATATGCAATACGTGTATATATGAGCTGCGAAAAGCCAATGACCGATTTCCGGTTTTTCGCGAAAAAGTCGCGCATTCCGAGCTCTTCTCGGATCAGTGACCTTGCGTTGCGAGAGTGTCTCTTTCTCGCTCTGTTCAACAATAGCGCATGGCACGTTTTGAATATTCAAGCGCTCGCGGGAGTTCCCGTATAAGCCATCGGTGATATAACAATTGATGGGTTTCTATACTTTCTGCAGTTGCGCAGTGTGTGTGTGTACAAACAATCGTTTGCCGGTAGCACGAGTTAAAATTCTCATTTGAAATTATTCATTTTAGCCCTCTTGAAGTTAATTATCTTCGAAAAAATTTTCATCACTCAAAATACAGAGTTCCCCACGTAAAAACATTGCGTTTGGGAGAACGTATGCAATGAGACAATGGCAAACTTCCCAATTCGTGATAGAACATTTTTTAAAAGTTTGGCGAACTTTTCCGAAACTTTTCATCAATTCATTTTTTAAGTAATAGATTTAGGAAATGGTTTCCGAAACGTTGGCTAAACATTCGAAAAGTTGAGAAAAACTTTGTAGAAGTTAAGAAAATCTTTAGAAAAATTTAAAAAAATTTGATAAAATTGAAAAAAAATTTTTAATATCTAAAAAATTCTTTTTTTTTTTTAATTTTTTAAAAAGAAAGGACCCCGCACACAATGTATGGGAAAAAATCATTCGGTCAAATTGAACGAAATTGAAAAAAGATAGATTTCTTCAGGACCTCAAGATCTATTTTTTCCAAAGTTTCGTTCAATTTGACCGGATTATTTTTTCCCATACATTGTGTGCGGGGTCCTTTAAATTAAAAGAATTGGGTGTTGTTCCACCACCCTCCCACCCTTATTTCCACACTGTGACTCAAGTATTGTCATACGCCACCTGTCGGTATAGTCGATAGCATTTTAATCAATAATTCATCAAAATTTTGCGAAAGGTTAGCCAAACTTTTAAAAAACGTTCTATCATGAATTGGGAAGTTTGGCATTGTATCATTGCATACGTTTTCCCAAACATAAGCCAAACAAAACTTTTCCAAAACTTCTTCCAAACATAATTTTTTTACTTAGGCCATTGGTTTCTGTGCTTCAACTTTTGATTCGCCCTGGTAGAAAATAAGCTAACGAAAATAGCTGGTAAAATAATTGTACGGTGATTTTTTTAGCGAACGGTTACAACAAGTGTAAGCCAACGGTTAACCAACGATTCGGAAAAAGAACAAATATAACATTTCAAAAACAAAAGAAGTGTCATTTATAATATAAAAATTTTTACAAAAATATATTTAACCTCAAAATGTTTAAACTCTTAATATGTATAAAACATTCATTTACCATAAAAATATTTTTTTTTTCACACTGTCGGTATAGCATTATTATTATTAATTTGATTATTTTTATTGTTTACCAAATGAATAATTTATTATTTTAGTAATTTTGAAAATTAAGGATCTGTATAGGCCAACGGCTCATTAACTCAGTACATAAATTTATAGAATTTTCAAACCAACGATTGGATCAACTGTTGGCTAAGCGAACCATCATTTTTTGACGAAATTAGTAACATTTTAAAGCAAGAGTTGGTTAAACCGTTAACGAACTCGTTCCGATTTCGCCAACCGATTGTAAACTATTGGTTAATGTTTCTTATACCAGGACGGCAAAAGATAAATAGCTCGAAATATCGTCCGAAACTACAACCCGCCACCCAAGACCAACGACCACAGCACATACGTCATCCTCTACATTGCAAATCGTTTTCTCTCACTTCTCCCTCTCCTTCTTTCTAACGTCCAGGCGATATTGCCATCACAGCGCAACGGCGGCGGCGACCACCGCGTAACATCATGATTCCCCACTTGTGCCTGCTAACAACCCCTTCTCTGATACCGCGCCGCGGCTCGGCGAGAAAAGCGAGGTTAAAGACACTCGCAATCCGCGCGCAGAACGAGAAAAGAAGCCGAGAAGCCCCGAGAAGCGCGCGACGCGAGGCGCCTCATTCAAATTATTCCCCGAGTCCTGTACGATTTCCGAAGCCCTAGCGCTGGAAAGATCCGATCCACCGCCGTCGCCGGCGAAGACCACGACGACGTAGAATATAGACGAGGTAGACGCTGAATTTATAAAGTCGTTACAGCATCGACTTTTATCCTCTGTGTTATACCCCGTTCGCGTGCTTTTCTTGAGCTTTCGCGGTATTAGAGGTTCTCTTTTTTGAAGAAGAACGGGGAGAGAGGGAGAGGAGAAAAATTGAATTAGGGTTCATTAATGAAAGCTTTTATAGGTAATCAGATAATAAGAGCATATACTGCGAGCTTGCGCTGAAAGTTTTCCGCGACACGCGTTGTGTACATATCGATTTAATCTACCGCTAATTCTATTAATGCTCGCGGGCTAATTTAATTCCTCCTTTATTGAAAAATAGCATGCCGAGTACACATGCTAATTAGAAATAGCGAAGAATGGAAACTCTAGTATTAAATACCGATGAAAAAGCCGCGCGAACAATGTTCATTAGCTCTCCCCCCCTCTCCAGATTAGCATCGAATATATTTGAAATATACATCATCTTATTCCCGCAATATTAATTTTCCGAAAAATTTGCCCAGATTACACGGAAGATACAATGTATATAACGCATATATCCTCGGAAAATAAGCGCGCGTTTCAATGGTATATTCGAAGAGCCAAGCGAGAGCTAATTATGAGTAACTCGTTGCTTTGGCCAAAGCAGAAACAAAGCGCTGTCTCAATCAATTCCAAACGGAACTGAGCTCGACTTTCTCGAAACTCGCGACGCGAGCGCGCGATGCATACATACATGCAAAGAAAGCGCGCCGTGGGATGACGAAAGCCGGCGCAGCCTTGCAAATATAATTAGTGCTCGAAGTAGTAGTAGTACTAGTAGTAGTAGTAGTAGTAGTAGTAGTAGTCCCTATATATACCATTCCGGATCATCAATTAACGTTTTCGCGGTATATGAGCATTGTCCCTCTCTTTCTCTCTCCCTCCTCCTACTCCCGTTCTCCTTATAATATAAATTCACGGTTTAATTGAGGGTATATCCCGCTCTCCCCTCTCGGCGTTTTTTCCCTCCTGCTCTAACTAATAACGAACAAAAATGTATGATGAATAGCGAATTGTGCGCTCTCTTTCTCTCTCGCTCTCTCGATTGGCCGATTCACTTTCCGCTTACGTGTTCATTCTCTCTTTACAATGGCCGTTAACAAGGATTTCCTGGAAGTTCCGCGGCGAGCGAGCGAGCGCGCGCGCGCGTTTATTCGTATTCCCGCCGCGGCTATTTTTGCCCATCGCGCCGCTAACGCGATTCAGTAAAAAGCCGAAAGGACATGCGCGGAGAAGGTATAAGGAGAGAAAGAGGAGGTAAGAGAGAGAGAGAGAGAGAGACGGAGAAAAAACGTGACGTCTCTGTTTCCCGGCGACGCGTCGGTCGATTTCTTGCCGATTTTGTGTATATAAGGCGAGGGCGAGTCTGAGCTTCTCTCTCTCTCTCTTTCTCTTGCTCTCTTGCTGGGATTCACAGGAAATTCCGCAGTGGGTTGTTATTATTTGTGGGAGCGACGAAAAAGGAATTGGAACATAACGAGATGAATATGAATCGGCGGGTTTTTCGGCATGTAGACTCGAGAGGAATATGAGATCGCGAGAGATTTTGGCCCCGACCGTAGCAGCCGCGCGAAAAAGTCGTCTGGTCGACGAAGAAAATGAGTGCGTATACATAAGAGGATTGCATAATCACTCGAGTTTACGAGATTTGTCATCTTCAAGCCCGAAATAATATACTTTTGCCCGATTACACAACGGCCGCAAGGGAGAGAAAACTGTCATTCGCCGGTGGACAAAAAAAAAAAATCGGTAATCGCAGTGTTTACGGAAGTTGTACGTTCGCGAAATATTAATTACCATCCGAAACGCGTGTTTATTTTTCTGCAAATGTTAATTTGCGCCCGACGGCCTGGAACCGATAAATAACAATCGGGTTTAACAACAGCCAATGCACGATCGGCTAACAATGTACGCTAATTACAAGCGAGCGGAGGAGCAAATTCGTTAAAAGCACATATATTTTACTCCATACCCAGGGCGCACATAAATTTCGCTCCAACAACAGCCGAATCAAAAGCCGAGCGTGCGCGCAGTAAATAATTTCCCGTTTACAATTTCGCGTGCTGCTTTCAATCCACGCACTTTTTCGCAAAATCAATACGCGAGTAAATCAATCCACCGAACTATCCACTCGACTGCTATATACACACAAAAAGCCGCGGAAACGCAAAACCTTCGAGATAAGAGAATATTGTTTTCGCAGGCGAGCGCGCGGCCGCAATAATTGAAAGAGCGAGCGGGCAGATAAATTATCTCATTACACGTCGCCGCGGCGAATATCCGTGTTAGTGTGTATGTGTGTGTGTGTGCGTGTATATAGCTCGGCTGGGCCGATTGATTTACGCGCGGCACGTATTTCACAGTTCGCCGTTTTGAGGAATCGATCGGCCTTAACGATTAGAGGAGCCGTAAACGCGTCCGACCGTTTAATGCTCTCTCACTCTCTCTCTCTCTCTCTCCCAGAGCTGCGCGGCGGCTGGGTTGTGTGTAGCGGAGGAAAGAGTTGTTGCCGCGGTACAGTGCAACCTGTAACGAGTGTTTAAGTGAGGTGAACGGAGCAGGAGGGAGATGAATGGACGGTGGGTTATCTAATATATCTTCGATGGTGGAAAGTTTTTTTTAGATTGTGGAAAGTTAAAATTTTTTCTATTCAGAATTTCGTCCAAAATTTCTTATATCGATTTAAAAATAAGAATCTATAAAAAAAATCTTTTTTGCAACCAAGATGATTGTTTTAATTTTAATTAGTTTCCCCAACGATTACTTTTTTGCTAGTCTCAATTTACACGTACAACAACAGTAAATTAATTCAAAGAGTTGGTAATTGATACAAATTTTAATTAAATATTTTACGACTAGAAAAGAAATTCATTATTCCGTGTGTTCGCACATTCATACATATACAAGTGTGTATGTGTGCGCGCGTATGCGCAAATATACGTGTGCGCGTCTATGTAATACATATGTATTAATGAATACATAGCGAAATTTTTGCGCTCTTTCCCCCTCACGCACACACACACGCGCGCTGCAGAATCCAGCGTATGATTTACCGTACTCACTCGTTCGCGCATACACTCCCAACCGAGAGAGCGAAAGAAAAGTGGTAGGGAGCTCAAAAGAAGCGTATACATACACCGCAGCGGGAGGAGGTGGAGGAGGAGGAGAGGGCAAAGGGGAGGGGAGGAGTGCCTTGCGCGCGCGCTCGCGGAGAGTACAGAGAGTATATATGAGAAAACAATAGAGCTGATTTGCAAACAATAGAATAACGTTAAGAGTCCCGGAGAGGAGTATTATACGCTCTTCTTGTGTGTGCCATAACGTCGGGGTAGAGAGAGAGATAGAAGAGGCGCATATGCCCATTAATATTCAAAGGCGAAAATAATGTAAACGACACGGCAAAAATCGGGGGAATAATTTCGATTCTCCGCGTATAAGGGGATGCCCCAGCTGGAGGGAGGGAGAGAGAGGGAACCTCCTCGTTTCTTTACCGCTCTATGCTCTTTCTCTCTCTGTGTGGCGTGTTTCTCTCGGGTTTTTTTTTTTTTTTGCGAGGATCGTTTTTTTATACGATTGGAGATTGTTGAGGAAAAGTTTTAACGATAGGGTTTTTTGAGTCGAGGAAAATCGTCGCCGTTGCTGCTGCTGGGTGTTTAAAAGTAATTTTTACGATGAATGATTGTAGGCTAGGGCCATTGAATTGACGCGCAAGCGCCTTTTTTGGATGCGTCGTCAGCGTCACAGGATAAGTAGTGTTTACGAGTCGTGGAAATGCCGCATATTATTTGCAAATATATTGTCAACGACAAAAGTGACTTTTTTTCCTTGAACGTTCCTTAATGAATTTATACAGCGCATTAATATACGTCAAGGAAAATCATCTTCAATGCACCCCGAAAAAGGCACTGCGGACCAGGTTTGCCATTTCTCGCGTACCAGTGACAATCCCGATATCACCGCGAAACTGAACTATAACCCCGCACCGCCGGCGATTATGCACCGACGATTCTCTTAATCGATTCTCGCTCACGCATTACCATAACAATTAACCATTTTTGCCGATGCTCGTCCCGGAAAATCCTCGCGAACAGGCCGATGGCTTTCCATTATCGGATACCCCCGCATCTACATTACACACTCGCACTTAGGTGTACACAGATATAGCCGCTTGCGCGCGCGCGCTGCATAGGCGTATAATGATCTAGTTACCGTGCGCGCAGGATTAATAATTTATTATGTGATAGTAGCAGCAGAGACAGTTTACGGGGGCCGTGTGCGCGCGCTTGCGGCTTTTATAAAGTTGACTTTTAATTAAGAGCGCGCGCTGCGGCTACTCGCGCCGCGCGGCGGCACTTAATTTCAGAATCAATTGCTTGTTATGAATTGTAAAACGACAGATGTGCAGGAATGCCAGCGGCGGGTTATCGCGGCTCTATATACGAGCGTTTTCTCGTTAACGATGGTAATGTCACGCGGTTGCGTATATGTATGTATATACACCCGCGGCGATCGGCAAATAATAGAAAATTGTTAACGAAGAAAGTTGAGGTATAAGAGCGCAAAAGAATAGGGATATATTTTGAAGTTTTAACGGCGAGAGAGAAAGAGAGAGAGAGCCGCGGGGATAATTAAAAGTTGATTGATTTATGGGCGCTACAATATAAAAGCTCTCTTTCAACCTCGTATACACTCGAGAGCTTGCCTATCGATTCCAAGCTCCGAGTAGCTCAACGCATACGCACACACCCATATATAACTTACTACATAGCGAATTACACGTTATACCGCAATAAAACTCACCCTGGGCTCCTCTCCGTCCTCCATCCTCGGCGTGAACATGACGCCGCCGATCTGCGCCTGGATGTTCTGCTGCAGCAGCTGGGCCAGCTGTGGATTCTGCGTGAGGATCGCCGGGTTCTGCTGCAGCAGCTGCGCCAGCGCGGGATTCTGCACCAGGATCTGACTCAACGGCGAGCCCACAAGTCCCGGGTGTAGCCCAGACGCGGCTGCAGCCGCCGCGGCCGCTTGAACACTGGGCAGAGACCCCGACGTCGTCGTCTGGGACGATTGCGAGGTGGATAGGTTACAGGCGCTGGAACTGCCGGTGGCGCTGCTACTGTGGTTCTGCCGCGACGGGCTCTGGGGTGTGTGCGGTGGGGTGGGCGGACTGCCCGGCGCCATCGAGGACGCGTCTTTCTCCTCTTTGACCTTGACTCGGCTGCCTGGAAGAAGATTAAAGGAGGATGATGGTTAGGGTTTGTCGTGTGATTATATAGGATACCTATTCTAATATCGAAATCGTATAAGCTATATTTTGTTAAGGTAGCATGAGCGGTGGGTATCGTACCAAGCGCGGGCACCTGGGGGTCCTAAAGAAATTTCAATACTAATTTGCTGCAAATTTTACTTGTGTAAAAATTTTAAATGTATAAAATCGCTTGACAATGAAAAGTGAAATAAAAACATTAATTCTAAAGTTAATCAAATAACAATTCCGTCTCTTTTCTCTAACCGAGTTAAACGCTTTTATTATACACGAAGTTATCGAAACTAACTAACTTTCATCATAATTTTCATGATATTTTGCTCGGCAATGCATATTTTGTTTGGTTCTATGCTAATCTGCGTGAAATAACCTACAACCTGTAGTGTTCTCTTCAAGAGTTAGTATTTTATGACTGAGTTATTCCTGACGAATCGTGGTTAGGAAAGGGAACTTCCCAAAAGGCCCCTGTAAAACTACAATTTTTCGACATTCGTTTTCTCAATAATTTGGTCGGCAATCCTATTTTTTCTGTGTGGATATGATTAGTTGAATACTTCGAGAATACAGTCTAATTTTTTAGATACAGCTAGTATTTTACAAAAGTATCTCATGCTACCTTAAAAGCGTCGTGTAAGTACACTGAGAAAAGGATTTGTTTACTGTTAACATGGCATTGTAACTGTTAACATGCGTATGTTTAAATATGACCAAATATAGGCATTGTAACAGTTGTAATGCCATGTTAACGGTTAAGTTACCATGTTCTCATAAACAATTTCAATATGTTACCTGAGAACATTGATATTGTAATAGTTACAATATGCTTATTATAGTAGTTTTTCAATCTAATGGCCAATTTGTTACCAGGATGATGTTGTTTTATAACAAAAACGTTTGAAATAAAAACATCATTTATTTTTTACTCTAACGTTTCGGATATTTTTATTGTTTATCCTGATGAGGGACATAAACAATAAAAATGTCCGCAACGTTGAAGTAAAAAACTAAATGAAGTTTTTATTTTAAACGTTTTTGTTATATAACATCATCTTGATAGAAAATTGGCTATTAGATTCAAAATCTACAATTTACAAGAATTTCTACCATCAGCTACTTTCAAATCTGGATATATCTATTAGTTAATATAGATATTGTAACTACTACAATATCACATCTTACCTTTAAACATGTCAAATAGTTGTATTTTAAATAGATAAATATGTTAACAGTAACAATATTCTTCTCTGAGTGTAGTGTACGGTTATAATAACAATCTTTACAATGAAATGGTGGGTATTGGGGATCTGTATTAATGTAATGTATGATCTTTGCTAAACGTCGAGCAACTTCAAATTAAAGTCGTCATTGTCGTTAATTTTTAACGACTGCCGCCGCATTAACTTCGATTCTGCTTAAAAGAATATCATCATTTCAAGCTTCATATGTAAATTTCAGCTTCGCCTTAAATCGTTAGCTCCAATCAATGCTTTATACGCGCATTATTACAGAGAAAATATTAAATGGCAAAAGCGCGCGCGCGTGCTTTTATATACGTATATGTACGACGAGTTTCGAGTTCATTTGAAACACAAACGACCGTCTTATTTATAATTCATCGGAATCGAAAGTTAAAAATGTATAGGCGGTAATTGATCGAAGACGCTCGTACATATATCGTTAAATAAGGCGTTTTATCCGCGCGGGTGATTCGGCAACTTCGCGGTTGCCATTCAATTGACGACGTTGACGCACGGAGAGCGAGAGAGAGAGAAAGACAGTATAAGCGTTTCTTCTCGTTCTTTTCGCCTTTTTGCGCCAAGTAGATTTTATAGGAAGCATTAAGCATTAATGTACCATTGTACGTGACACGTTATATGATTTTACCGCGAATTCGATTATTGTCGTCGAGCGCGCAGCAGTAGCAGCAGCAACGCGGAAAGATTTTCAAATACGCCTGCGCGTGTGCAACACGCTGCAACTATTATCGGTATTATGAATATCAATTTGCACTTAATCGCTTGTACGAACTATAAAAGGACTTTTTCATTAATTAAAAACTACGCTTCGCAGGTGTTCACACACTCACACTTACACACACATACACAGATTCCCCCTCTTTCTTATACTCGCAAAGAGAGTAAATCTTCTCCCGGGGCGAATTTCAGATAAGTATAATGCAGGTCGCGCGCGTTCCAACGAAAATTTCGCCTAAAAGCAATTCCGCGCCGTCTCAGCCCGTATCGCCCGGCTGTAAATTATCATTTTTAACGAGACCGTGTGTGTGCATACGTATTTACTATATATACAAAGTACACGAGCGCGCGCGCGGCCTTTTGATATTGTTACCTAATCGCACGCTCGTGCGCGTTTCGCGGATTGGAGGAAATAAAAGAGCCGCGGGACGCTTGTCGCGATATATTAGCCGCGCGCGCGTGTGTTGTAGGCTGGAAAGGAGACAAGGTATAACGCTGGAATTGGATTTGAGGCGCGCTCGCTCGCTCGCGTTTCGGGCTTGCGCAATTTGTATTGTTAATATTGCGACTAATGCTACGGGGGTATAACGTATAATGGGTTGTATAGTTTGCGCGAGGAATGTTTTCGTTTTTGATGTGAATTATGGTTTGAGGAGAACTGAGTGTATTCGTACATATAATTCGTGTAATTTCTATTCTAAATATTGAGCGAAAAACGTATATTAATTCTAAATATAGCTATATAGCGAATGGGATTACGGGGCTTGAAAAAAATAACGTACAACGTGCATAGGCCGCGCTTTCTCAATACGGGTTTTCGCGAATTTATGCGCGACTTTCAGTGCGCGCGCAAATACGACTCTTTTCTCCTTGGAATAATAGCTTTCGCTCTGGTCCATTTAAAGCGAGCAAAGCGAAGTACATAACGTTTCCGACGATATTCGCGTAAAACTTTCAATCGCTCTTAAATTAACAGTTCACGCCCCGTTTCTGCAGCGACACGTATATGTATATGCGCACGGTTTCTTCGCCTGATACGAGGTTTCCTCGCTTTTCAACGTTATTTGTAACTTGTCGTGTATATGTACCGTCGTCATTGTTCGCTTTATTTATATGGTTCGGATGATAAATGATGTTTGATAATAATGGCTTGAATGGTATAAAATTTTAATCAATAAGCCAGTATTTTCCATATAGTTTTACAATAATAATTTATTATTTTTAATCAACGATATAATTTCACTATGCAGATTAACGTAAATGTTCAGCACCTCCACAACGTCATAACCACGAAAACAGCACTTTCAACACACAAACACAGAACCCCGCACGTATCCACTAAAATCTTCATCCTTTTCACTCAACTTTATCTCCACCGGCATCGCATCTTCGAGAACTGCTCACTTTGCACAATCAACGTCACCTCCATCACAAAAATCTCCGCAGCTTCTCCTCAAAACCCACATTTCCCCTCGGCTCTCAATATCAATTCCAGCCTCCTCCACCTCCTCCTTCGCCCGACATATCGTCGACTTTACGAAAGTACATAAACCGCCAGCGCGCGCGTGCGCACGTATACATACGCGCCGCATATTCCCCTCTCGTGAAATTCGCTCGGCGATAAATAAACGCTCCTAAATCATCGCAACTTTTTTTTTCTCTTTACCCCCGCTGCCGCCACAGCCGCCGACGCCATGGCAGGAGGGGGGCAGAGGCTCGTATATCTCCGCGTTTCGCGATTGGCTGAGAAATGATTTTTGCGCGCCGCGCGGAGAGGAAGAAAAGCGCGCCGAGAGAGTGCCAATCAGCCCGTGCTTCTAATTGACTTTCCAGCGGAATACTGCGCCGAGTTGCAGCTGCTGCCGTTGCTCCTGTATATATATACGCGCGGCGTTGTGGTGTTTGAAAATCGACGAGTACGCCGATTTCAACGAGACGAGCCTGCGTATGGAAGTCTGCGTGACGAGAAATATTTTTGTTTCGAGACGCGGATGTGAAAGTCGATTTCGTTAGTAGCTGTTTCTAATTATTTATACAATTTTACAAAAATATTACAAAAATATCTATACTTTTTGAATATGATACTTTTGCATATATGAATCTATAAAATTTATTGATGACTACTGTTACAATAAACAACGTTTTTGTAATCCCCGAAAAGATTACAATACAAAGAAAACAATAAAAAAAAAAAACAAAATTTCTGTTTGTTCTAGATATAATCTCGGCTTTACCCATGACGCAGACAAAAGGCTTCCTCTCTCTCCGAGAAACGAGCTGTGGCGCACCGCCTCGGGCCAGGAGCGCGGCCGAACTGAGGCTGCCTCACTCGCTCCAACTCTACGTTTCCCCGACTTGGGAAAATCTTAGCCTCACCTCTGTAAGAGAGGGGAGAAAGACGTGCTCCTCCATTGGTCGCTCCAAAATGCTCTCTCTCTCCCTCACTCAAGTGCTACGAGAGCGAAGAAGAAAAAAACGCGAGAGACGAGGGCGCCAAGTACCTCGAAAAAAAAAGAGAACGCGGAAGAAGAAGAGCCGCGTAAATCGATCTCTCTCTCTCTCTCCCCATCAGCGCTGTGGGGGGATCGTGAAATTGAGACGTCTCGACATCATAAAGTTCCGTAATCGCCGGCCGAGAGAGCAGGTACATCTGCTCACTCTCTCTCTCTCTCTTCGGTTAATCGATCAATTGCGCGCTCACTCGACTTTTTTTCCAAAAAACTGTGCGCCCGGCCCGAGTTCCCCTCGCGACGACGCGTAAATTTATTGCGCGCGCGGAAGGGGAGACAGCAGGCTATTGTGCGGCGGGAGAGAGGTAGAGAGATAGATAGATAGAACGCGAGCTAATAATCCAAATATTTGGGCGAAAACAGAGGGCGCCGTTGTCTGTTGTAGAGAGAGCGGGCGCGGTTCCCAGGCTCATTAAACGCCGATTCTGATGCCTGTGGAAACATACACGCAGACGTACTACGTGGGTATATGTAGGGAGATAGAGAGCTGTGAGTGTTTTTTGCGAGAGGTGATGATGAATCGCGTGGACGGTGATGATGAGCCGAGGCGACGAGAGATAGAGTGTGGGGTTTTAATCGGCGAGGAATTATATATTGGGGGTTATTTATAGTTCTGCGTTTAACGGCTTTTGTATATAGGAAGAGTATATTGTATAGGTAAAAATATAGAGTTGTTGAAATATGGTTTGTTATTTATGCTTTGTATATAGTCATTAGAACTAGAGCTGATGAAAAATAGAGAAAAGTGTATTTATTAAGTTGTTCAACTTGTTCGTGTAATTGTGAATTGTGCAATTAATATATGTTTATTTTAATTGTGGTTGCTACGTAAACTTTGAGAATTATATAGAGTTTGGCAATATCGCTTTGGGCTTATTTATATTGTTAAACCTCATTACGAACTATATTTAATTACGCTTGATATTTTATCCTACAGCGAAATTTTCACGAAAAAATTCTAATATTTACTGCGATGATAAATTATGCAGAGACCCATAAGTGCGAGTATTATTATTAAAGAAAGCTGTTCTTTAAAATTTATGACAATATTACGAAACGTTATAAAGCGCACAGCGCGTGCAAGTGGGTCAGATTAATAATGTTGATCATTACAACAGTAGAATGTTTGCGATTAAAGGCAAATGTTTTGTCAGTATATCTCGTTATTTGCCGTTTAGCTTTATTTTGCGCTTAACGATCGCATATAAATAACGACGAAACGAGCCTGTAGCCAAACAAAAATTACACTGATTTACCCATTAATGTGTTTTACAATCAATTTGCCTCTTACAAAACAAGATGCAACGTACAATCAACGCGACACACGCCGTCTATCTTCGTATCAAATAAACGTTGTATTATTAACAATAAACCCGACTCTAACAATCAATCTATAAGGCACCACAGCTACGCGTTACATCGAGAACCAAAGTCACATCATATCCTATCTCCCCTCCGAAAGAATACACACACACACACACTCCGTTTATTATACCCCCGGCGATCTCGGGCTCGATACGACAGAGGAAAAAAAAACTTACGGGATGGATTTGCGCTCGTCTGAAAGCCTCGAGCCGTCATATTACGTCGCTTCCTCACTTTTTATCCCGAAAGTCTCGCCTGACAATGCGCCTCTATCCACACACACACTCGTTTCTACGTGCCTGCGCATCCTCATTTTTCTCGATTCCCGGCGACCAACTGCCGCGCGCGGGGCAAAAGGGGTTGATTTCAGGTATAATAGCATCCAAACGCGCATGAGAACGCATACTGCGCTTAAAAAAGCCGACGATGTTGCGTACGTGTGTGTGTGTGTGTGTGTGTGTGTGTGTGTGTGTGTGTGTGTGTGTGTGTGTGTTTGTGTGTGTGTGTGTGTGTGCGTATATATATATATATATATATATATATATATATATATATATATATATATACACACACACACACACACACACACACACATACACACACACACACACACACACACACACACACACACACACACACACACATACACACACACACACACACACCTGACCTATAGATGACGATCCCTTTTCTCTCTCTCGCGTCATCTTTCGGTACGTTTGCATTAGAAGCGTTGTATACCGAAGGAGAAGGCGTATAGTACTCTAGCTCCGCGTATAGATATAACGATCTGCGGAGTCTTGTATAGAGCGGGATGCAAATTCGCGGGCGTGTACGTACACAATGCGCGGATGGATGCAGATTGAGATCGGTATGCGGTGTGCATGTTTTGCGAGAGAGAGAGAGGTGAATTTTTCGGAACGAACGTAGAGGGTTTGGCTCCTCGGCCGTGACCGTTGCAGGCTTTTATGGGGGAAGGATAGGGTTGATGGGAAAATTTTTGCGAGGAAAGAAAAGGGTTGCTTTTTTGGGTCTTATCTCCGGGGTCTGTGGATGGGAGGATGGGTGAAATCCGTTTTGCCACGGGTAGATGGATTTGGGAAGACGGTTATTTCCAACGATTCGTTGATATTGCAAAGTTTTTAACCTAGCTGGTGCTTGATTTAAATCGTATTTTTGTAAATTATAAAAAGATGATAGAGTGTAATACTATGTTAAACATCCGTTCGATCGATCAAACAGGGGACATGTAAATTTCTACATTCCATTCATTTTCGACCTCAACCATAAAACTAACGAATCTCTCCACGTGTACTTCCTCCGCCCCCTAGGCGAAGCCTAATCGATCTCGAGCAAAAAACTCGGAATATTTAATTTCGGCGCATTACGAGCGTACAACTGCGCCTGCGCACGTTACATCACGCGGGCGATTTTTTCTCCCGGCGGGTGGTCCGTGTTTCGCGCGATTCCAAGGGATTTCGTGTTTCGCTTCTCTCTCTCTCTCTCCCTCTCACTCGCGAAAGCTTTTATTATTAATTTCGCGTCTCGCCTTCGCTGCGGGGATTATTTTGGGTGGGAGAGTGAGAGAGAGAGAGATCGTTTTGTTGCGGTGTAGTATGTGTTTGCGCATGTCGAGAGGTTCGTGATGAAATTTGAGATTTTATCAATTCGCGCTGATTTTCGGGGGTTTCGCATGCGTAATGGATACGAATTTTTTTTTTATTTGCGAGAAGGTGAGTGATAGTGTTTTAACTCGACAAGGTATGTATTTTATAAAAACTTGAAAATAAATGAATCGTGTATAAAAAACTTAAAAATAAAGTACTTGTGTTTCAATGTTCAAGATTTAACATTGTACGTATTATACCATAACAAGAAACATCTCGATACTTTTTTTCTTCTAAATTTTTTTCTTAAAGAAAAAAAACGCACGACAATAGATTGCTATTAACAAAACCATTTGCTGCCGACCTGTTATTCATAATTTTATCGAAAAAGTAAATACGATTCCAACGGCTTCATTATACATCTGTTATTTCATTATCCATTCAACGCTATTCATT
This sequence comes from Torymus aiolomorphi, assembly GCA_036365515.1. Lineage (NCBI taxonomy): Eukaryota > Metazoa > Arthropoda > Insecta > Hymenoptera > Torymidae > Torymus > Torymus aiolomorphi. The sequence goes on along the minus strand of CM070876.1, from coordinate 160,986,494 downwards.
TCCGGGAATGCGAGAGCGCCAGAATCATCCTCCGAAAAATATACTCATTCCTCTCTCGAATCTCCCTCGCGCGCAAAAAAATTCAGTTACGCCGCGCGCGAGGCAAAAACTCGATTACCATAATAAAAGTACATCATCATCCGGCAGAAAAGGAACAACACACTACACACGTGCGCACGCGTCGAACCTTCGCCGTTGAAAAACACGGGCAGCCGTGTAACGCGCGAAAAATTCGCGTATAAAATCCGTCCGAAAATCAGTTTTCGATCGCTCGCTTGCGAGCTGCCGCTGCAGCTCGGAAAAAATCGGTATAACGAGGATTGATGATCTCTCTCTCTCTTCCTCTCTTGAGAAGAAAAAAGAGAGGAACGAGGAGAATTTCGTTGAAGGCAATTTCGAGTGTGTGGAAGCGAGCGGGCCGGTGAGTCACGTATGGTGTGTGGCTACAAGAGAGGATCAACGTACTACTACGACGACGACGACTGCTGCCCTCGCGCTCGATTAATCATTCGCGCGATGAAACCGAAAAAACGTCAGGAGATGGAGAGGAGAGTCTCACGGGATCGTGGAAAAAATGATAAATGAGTAATTACAGGGCGGGTAATGCGCGGAACTTTATTCGTAGGCACGTATCGGCAGGATCGGGGGAGAAAGGGTTAGTTTTCTTTTGATAAGGGGAAATGTTGGGGAGTCCCTTTTTTGTTTACGTATGGCGTTTGAGTTGTGAGATTAAATCGTTTGGTGGTATTTTTTAAAAACAAAATTGATAGTAGAAAGTAGTTTTGAAGAAAATCTGTTGACAGTTTATGAGTTAGAAGAGAACAATTTGAAAGTACCGAAATTCTAGAAATTTTTATATTTTTTTTTGACATTACTGAAACTTTAGAATATTAAAACTAGCTTTTCATCCAAAACATATAAACTGTCATCATTTTTTCGTTCAAAAAGTACCTCTTCACTGACTTTGTAATAGGACGATGCAGACAATAATTAGTAACCCTTTACCCTTTGCTGTATTCCCAAGAACTCACCCATTTCAGTAAGCAAATTTGGACCTTAAAGGATACTACTGCCTACCGGTTAATCATGAACTAAATTAAACTCTTCTCATAATAATTTTCACCCTATTTTCGTTACAACATTCTAAGCAGATAAAAACTCGTGACCATTAATCAGTTAAATTCCTCATTTTATCAAGAATGAATATCTTCGCCCCACAATATATCTATACGTATATAAAAACAATCGCAATTTTTCACTCTTTCTAATCCTCACACACTTATTCTTCCCAACCAGCAGCCGTCAAATTATCCACAAAAACGATAAATTCCTGTGGAATATATATCCGCTAAACCGCATCCGCAATCACACGCACTGGATCGTCCAATTTTTCAGGCCTCCTCACTCTCTCTCTCTCTCTCTCTCTCTCTACACTTACTCTCTCGCCCTGCCCGACTTTACGAGGCACTTAAGCCTTTAAACGAATCTCACACACTGCACGCAGCAGCAGCAGCCCCCAAGCAAAGAAGAGAAGAGAAAAAATCATCCTGCCCCGAGTGTCGGATTTCAAAATTTGCAGTGAAATCGGTTAACCCCGCAGCCGGCCACTTTTTTCTCAGGGGTTAAATCGAGCGTGCGCGTGTAAAAAAAAGCGTTTCTCCCCTTTTTACGGAAACGCGCAGGTAGCTCTACCTGTGCGCTCATGGGAGATTATACGCGGACTGGAGGAAAAAAAACACAGGGTAGGAGGGGGGTAAAAAACACGCGCCAAATTTTTTTCTCTCCCTCGAGAGGGAGAGAAGGGGAGCGCCGCGCGGAACGGAGGGTAAAAGTGAGTTAATAGTCGGTAAAACGGTATTCACCCCGTGACCCCGAGGGCGTTCTTCTTCCGCTTGAGCTTTTTTCTCTCTCTCTTTCTCCCTGTGTGTACGCAGTGTCTTTCTCCCTCGCGCGCGCGCGCTCGTAAGGCCTTTCGACTCCTTTCCCTTTATTCCCTTTCTTTCCGCTCTCGAGGATGGAGTTATGACGCGCGCTGGCTTACAAATATGATGCTATTCTTCAGAGTTTTTTTTTAAATAAAGGAGGAGATGGTATTTAGTAAAAGTAGTGTGTAATATTACGGTCTATAATAATTTCAGTGAATTGTAGTTTTATTTTCTATTTTGAAGGGATTATTTTTTTTTAATGAAAATAGTTACTTAAGATTTTTATAAACTTGGCTACGTAATCTTTTCAAATTTCTTTTTAATATTATTTTATTTAGAATATGAATGTAAAACAATTGTATTTCGCACTAACATCTTTAAGAATTACTTGTTAATAAATAAATAAACGATTTCATTTTATAATTTCCGTTAACTTTTATATATATTTCAAGAAATAAAAAAAAGAAAACATTTATAACTACGCCGTTATTCGCCGCTATATAAAAATCCGTTCAATCAATACTAAATACCCCGACCGCGCCTCTTTTTTCTCACATAATTCAAAAAACAAACAATTTATCCTTCTCTTCCATTCTCGGGTCCTTTCTCTGCCTTCGAAAAAAAGTGCGCACGATAAAGAAGAAAACCAACAACTCGCAAAAGGGGTCGCCGCAGTTGGGGAACGGGGATGGGAAAAAAGGACTGGCAATACCCATAAGGCCTTTTTTCGACATTCGTCGCCTCGTTTTACTCCTTTCGTCGAGAGAAATTTGAGTAATCGCGCGCGTCCGGAGACTTTGACGCCGGGAAAGAGGAAAAATTTCGCGACAGAATTTTTTTTGTGAGGTTGCGAATTCGATCCGTCGTTTTGGAGTCGTAAGTAGCGCCGGTAGAAAGGGCGAGTCGTGTGAAATTGTCGTTAATACCGGTTCTTAAGAGGCAATGGGACCTTTTTCTTATACTAAGCGCAGTGGAAAGGTACGCTATTTTTTTTTAATTCAAAAAATCACAATGATTAACAGCCGCGCTTCAAATATACATTTCTCAAGATAAATCAAGGCAAAATGGATTGACCGAATTATATTATTAAAAATCAAAATCGACGAGAATTTTTAAGCGGCTTCCACTATAAATTTATGTACATAATCAATGTGATTGACAGTCTCACGCGGCGCGCGCGAACCCATAAATCCCGGAATCCAGAGCATATTTCTAAAAATATACCGCAAAAATGCAAATCAGTCACCGAAAAACTTTCAAAGCCCTTCTACCCGATCCTCTCACCCGAAAACCACGAAACCTCCGATTTCTAATAAACCGAAAACCTACTCCATCAAAACCGCGTAACTCTCGGTCGACAGAACTGGTTCTCTCTTACAGCTCACGACTATATAACGAGGCATTCTTCGCGATCGCCGACACGTGCGCACACGCGATACGATCGGATTCCGATCGGCCTGCTTCACCGAGCTGTGCGCGTATTAGCTCGCAAAAAGCCGTTTGTTGGCGGATTAGTACGTCGACGGTGAGATTAGCCCGCGCGCGCGTGTGTATTATGGATGCGCGAGGCTGTTTGGTAAATCGAGAGACGCGCGCGGTGTTTGGTGTTTTCGCGTGGGAGGTGATTAACGGTCGGATAGTGTGTCGATTCGTGTTTTAGCTTCTTGCACGATGAGTACACGCTGTGTAAAGAACAATATTACCACTCTATCTAAACGTAACAATAATAACGAGATTATGATTCTATTTTCCGCGAAAATTCTATATACATTGTACAAAGCGCGCGAGAACGGCATTCCACGTCGGATTAGCATGCCAGGGACGCGCTCGATAAACCGCGGCGGCAGTAACTTTTTGGCGCGAGTACGCGTGCGACATTTTACTTTCGCCGCGGATTAATCGCGCAGGTGAATCTCTCCCCACCCCTCCCCTTCGATAATGGATCGCACGCGTCGCCGCGATTCCGCGGTAATAGAGGATATATATGTACCGTGACGAATGGTCCTTTAGAACTCTGTGGATGTACTTTTTATTGCCGGGGAATTTGGATCAGCTTCGAAACGCCGTGGTTTTGTTGTATATAGCGAGAAGTTAACGTATGTGTGTGCGTGTATGTCGTACATATATGATGATGATTTGATTGTTTGGAAGATTAGCATTGACTCGAAACTCGTGTAATACACGTATATACATTTTTCATCGGATAAATCAGCTATACACAGATAGAGAGCGAATCGTTAAACCGAAGGCTTCAGGGGCAAAAAAAAAGTAAGAACGAGTCGCATGCAAATAAGGCCAGCCTTCGTTCCTAACGTCGAGAATATAAAGACATTAACGCAGTCCCCGCGTGTGTGTATATACATAACTCACGTTTTCGCGGCGTTTTACGTAACGCAGAAGCGGCACGGTGCAGTGCGAATCCCTATGTCCGGCGCATCTGCCTCGTAAAAATAAAGCATCGTGCGCGCGCAGAAAAAAAGTTCCGCCGCGCGAGCGTGTAATTATTTTCCCTCGCGCCTCGCGAGCTCGGGCGAAGGAGAAGAAACGCATTGTCGCGTCGTACATGGGACGATTTAGATGTCCGTTGGACACGCGAGAGTTTATACGTATATTATATAGGAAAAAAAGTGGGAAGGAATTTTTTAATTTGGATCAGCTGGAATATATATATATATTTTGTGAGAGTTATAATCTAGTATGTAAATATATTATTCCGCTGATCATTCTGTCAGAGGAGTGAAAAATGCTCTTACGAGATCTCCTGTCGCCTTTTTAACGCCGAGTTTCGGTAGATTGATGATGATTTATCGATACATTATCATTGTGAATGCATCTCTTTGAATCCGCTGTAATTCTGAGAATCGGTGCTTCTCCTTTTTTTTTAATTTTTTGTTTCATAGAAAAATTCAGCAAAACTCGGAAATTCGAAGTCAAAATTTTTACCTTTGATAAATGATGATTAGACGTTCTACATCCTCGTTCCCTTCAACTGTTCAAAATAATCACCAGTCCGTCGTTTAGCCTCGCGCGTGTCCATCCCAATAATCCAACCCATTCAAAAAGTCCCACACACGAACACGCTCTGCAATCAATCCAACTTTCCTCGTGCCCCGCATAACTTTCCCGAAGCTCCCGTAAACCGAGTATATTATACCAGAACCGCATCAAGATATACCTACTATATACACATCGAGCGTAAGAAAAAAGAATCACCGTCCCAAAAAACCACGCGTTCGAAAAAGACAGATTAACGGTTTCATATTTCCACGATTTCTTCTCTCACTCGCGCCTCGGATGCATTCTTCGCACCTCTACTCGCACGGGAGTCAAGAGAGTACAGTGCGCGGAGAGAGATGCCTGAACGCGATTGCGCACGCGCGCGGTGAGAAATCGGAGGCTGGCTACGAGGTCTTCCTCTTTTTTTTGTTTTACGGGATTTTTGAAAGGCAGGCGGAGAGAGAGCGCAAGCACAATGGCGCCCGGACAGTAGTGGACTGATTAATCGGGGGAATTAGAGGTGGGAATGCAACGCGCGCGTGTGTGGATGGGTTTTGGATGCTGAGGTGTGTATTTTTCGGGTATACGTTGATGGAATCTCGGGTATTTTAAAAATTGGGGGTGTTGCGAGTGGAGGCGATTTCATTTTGATAAGCAGTGGTGTTTGGGTACTAGAAACGTCATAGCTCGTTCGCAAATATAATTATTTTTTATATTTAATTCTACTGTAATTTTGCTCTCAAACGTATAGCCACGTCCACAATCATCGCTTGACCATTCATTTTCACGTATATTAATTACAACGTTTATACGGCACTCCGCATACATCACTCCTCAAATTTCCTCCTCCTCCTCCGCCTCCTCCTTCAGCATCGCTTAAGGCCCGCAAACACGGCGCACTCTCCAATTACCCATTCATAAAAAGGCCCCGAATTATGAAAAACGAGCGCCGCGCGCCGCGATTTTATCGACGCACACGCCGAAGATTCCACAAATACAATCCTCGAGGAGGGCCGCGTGTATATAATGCATGTATGCGCGTGTAAAAGGGAGGAAGAGAAATTGGGGAAAAGAAGAAGAGAGAGAGGAGCGGTTGGTCATTTTTTCTCTCTTTCTCACTCGCGCGAGAGAGAGACCCGAAAACCCTTTTATGCCCCATCCCGCAAGATTAATTATCTTCCATATTCGAGAAATGAAACGGGGCCCCCGGACAAAGGGAATATCTGCTGCTGCCGCGAGTTCCTTCGTGGCTTTTTTTTCCCTCCTTTTGCGACTCTTTTTCATCGAGTTCGTTCTATATGTACGAGGCGCGCAAGTGTGGCAAAGGGAAGGAAAGGTATAAAGGGAAGAGGATGAGTGGTGAGGGCAAAGTGCAGTTTTGCTTTTTGTTGCAAGGGGCTGCCACTGAGTGAGTTACTCAGCTTTTGGTAAGTATGCAACGAGTCATCTAACATTTTGCCAACGATCATTCCTCGCATCCGCATAAACTTTTGTATATTAAATCGTACCTGAAATTCTCACGTTAACCTGCCAGTTCATTCTCATCGCCTAAGTAAGTAAGTTCTCTTGAAACCGCGTCGCCTCCCAGAATCCCAGCGCAAGCCACTCTCGAAATAATTAGAGCGTTTCTCTCACCCGCCGTCGTCGTCGTCGTGCCGAAACCTCCCAAAATCCCAAATTACGCCGGGCGCGCAGCAGACATCCCACCGCGCGAAAAGGGGTGAAAAAGAAAGGTCTCCGCGTTGCTACCGGCTGTGGGAACACAGACCTAGTTTCCGGCATTAATTCGGCATTATGCGATATTCAAATGGACCCCCCGGAATTCGACCCTTTAACGAGAGACTCGCCTTTTTCTCTCTCGCTCCTTCGATTCGCCCCAATATTGCGGCCCGATCGCTGCTGCTCTCCGCTACTGTGTCTTAATTATCGAGAGCCTGGCGAGTCGCATGCGAGGGGAATCCTTAATCAGCCGAGGACGAGGTTAGATACACACAATTATCCGCACGATTTCATTAGCGTTTTTCATCAATCATAGGGTAGCAGTGTTGTTTTTTTGTTGTTGTTGCGCGAGTGCTCCCGAGAGTCTATTGGTTGTGATCGATTGGACGGATGGTTGCGCCGCGGATGTGGTAATATTCCGGAGATTTTTTTTTTTTTTTTTTTAATGGTCGTTTTCAATTTACATAGGTAAAGCAATAAATTCGGTTGTTGGGTGTGTGCAATTGTAGCAGTATAATAATTAGAGGCAGATTTTCTCACGATATATATTGTGCGTTTATTTCTATTATTTAATTATAGAGTTTAAGAGGGGAAAAACTGCGGATTACCTAACTCACGTGTAATTAGGTAATTTCTCGGCTTAAATACCGCACATTTATTAGGTGTTTTTATAGTTCAAAAGTGCAGTGCATTATTAATATTAATACCGCATTAAAAAGTCTTAATAAACTGGTAAATTAGGTTACAAGATTAAAGTTTTGGTTGAATTAACGAGAAGAGGGAGAGAGAGAGAGAGAGAAGGAAAAAAAGGAAAGAGGCGAGCTACTTATCCCTTCATTCGCTCGTCCTTGTCTCGACGCGTCCTTAACCGGATCCTCTTTCTCTCTTCCCTTCCTTCTCTTTCCCGGTCTTTCGCGCGGTACACAGTTTCATCCCAGAATTTGAATATGAAGATAAGTCGCCTTAATGTAGCGATAGCCCCTCGTATAATCCTTTTTTGGCTTACAGTTTTACGGAGACTTTTGTCTTTTTCAGCAAGTAAGGGAAGACTTAAGGATTTTTTACGCTCGAGAAATTAAAAATCGTTGCTTTTTGAATTTAAATTAAACTTTTTCACCTTCATTGTTTGATGAAGTATTTAGAAAACATAAAGCTATAAATAAAAACACTAATTCGAGTTTATGCAAATGCACACATTAGTACATTTAAAAATATCATTATTTTTTCGTCAATGGAAATAAATCATTGTTATTGTAGACTCTGAAGAGCTAATGATGAATTACCACAACATAGAATACCGATTCAATTAGTCACTTGTGTAGCCGTATGCACCGATCGCCACGGAAAAGATATAAAAGCCGGGAAACGAGATTCTCCGCAGCCTTCTAATGCGCCGACCTCTATCCTTCTCCTTTGACAAATAATCCCCACATATTTTATTCCACGCTCCTCCGATGAAAATATAAACTCTCCCGACAGAACACGAGTTTTTTCACAACCTGTACGCACACACACAGACGGCGTTTATAACGAAATTAGATAACCACGATTTGTTTGTATTTTCCATGGAGAGGTACAGCCGACAAAGAGAAATCCCTGTGAAATCACATCGCGGGCGTTAAAAAAGGAAGGCGCGTTACGATTTCTTTAGAATATACACGCCTTACTAATGACGCGAGCATCGCTCTCGAGGTTTTTCAAGAGTAGAAAGAGAAGTATAAATGTGATTTTTGAAGCGAGCCGAAGGCATTTACATAATGAACCAAAACATTAAGGCTGGATAAGTAATTCTGAAAATGATTCGATGAAAATTATGCTTTTTTAACCGCTCCGAGAATTTATTACGCATCGTGGGGGAAAAAATGATAAATCGGTACTATAAGTTTTCGTTATTACGATAAAAATTACTAATGTTTTATCAAAGAGGCCGGTATTATTTATAAATTTTTCACTTTTTGCCACAGTTTAGAATAACCACTATACGAATTCGACAAAAAAGTTGATAGACCAATTATTTCCGTAATCATACAACCCTGCCTCCATTGTAAAAAACGCATTATCTACTCTCGTTTCATTCAACCGCTTCTCCTTTGAATAATGAGATAAAAACACGCCTAAACACCGCTCCACTTCTCGATCTCTCACAAAGCGCATCCCCCTCGCAACAACAAAAAAAACCTCGCGAAAGCCGCGAAAAAAGAATTCCATTTGAAAAAATAAAGAAAGGGGCGGAATTCCTCCCCCGCGCTCGTCGCCGAAATAAAAGACAGTGCGTCTTAATGAACCCCTCGCGCGCGGGACAAACTGGTTTTCGCGGGTGTCTTTTCTCCCTCGCCCGCATGTCGGGGGATTCGAGTGTGTGGGTGCGCGTGTCTGACTCATCGCTCGGGGGGGCTTTATCCGGAGCATCGCGAGTGAGCTTTTGTTGGGTCTTTTGAGGGTTTCGAGATTTTTGAATGGGAGAATGGAAGGTTTTTTTGTGAGTTTTGGAAATACGCTGGTATTGTTATTGAAATGGTGTACTTTGGTTCTGACGTAATGTTCAAAATATTTTTCTGTGTTTTTATCGTTGTCGGTTATTCCGGCGATGATTCGTAAAATTTTAGCTTATGGAGATAAAATATTCCAAATTACTTTGGTTTACACGTGAATCACGGTAAAAGGTTAAATCAACAATAGGAATATCAGTGTTATCTTTTATTTTTGTGATGAAATGTCTGTATATTTCTTTCGATGAAAGATGAAACCTTGACTTGTCAAGAAATTAAAGAAACTCAAAAGTTTTTGTTATAATATATGACTCAACAGAAACACGGAGTTCCGTTTCTCTTGAATGCGCAACCCTGAATACCAACTAAATTTGGTTTTTTTCAATAAATAGCAAATCATTGCTTATTTAAAAAAAACCGCTGCCAATTCATTGGCACGTAGCTTCCTCCAAATTAATGTATCGCTCCTATATATATAGTATATGTTTTAAATATAAAATATGTTTATTCATTATACTTTTTTTTCAATGATTTAATAATTCATTAATATTTAGAAAATTACATATTTTTTTGTAATTGTTGAAATTATTGGTTACTTCACACTTATTTTATTGAATTTGTTTAAGATACAAATAATTAATTTTAATATTAATTATTTTGAGATGTTCAACCAATAAAACAGGATTAATAATAAAGTATGAGTATTACACCATCTTCATAAAAAACAAAAGCAAATAAAATATTATGTAAACACAAATATCAGTGGCAGCTAATAAAAACATTTACATAAATTTCTAGAGGAAAAATGAGTGTATATAAAATTATATGCCCATGAACCATAAACGTTTCAACTTTCAAATTTTATCTCAAAATTGAAAGAGAGTAATTCTTACTAGATCACTTCTTAAATCGCGATTATTCGAAAAATTAGTTCAAACTCAAAATAATTGGCCAACGTACTGACTAATTTCATGTTTCTGCAGAGCTCGCTGTAAATTAACCTCAATAAAAAACAAAAGCAAGTAAACAACACGCGCGCGTATCGGGCGTCATTTCCATTTTTTAGTAACGTATAAAACCGTACCCGAAAAATTACGATTTGAAAAGAGGGCTAAACCGTTTTAACAGTTTTAACCTCAAATATCTCTGAAATTTATAATCTAATTCTTTTACCCTAACAATTTATGTAATAAACAATATACCAACTCTACGCGTCCATCAAATCTACATCTCCATAAAATTTCAAACTAATTAAATTTTACTCTAGTTATTATGCGACATAGAAAGTCATTTCCAGAAATCGTCGCGCGGTACGAAGAAAAGCCAACTTCTAAACTCGCGCGAAGAAAAGCCAGTTTCGCGCGAGTTGAGAAGTTGGCTTTTCTTCGTACCGCGCGACGAAATACCAAAATTTTAAATATCAAATATGTCAAAAACTAACCATATAATCTGGATGAAAGTTTACATAGGTATTGCTTATATCGCATACAAAATAGTCTATAAATTTCAAACTGATACATTAAGTCGTCATTGAGAAATTACGATTTTGAAAACACGTAAAAAAATTTTAACCTTAAATATCTCTAAAAATTATGAGACAATTCTTTTACCTAAAGGACTTATACGATAAAGATATAAACATTACATCTCCACGAAATTTCAACATGATTAAACCAATTTTTTTTTCTCTAGTTATCATGCGACAAAGAAAATGACTTTGCAAAATACGAAAATTTTAAATATCAAATATCTCAAAAAGTAATCGAACGATCTGGCTGAAAATTCGCACATATATTATCTATATAACACACAAAATTGCCTATTAATTTAGAGCTGATTCATCGAACCGACCTCGAGAAATGACGATTTGAAAAAAAGGTTAAAAAAATTTTAACCTCAAATATCTCTGAAATTTATTGACCAATCATTTAGCCCAAAGAACTTAGCTGAGAACTATCCAAAATCTACCTCTACAAGGAATTTCAAAGTGATTAAATCAATTTTACTAAAGTAAACGTGCTTCATACAAAACGCATTTTTTTTTTATTTTGTAAATATTTTTCTCAAAAACTAGTCGACAAAATGGATTCAAATTTTTACAAATTGTAGTTATTTATATTCTACATTATCATGATTTTTTCAAAAAAATTAACCGTTTATTTTTGGAGTTATAAGCTTTTAAAAAAAAAAGACGTTTTTGTTAATAACAAAAGAGCTGCAAAGCTAATGTAATTTTTTTTAAATATATAGATTTTTTATGCTCTTTCGAATGCTATCTGTCCGATTCAAATATCTCAATGTTATCATTAAAAAAACGCAAAAATGGATTTTGCGAAAGTCGAAAATTCGAAATAAAACAAAAACGCATCCTTCCCCATTCACAAAAAAAAACAAAAAAATGATACTTGCCCGGTTAAAATCGATCCAATAGATCCTGAGATAAAACGGTCTACGTACACACACACACGCACGCACGCACGCACGCACACACACGCACACATAGGGAGTCTCTACAACCTTGCGCGTGCGTGTGCGCTCGCGTGTATAAGGTATACCTATATATAGCGCTCTTCTATATATAGGTATACCTTATACATGGCGAGCGCACACGCATGCGCAAGGTTGTAGAGACTCCCATACACACACGCACGCGCACACACACGCGCGCACACACACGCACACATTTTCTAAAATCATGTGATTCGAACTTCTATCACCTATATTCGTGTTTCTAGAGCGATTTAACGAAACTTAAAGTTTTACTATTATAAAGCTTCCTCTAGGAGGAAGCAAAAACAGAATCTATCAATTTCAATTACAAAAACCAAAGATACAAACTTCAACGTAGTCACTAACTTAATAATCCTGCCCTACATTTTTACCGCAGACGCGATCAGCATCAGCATCCGCTCATCGTGTCGAAACAACACGAATAATCTCAAAAAAAAAAAAACGTTCGCGTGCACACATGAACCGCGTCCTCTCCTCCCCGCTCGTGCGCGCTCGTTTCATAATCCGCGGCGCTTCATTGCGCACGCGATTATCTCTCTTCATGCGCATGTATATATGTACGTGCAGTACACGCCGAACTTTTTTTCGTCCCTCTGCCTCTCGTATGTGTGTATACTCTGCTATTAAGGTCTAAATACCGCTCTGCATCTGTTTGCACAAGGGGATTTCATGGATCGGTCCCGCGCACTTTTGCGTAATTGCGCTGGCTGCCGGTTGGCTGGCTTTTATTGCGTTTATTAAACGACGATGTGTTCGACCGGGATTAAGACGAAGCGTTTTACGATAATGAATTTCGTTTGAAATGGCATCAGAGTGCTTTATATTGCACTGCAAATTTGGTTCCAATCGCTATTTCTTTAATAATGCCGATAAAAATTCATTTTATTTAAATTTGTCTTCTCTTTAAAAAATAATGGCCGAAAATAGTGGCTCATTTAAAGACTCGATGTGATTGGTTATTTGAAAAAAGCGCGAATATTTGAATTTTTTAGATTGAAAATGTGCTAGATTTGAATTTTGAAACTCAAGTATTTATAGAACTACTAAATAATTAAAATAAAATAAAACCATTCGATTTTTTGCTTAAAACATGTATCTAATCATCTTATCATTTAAACTAATTAAAACTAAATCATAGGGAAAAATAGTTTTCATAACCCCAAAAACAAAATAGTACGCGTGAAGCGCGTTTGAATTTTGCTAGTGCAATAAAAATTAACCTTGCATCTTGAACCGCATTAAAATAATACCACCATACATCACTGTATAAAAGCTCCATAGACAAGGTTCTTATTCGAAAAACCCAATAACCGTAACAATCAATCTTCATAATTTCGAAAACTCTTCACATTCGCCACGTTTATATATATACATATACGCGTCACTTGACGTTAAAGTATATCTACCATCCCAACTGCACGTGAATTCACAAAGAAAATCCCTTCGAGCCGACATCAAACTCATCCGCGCGCTCACGGGGAGAACGAAAGGCGCGCACACGCACATGCACAACAAAAGCCGCGGACAACTGCGGCTCTCCCAATCGCAGGGCGATCGCGCGGACTGCCCGCGTAGCCGCTCTCTCTCTCTCTCTCTCTCTCTCTCTCTCTCGCTCTCTCGCGTAATGCGCGCCGATCAATCTCCGCAGTGGGCGCACTTTTCCTTATTCCCTCTCTCGGAGCTCGCCATTAGTTCGTTCCCTGCGATCGGGGCCCGATTAATTTTTCTCTCTCTCTCTCTGCGTCCGAGGGATATATGTGAGAGGGCCGAGATGGATGGAGGGAATGGGAGCGGGCGAGAGAGAGAGACGGCTGATTATTATTTATGGTGATTTTTTGAAGGGATGCGCGAGCGCGCGGGTTTTTTCTTTTTGGTGGGACGAGAAGGTTGCGGGATATATATATATATATTCGGAGTGAGTTGTGACGCGTATGGGGTTGAGTGGGGATTGAGTGATGAGGAGGAATTGAGGTGGGTTACTGATATACGCCCGATTTATATGCATAAATTGGGATTAATAGTGGAGCCGGGGGATTCAATAGACGATGACAGAAATTACTTCAAAATTGGATATTCAATAAAGCGTCCGATTATATAACCGCAGTCTATACCAAAGCGAACAATATTGAAGAAATGTGTAGCAAAGCGGACATTTAAATTATCACAAGTGTCGTCTCGCGATGTCCACGACAACGACAAAATACCCCAAATTCCAACAGCAATCCTCCGTCGCGTAGCCATTAACCGGTCGCATACCTTCCAAAAATTTCGCAACTCCCCGTGGCATTCTTCCCAAACTTCGACCCAGAATCCAATCATCCGCAAAAAGCCTGGCCTGCAGCAGCTCCATATCACTCTGGCATAATCCACCGCCTGCGTGTGTGTGCACTCGAAGAAATTCCAAAAAGGCGAGCAAACCTAGCGAGAGAGAGAGAGAGCAAGCGAGGCAGAGCATATTTTATTCCCATTCGCCGAGAATGAAGGGAGGGGGAAGCCCATTAGTCGTCGTCGGGCGGAGGAGAGTAGGAGGGGGGCCCGGGGGCCTTGTCAGTCTCTCTCTCTCTTGCTCGCTCGCTCGCGGAGCTCTCGAGCTCGAAAACCAGAAAGTCAGCTTGTCAAATTAATCACGGATGACCAATCCATCAGGAGGCATTCCTAGGCTGCTGCTGCCGCTGCCGCCGCTGCTCTCTTGCCCCTTTCTTCTCTCTCTCGGAGTCTTCTTCTTCTTCTGGTTCTTCGACGACGTGTGTACGGTCTAGTGCGCTGGGAATTTCGTGAAACGGAGAGAGAGGAGGACGTCAGCTGTGGGCTGTGGATGGAATCTATGCGATCGACGATGATGACGAGGTTTTAATTGGGACGCGCGGATCAGCTGGATGATCGGTAGATTTTTGGGGGAGCAGCCGAGAAAGAGAAGAGTATATTACAAAGGTTTTTGTGCGTCAGCTTGTGAATTAGATTAGCCGAAGTTATGCAGTTTTTACGCGGCGTGGTCTTGGACGTTGACTTCGGGAAAGGTATTTAATTCGTCATGATTCAGTGGCACACGTCCTTTTCGACCAGGTTTTTATTAGTTTTTATTAGTTTTTAATAAAAAAAACTTCCCACGAACCATTGAAAAAAAAAAAAATTTTTGTCACAGGTTAAAAAACCTTCCATATCCCCACGAAATCATTTAAATTGTAAACATGGTACCAGACCATCTCGCGACTGTTGGTCCAGAAAAGATACATATCACATGACACAACCCGATTTTTTGCACCCAGCCAATTGAATATCACATTCGGACACCTATACATAACTCCCAGCGGTAACCTATAACCGAAGCTCATCTCCCGTATACCTCGCGGCATCAATTAAAAACCATCGCTACCCATCGATAAATCACACCTAGGCCCCGGCGTAACACACCTTTTAATGAAGCCGTATACTCGCGCACACAACACAGCGGCGACGGCGGCGGCGGCGTCGTAAAAGGGACCTCCTCTCGTTTGACAGCTAGGAATTTTTCAATTTGCCCTACGCTCGCGCGTGCGTTTTTCCTCCTCCGCCCCGCGAGTGTAATGGAATAATCGCGGCAAAGGCTGTGGCGGCGGCAACGGACGGGGAATTTCGCGGGGCACTTAAAACGTATCGCGTTACGAGGAATTTTTCAATTTGCACGCTTAAAACCTAATCAACCTGCGCGAGCGCGCGGCGCGATGACGATTGTAAAGGGGAGAGAAGGAGTGTGAGAGAGAGGGAGTGTGTGAGAGGGAGAAAGAGAGAGAGAGAGGGAGTGAGAGAAGGAGAGTTTCCGCGACGATTGCGAATTTAACACCTGAGGATGAGCCGCAGCCGTTGTGTTTTATGCGAGAAATATATTGGGAATCGTAAAGCGAATCATTTTCTCACTTTTGCACGTTGTAAAGTACGCACGTTGCGGGGCTCGCGCTGCCATACGCGATGTGTAATTAACGAAAATTTTTGAGAAACTCCGACAATTATCATCGCGCGGTTTACGATTTGAAATGAAAGATTATATATTTTTCTTTCTCGTGTATAGGACTTGAAAAAAACGTGAGTTATTATATTTTGATTTTCAAGTCTCGCGCGCGTGCGAGTTTAATGTTATATTGAAGTTACGACACATCGCGCGTTCTCGCGTGTGTATATATATATTCGCTCCTAAAATAGAAAAACATTTTTACAAGAGGTCTTTTTATCGCTCGAGAAATCGTACCATCATTAAAGATTAATCCTATACAGAATCGAAGCAGAGTAAAAAGTTTTTGATTAATGAGTTTACGAATGTTTTCTGAAAATTGAGAACAACATTGAGCGCTAATGACGTCGCACAAAACAAAGTAATTTCAGATATGGTGTGTGCGTCTGTGCAGTGCAACATATATTCGAAAAAAAGACAAGTTATTGTACAAAAAACTAGTTCTATCAATTATTCTCATATACCTATATTATAAGTCTATATATCGATCCGTAACCATATATTCCAATTTTGAGAAAAATTGTCTATCAAGCGCGGCATTGATTAATCTCCAATTCAACCTGTCCACCCAGAAATATAAAAATACATGTATACATTTCGTCCAACCATAAATTTCCTCGACCAAAATGACTAATGCCACTCAAAAACTTCCCAAAAATTTCACATAGCTCAACAAGGCCATGCCAAAACAACACAGCCGATTTCCCCGGCCGCGAATCAAGGATCCACAGTGGCCGAGCGCGCTCGACCTCGGCGCAATCCTCTCTCTCCTTCATCCATCGCGAGGAATCTCGAAAGAAAACGCCTCGGCCGAGAGACGTGAAGTTGAAATTAAACAAATAATCGCGCTCGCGAGAGAGATTGGAGAATCCGTTAAAGGCCTCGAAAGGAGCGAGTAGTAGCAGCAGCAGCATCGTAAAAGGATCCCATTGAATTCTAAATTTAAAACGGCCGAGTGTCAGCGCGGCTGACGGGCAAAATAAACAAGATACCGTGAGCGCGGGTAAAAAACGAGAGGAGGGAGAGAGAGATGGGAGGGGAAGGAGAGTGGCGGATATGCAGGAGGTTCAGGTGGAAAGCCCGAGGTTTCGGAGGAAAAAGTGTGAGAGGAGAGGCGGTGGATTGACGTGAGAATATGTTAGCGGATAAGGAATAATTATATCTTGAACGAGGGGCGTAATGGATTCAGTGAATTAAGCGATGTCGAAGAGTCTGTTTATACACGATAAACTAACGTTATGAATTCGGAATGGTATAATAAGAGACACTTTTATCAAATCTAACCAACTATAAACTCCGCGCACACGTCATATATCCCACCGAATCCCCTTCTGACTCACACGCAGCACACGACGAGCTAATTGGCGGACAAAAGCGGCCCAATTAGTCCGAAACGCAGCCATCGAATATTTCTTTCTCTTCCATAAAGAAGCGAGAAAATTGAGTCAGATGTGCACGCGCGCAGCATCCGCTTCATTGTGCGCCGCGGCGAGTATAGAGTTTTACGCGCGTGAGGAAATTCTGCGGGCGCCCAGCGAACGGGAGATAACGAGATCGATTGGCCGTGCCTCGTAGGCTTTGTGTGCGGCTCAAGTGCCCATGGTTTATTGGGGCGCGAGAGCTAGAGGGTGGAGTGGGTTATATATGGCTTTCTTTTTTTCGTAGTGGCGGTGGTGGTAGGCTTTGTTAGGGTTTTTAGAGATGATGAAAGCGAGTTTTAGGGATGGTGGGACAGGCGATTGATTTTGTTGTGCTCGGTTTGAACTACTACACTGTTAAGAATTTTCTGAAATTTCAGTTAATTTTTGAAGTTTTATTATAGAATTTAACTGAAATTTTAGAAAAATTTTTAACAGTCTCTAGTAGAGAAATTTGTCTATTACGAAATGGTCAGAAGGTCAGTAAATAGCTAGATTAAATGGCTAGTTAATGACCAAGATGAAACGCTTTTTCCCATATTATTCTCTCATTTAATAGATTGGAAATAGAATGGCATAACCTCAAAATATTCAATTTAAATTTACTCATACCCTGGTAGAAATGCTAACCAACGGTTGGCGAACCGTTCGTCAATTTTTAAATTAAAAACGTCACACCATGATTATCTTGCTATTGTCGACGAAGAATAACTATTTATATACATGTGGAAATATTATGTTGTAGATGTTTTAAAATATAGTGATAGTTTTAAATAATTTTAATTAAATTTCGATGTTAATCTTAAGTAGAAATGCTTCCATTGGATTAACATGTTAACCAACGAAGATGCTCTCTTTTCTACCAGAGATAAACTTGACGTTACATTTAAGTGCATTCAATTGTAATAAATAGCTTACAAAAATGTAAACAATAAGCACAGACTGAAAAAACATTTACAGCACTTCATTCTTATAGATGTTAACTGAAACCAATATTTTTCTATTAGATTCTGTCTCTCTCACTCCTCGTCATAAGAACAAGCCACTAGCCATTTTCTAACTAAAAAAAAACTGACCAACAGTTTCTTTTTGTCTCCAATTTTAATACCTTCGAAATAGTTAAGAACAAGCTTGTACAAATCTTAAAAAAAGTCTTTCTATTTTCAATCTATTAAATGGTCGAATAATGTTGGAAAAGTTTTTGGCTACACCTCACTAAAACTAGCTATTTATTAGGCAAATATAGTGAAGTCAGTTTCCACCAGGGGTATACTACTTTTACTTATGTAAACGTTTTTAGTGCGTTTGTCCAATTTTTAATTCTTAAAACTACTTTTTAGTTATTTAACGCAGTTAAACACATTTTCTAAAGTACAAAAGCATTAACCCGAACCCGCGCGTTAAAAATATCCTCCACGAAAAAGAAAAAAATGCTAAAATTCATCAATCAACCTCAAAAAGCCGACGGTCCCGCAAACCCCATAAACGCTTGCTTTACGATACTCTCACACACTCTCTGCGCGCTCCATCCCACAAAAGAAACGACAACGACGCGGACTACGAGAGACGTGACGCGCGCGCGCAGCACTTGATCGACGCTGGGAAAATTCTGTGATGTGCGGGTGCCCTGCGGAGCTGCCGCCACGCGGTAATGAAATTAAACGGCGAAGACGAGGCGGCGGCGGAGGCAGCACGTGCGTAGCAGAAGCGAGCGTACACGCGCGTCTTGTTCTCTTTTTCCCTCTCTCTCTCTCTCTCACCCGTGTGGCATATATATATATATGCAGACTCGTAAACGCGGCGTCGGCGGTGGCGGTGAAAAAGCTTGATTGAATTCAGATAAATCGCTGTATATGCGCGAGGGAGAGAGCGCGAAGGAGTCCTAAACGCGTGTTTATTTCGATTAATATTTCCTTTTTGCAAGGGCGTGAGTATGCTTGTATATGCAAAAAAATGAATGGGAGAGAGAGAGGATTCCCTTCTGCTGTCACTGTCTGTCTTTACGAGCGCGCGTGAACGTTGCATAAAAGAGAGGCGCGTTGCGTAGTCTGTCTCCGGGCGAATCGACGAGCGATCGCTTCCTCTTTTATTTACTTTTTTTTTTTTTTTCTCTTCTCACTCTCTCGCGGGTCTCGACTTCTCGCCGCGTAATGACTCACTACGAGAGTCGTCTGGGTGCACGCATGCGCGCTACTGAGAGGAACTGTTGAACCTTGTGATTATAGAGCCTCTGTTTGTTACAAAGTGCGAAATGAGTGCAGGATTTTTCTCGTAATTACTTCGATACTTTTGCGAACTTGTATAACTTTACAAGCTTTAGATAGTATGCAACCCTAAAAAGACTGAATGTAGCATAAAGTTTTCGTACAATAAAATTAAAAATAACAAACTCATAAAAAAAACCACTACATCAACCGCACAGCATCGCTTTCTCAACTTATCCCTCACCCCTCACTTGCGTCAAAAGCTCGGCTTGCGTGAAATCCTCTCCTCTCATCCCGCGAGGCAACTCAGCCGTGTTATATACCGGAGGGCAAAAAGCACATAAGCACCCGAGGGATGAGAGGGAGCGGGAGATTCAACAGGTTTCCGGCGGCGCGAGAGCCCGCAAAATCGACACTCGTTCTCCCTCCCTGTGTATATACGCGCGGGGGCGGGAGGATGAATGTCGGCGCGCGTGAAAATCGCGAGGGAGTCTGTTTGCCGGTGGAGCGGAGTGAATAAACGGCGTTTAAAGGGGAGTCAGGAGGGTTTATTAGCCACATAAAAGCCCGCGCGGGCGTGATATTGTTTTCGATGTGGTAGGTGGGCCGAGTGTTTTTTGAAGTATTCGGAGAGAAATTGAATTGAAGAAAAAAAGTGTACCATTCGCGTGCGCGACTTATCTCGCGGGTCTCATCTCCCACCTGTTTATTATTACGGGAAAGGATCCCGAAACTCCGCTCGCTGATGCAAACAATATCTCGAAAGAGACTCATTCTAATCCCTACCCTCTGAAAAAAGCCATTAATCCTGGCCGCCTCCCGCACTACTTTTATCGCCGCGCTTATTATAACCAGTCCAAAGTTGACAAAGCCACTCGCTCGCTCGCGCAGATAAGGCGGGGCCTTAGAAAGACCCAAAAGATCACGCGCGCTCTCGCCTTTATCACTTAATGAATCTCGCGGGAATCTCACCTGACACAATGGACTCCTCGAAATTCTCTCTCTTGCGCGAGCGGCCCGAAAAAATGAGGATAAAAAATGATTCCCCGGACTGTCCGTCTCTTTTCATCTTTCTACTCTCCGGGGCCTTTATCCCGGCGGGAATGATTAATGGGTCCGGCGCGCGGGCGAGAGCAAGAGAGAGAGAGAGAGAGGGTTTTCTGGTTTTCTCCGCAGATAAGCGAAGAGAAGGATGAAGAAGGAGAAGAGAAGCGAGAGAGAGAAGAAAGAAAGGGTGTATGCACGCTACTGCCGCTCGCGCGATGGGCCAGTTTTGATTGCGGGCGGAGGTGAGAAGTTCGGCCGCCGCGCGAAACTCCTTCGCTGCGCTTTTATATACGTTTTCAAACCCTCTTCAGACACCTTTTTTTCGTTCTCCTTTTCTTTTCAAACTATATATGTGTGTGTGTATATGGGGGGAAGGAGAGGATAGGAAGGAAGAAGAGCCGGCCGCCGCAGGAATGCGTCTTTTACGGCGGATTTATGCTTACGCGCGCGCGTGCGGAGCGAGGGCTAATGCCACGTTGCGCTCTTTTAAATTACGACGGCGGCGCGCGTATATCACTCGATCGGCCGAAAGGGATTTACCGCGCGCGCCATTATTGATAACCGCTTCATAGATTTTCCCGCAATTACGAGGTATAAAAGTTAATACTACCGCGCAACACGACCGCCCGACTATACGTGTATGGATATACATATATGGATATGCACAAATATATATATATCGAAGGATGTGCGATACGTAAAAAATTAATCGTCTATGTGTACGAGACAGAGAGATAATAATCGACGGGGAAAAAACTAATTACGAAATCGAGGTCGAGCGCGGAGACAAATACCAGCAGTGTCGCAAGCTCGAAAATTGGGTTCACCCGGTATAACGCGGCGGTTCGTTCTTTTTTTTTCTTTCTTTTTTTTTTCATCGCGGAGATGGATGGATTATGTGCAAATGCGCGGCGGCGGCAACGGCGGCGAACGCCGTCCGTCGGCTTTCTAATCGCTGGAACAAAGATTATGAATTTTAATTAAAGTATCGGGAACTAGTTTTCTCGAGACGGAGAAAAATGACTTGTTATGACTATTTTAATTGCGAACTTGCGGTATAATCTATGCGAAATATGGGCAGTGCGCTCGCCGACTTGTCACGTAGTTCGTTCTGTCGCTCATACATATATTACGAAAAACAAGAGAATCATTTTGCTATGTTATGTATATAGGCGTCGAGTAAAAAAGCGGCTAATCAAACGTTTCCAACACTAAAAAGTCAATAATCATACTTGGTACAATAAAACGTCCGCGCTTTTCCGACAATGATCATTCACATCAATCATCCTCATCTCCATTACGCAAGCATAATCGCCGCGACGCCGCGCAAACTTTTCCTCGTCCTCGATATATACACGCAAACGATACACTCCAAATCCTCGTTTTCCAAAAAAAACTCTTCCCAGTAATCCACACTATACACAAAAAATAAATAAATAAAACTCCAAATACCACATAGTCATATCTCTCTCTATGGGGGTACATACACATATACGTTAACGTACACGCTCGAGAGCGAATCGCCGCCGCCGCCGCGGACTATACGTCCCACGCAGCCCCGCGCGAGCGCGTGCATCTCTCATCGATCGACTCGCGCATGCATGTGTATGTGTGTATATATCCGCTACAGTAGTCGGCGGCGCGCGCGGCCGAGTTTATGAGTTATAAGTCGGCCATCTTGCGCGAGCGAGCAAGCGAGAGAGAGAGAGAGAGAGAGAGCCATCGCATATTCACGTGCGGCGGCGGCGGCAGCGGCGCATATGCGAGACACCGGCAATATGTAAGTGCCACATTCTGCTCTCTCTCTCTCTCTTTCTCTCTCTCGGCTGTGCATGTGCAGCCGAGTACAGAGTGTACAGTCCGTGAGGGAAGTCTGCGCGAGTGCCCGCCGCGCGCCAGCCATATCGATTCGAGATGGTGTATGTGCATGTAGATGAACGAATTGGTTTTTTTTTTTTTAATGATTTGTTAGTAGTGAAAAATGAAGAAAATGTTGGTGTGATGGGATTACTGGCGAATGTGCGACTAAATACGTGGAAGGTTTCATCGACTAGTATACAGTGTAAATCAGATTAGCCTTCGTATATGATGTATTTAATAAAGTGTTACGAATCGTGTAGGAATATTAAATGATTTAATCAAGTACAACTCTTACTTGAGCTATTTAAATATACCAATGCTAATTTATTTTTTATATTTTACAAGAAATTAAATTAACCAAGTCTCTTAATTATCTGTCTATAATATATTATAACTTTATGTTATTACGAAAATATTTGAAGCAGCCAACCAAATTTTTACAAACGCGAAATGTATTTATATACGAAAGCTCGTTTCTATTTTTCCAGCTCCCAACAAAGATGGCCATGTTAATCCCACCAATGATCCCCGTCAACCCAACAAAAGCACACTGAACAAATCAGACGCCCTTTCCCAAGGTCTCGCCTCTCTCTCTCTCTCGCAAGCTCCTTCTTACAACTCGCTCTCTTTCTCTCTCTACACATCGCGGTCGTGTCGATGGATCAAACGCGCTTATATACTCGCTCTTCCCGGCGACGAATAAATTATCGGCGCGCGGTACATACGCGCGGCCGTGTTCGTCGGCAGCCCCGGCAATTAACATAATTGCTGTTAAAGGGGAAAACGCACGCGCGCGCTTGAACCTATGAGAGCTCGAAAAGAGAGAGAGAAAGAGAAAAAAAAGGAAGAAATAGCGAGAGCGGCTTATTACGACGGCCGCGTTTAATGATTTCGTCCGCGTGTGTTTACAAGATCTGCTCATTTGCTTGCTTAATGTTAAATGTAAATATCCGCTCTCTCTCTCTCTCTCTCTCTCGCGTGGATTTTTCAGCGCATTTGTAATGCAACGCGCATGCAGGCAGAGATATTATTTCGCCGTTTCTCGGCTGCTCTCCGTATAAACGTACGGCCATAAATTCTGCGCGCACGCGTTTGATATCATCGAGAGCGGGAGAATACGCGCGCGCATGTGTGTGTAGAGTCGCGAGCTAATAAAAGCGCTCGGGATGGTAGGAGATGCGAGAGAGAGAGAAAGAGGTAATTGAAACATCAGAAATGGACTCGGAAATTTTATGCGATCGAGACACGGCGCGTTGTAAGGGAGTACAGTGAATTAAGCGCGCTCTGAGCTTTAAAGATAAATAATAAGCCGCGATATTCGACCTCTGTGTTTCTCCTTTATGATTTTAAATGGCGTGTTTTGTCAAAGTCGAAAATTTTATAAATGTTAACCTTGTTTCTTGAGAAACGAGCTCGATATATTCGGTTCAATTCCAAAGGTACTAACGAACCATTCTTTAAGAATCCTATAATTAACAAGATATCTGTTAATTAATCCTATATATTCCTATGCTAAAATTTGTCTACTACAACATCATCATAGAACGATCCACTTACCTTGCTGCTGAAGGTGTTGGCTGACGGCTGGATTGAGAAAGCTGGGCGGCAGCTGCCTGCTGACCGTTTTAGCAAGCTCGCCGCCCTCGAGGCCGTAGATCGACTGTACGAGTTTCTGCATCAACGACTCGGCGTACTCCCTCATTTCGTTGGGCCTGCGTTCCTCGGTGTCCAGCTCGTTATCCATATCGTCCTGGACGCGCTCGTCGTCGTCCTGGCCGTCCAGTTGCTCATCCAGCCGACTCGACAGGTCCTGGTCCATCGGCCCGACGCTGCCGACGCTCTTGTCCGACGATTCCGACGCTGGACTTCGCGCCTAGTGTGTACACAGAGGAATCGTGAATTAGGTGAGTGAATTGTCAGGATATATAAGAAAATGCATTCTTAATGTATCGATGACTTACGTCAGTTCCAGGCGAGTACATCTTCTGTGACCTGAGCTGTTCGAGTATAAACTTATGCCTGAACGAGTCCCCGCTGTCCTCGTCACCCTCGGACGACGGTGGCCTCGTCGCCACGGATAGGTCCATCGGTATGACCTCGTTGTTGTTGAGCCTCTGTTTGCCAGCCTGTGCAGCAGCTCCCGTTCTCTCCTCGCCACCCTGCAGCAACGTCTTCCTCTCGTAGTCCAGCATATCCGAGGCGTCGTCGTTACCCGTCGCATTGGCCTCGTCATTGTTAGCCTCGCCGTCGTCTTCCCTCTCGTCGGACTCGTCCGAAACCTCCGCCATTCGACTGCTGATCGGCTTGAAGTTCTTGCGCTTGTTGCGCGGCTTGCTTTGGGTTTGAGGTTGCTGTGGTTGTTGAGATTGCTGGGACGATTGCTGCTGCTGCTGCTGCTGTTGAATGCTAGCCGCGAGCTGGAGTTGGGTTGGCTGGGAGTCGTATTGCTGGGAATCGCTGTCCTGGTCGGCTGTGGAGCCGGAGCCAGCGCCGGTGCTGCGGCGCGACGCAGCCGCGAAGTTGTACACCGATTCCGAAAGCATCTCCGCTGGAAAATTTTCATTGATGTTGGCGTTTTTGTCTATCGTGACGCGCGTTCCGAAAACTCTATACACCGCGCGAGAAAATGGCGCCCAAGTTGATCATTGACCTTGATAAACTGATATTGAACGATGTTTGACTGTTTCCATTGCGTACAGGATTAAATGGTTGTTATTCTCATCAAATTAAAAAACGCCAATTAGAATGTTAATTGGTAAAGGAATATCTAGGGCATTTTAAGATTACACTTGCGATATCACAACGCCTACAAATCCAAGCGTAAAATGTAAATAAATTTAAACCAGCATCCGTCAAATTAGAATTAAAGATCCATTACATAATCGCAGTGTTTTTGTTCGCTTGGCTTTGTTTACGTTTCGTTTTCTTTCCTCGCGCGCGATGCTCGCGTATATTCTTAGAGCTCGACTGACTCGCAGGCCGTGTCTTACTCGTTGGGACGCGCTCTACTTACTGGGTCCATATGGACTCGTTACGGCGGACATTGCGAGCCTCTGTCTCCGTCTGGCTCGTCACTGCATCCTGAAACCAAAATAAAAGCACGACGTTAATTATGCGTTTTCTCAAAACTGAGAATTCGCGCGCACGTCAGCCTAAGCGAAATCTCACGTCTTGCAAATCATCTCTCGTTAATTTGCTGATTTATAGTTTCTCGAGAGAGTCTTTAGAAGCGTTACTGCACACTTATTTCAGCGAAATATAGTCCGTCGAGTTAACATGCCGCCGAGTTCATTAATTTTGAGAACAATCGGTAAAACAAGTAGAGAAGAGAGAGAGAGAGAGAGAGAGACCCCTTATGAATATACACGCTCGTGGCTGCGCGGGTCGTGAGAGAGCTTTACATCCTCATTTGGAGGGCTTAAAACGCGTGGCGCCCAACGTCTTAAATTCCCTCTTACACGTCTATCCCCGCGCGGCCATCCCCCACCATCAATTTCCCTATTCCCGCAGCTCTTACAAGCCGCAAAAACAATGCGTCCATTCCTCATCACCGAAACAGTAGCCTCGCTCCTAATTGGCCGCTGCAGCTCGCGGATTTTCCAGCGGTACACACAGATAGCCTGCGCGCCACCACCACGGCGGCAGCAACGGCAAATGCAAATATCCCCGGCGCTCGGCGCTCTCGATTCAAATCGCCCTGTGTTTATGAAAAAGAAGCGTGTATATATACGCGAGCGCAAGCGCTGCTGCTCTCTTTGCGCACGCGAATCGAGAGGGAATCGCGCAAAACGAGGCGCAAAACAAAGGGACGTCAGGGAAACAAAAGCCCGGGGGTGATATACGAGCCTTGCTCTCTTTCTCTTTTACTCTCTCGCTCGCGCTCGCCGCTGGCTCGCGACTGCTCTTTCGCTGAGAGAAAGAGAGAGAGAGCGCGCATCCCTATAACGCGTTTTTCGTCTTTTTCCACGCGCGCGGCCTGTAAGAGAGAGTGCGAATGCGTTTCTCGCTCGTGTTACGGGGACCGCGCTGTGTTATATCGAGGTTCGCACTTTTATCCCGGACTACGTGTGTGGCATTCAGCCTCGCGAGAGCTGTGCTGTGTCGTGTGCTCTGATTTCGTTTGTAAGGTGTGTGTGTGTCTGTGTTTGTGTGCGTCTCTGTGTTTTCTTGCGGCTCGAAATACTTTTGTTTGATTTAAATTGCAAAAAGGGCCTCGATATTGTTTCCGCCGTAAAAGTGCTTTTATGACTGTGGAACTGCGTAGAGAGCGTTGTATATTTTAGACAATAGGAGAGAATGGCGCCCAAGCTAGAATTTCTTTCTTCCTCGGGCATATGGTGCCCAGATTAGGTTTGGGCGCCGGTGAACTGGTTTTAATTTAATTTCAAAGTCAACGGTAGTAGTTCACTTATCAATATGAATTCTATATTCAAAGTAAAAAGTTATTTCGCATCATGTTATTTCATTGGGGGGAGGTATTTTATCAGAATGGTAAAATTTTAGATGGGTATTTTCTCAGAAAGGTAAAAAAAAAATTAGAATATCTTATGATAGAAGGGTAAATTTTTCGAATGTTTAAAAATGTATAATATATAAAAATTTGAAAAAATTTGGCAAGAACCCCATAATATTTTCATTAAATTATTTTTATATAATATGTGATGTCAATTTTTCGAATACCATTTCTGCCTAATGATTAAATTGTAGAAAATGCAGTGATTTAGAAAAGCTATAACGTCGAAAAAATGAGCTAAAAATTATATAGGAATGAATGTTTTACATTTTTCGGAATTTTATTCTTCTAGTAAAAAGTATTTTTATAATTTTATACAATCTGTTTACAATTTCTATAGATGCAAATTTTTCTGATATTTTTTTTCGAAAGAAATCCCTTGTATGTTCTGAATAGCTCATGTTCGGAATTTACAGTATCGGATTCGGAAAATATTTTAAACGATAGTATATTTTCTGATAAATACCTCTCCCCTAACGTCGAAAAATGAGCCAAATATCATATATAGGAATGAATTCGGAATTTTATTCTTCTAGTAAAAAGTATCTATAATTTTATGCAATCTGTTTTTAATTTTTATAGACGCAAATTTTTTTGATATTTGTTTTCGAAAGAAATCCCTTGTCTGTTCTGAATAGCTCATGTTCGGAATTTACAGTATCGGATTCGGAAAATATTTTAAACGATAGTATATTTTCTGAGAAAATACCCATCTAATATTTTTCCATTCCGATAAAATACCTCCCCCCTATTTCATTTAATTCAATCACTTCCGCCCAAAACAAAAAATACACAGCGCAACGGTACTAATAATTCTTACATGCATAATATGCATATTCACAGCGATACGCAAATTGCAACCCTATAAATCCGGTGAGCGTCAGCCGCGTCTTCTCGGAATCTCGAAAATCCCGTAGGTCATGCTCTCTCCCTCTCTGCCCCCCTCCCCTTTGCCACTCTCATTGTGTCCCCTCTCGCGATTTTCGCTCTGCTCATCATCAACCTCACTACTCGCTCTCAACTCAGTAAATTTTAAACCGGTTCGCGGAAAAAATACTCTCTTTCTCCGGTTTCTCTCTCTCTCTCTCTCTTTCTCTCTCTCTTGCGCTTCGATCATCGCATTATACAGAACGGATTTTCAATTTACGAGCGCCCGAGGCGTTACACCGTGTCCCGCGCGCTCACCGCACAGACGACGGCGCCGTGAATAAAAATGCTGCCGCCGCGCGGCGTATATACACGCGCGCACGCGGGGCAAGAAAAGAGAGCCGGCGCGGTGGAAAAAAAGCCGGCTAAATCCTGGAAGAGCGGATAACTTGGCCGCGTGTTAAATTGCAACAATGCAGCGAGCGAGCTCGCGAGCAATGCACGCACATGTATATATACGCCCGGGAGATCCGTCCGCGCGATATTACGCCTGCCTTACGTGTGTGTGTGTGCGTGTGTGAGGCAGCAGCTCTCGAGGGTGATAATGTATTCCAGGTCCGCCCCGGAGTGCCGGCGCTGGTCGGGAGGGGGGAGAGAGAAGGCGAGAGTCGGAGAAAACGGGCCGGGTCGCACGCAATAGGCATTGTAACAGATGTTAATTATCCCTTCTGCGAGTGTATGCGTGTGTGTGTCTGTATGTACGTGTAATATGTATACAGTATGGAAGGCAAGAGAGGGAGAGTATATCCATCGGCCATCCCCGCGACTTTGGCATGCGCCATTGCTATACGGCTGTGCATGCATACGCGCGTCTGTGTGTCTGTTCGTGAGCGATAAAGCAATTCCACGCGTCACTTCGGCCAGACTTATTGCGCGAGTGGCGCATATACTGCAAAAGAGGAGCGCTTCTCTTTTCGGTGCGGCGCTCGAGTCGAGGAAGTGGAAAAGGGTTGGGCTAGATGCGCGCATCGTTGCTGCGTGGAAAAGAAACGAGTCGAGCGTTGATTAAGTTGTTTGCCGGTGTCTTATTGTCTCTCGAGTGCTGCGCGTAAATAATGCTATGCGAGGTTTTGCGATGGTTTATTATTGTATGAGAAAAGAGTGTTTCCCGAGCTGCCTGTTCACCCTCTTTCTTTAATTTAATGCTTTACGATGAGCACGGTTATATACTTTTTTTTAACTGCACTTTTTATTTGGCCGAGACTTCGTATATCTCAAAGCGAGAGATCAATATATACATTTCTGAAAACTTGTAATTTCTGTTCGCCTCGACGTATAAATCCGGCCGCAGTCTTCCCCAGTATATTAAAGATAAGTAACGCGGCAAACTACGTGCCCGAAAATACAGCTCTCGCCGAGATCCCCCCAATAAATCCGCGAAAGTATAATTTTTACAGCCGTTAATTTCTCCGATCCGTCCGAAAAATCACGCGACGCAGTCGCTCAGACCAGCGAGCGCGCAACCAAACCCCATCGGATCCCATAAAAAGCCTCGTCCTCACTTTACTCTTCCACCTCCTCCCCTTCCCCCTCCTACCGCTCGAAAAATAAATATGAAAAATTCCCATCCGGAGAAATTGATAAAGGCGCCGGGCGATCGTAAATCGGCGCCCGCTTTTTTCCCCCGAAAACGCGCAGAAATATTTCTCGAGTGGCTCTTCGCGGAACAGGCAGGCGAGCGCGTGCGCATGCTCTTCGCTCTCGATGTTATCAAATTTTTTTATCGGCGCCCGCCACTCGTTTCTTCGCTCCCTCTCCCTCGTACGTCTTTCGCGCGACGAGTGCAGTGGCGGTATAGTGTGCAGAAGCGGCAGCAGCAGCAGCTTCTTTAAGGGGGGAAATGAATGACTCGTGAAATTCCCCGCGAGCGGCGAGCCTGAGCGCACGGCTATATTTTTCGGGCACGAAAAATTGTGGAATTATTGAGTGATGGAGGTGATATTTCGTGGAGTTATTTAACCGAGTCGCGTGTACACGAAAGTTTTATTAAATTAGGCGAGTTATGGCCGATAGGGTAATTGCTCGAGAAGTGAAGGGCAATATTTGAGTTTTTACATACTAATGCAGAATATGTCAGGATTAATTATTCGAGATTTTAATCGTACGTGTATGTAAGCAATCGAAAGATATGCGAGCTGTCTCGAGTCATATGTATACTCGAGCAACAATCTTCTTTATACTTATAATCGAGATTGAAAATTAAATTTACTACTTTTATCCTTACGAAAAATATCGTTGAAACTTGAAATTTTTTATTATTAAAATGTCACTTATACTCAGCGTCTCGTGTATTTTGATACCTTCATCACGAAAAGTCACAAGAATAAAAACCCCGACCGGGCCCTCGAAAAAAAAGGTCCTGAAAAACGCAGGCCCTTGCACTTCAAATTTAATTACGCTCCCACTGAATCATCGGCGAGTCATCGTGCGCGCGCGCTCTCGGATATTCCGCGCGCTTGTAATCCGGAAAGGGTTTACAAGAGGCTGCAGGCCTCGCTCTCGGAAAGAGGCGAGAAAAAAGAGAGAGAAAGAACGTTATATTCATCAAACACTCGAGAAAGAGCGATGCGCGCAGGCGCCTTTCTCCGGATAGCGTCTGTTTTACGGATGGAGAGCGAGAGATTATTCAAATTTGAGATTGAAATTTGTGGCAGTTGTGTCGGTTTTGTTTTATTTCGTTTAGATGGATTTAGCGATTTTGCGAAAATAATTATCGACGTTTTCTCGGTAAAAAGTATTAAAATTGGCATAATATATAACATCGAAGCTAGGCCGAATAAAGAGCTTTCTGTAAAATTGCGTTTTTACGATAACAACGAAACCGGTGAACAGCTCATTACCATAAGAAAGACCAATTTTCGAAAGGTTATTTATCGCTTTCGTCGGAAACACTTGAAAATATTTCCCTCGGCATGCAAACGAAGCATTAATTTTGGTTTCCACGAACGCACTGTACATCATTGCCCGCGAGTCCACCACATAACAGCTGGAGCACTTAAACTTATTTTACGATACCTATATACCGACCGTTCCATTATATTTCGAAAACGCTCGGAACTAAGTAAACACACGCACGTACCCAATAAAACTCCATAAACCTCAATTTCCACCTCAACCCTCGTCATTCCCCTACACGCAGCAACCTCGCGAAAATAAAACTCCTTTCTTCCCGCCCGAAACAACAGAAACAAAAGTGGACAGCTTTTTCGGGCGCCAAACCGGATCGAGCACCCGAGTGTATATACGTTTTATCGAAAGGGGAAGTCAATCGATCTTGGTATCCGGAGCGTCGCTCGAAAACACACAGACATACGCACACGCGTGACGCGTGCTTCTTACGCTGGCGCGTGGGTATGTGTATCGGAATCCGCGTGTTTGCTCGCGATACTTTATTCTTCGTGGGACAAAGTACAAGAGAGCGCGGAGGATTCCTCTTTTTGGGGAAGGCGATCGGTTTTCGCGAATCGGCGCGAACGAGGAAGAGAAAGAGAAGTCGTTGAATTTAAGAGGTGTGTATAAGTGGTCTGTTATTTCAAGGAAAAAAAGGTATCGTTGAATTTGAACCTTATTTTCCTTATTTTAAAAGTCGAATTGGCCATAATAATAATCACGAAAATATATAAAGCCTATCTGTGGCGGCAAAAGTGTATTCGATATTTCCACGCGTTAAAATATTAAATACACACCGCGGATCGGGAATCATAAACGGAGTGCATTTATTCAGAGGAAGTGTCGGCGAGCACGTGTTAACTGCACCGAATCGACTCGCTCCCACAAAGGAATCGTTATTCCGCACCATCAAAATATTCCACACACACAGGCCAGCATTCACGGAAGCGCGCCCTCGGCTCACGAGAAACTTCCTTACCCGCACATATCAACTTTCAAGCAACTCTTATATACACCCCGCGGGTATATTGCGCGTTTTGTACAAAAGCCAAAATTTCTGGAATTAACCTACGAGCAAACATTTACACACATAAATATTATATACACTTATACGGCTTCGAAAAAATAAAATCGCCGTCGTCGAAGAAACGAGAGACGCCACAAGTGCGTTTGTAGCATATATATACGCACATACAGAGAGAGAGAGAGAGAGAGACTCGAGTGTGTATTCGTAAGATATGGTGTGAAACGCGAGGAGGGCGCGAGATTAAAGAATGAAAAACAGAGAATTCTCGGAAGTCACTGCCGCCGTCGCCGCCGCCGCGGAGTCATAATAATATTCGTAATTTCAGGCGGATGTATGTGTGTGCGCGCGCGCACGCGGAAATATAAAATTCTTAATCCATAGAGGGCGATAAGAGGCGAATTTATTGGGAAGCGATTGCGCGTGGTATGTATGTGTGTGTAGAGGTGTCGGTTGAATGGACGCTAGAGAGAAAGAGAGAGAGAGAGAGGCTAATGTTGAACTATGGTCGAGAACGGTATGCGAGCGTGAAGCGTGAAATTCTAAGTTAGGTACTATGGGAGTTTGTCGGGTATGGAATAGTATTAGAAAATTTAGCGAGTACGAGCTTAAGTGCATGTTAATTATCCTTACAGGGGCGTGTTTACAGATAACTTCGCTGGTTTTTTGCTTCTAAGGAATATTCAAATATAACCGAGGAGCTTCTAACTAAAAATATTTATTATATTTTTACTCTTTTATGCTGATACTATATGAAAAATCTTTTTCGCTAAAATGAATTTTTGTATCTATAAAAAATCTTGTTTACATCCACATCATATCCACCAGAACAACAAACGCCGGAGCCCGGAAGAAAAAAAAAACCGGGGGGCCGACGAGCCAATACGCGCGAGATCTCCACCCGCGAGTTCAGCGCGCGGGGCGCAACAATATAATGGCGCTTGTGCTGCAAGTGACAACGCGCGCAAAAGAACCACAGCGAAATCTCGGCACTGCCGAGACAAAAGTCGAGCATACACACATACACACGACGGCGACCAACCCTCTCCTTTGTGCTTTACACACACGCCGCCTTGCGAGCGCGCGCTCTGACATTTTCCTGCATTTATTATGCAGGCGCCTCTCTCTCTCCACGCGCGCGCGACGCTTGCACTCGAAATAACGAGCAGCCGCTTGCGAAACGCGCGTGCGTTTGTTCCACTCTCCTCCTTTTTCCTATTCTTCTTCTTCGCGCCTATCCCCCCATTGTCTCTCTCTCACTCTTTCTCTCTCTCTCGTTCGCCTTCTTCTTCTCATCTAGCCGATCGTAAAACACGACTGCGCGCACGCGTGTGTGTATGCGTGTGCGTTAAAAATAGAGCACGCAGCGAAGCCACTAATCTGGTTAGGTCCACTTAGCGTAACACCGGCCATTTAGGACCTGAATGCGCTGCGACGCCCGGCGACGAGCGAGCGAGCGAAAGAGATCATGAAGAGGAGAGGCGAGATTCTCCGCGAGAGAGTTTCGCGAAATGCGCTAAAACGTCTTAATGGGCGACCGCGCGAGCGGCCTTTTTTCGACGGATCTTTTTTGCGAGGAAAGTTTGGAGCGAGAGGTAGGTGCGAGGTGTGCGAAAGAGAGAGGAGAGGAGATGTTGATTTAGTCGGATTTTTTATGGGATTTATAAGAGCGAGGGGAGTATAAGTGTGTAGGGAATTTCGGGAGAGAGAGGGAGATGGGCTGACAGGCGAGATTTCGTTCTGGTTTGGATGTAAATTTGAAAACGATTATGAAAGCCAAGAATTAGCGAGGTATCGTATTTTAATTTAATGCTCAGATGTTATTTTTTTAGGTGTAATATAATATTTTCTCATAATAAATCAAACGTATTTAATTCTATTCCCCATATGTTTATTAATATTCCCTTTGTACCTTATTCAATATCAAAATTCAGTTCTTTGACACTATACCAAAAATTAGCATAATTTCTAAATAATATTTGAAAAATCAACCCCACTCCGAAAAAAACAAGAATCTTTATTTTTCAAATGAATTTTTTACCCCTTATCCACTAATCCCTTTATTAAACGAAACCCAGTCTGCTCTCTCTCTCTCTCTCTCTCTCTCTCTCTCTCTCTCTCTCTCTCTCTCTCTCTCTCTCTCTCTCTCTCTCTCTCTCTCTCTCTCTCTCTCTCTCTCTCTCTCTCTCTCTCTCTCTCTCTCTCTCTCTCTCTCTCTCTCTCTCTCTCTCTCTCTCTCTCTCTCTCTCTCTCTCTCTCTCTCTCTTTCTCTCTCCACTAAATCCATCAAACCCCCATTTTTCACTCCCTTCCATGGCAAAAAAGAAAAAAAAAATTTACAATATCCAACTCCACCCCATCCCCGCCGTAGACAACAAACGCTCTTATACCCTCTTCGCCCGGGTTGGTTGCTTGCAAAAAAAAAAACACGAAGAACCGGCATCGAAATCTCGCTCTCTCATCTCTCCACTTCCGCGCGCCCCCTTCTTTATACATACACCCCGGCGGCGGCAGCAGCATCCCGCTTATTTGCATACGGGCATAATGGCGCTGGCAGCCGCGCGCGCCACCCTTTTACTATTAATTTCATAAAATTATTTAGCAGCAGCCGTCCCTCTCTCTCGTATTGAAATAACGGATTTTCGAAATCTCGTTCAGGGGGAGCGGTAAAAGCACGCGCGTGCGCGTTTGAAATGGCGGCAGTGCGGTGATGGTCGTAAAAAGCGAAATTATCTATGCAGCTTTCACACACACACACCCCTTGCGGCAGTCTTTTGTACGTAGCCGTGATTTTTATGTACACGCGCATGCACTTTTGACGCGGGCTTCTCGATTTTTTTCGGCGATTTATCGCGCGAGCACGCGCGCATGAATTATTTATATTCTCTCGCTAAACGAAATTTTCGTAGCTCGCGGGTTTTGCATTCTAATAAGCTGCTGCGGCGGACGGGGCGAGATGACGATGATGATGATGGAAAAAGAGTGTCGCGCGCAGGAGTAGTGTATATACGGGATTTGAAAAATGAGAAAGGGTTGCAGCGACGCGCGCGAAGTGGAGTAAATCCGTTTAATACGCCCTTTCTAGCTTGTTGAATTAGGTTTTTAAGCCGCGCGCCCTGTTATGTGTAGGAGAGAGAGAGAGAGCAGTAGCAGACGACGAGTGAGTGCGGCAGATTGCGTCTCGAAAATGCAAACACTCGGCAGATTAGGCGCGATTGACGTGAGCGTGCGTCCATTGAATGGGAATGAAAAAGATTTAACAGGCTGGATTTGAAGTCCGTGCGCTTGCTTGTTCTTGTAAATTTCAGCGTTCAATAGCGTTATTGTCTGGTGGAAAAGGGAACGTGGGATTAAATTAAATGTCATTATTGTAATAAGAATCTTGCATTTATAGAATGGCGGAAATGTTAAGCTGAAACAAAACCTTTGCGATTGGTCAAGCCCATTTAAAAGGAACCCGTGATTGGTCGACGGTAACGGTAGCTTTTCGCTTAGCCGATTGATCCAAATAAAACCTACAAAGTTTGGAATTATGAAATATTTAAACTAAAAATATAAGTCATAAATAGTATTAATGACTTAAAATTTGGTTTTGTATAATAAAAAAAGTATCAAAATTGTATCTGTAGTTAACAATGAAGGACTATGAATACTGTTCTGATTACAGTTAAATTTCTAACCTCCAAATTTTTGTATTGTAGGAATAAACTAAAATAAATACAATCCCAGTTTTAATAAAAAATATTAGATAAATTAACGGATGTTAAAAAGTAAAATAAATTTTAAATTCATAATATTTCAATATTAATTGTACAGGTATTATCAAGGGAAAGGCCAGAGCGCGCGCATCGCGCCAGTACTTGCTGGTATTTTAAAAATAATAGAATTTGAAGGTACATTTTTTTCTTAATTTTAAATAAGAATTTAAAATTATATGAGCAATTCTCTAGAACTTTTAACTTTTACAGTACTGTAACATGATTCTCAGATATTTAACTAAGTCAAGCAAATATTTATAAAATCCACTTCCAGTAACATGTTCCACTACATAGAACTCACTTTTAAACAAGAACAAGCTCAATGGGCAATCGAAAAAGGCCTAAATTTAGAGGTTTTGCCTGAGTATCTTAGGAAATTTTCATCCTTATTACATCGTTAAAAAAAGAAAAAAATTTTATAAATGCTTTACCAACTTTTTTAGGCTACTATCCCTTGTTTAGTATTCGAAAATATGTTGTCGGATTGAATGTGCCTACCTTTAAAAAAAGTGCATAGCATTATTTCTGCGACGCTGTATTTTGGTAAAAATAAAAAATAAACTTTATTTGTCGATTAAAAAAAAACTTTTGTGTTTTCTCAACTTTCTGGGGCTTAAATTACTCGTCTTGAAAAGACGAACAAAATGTGGCTTTGGTTATAAATGTGCCTGTTATGGAAAGTGAATTATGATCTACTAAAGCACACGGTGTCAATGCGCCCCTCGCCTAAAAAATTATCATTTTTTGGTGGCACACATAAACAACGGTAAATAGGCCTAATTTGAGTATTGCTCTTTTTTCTACATACATTTTCTTGAACTAATTCACGGGGTATCTAACGAAATTCGGATTTACTTAAAAAAAAATCAAAAAATAAAGTGATTGTAAGGCAGTTTTACATGCATTCACTCACGCTTATTCGTACGTGCATAAGCATACAATATTAAAAAACTATAAAAATGAGGAGCACACCTTTTTTATTGTTATTTGGGGTACATAGAACAGAAAAAAATGAGTTTTGTGAATGTGCCTCAACAATAAATTTTGAAATTTCTATTTAGCTAAAACTTAAAAGTTCCAGAGAAATACTCATACACGGAGAGAAATTTTGTAGTGAAAATTACAAATATTCGAGACAAAATTACCAGTTTCTATGGTAATGGATGGACAGACTGACAATTTCAAACTTTTTACCAAAGTGCCTTGGTAAAATTTTTTTAGTTAATTTAAATTAAAAAAATTAACTTTTTTATCCATATTGATGGATATATAGTATTTTAATATAGAAATAGAAACAGAAACAAGGATGAAAAAACATTAAACTGAAAAAAAATTTTTACGGAAGCGGGATTCGATCCGACGATCTTTGGGTTGAGAGTCCGACGTTCTACCGACTGCGCCATGGAAGCTGTTACCAACAGTCATTTGAATCGCCGTTATTACTTACTGAAAATATGTGTATTGTTTTCATTTTAACGTCGCGCACGCCTCTAGTATCAATCTTCTGAAACACAATAATGCGCAGTGCGCATGCGCGAGTATACAAATACCAGGTTATTTGGTAAAATTTATCAGTTTTCTTAGTAAAAATTCTTAGGTTACCTTGTAAAAATGACTAGACCTCAATTTTTACCAGTGTGTCTGGTAATTTTTATTCAGATAATTTGGTATTTTTTTTAAATGGTTATGGTAGTTTTTCCTGGGAAACTTATAAATTGTATTAGAAACCTTGGAATATCACGGCTTTTGACAGTCTATCCATGCGCTACCAAGGCACCTTGGTAATTTTTACTCTAAAATTTCTCTCCGTGTATAAGTCATGATAACCGTCTTAAAACAAAAATTTAGTTCTACCCGACGCTTCAATTTAATCGAATCAAAAATAAATAATCAAAAGAAAAAAGTAAATAAAACCTGTTAAATAATAAAAAAGAAAAACGTCTCATTCCTATACTTCTACCTTAACCACGGCCAACAGCTACGAAAACCGCAAGGAGCAGAAAACCCTTCTTCTTCCCTCTCTCTTTCCAACAGGGCATTCAGAGTCGCTCTCGGCTGGCCTCAGCGGCGCCTGGCGATCGATGTAATTAGGCGTCCGCCGTCGCCGCCTCCGCCGCAGCCGCGAAGAAACGGACTGTATAGCCTCGCCTTCGCGCACAATCGACTCGTCCTTTCGTGCCTTCCCGCCATACCGCGCGGGGGTTTCCGAAGTAATTAAAGCAGCCTCTCTCTCTCTACGCTATGGGCGCATGCGTCGCGGGTAATTAATTAATCGGCCCGACGTCGAGGATTCCCTCCTTCGTATATACATGTATATACAGACGCACAGGTCTGATTTCTTTTTGGAGATCCTTTTGTTTATTGAGCGCGCAGGCTTATGGTTTCTTTATTGCGTGCGCGGAGGGCAGGTACGGGTTCATTTTTCACGCGCGTGCGGGGCTATTTTTCGAGAGCTAGGGAATATATGCGCTCGCGTGCGCCCCGAGCTGCCTCGGGATGCGCCGTGGCATTGTTTATGGGGAGCGGAGAGTGAGAGAGAGAGGTTGATTGTTCGAAAGAGGGAGGAAAGATACAGATTTTAGGTTCGCGGAGTCGTTTTGGAAAGGAGTTATGAATGCCTCGATTGTAATTTTCTTGCTGTGTTATATATTTCTGAGCTCTTTCGCTCTGGCTCGCGGATGATTTAGAATTCTAGTGATTTTTTTTTGTAGATGTCTTGCGGAAAAATTTTGTTTGAAATACAAAAGTCAGCTGGTTATTTTTCGTAAAATTCAAGATTGTCCATTTCACAAATTCTTGATGATAAGAGTTTCTTCAAACGATTCTAGCCTCTGGCAAGCATCGGTACGATTGACTGGTTTTCCAATAAGACCAAGAAGATAAGGGCTAAGATATCACCCCATAAAACTTTTAATCTACACAACACCCCTGTCTCAACAACCAATCACAGTCGAGCAACAATACTCACAACAAAACTTACCGATCCTCAACCATACGTATATACACATAAGCCGAAGAAAGAGAGAAAGCCCAAGCGAGCGAGGAAGCGAGAGAGGAAGAAAGAGTAACAGCACGGCAAGCTGTGAGGCATTAAACCTCCCGAGATTTATAGTACTATACGTACCATCGTATATACACACACATCCACTCTCTCTCTCCTCGTCGCGCGTGCGGTGTTAGTGACCCGCACCGATACGCTACTCCGGATACTGGTTCGATTCGCAGGCGACGAAAAAAAAAGAAGCAAGAGAGAGAAGCTGCTCGCAGCAACGTATATGTGTATACACATACACACATACAGAGCGCAACAATGCGCCGCGACTTTTTGCGCGTCTCTCTTTTTTTGGGGCGAGAGAGGTATAAGGAAGGATTTTTGACAATGAGGCTCTCTCTCTCGGGGGGTACACGCCGCGCTGGTTGATATATGTGCGCGGTGAAGTTTTTAATTTAAGAGTGACACTCAGACTGGTCATAACGTGTGTACGAGGTTTAGTATATTTGAAATAAAATTTTGTCGGTTATTACTGTTAATAAATCGAAAATGTAACCTTACGGTCGCCTTCGGGTACATTGCCGAACCGCTTGGTCCCTTTGAACTCACCTGAAACACAAAAAACAAACAAATTGTCAATAAAAAGACTACTTGCCAAAGGATACATAATAACGAACCATTCACAAACTCAATCAATAAAAAAGAAACTAGACCACCGCGCATCCATACTCAGCGGTAAGTACTTACACACGCCGCTCGCGCATCTCAATTTTCCCAAGCCCCCATCCGCTCGCTCTCTCATCTCTTCCACAATGACCGTACACGCGCGTGGAAATCCCGGGCGCTCAAGTTTCCTCCTCCCCGATCATTATACCCATGCACAGAGCTTTCTCTCCCACAGCGACGACGCACGTCGTCGCGCGCAATATTCCGGAGCGCAATTAGCCTAAACGCTCACGCTCGCGCGCCCGCTTTTCGTCCCAAACAACCACCTTTCGCTTCCGCGAGACTTTTTCAATTATACCCGCGCGTGTGATTATTGCCCGGGGGAGGGAGGGCGGCCGATATGCGACGTGCTGCAGCGCTTTCGAAAGGCTCGTGGGGATATTCTTAATTAACGCGTGTGTGCTTTATAGGTTTTTTTTTTTATTTGGGGAGAGAGGTGGTGAGGTTTTCCGAGAGCCGCGATCAGGCGGTTTTAACGATCTAATAAAGAAATGCCTATGAATGTATAATGTGGGATTGTGGCTATTAATGCCGCTGTTTATGGCGTTTGCGCCCGCTTTTTGCCCCGGGGAATTTCTCGCATCGGCCGATTTTTCATCCCATTCGGATTTTCTTTTATGGATTAATGATGGTAACAACGTTAATTACACACCGTAAAGTCAATTAATGATCGCTCGCTAATCGTATCTTATACGTCCGAGTTAATAAACCGAGAGTAGGTATTAACGTTTGATAATAGAATTTTCATGAAATTAAAATATCATGCAAAAGAAATAATTGAAATCAAGGAATTAATCGACAACCGCTAAGAAGAAAAAGAAGAAACATCGGTCGCACAATCATCCGATCACTGTATTCAAATTCCCGTACCTCGCAATCAAAACACGTTATCGCTCCATCCGTCTCTTCTTCCTACATCTCGGAGGGCAAATTACTTAACTTCCTCCGGTCTCTGTTCCTCTTCACTCCTCAAATCATTAATTGAAAACTCGAACGCACACGCATACGCATCGCCCATCAACGCGGAGAACCCCAAAAATAAAACTCTAAGCTACACACCTCCGCTGCACACATCGTTTGCCTTCAACAGGAACGAGAAAAAAGAGAAGCACACGGGGGATCGAAAATACGGCCTAAGCGCATGCGCTCGGAGAATAAATTTCGCCGAGAGAGCCCTGCGCGCACGCACACATGTGTATATGCATTCCGCGAAGGCGCGTCCTTCGCCCGGGGGACGGATGATGAAAAATGAGCCGGCGGAATTGCATAAATTTGGCCGGAAATTCGTCGGGCTGATGCAGCAGTAGCAGCGCTGACAAAACGAGAATGCAAGAGAAAGGGAGAGGGGAGAAAGGGATTCCGCGAAACAGAGAAAAATCTGGCTCGAGGGGGAGATAATGCGAAGATGCATGCATATGTGCGCGGGAGTGTGCCTCTGAATTTTGCCAAATTGCCGCCGTGGGAGTCTAAATTAAGAAGCAGCGAGGAGTGCAGACGAGGAGGATGCACTCATACGAGGGTGCAGTAGTGCCGGTGCAGTGCACTTTGAATTAAGAAAGAGTTTAACGAAACTTTTATATAGTTTTTCGTGATCTTTAAATGTTATTACAAACGAATGTACCATTAGAAATTGTTTGTTTTACCATTTTTCTTTTTCTCCAATTCGCAAGACCCAAGCCTCGATTATACCAGCACCGAGCCTCGTAAATCACGCGCGACGCGGCTTCTAGTATTCAGCGCGTCTTACGCCTTTGCGGAAGATAAGCGCGAGAACGGCGAGCAAAAGGGACGACGAGGACGAAGGAGTAACGAAAAAAAGAAGGAAGCGATCGCCTCTCTCTCTCTCTCGCATATAAGCGCCACGGTGGGTTAATGAGGTATTTCGGTGGCCGCGCAGGGGCCTCTTATTTTTTCCCCTCTCTCTCTTCTCCTCCCATTCGCTGACAAATCGCCCTCTTACCCGGCCACTTTACTTTGAATATCGCGCGAATTAGCGCGACCGCGTGCACTTTTATCGCGGGCTTGCATGCGCGCTTTTCGGCGCGAAAATTTACGAGATTCCGTAACAAAGGCTCGCGCGGGTTATAAAAGGACTGGCTTCTGCGCTGTTTCGCGGAAACGAGGCGACGAGATATATATTATAATGAAGGGAGGCGTGCGTGTATGTGACGAGGGCCGAAAATTTTCGATGTTTTTGCAATTAAGGAGAAGGGGTGATGATTGATGCCTCTGTCACGCTCGCCTCGTAAATCGTATGCTAATGCTTTAAAAAAAACGAGGGAGAGAAGCGTACGTGTGTGTATGGGGAGGTTATATAGGATCAACGTGAACTGCGAGCGTAGATTAGTCAAATACGCGCGCCCGCGCTAACGAAATGTCAATTGACGTGCGCGTTTGGCGAGGGCTATTATGGTTTCCATTACTGGTGTGTCGGGTTGCAACGGCTCGCGTACAGGCTGATCTACACATCTGCAGCTTTCCCCGAATTAAATAAAAGGCTTTTATTGGGCGGCATTCAAATTCGTTAAGGGAAAGAAAGCGTCGATATTATATGAGTGTACATAAGCATTGTGAGTAATGAATTAATCGATCGGTTGATTATATTGGGTTTAATAAGAACCCGATATAACTAGTCTGAATATAAAATATGAGTCCTTTTTATTTCTTTCATTTGTTTCAAGTGCGCGATTATATTTTTAAACAGGAGAGCGCAGATGACGATGCTTCGATTAACAATGCCGCGTAGATTAATATATTTTTCATTGAAATAACCAGATCGAAACGCCACGTGCGTGCCAGATCGAGGTAACAGCCTCTGCCTCGAAAATCGGCCGAGTGCAAAGTGCATCGCGCCTCGAGTCGTGTGACGGCGGGGAGAAGGAGACTCGGTCGGAGAGCAAAGGAGCGGAGAGCGAAGGAGGGAGAGAAAAAAGGAGCGAGAGCGGAATGATGAATCGTTTCTATTAAAATACTTTTTCGACGGGGAATACGGAATAGGCAGGAGAGAGAGAGAGAAAGAGAAGGAATCGCGAATGGATTTATTTACATATTTTCAATCTGGATTAAGAGGTATAAGGGAGTTAAGCAGATCTCCCGGTTTTCTGAGAATTTCGACTGATGCTGTACGCCGAGATAGCCGATTTTGTCGGGGGATTTGATATTTTGGCGGAGATAGCTCGTGTCATTGTATGTAGGTCGCGATGTAGCTCTGGATAGTCTTCACTAGTAAAAATTGTCTTTAAAATTAAGAGGCAAATCTCTTACATTAATGCAAATGATATACAACTAAGGCTCCACGAGAAAAAAAAAACATACACGAATTTCTCAGAATCAAATATATCGATCATAACCAAAACAACGCTCTTGTATACCGAGCTTAACATAAACGGCGACGAACGCGTCCGGCTCATCGCAATGATTCACTCTCGGGCCGATGATAATAAACCTTGCTTATACATACTAACCTCTCCGTATAGCAGCGGCGCAAAAAACGATGAAATTCTAATCAGCCTCGAGTCCCCCGACGACGTCGCGCTAATAGACTATAGCTCGCCGCGTTCGCGTATACACGCATATAACACACTATAGCAGTGGCACTTAGGATTCACTTCCCCGTGTGATTAATTGGCTCTCATTAACATCTCGCGCTCGCGCCAAAGTCGCGCGAATACTACGACTTTTCGAGAGTGAGAGAGAGAGAGGGAGGGAGACGGATGGATGCGCGCGGATCGCATAAATCACTTTTCGCACAGCGAGAGAGAGAGGGGTATTGTTATTTCCATCGGAGAGGTTATTGTTTTACTTTACGCGCGGTTTAGCCCGGCCGTATGTGTGCAGATCGCTCGAGATTCCTTTGTTTTGAGGAGATGCTTTTTTTTGGGTGAGGGGGAGGGCCGGTCTAATTTAGAGGCGAGAGTATGTAAAGGCCTTTCGGATTAATTAAGAGACGAGGTTGTTTGAGGTTGTCTCGCGCGGGTTTGCCGCGGAACACGTGTGTCTTTTTTTATAGGGGAGGGACAAAAAGGTTAGCATCGCGAATATACATCTGTAATCTAAAATTACAATTACGAAACGAAAAAGAAATCTGATTCGTAAATAAGTCATAGCCGAGCGGACTTTTACAATCGAGAGACTGCGCGGAATAACTCTGAGGCCGGAGCCTACAATGCGCCAATTATTAGATCAGGCCTAATCGTGTATAAGGTAAAGTAGGTAGTAGTGGGACAGTTTTGACCATACTTTTTTATAATCTTTTCTATTGCCAAAACTAAGCACAATACATAAAAACTAATTACCTCAGCAGGTAGCTCGTGTCTCAAGGTTTATTTTAAGAAAAAAAGTTCCTTTCTTCCGTTGTTGGTGTATTAAAAGAATCTCATTAAAAGAAAATAACTATCGACTAGTGTAGTGGGACATGGTAACTTATTTATGACCGGTAGTGGGACGCCCATTTGACGCAGTAGTGGGACAATACTTTTTAAATGTGTCCCACTACTACGATATGGGAATTAAGAGGTACCTATAGTGGGATAAAGTTTTCGCTATGCGTACAGCTCAAACATAACCTCAAAAAGCTTGAATCTTGTTATACATTAGTTTAAGAAGTAAATCAACACAATAATGAAGTGACTACGTAGCTAACATCATAAAGAATACTAATGAAGTAATGCTTTTATCACCTTAACCGTTCATCGTAGTTTTTTACTGCTGTCCCACTTCTGGTCCCACAATAGGTTTTGTCCCAGTACTGCCTCCTTTACCTTATATAAATACTATAACCTAAGTAACACTGCTGCCACCCGAATCCACGAAAAGCAGCAAGAAGTAGCCGCATGCATCACCGCGCACAAAGCGAGCGCTCGCTGCAGTGATGAATGAACCCGCGGGCTATCATATCGAGCGTTGCAGCTATTACCATAGTTCCCGCGCCCAAATATAACGAATTTAAAAGAAATCCAATACACAAGCGCGCCCGAGAAAGAGAGAGAGACGAGAATTCCATCGGAGAGATCTTATCCCCCGGACTCCCGAGAGTCCATTAATCACATCGTGTCTCCGTCTCTCGCTCCTCCTCTCTTCTTGGTTCTTTGTTAAAGCCGCGATGGAGGAAGAGGTGGAGGCAGAAGTGGGGGAGTTTCATTTGTCACTTATTAGCCTGGCGCTGAGCGAAATTTACGCGCGCCCGCGCAATCGCCCGCTTGTACATAATGTGGAAAGGTATGTCGCGTTGTTGCGCAAACGGGGGTTCA
Source organism: Torymus aiolomorphi (assembly GCA_036365515.1). Taxonomy (NCBI): domain Eukaryota; kingdom Metazoa; phylum Arthropoda; class Insecta; order Hymenoptera; family Torymidae; genus Torymus; species Torymus aiolomorphi. Next base: position 160,942,261 of record CM070876.1, on the reverse strand, counting down.
TACGTTGTTTTTACGAATTTTTCTTTTCTTTTTTGGGTAATGGAATTTTGGGGCGTGATCTGTTTTTTTTTTTTCAAAACGTAATTTTTCGATCAATTTTATTTCACATTTTAGTGTATTTTTATATTAATTTTATTTCAAACTTTAGTGTATTTTTATATTAATTTTATTTCAAACTTTGATCGTGCATTTATCGAAACTAGCGTAATATGAAATACAATTATTCCAAAAATTTAGTTTTTTGATTAAAATTTAATTCACCCTGTACTATACGTTGTCCAACGTCCATTTATTAAACCTGAACCCCAATTTTTTATCTATCAAAAATAAAGTATACAAAAATAATCCCAATAAATTAAAAAAAAAACAAAAAAAAAAAAAAAAAAAAACAGAGTTTTCTCATCTATCGCATTAGTACATAATTCTTCAAACGTTCGGATCGAGGCCCTGACGCCGATGGCAAAAAGAGCGACGAAATTCCAGCGACCTAAACGCGCACCCCACCCATATAACCACGCGGGCGCTCGGGCGGCCCTTCAAACGCGCGCGCGGAGAGAACCCGCCTCATATAAGACCGCATTGCTCGGGTCCCGCGTGCGCGCGCACGCCGAAAAAACGAGCAAACCGGCTCGCAAAGACAAAGGCTCTCGGGGAGAGATAAAGAAAGGTGTATATGTATGTATGTATGTACAGGATATATACACACAGGGGGTAGCGACTGTATGGAGGATACGCGGCCGACATGCCAACGCCGTAATTATACGTGTGTCCTGTCCTGTACCCAAGCAAACGTGATCAAACGCGACGGGCGCATTTGCAAAATATCAATAAGCTTCGCTCGATTTCGCGCATGCGCTGATTGTTAAGACGAGAGAGAGAGTGTGAGAGCTGCTTTTTCTTTTATATACACTTATACTTATGCGCGAAATTCCGGTGTCGATGAACCTATACGCGCCGGAGCTATATGCTACTGCCGATTTCGCGAGAAATCATTTTCGTTGCAAAATGCGCTTGGCGAATTTCGACTCTCTTTTTGTTTTGCCTTTTTTCCTGTAAGCGTTTGGAGACAGAGTGAGAGGAATGTGCCGCGCGGCGCGGTGAAGTTGTAGCGCGAATTTTAAGTTTTGAAGTTGACGTTGATGGATACTTTTCGTAGCGTTTGTTTTTGCATGTTTATCGCGCGCTCTCATCTCGTAGGAGATTTAAAAGGCGCGTATATACAGCGCACACTGTGCTGCCGGTGTAAAGTTTTATATGGTTATTTATAACGCTAATAGCGGAGTGTGTTCTGGTCATCATTTAGGTGACAAATCGTTTACTAGTCGAAACACCCATTTTAAGGTACACCGAGAGAAGAATATTGTTACTGTTAACATATTTATCTATTTGAAATACAACTATTTGACATGTTTAAGGATAAAATGTGATATTGTAATAGTTACAATATCTATATTAACTAATAGACATATTCAGATTTGAAAGTAGCTGATGGTAGAAGTTCTTGTAAATTGTAGTTTTTGAATCTAATAGCCAATTTTCTACTAAGATGATGTTGTTATATAACAAAAACGTTTAAAATAAAAACTCTATTTAGTTTTTTACTTCAACGATTCGGACATTTTTATTGTTTATGTCCCTCATCAGGATAAACAATAAAAATGTCCGAAGCGTTGGAATAAAAAAATAAATGATATTTTTATTTCAAACGTTTTTGTTATAAAACAACATCATCCTGGTAAACAATTGGCCATTAGATTAAAAAACTACTATAATAAGCATATTGTAACTATTACAATATCAACGTTCTCAGGTAACATATTGAAATTGTTCACGAGAACATGGTAACTTAACATGGTTGTTAACATGGCATTATAACTGTTACAATGCCGATATTTGGTCATATTTAAACATACGCATGTTAACAGTTACAATGCGATGTTAACAGTAAACAAATCCTTTTCTCAGTGTAGTTATACGTAAGTCAAAACATCAATGTCCGACATTTGACCAACGTGGTATAAATGTGTAACAAAGTTTTCTATCTAAATAAATGTTTATGCGTATGTTTATTATTATTAAGTAGTAGTAGTAACTATAATTGGTCTAGTTACAACCATTGGACCTATTTGTTTGAAAATAAAATTACATTAATTTCAAAATTTCGGCTAATAACCTCATACTTCCAATGATCATAACTTTTGAACTAAACGATAAATCTTTTTCAATTTAAAATATCTGGTTCTTCAATATTTGAACTAGTTTAGCTCCAAGTTTCAATGTTTTTTCGAATCTAATTAATTTACAGCGATGGATTTTATGTCATATTAACGATGTTTTTTTGTCAACGTCGTTAACCGCAATGCTATAAGTATGCAAAAAAGTTCGAAGTTTGAACGAGTATATCTCAGAAAGTAAACGGCAAATCGCTCTCAAATTTGAAAGTTATACCTACCACTATCTAAATTAATTATTATAATAAACTACCTTAATATTGAGAAACTTGGGTGGATGACAATGTATAATATTATGAAATTCTTTACAATTATCGTCACAACAATATAACGCTCGGAAAAATGCTCTTTATTATGACACACTTAATTACCCCCACCGTCCTGCCTTGCTAATAAAAATCTCCAACTGCACGATCCCGATCGCGAATCAACGCACACACACACACACATACACGGCGAACCGGACGTCACCCCAATCAATAACGCTCGATTAAACGGGCGTGTGTGTGTGTGTGTGCGCGTTAGTTGCCGCAACGCAGAAAGATAGAGGCAAACGTTATACGCGTATATAAATATACGCGATATTACGGCGACATCGGCTTTTCCGATTGCTTAGATAGCACTCGTACGTATACGCACACATCCGCACGTCGAAAAAGAAAGGAGTACTTATAAGCGGGAGAGAGGGAGGGAGGGAGAGGGAAAGAGAGACGAGACGCGCGAGCGGAGTAGGCGTCTGAAATAGCTTTAGACTCGGCTACGGGTCATTTCGCTCGCGCTCGCGCGCATGCGCGCAACGTATGATTAAACATTATCGCGATAACGGGTAATTGCACGGTTTCAGGGACCATTATGTGTAAATTTCATTGCCCCGCTCGCTCTTTCCCTCTCTCTCTCTCTCTCTCTCTCTCTCTCTCTCTCTCTCTCTCTCTCTCTCTCTCCCTCTCCCTCTCTCCCTCTGCGTTTCGCATTTCTTATTCATTGTTCAAGAATTCCCGATGTCTGAAATTATAATGTATTAATTTCCACACGCGCTGGCTCGCGCGCGCGCGCTCGCGCTTTCATTTGTACGTACGTATATATACAGTGCAAGAAACTCGCGCCGAAATTACACATCACGTATACGGACGCGTACCTATATACGTTTGAGGGATATTACGGGGTAAAAAGCGATGATTACGAGGAGCATACGCTACACTCGGCTTTTGTCTCTGTGGGGACGACGAGAGCGTATATATACATAAGTATGGCGGAATTTTATGGGCGATGTTTGCAGTGCGCGCGTACGTGGGCCGCGCGCGCGAGAAAGCGAGGACGTAGTGTCTCCGCGTGTGTGTGACGTCTTCGTTGGAATGGAATAGGTATATAATGGAAAGCTTTCGCGAGATGCGGGTTTGATAGCGGCAATTTTGCGAGAGTGATACTTTTGGTTTCTTTGAATTGTTTTGGGATTATATTGTTTATTTTCGATGGTTTTGTAATGTGGGAGTCACGTATTCAAGGATACGTCGTCATGGTCACGAATGCATTTACCACTTTATATAGTAATACCAATATTTCAATCAACTTTCAATATACTTATAGTATTAATTACATTATAGAAGTTGTAAATGTATTCTGAATTCCTACGCAAATTTATTCGATAACAAGAAACTCATAAATTCTTACAATACCATAAAATTATTAATCAGTATCACACTTAGTATATATACCCATCCAACTTTTCTAATCCCCTCTCCGTTCTCCAACGCCTCCCCTGACGTCAAACCTCCTCCACTATATACCATCGAATCTTTTCCTCGGCTATAAAAAAAGACTGCGCGCGCTCGCTTACGCTCACAACACGCACACACTTATATTACGCTAGAATATAGTGAGAGACGGCCTGCCAATTATACCGAGGCGAACGAGCGCCGGTTAATAAACATCGCAAGCTCTCCGCACGCGGCTCGCCAAAAAAGGCAATCGCGCACCCGCGAGAGAGAGAGAGAGAGAGAGACAATGGGACAACGAAAAAGGCGCGAAATCCAGAATATGTCGTGTGTATGTGTGTATTGCGAAGGTGGGACACGTGCGACGCGCGTCTCGCGCAAATAAATTATCGCAGCCGGCGGCTACCGTGCGACGAGTATATTGACGGCTTTGATACGTGGAATGGGGAAATGAAGGCGAGTCGCGTGTGTGCATGTGTGTGTGTTTGTGTAGAGCGGAGGTGATTGGTTATGATGTGTGGAGTTAACGCGCGTGCGTATGGAAAAAGATTTCTAATGTTGCGCGAATGGCGCTGATTAAAATTTTAGATCAACGCGCGCGCGGTTAGTGCCGCTGATGTACGATGACTTTAAAGTGCGCTTTTAAAAATTCTCTCTGAAATCATTATTTCGCGGCTATATATCTCTCTGCCTTTTATAAAAGCGCGGTATTCTATTAATTCGTGTTCGATACAAATTAATATATTTAAACGAATATATTTCGTAATACAAATATATTATCACGAAGCATTAATTAAAAGAAAAATATTTCCCCAACAATCAACGTATAATTGAAGTCGCACTCGGCGACGACAAATTCATTTAGATTGATATTTAAATGCCGTCACATATCGCATACATATATCCTCGTCCTTCGAAAAATGACGGACGGACGTGCGCGCTTATAGTACGAACCTTGACTCGCTAACACATTCACGGAATGTGCTGTATACCTCGCGCACGCGCTAAATATACGTATTACACCTTTATGACGACGGTATCGGCCGGCCGTCCAAAGACCCCGAAACAATGCACTTCTATATTTAGCGCGCGGTAGCTCCCCTCACTCCCTCCCTTCCTTCCTGAACTCCGAAAAAATTACAAAACCAAATGCGCGAAGCTACGGCCGCGCCGTGACGAATCTATCGGGAATAATTAGCTCCTGCTGTATGTAAGGACCATACGACGACGACGACGACGAAAAAAAGTAGAGAGAGAGTGTGTGTGAGATCGTTCGGCCATTAATCATCCGTATCGCTCGCAAGAGAGGGTTAGACGCGTTTTCCCCCTTTTACAGCAATCTTTTTCGGCGAGCGCGCGTGACTTTGACCGATAGCTCGCAGCGTGGCCGGCGCGCGCGCGTTATCTTAATGCATGTGAAAACGCGGGAATAATTTTCGAGTATTATACACGTATATGTATATATGTGAAAAAGAAAAAGGCAGAAAAGCGGCAAGATTCGCAGCGGGACCTCGATCGGAGTATCACGTGGATTGTTGTTTTTGCGATTGCTATCTCGTACGGGGGTGGGCTACGGTGTTTTTTTACGTGTTTGTACAAACGGTTTTTGTATTGGGAAAAATCGGCCGGCGGTGCGGTCGGATGATAGATCGGTTCGCGGGGCTGACGGGTGTGCTGTTATTATAGAGGCAGATCTCGGTGCGATAGGCAGTGGTAGCGGCTTGAGAATGCAGAGGAATGTGGCCGATCATGAATAATGAAGATATGTGTGGACGAAGAGGAGATGTAAATTAAAGGCGGAGGGGGAGAGTTTTGTTCTTGAGAAAAAGTAATCGAAGATTGCGGTATCACGAAAACTATATCGACTTGGAAGCACAATGGCATACTTCGGTGTATATCTTCCAGTTCACCGAAAATTTCCCACCGCACATTCCACTCCGCGCGCCATCATCAATTAACTCTCTCTCTCTTTCTCTTTCTAGCATCTCAAAGCGCGCGACCGATCCCGTATACCATACTCTCGTTCGGCAAATTAATACCGCATTAGCATCGAGAGGCGCGCGCGCTCGCGCATGCGTTAGCTGACGCATAGAAAGGGCATAAAACGCAGCCTAAGAGACATTATTATACATCACATGCACACATTCTCTCTCTCTCTCTCTCTCTCTCGGCTCTCGTGTGTACGCGCCTATGACAAACGAGCGGCGCGCCCCCAAAATGTCACTCAGCCGTCCGCTCCACGAGAGCCACATTCCACATTATGCCTCACCTGATTTCCGACCGTGTGTATAGCGCGCAACCCAGAGAGAGAGAAGAAGGATGATGCGAGCGAGAGGTGAAGGAAAAGAGGCGAGTTTTTCGAGAGATTTTCGAGAGGCGCCTAATGGTCGGGGGGTCATTATACATACGGGGATTCCTGCGGCGTTCGCGCGCTCTAGCTCGTCTCCCTTTACCGATCGTATAGTAGTATAGTGATCGAACGGAGGTCAGAATTAACGAGTGAGTGTATAGGAATAATATACCTTCTTTTTGTTTTTTATGCTTTCGTGTGCTTCGTTGTATACGATTGCAGAGTATAGAGGAAAATGTGAGCGATCAGCGATCGGCTATAAGAAGGAAAATTAATGAAAACTTGTAAATTCAATTGAAGCGAAATTCTGTAATTTATCGCGCGGAACGCGCCGCGTCGTGAGGTTGTAGTAAGCCGAGCTCGACGCGAGCGGATATATAAGAGAGGCGAGAGAAAGAGAAAATAATAATAAAGCCGGGCGCGCGCGACCGCGAGATTTCATTTTAACCGGTTTCACCTAACAGCTGCCTCTTAGCATCAAATTCTCGGGCAAATTCAATTTTTCAACAACGAGGCACACAACGTTGGTTTCTCGCGCCGCGCCGCGAGAATATTTGCTTGGTTCTTTTTTTTCTTTTCGTCGACAGCGTGATTCGTGAAGTAGTAGTACAGGCATTTTTTATCTCATTTTCGAGAAAAATTGCCGTGAAATCCGTGATGGACGTGTGTGCGTACAGCGAGGTAGAAAAATTACCGTGAAGTAGGAAATTGACGTTGATACCGTAAATCCTCTCATAAAAATTGTTATATACCATCCAGTGGCCGTTGATGATCGTTTCCGTTTATGTTCATAACGTCGCCGAGTAATGCGCTCCTTCTATAAGCGATTTTCCTCTCGAACGCCTAATGTAGCGAAAAAGCTACAAAAGACCTCTCCACAAGAATATTCGTATCACTGCCCCTCCACAAAAACCCCTAAAACCCTCGCAAAGTACAATGTATCCAGATCCTATACCCAAACGGCAGCCACTCGAGCGCCCAGCTAACAAATCCGCGCGGCGGCATTGTACAAAATCGAGAACGAAATCAATCGCCGAGGCGGATTCCATTTTAACCGGTTTGCGCACAAAAGAGTGAGATAGACGCGCGGCGACGTATATACACCAGCACACCGCGAGAGACGTTATATTGAGTCACGCGCCGAGCGCGTTCTCTCTCCCCTCTTTTCTTTCATCATTCCACCGATCGGAGAGAATCAAGACCGACAGATTAAAGCTCTCCGCGTAAGAGATGACAGGGCGGTGGAAAAAGAGGGGGAGAGAGAAGTCTGCGGTTCTCTCCGCAAGCCTTTAGAAAGTCGCCGCGGGAGGAGCAGAGGAGGAAGAGAGGCGAGAGAGAGAAAGAAAAGAGGTATATATAAAGAGTTGTGTATAAATATTAATGGAGAATGGGAGAGTGATAGCGCGATTTTCCGAAACAATGCGCCGAGGTGCGACACGCCCGAAACGTGTGTGTATGTGTATAACACTTGCGTAAATGCGAGGAATCCAGTCGCGAGAGCCTTGACGCGCAGAGCTGCTATGGGTTTTGATGAGTTATGATTGATGGATTTTATTGGCGATTGTGTATTATATGTATTGTGCGAACCGAAAAAGAGGGACCAACTGTTATTCTTTCAATTTAAATTAAATACATTTCGGTCGAGACTGAAATCTAAGCAACTAAATTTTTCCCACCACTTGACTAAAAAGTCGAAACAATTTTCGAACTCAACTCTCTTTCTTTCACTCAACATACATTTAGAAACCAGACGATATATCGGTGCACACTCGGTTCACATGCATCGCATGCATTCTGATACATGCGCCGTGTCGAAAACACAGGCCGCTTTTCCCACAAATTTTTGCAACCCGCTGCATTTAAATCGACGTCGTCGTCGTCGTCGCCGATGAGGCCAACGACCCAAGTCCGCTTAATATCCGCGAATTGTTTTTCCCATTGTCTCTTTCTCTCTTTCTCTCGCCTTTTTTCCATTGCCTTTCTTTTTTCTCTCTGTCTCTCTCCCTCCCGTCCGCGCGCTCGCTTCGTATTTTGATTATCCGGCAATTAAGATCGCCGCGGGTCGTCGCCCCGCGCTGTCAGCGCTTTCGCGCTCGCGCGACTCGTCGGCCTCCTTCTTCGATTGCCGCGAATCGATATTTATGCGCGTCGGGATTCTCCATGTGTATATATGTGTATGTGTAAGAGAGCTAGGATATATATTAATAATAAAAGATCGTGGTTTTATTCTGTTTGGGTTAGCGGTGGAAATTACAAAGTACGAAGGTCGGCACGGAGGATAGACAATGAGAGTGGGCCGCTCGCTCCGTGTGCCATTGTGTTTTCAGCGGCCGTAGAGTTCGATTGGAGCTTGCTCTTTTTTTCCTTTTTAATTTCATCGAGCGAATGTATATATCCGTTTAATACGCGAGAGAGATTATCTGCTAGGTGAATCTCGTCTGGGATTCAATTATGGCTTGAAATTAATAAAGTTTCGAGAAAAATCGTGGTTTGAATGGAACCATTTAACGGCTTTTAAAAGTGCCGGATCCTTTTGGCCGCTATGATATTGTATTGCGAGAAACGGATAAAAATCGTTGAAATTATGCGCCTTTAAGCGTACAATTTGTATAGGAACTAATTTAAATTAAAAAAAAATCTTAAATATATTCGAAAAATTAATTAATGGCTCGTAAATCGTTAAACCACCAACCAAGCAACATTTCAATAACAATAACTCAAACACACTATTCTCATTACATCACAATAATTCCAACAATGTTTCCTAAAACCTCGGCAACCTCTTTCACCACACCGAAGAGCAGTACTTTACCTGAGAAAACGCACGGAAACCCAGGCCCACGCCACTATATACACACTCGCCTTCCCTCTTCGATCGACTCTTTCTCTCTCTTACGCGTTCGTCCCTCTCTCGCTCTTTCCTCACGGGTCGCGATAAATCAACGGCGCGCGCCGCACGCGTGCCGCGGCAGCGACAGGTCACTCTTTTACGAAATATTTATGTGTATGCGCGCGTCGCTGCCGCCGCTGCCAGAGAGAAAATTTTCTATCTACTTTACGGATTTTCTCTTCCCCGGCGCCGAGAGGTTAATTCAGGTAGCGCGACGCTCGATGTAATTTATCGATCGGCTGATTGTGCGTGCGCAGGTGTCGCCGGGAATTAGGCGGGCCGCTGGGTGGTCGCCATGATTGGGGCATAAATCAGCGGACGCTTGTGTGTATATATACGGGAATCCCCGAGGTTTCGAGAGACGGTAATGGGATGTTTGGTGTGTTGTCAGAGTGGTTAGCGAGGAATTAATTTTCCTGGGTGTGGGGATTAGAAGTTATTAGGCGGTGATGAAGTTTTTGTATAATATAGAATAGTGTGATATATTAGTTATAATCGAGAATTGACATTTTTTGAGAATAAATTATTTTATCATTTGTAAGTTAACGACATTTCAGTAACAAAAGCGTGAATCGAAATGCTTACGAAAAAAAAAAGAATCTATCAATGTCCGCTATCTTGTCGCACTAATGACCGCGCGCGCGCGCAACACCGTGGAGAACAATATCTCGGCAATTCGGTGAATTCCTCTTACACGTGTCGTCGGCACAATGCTAAAGACACACGCACACACGCAACCGCTTCTCGAGATTCGCCTCTCCGCAGTCCACGGACAATTAATCAAACTGATTTACATTAATTACGTTTTATTTCCATTACGCATGTTTTCACAGCGCGGTAGCAGCGGCAGTAGCGTGCACTCGCGGTGAATTATATTGTTTTACTTGGTCAGCACCCACGACACTACACTGCTCTTCTACCCCGAAAAAAAAGGAAACAACTCAGCACCACTGTACTCATAGTCTCTCTCTCTCTCTCTCTCTCTCTCTCGTGCCCGAAATAAATCTCCAAATTCGCGTTTCAGCGGCTTTGTGGAAACGTCGGCGCGGTTAATGTCGCGCGAGACACACGAGCGGCCGCCGCGCGGAGCTATCGTAAATTTAAATTTAGCGCGCGTATATGGGAGAGAGGAGGGGAAAAGCGCGCACGCGCGCTTGCGCATTTGAATTTCAAAATGCCGCGAAATTGGCCTGAACGCGCGGGGCTTTCGCGTCATAAATTCCTCATCATCGGCGGGGGTGAAAAACTTGTCTCTCTGTGTGCCTATAGCGTCGTCTTTTCGGAAGAGAAAGAGGGATCGTCGTACTCGTGGGAATAGAGGAGAGGCGGAGGTTTCGCGAAGAGAGAGAGGAGGAAAAAAACGTGCGTTAAGTGAGTTCGAAAGGGTTTCATCTTTATTTGAGACGGACGAGACGTCGATGAGGTGGATGAGGTAAAAAGTAATTAGATTATTTTGCGGCGGTTTGTTTTTTTAAAGAGATTCAGGATTATTATTATATTATTATATATATATATATTTTTTTATCTATTAATAATCTAATAACCTCTTTAGAGGCTTGAATAAATAGCCAGGAAGAAATCCTACACTAAGCGAAGATTTGATCAACCCCGAATTAAAAATAAAAACGAAGCCAGCAGAGTGTGTACAATAATAACAATAGCATTCTTCGCCACGATCGAGAGAACATGACGACGATACACGCGAGATAACTTGCGCGGCGGGGCCGCTTGCCAATCCTCATATCGTACCCGCGTTTTCTGACGGGCGCGGATGATTTCGACCACGCGCGCGCGCTACTATAATTATCGATCTTTGCGCGCACACCGACAATGAATCATCGCTCGATTCTCTCTCTCTCTCTCTCGCTTGTTTTGGGGCCGCGCGTCTATTTTTTATTCTCTCGGCCGAGGCGGCGGCTATGCCAAAACTGGCGGTGGTCAGCTGACGGCCGAGGAAATTGCCGGCTAAAGCAAAACTTCTGGTATGCGCGTCTCGTGATTATACCTGCGGGGCATCGTGAAAGTGCGAAGTTTCGAGAGCGTTATAACGGTCTTAATTGCCACGATGTTTACTCGAGGAAATGTAGCCGAGGATTTTGGGTTTGGAAGAGAGGAGATGGACAAGAGAGTGCGCGACTGCGGTTATGTAAGGGATCGAATACGGTTATCGGTTGTTTACTCGGGTGAGAATTTTCGCGGGACGCTTAATTGCGCGTCGTTATAGGGTAAAAAATTGGAACTCGCGAGTCCGGTTTCCCCAAGGGAGGGTTTAAAATATCTTGTATATTTGTTTGTAAAATAAGGAAGATTGAAGTTTGCAAAACGAAGCATTAAATTGCAAAATGTATCTACAAACGTTAAATAAAGCTATATATATATATATCAATTGCAGAAAAATGCAAAAAAAATATTATTAATATATCACTACAAGCAAACAACCTTTAAATGAACCACACACACACGTGCGCAGCATCGCCGCGGAGAAACTAGGCCAGCAAGCCTGCCTCTCGCTCGCACACCCGAGAACTGCGGAAAAATTCAAGGGTTCCGGCCGCGCTCGCTATCTCGCCGCCTTAATTGTTCGATACACACAGGCGCTTATACATACGCCCACGCAGGCGCCCGGAAGTTGACTTCCCGCCTAATCTCGAGAATTGCCGTCGCCGGCGTCGTCTCGCAGCCGCCGAGAAGGCGAAAATGTAAGAGTTCCCGTGTGAAAGAAGGGAAGGGAAGCCGAGGCGAATCGCCGAAAACGCGATTAGCCGTCTGTGTTTGCGCTGTTTAGGTAAAAGGTGGCGGGGGATTATAGGAGGATTTGTGAGGGACTTTTTTTTTATTTTTCCGACGTTTTCAGATCGAACGGAACGGTTTAACGTTGGAAAATCAGCTTTTACGATATGCCGGAGCGCGAGTTTTTTTTTGTCGCGTGTAATGAGTGATCACACGTCAATAATAATCATACCCGACGACTCGGACGACTTTTAGCTCGTATATTAAATACTATGAATAATTCTGAAAATGTGAAAAACGAATGTGAACTCGCCTATCGCGACATTAATATTTTGCAAAAAAAAGACAGATTTAAAATGGTAATTTCCATTAACTCTCTGCTTTATGTACTACAAATTGATCGGCAGTAGCAGTAATAGCACACGCGGCGTGTATTTCAAATGCACGCGCGCATGACGTTAGACGTATTCCGCGTCTTTTTGCTTTTATTAACGGACTTTTCAAGGAAAAGTAAATCGCCTCATAACCGGAGCGCACGCGCGCAAGCTCCGTTTGCATGTTAAACAAGGAGGCTTGATAAAATGTTATCACTCGATTCAGATAATAAACGGCGGCGGTTGCAATAAAAGGCGGTACACTTTGATATCTGCGCCTTTAATTCGAGCCTTGGGAAAACACAGGCATATACACACACACACACACACACACAAACAATATATATCTACCTCGCGGAGAGAAAGAGAGCGTATTTATGATTAAAGGGGAAAATCCGTTCTTACAATGAACCCGTGACGCTTGTAAAAAAATAACGCCGTAATATATATCGCGTGATAAGGAAATGAGCGGCTTAATAGAATAAACAGATTTCGAATCGAGCTACCGAAAAGATTATTCGGCGGTTATCGTCGCTGTTTACTGCACTTATATAGTCGTATATATTTACGACGCGAGCTAACTAGAGTAATAGACAACACTCGCTATACAACTATAATAAAAATTATATATAATTCTCGTCGCATAATTCACCCAACCAAAAAAAAGCAGTCAAAACCCAGCCAAACACATGTAAGTACACACCGACAATACGGCGGATCCTCTCGCGGCTGTGTGTATTACGCGTGTCGCCTCCGCGTACGTAGGCGCGGTATATACACACGAGCGCGTGTAAATATGCGACACGACTCGCGCGCGCGAAAACACGTGTGTGTACGAGTTAAACTACTAGCCGCGCGGCAGCGGCGGCTGTCGAGAGGGGAAAGTTCTTCTCGCCTGCACGCGCGCGTATATACTACTACTATACGCGGAGACGAAAATACGAGGTGCGAGAGTGGAGCTCGTCTCGTTCGCGAGGTTTCCGCGATTGTTCGCGCGGCGATGAGGTAATTTCGAAAAGAGGGAATTGAATAATATCGCTCGTTTTGTAGGAGAATGCGAGCTGTAAGGTACACGAACGAAGTATATTAGACGAGGAAAGATGGTGTGTGAATAAGTCGAGCAATTTAAAATTATTAGTTCCATTCAGTTAACACACATTCGCACACCGAGATAAAAAACGAATAATCCTCCCAAACCAGCACCTCGTCAGCTGTTCGCTCCTCTCTCGCCCCAGGGGCGATGTGGGTTAGCCCGCGCTCTAATTATGAATTAATACCTCCGCGCGCATATAACGGTCCGAGGCGAGCGCGACACTCGCTCTTTTGTATATATGGGGCGACGACGAAACGAGAGCTGCTGTGAAGAAAACCGGTTACACTGCGGCAAGAGAGGGCATTCCGGAAGTTCCGGTTTCGCGACGAGACTTCCGTGAGTGTCGTCTGTCGCGCGTGAGGAGGGAAACAGAAGAGAGAACGAGAGAGGTTGGTTTAAGTGGCGGAAAAGTGCGCAAGAGGATCGGGGTATTAGGGAGAGGAGACGGAAAGGGATGTGCGCGGTGTGTGAGAGATTAGGTGATTAAGTGCGGCGAACTCGCGGTTTTTGAATTTTGGAATACCTTTCTTTCTTTTTTTTATAAAAAGAGAACAATATTTTGTATATGTTAAATGCCGATTTTTTCTCAAGATATGGTACAAGAATTTCTTCGAGCTCGTAAAGAAGACGAGCGATTAAGTTTCGTGTCCCTCAAAAATTGGATTTTAAATTGTGTCCGCCGTAAGTAATGTGCCGATTTTAGCGCTGCTCGGCGTCCAGTGCATATAATTTTAAAGGGTATTTGAGGCCCATAAAGTTTGTAAGAAGACCGTAATATTATTTAAAAGACTTTATAAGTGTCGCGCACTTCGCTCCGTAAAAGGTCCGCTTACAAGCATTATTTATTAAGTAACGCAAATTAATTGTTCAATAACGCGCGAATGACGTTAAAATAAGAGACGTTATCTCTTGTTCAATTTAATGTATCGTATAAATAAAAAAAAAAATCATTTTCAATAACCTAATTCGCAAGTTTAGTAGCCTTCTACGCGCGAAACACTATACACTCAATCGAGCAAATTACTTTCTTCTCTCCTAAAGTTACTTAAAAGAAAAAAAGCGAACAAATCGCATTAGGGGATTCGAGTTTCTTCTCGCCTTCGCGCCGTTCTTATTTCACCTCTTTCACGTTGCCTCAGACAGTCAAAAAATCAGCATCAAAACGCTAATACCCCGGCGAGCTACTATATATACACTAGGAGAAAAAGAAACAGGATCGTTTCCCGCCTCAGCTTTTGCCATCCTTCTCCGAGGCCTGTTTTAATCGAGAAAAGGAGAGAGGGAGGACGTGAAATATCGGCGCATGCGCAGTAATTACCCGCGGCGGAGGAGGATCTCACCGCGGAATGATTTTTGTATACGGCGATGCTAAAGGCTTGAATAATGCTCGCTCTTAATTCCGCGCTTAATCTCGTTTATTAATGCGATTCCTCATTTGTATGGAACTTCGATATCGCGGCGAGAGAAGGAGGAAAGCGAGAAGAAGCAAATGGGGTTATTAGGCGTCTTATGACTGTCAACCGGTTACGCGCTTGCTCCTCTTCCCTCGCAGTGGGGGGAGATTACGGAATTGTTAAAGGGATCCTCGGGTTACAAAAATGTCCCTGTTTTTCTTGCCTCTCTGTCTTGCTCACGAGTGTGTGTATCGAATTTCATTACACGCGTTATTTGCATGTAACACGCGAAGAAGACGGCATGAGGCACCTTCTTAATCTTTATTTATTATATTTTAAGAATTGGGAATTCCTTCCTTTGCACGACCGCGCGCCAGCCACACTGAAGACTTCAAAAAAGGCATATACACGCGGTGATTGATGAGAGATGCATTAGAATTAATAACGCCAACAAAATTCAAACTGAAATATATATTATACCGTCAATATCCAAAAATTTTCCCTAACGGCGTAAGGCTCGCCCTATTATCCTCGCGGCCAAAAATTTCAACGATTAAAATGTAATTACGCAAGATCAATATTCCCATAACCGGGCGTATAGAAAAAAAAGAACTCACGACGATCGGTGAATGATTAATCATTCCAAATAAAACAATCGAGAGGTCTCTCTCTCTCTCTCTTATCTTCTCGACGTCACGTAGCGCACGCGCGTCGACGCCGAGGCACCTCGTTTTTTTCACCCCTGTCGCCTCCCCGAGTGATTGACTTCGATCGATTGATCTTTTAATTGAAGAATCAGAAATCCGATCGATATCCACCCGTACTCGCTATATAGCGCCTTATTTACGACGACGCGGCTGCTCCTGCGTGGACGAAGAAGAGGATGAGAGGGTTGACCGATAGAAAGCTCTCTCTCTCTCTCTCTCTCTCTCTTACTCGAGATACTTTTCCCCGGCGGCTCAATTTAAACCGGTGACTCGGCGCTCTTACATGCGCGCTCGCGCGCCCCCGTGGCGAGCGAATCGGTTTTTCAAGACGCGTTTTCTCGTGCATTGTGCAGCGCCTGCGCTCCTCTCTCTCTCTCGTAGGAAATTAATATGTACTTTTTTGGCTTTTTGGGGAGGTAGGAGGTGTGCGTGCGTGTGCTATGCTCGCTCTATAATTTTCTCGAAGGAGTGGAGGATTTCGAGACTCCGAGGTGACTTTTCAGTTTTGTGAAGAGTGGTCCGACCGGTCACAAACGCCTGTATGTATATACGAACGGGGAAAATGTCTGGCGGAGAAGGTGATTGTGCTGTTCTGGACACGCGCGGTGCGTGGTATTTCGAGACGCGAGGATGGAATTTGTTTGATGAGATTTCGTAATGTTTAAATTAATGGAACGTGTACGGTGTGCATATGTGCACTGAAGAATCGAAGAGGGGCGCTGCTGCTGCTTTGTTTGGATTGAAGGTTTCGGTGAGGAGCTCCGAGGGGCGTGATTGTGTCTTAAAGACGTGCGTGTTAAGTGTGATTTCTTTTGATTCGCGGAAATTTAATTGAATTAATGCGGAAGCGTGACAGTTGGGTGACATTTGAGGAATGTTTGTGAGAGTTAATGAGTTTAAATGGTCCTTACGTCAAGTATAAAAAATTAATTTACACTGCCAATAGTTTATTCACTAAAACATGCTATTATTTTTTAGGAAAATTTCTTCAATAAAACCGTAACAGCGGCGGGGAACTCCCATTCGTCAATCCCGTCGATTCAGCCATCGAATTTCCGCAACAGAAAACGAACGAAATTGCAAGTCGCGCGTATACACATATAGTCGAATATTCTTTTGCCGGCAACATCCCCATCGTCATCGTGTCGCCCCAAGGCGCGCACTTTTTCGCAGGGTTCAACCCTTCGCGCGTTCTCCTACGTGTCCCCGGCTCCGGGAAAAATACGATAACGACCGGTTATTGCTCGGTTCGAGCAGCAGCGGCAACAGCGATAATTATCGATTTTAATTATTGAGCCGAGCGCCGTATATTTCGTCGAATAAGATAAAAGCCGAGAGAGAAAGAGAGTTATTGGTTCGGGCGCGCGGGTATTATCATGCAAATGGAGGACACTGCGCAGTGCGATAATTGTTTATTTATGCGAAAAACTAGTAGCGAAGGAGAAAAATCGCGGTGGGGCTGATCGGGAGAGGTACGTAATATAGCTACGACGCTTCCCGAGGCGGCGCGGCTCTCTCGTTTGTGCGACTGTCGAGTAGTGTAATATAGCGAAAGTTCGAAAACTGTGATTATACGCGAAGTGATTTACGGCCCGAGTGCACGTTTGCTTTCGTTTGCGGAATTTATCATCGATTTACGATTGCGCCGAGTTGCCGCGGTGAGAAAGAGAGAGAGAGAGAGAGAGAAGTGTACTATAAAGCTGGCGTAAATTGTAAATGTTTGCCTTGTTGGGTGAATAAAAATGACGCGCGTCGGGTGAAACCCTGCGTATAATGGGAGTGATTTTTGAATGCGATTCTTTTGGAGCGTTATACACACTTTTGGTCGGAAAGATTGAAATCTTTTGGCGGATTTCAGTTAACGAAGTCAACGAAGATTAACTCTGCCACCGGTTGCGTGGCGAGTGCGGGCGCAAAAAAAAAAAACGAAAGCATCGCGCTCTTACTCATCATCGTCTCCTACAGATCTTTCGCAATTTCACTCTTTATTCCTCTTCCCTTGTTCTCCCTTCGGTCGCGCGGCGCGGAATCTCGGATAATCTAATAAACGCGGGTTACGTTCGCGTCGCGCAGTTTTGCTCGAGAAAGAGACGCGGTCTCGCGTTCAAGTGAAACTTTTTAATAATCCCAATCGCCGAGAGTTTTCTGGTCGGACTTTTTTCCTTTTGCTGATGCAGGAAAGTGGAGTGAATTGATATGCCTGAGACAATGTTGATGTTTTATTTATAAGACACAAATTGCGATGGTTGTACAAAATACTTTATGTGTGTGTGTGTGTGTGTGTGTGTGTGTGTGTGTGTGTGTGTGTGTGTGTGTGTATATATATATAAATGCTTTTAAAATAATGCAGCGTTAAAAATAATTAATATTAAAAAGGAACAAAAAAGGAGAAAAAGTAATGGGATTTCCTATTAAGGATCGAAACCTGTGAGAAAGTTCATTCGTCATACGTCAACGATAACAATAAAACAATTGTAAAAGCCTGCAGCGCCGCCGCCGCCGCCGCATAAACCACCACCTTGGTTACGCGGCAGCGTGCAAAACTCCATCCTGGAAAATTAAAATGAAATTTTGTCGTCGTCGTAACGCACAGGACTTTTCCCTCGTAACGTTCAAAACTCTTATGCGAGAATTTTTATAATAACGAGGCTCTCCCGCTATAGCCGTCGCTAAACGCATAATAAGCCGCGCGCGCTTCTGTCATTCGCTCTCTCCCTCTTCGCCTCGTATATATGTACGATTGTTATTAAGCGTTTTGCCGCGGATATAATCCTTCTCTCCCTCGCACACACACACACACACGCTCACATACACACATGCGAGCCTCTTTCTCTCTTTCCTCGCGGCGCGTCGTCGTTCAGCAGTAAAAGGCCTAAAGTTTTTAATACTTTCAGTTGTTTTTATGGCTGCTTGTGGCATTCGCTGCGCCCCGCGTGCTCTGCTCCTCTTTCTTTTTTTCTTCTCAAAAACGCGCTCGCTAGCGAGATGCAGCGCTGCTGCAGCTCCTGCGCCCGAAGAGAGGCAATTGCTCGTGTGTGAGAATTTTATTTTCATTTCGAGTGAGAGAGAGAGAGAGAAGGGAGAAAGAACGAGAGAGAGAGAGAGAAGGAGAGCACGGCAGTCAGCCGTCTGATGTACGACTCGGCCGCGTGAAAAAAATCCCATAAACCAGTAAAAAAGCATCGGGTCGTCTCTCTCGTGCGCTCGCTTTACTGGACCGCGAGGAACGAACGGGAGGAGGAAGAGGAGACGGAGAGGAGTATAAGAGAGTGAGTGAGGGAGAGAGGAAAAGAGAAAATTTGTCGGTATACATACACGAGGAGGATTATTATTGCCCCTTTCGCGTGAGTTATTTTATTCGAGCCATACGCGATTGTTTGTATAAATAATTTTTAATAGAAAACAAAAGTGCGGCCGGCTGCTCTTGAGAATGATATTGAAACGTGGGTACGTAAAGGTGCGCACGCGCAGCTGCGTTCTTCAAGTACCCAAAAGGCATTTGATTGCGCGCACCGAAATATACGTCAAAAAATTAAAAAGAGCGCATTATATACACACAGCCGAAGGGGGCAGCATTCGAGCTCGTATATATATATATCGCCAAAGGAATTCCTCTTATGACGAACTACGCGCTCTCGTGATTTTCTTCCCTCTCTTTCTCTCTCCCGTTTGTGCATTCGCACACACACACACGTGCATACGTCCGTGTGGCAGTGGCCAGTTTGCGAATCCGTCCCTCTCTGCTCGGCGTTTCTCATTTCGCCCGCGCGTGTTCCTCCTCTTAAACTTTTTATCCCTCGGCTTTTCGATTTCTCTTAATACGCGGCCATAATCCTTCTTCCTCGGCGATAAAACTACCCGCGCGAAGGAGAAGAGGAGAGAAAGAGAGAGAGAGAAGGATTGTGTCGATTCCAGGCGCGTTTGTTAATTACACGGCTATCGCTAGAGGGGGAGAGCGACGGCGTTTTCGCGCGCGTCAAAAGACTCACATGCTGTGCTGCTGCTGCTGCTTGTTTCTCGAGGAGGAGGAGGAGGAGGAGGAGGCGGAGGACTTTTTTACGCGTCTGCGAGATGACGCCTTTTTTCTGATGGATCGGCTATTTTCGGATTCGAGTTTACCTCTTTCGGGTCGAATGGGATATATTATATGCGAATATATGTTTGACGGATGGGAAAGAAGGTATATTTCGAGTATGTATTCGCTAAACAGCACTAATTCGCCTGCATTTTCGCGAAATACCTTCGAGCCGGTACGCACGTACGCGTAATGCCTATAATTTCTCAAATTATTTGACACATTAAGCACAATATGCAGAGAGAATACATACTTTCTACGCGGCTTATATAACGCGCGCGTCGGCCAACGGGGGTAAAAACTGTTAGCACAATAAAAAGTTGCGTTTCTCTAATTGCTACCAAGCGGCAGTATACTCCGTTAATTTATACGAAAAAATTTTTTTCAAAAGAATACGTATATCTATATATATACACAAGTACATCGTAAACAATTTTCCTTTTTGCCGCAAAACGGTTTACGTCACGGCGAGAGAGAGAGAGAGAGAGCACTTGAAAATTTTGCGAAAATTATTGCCAACTTTTTGTCGAAATATAATATATATTTTGCGCTAAACGATGGTTAATTGGCTTTCGCATCTGCGCGCGAGTTCACTCGCAGGTATTTAAAATTATATTCGCGTAAATATTATACACAAATTGAAATTATAGCGCGACGATACATATAGAATAAAATGTTTTTTTACTAAATAACGCAGCTTTTCACACAAACACAGATACAGATGCACGCACCTATTATAAACAAAGCAAATGCCCGCAGCTTGCTTTATCCTTAATCCAACACCATCCTCTTCTGGTCGGTGCACAAAAAGAAACTGCTGCAGCCCGCACGAGACCTGCAGCATGCGGTGGGGAGGGGGGGATACAAAGCAAGCGCCGCGCGCAATCTTATGAAACATCCTCCTCGCGGTAGCTAGTCTCTCTCTAGCATATCTTCCTCTCTCTCTCTCTCTCTCTCGCTACCTCGTGCGAGGACGAAAAAAATCCCGACAAATTTTTGAGCAAACATATCCCGCGCGCGGAACAAATTCGTGGCCGGTCTCCCCTCTCTCGTGTATAACCACCCATATATATACCTGCGCGCTCGCTCGCTCTCGCGTATATACATATATATATATACGTCGTGCACCACCGCTGCTGCTGCTCTGTAAATCCGCAGCGATATTCTTTAATCTCCGCTGCTGCATGCGCTCTCTCTCTCTCTCTCTCTCGTGTGCAGTAAATCTCGCGGACAAACAGTCGTAATTTTCGACGAGCTCTCGCGCGCGCAAAGGGAGTAGAGTGCAATTGTTTCGCGATTTTGCTGCTGCCGCCGCCGCTGTATGGCGTTCCTTCGTCTGCTGCTGCTGCTTCTTCTTCTTCTTCGTCTGCGGCGCGTTTTTTGCCCGCGTGCAGCGCACGGGGTTTTCCATTTCATGGAAGAGGCTGGTTCTTATGCAGAGAAGAGAAGAAAGAGAGAGAGAGTCTTTAGTGCGCTGCACGCGGGCTGTAAAAATCGAGGAAGCGGATAAGGAACGTTTGAAATTCGCTCTGGATGTTGTATGTGTGTACGTGCAGTGTACGTGTCTGCACGCGGAAATTCGCTCGTTTTACGAGGACGAGAATATGGAG
Organism: Torymus aiolomorphi; assembly: GCA_036365515.1. Lineage (NCBI taxonomy): Eukaryota > Metazoa > Arthropoda > Insecta > Hymenoptera > Torymidae > Torymus > Torymus aiolomorphi. Next base: position 160,921,095 of record CM070876.1, on the reverse strand, counting down.
GTAATGCGTGTGGTTATATAGAGACGGGGAAAGAGGGAGAGAGAGAAAGATCCTTTCATTAGAGAGCGGGGAATGTTATTCGGATGCTTATTACCACGCATTGGTTCTCGTTTAAAAAGTGGAAGAGTTCTCTCGGCGCCGGAGATTGTGTGTACGTGGCTTGTGGAAACAATGTATGGGTGAAACGGTTTACTTTGCGTAGAGAAAATCTTTGCATTCCACAAATATGATATAGAGAATTTGCTAAAAAGATTCTTAATGTCGTTGAAAATTTAACAATAATTCTAGTAGTTGATGAATGTAACATAAGAAGAGTAAAAAATCAAAATAAATGATGGGTATTATAAAATTGTACTATCAATTCCATGTTATATGTAAAAGATTTTGTATCAAACGTATGTCAATCAAAAATTGAAAAATAGTCGAGAGCTAGCTAAACTATGCACTTTCATATAACTCTGCGGCAAATCGAATTTACTTTTCATTAGCACGTTAATTCGAAATTATCGTGCGCATACCCTTGACAATCCCACCAAACAAAAAAAAAAAACTCAGAAAGTAACCTCGTAAACCAAACCCATAGGCCTGCGAAGACAGCGAGTCTCCCAGCCTCAGCTGCCGCATCCACACACATGCATATATCCACACACATACGGAGAGCCAATGGAAATTACCGCCTCGGTAAATTGAGTCCAACTCGAGCTAACTGCGCGCGCGGCGTTCCCGTGCGGTTATTCACAAATTGTCACTCGATTAGCCGAGCGCAGAACGCGCGCATACAGCCTCCGGGTGGAGGAGGAGGAGGAGGTGAAGAAGGAGGAGGGAAGCAAGCAAATGCGCGCACGCGCGTCGCGCTTTCGAGGAAAACGAGCGAGCGATTATTGCTCGTTGCAGGGTTTCGTGTAACCGATGGGGGGGGGGGATATTAATTGGCGGATCGGAGGACGGTGTATACCGCTGCTGCCGCGTTATTTGGCCGGAGCTGCGGGTTAGCGGAAAAATGCGACGTCGTTTGACGATTTGTCGTACGTGGAACGTACGTATTATTATTGCATGGTTTTGAATTAGATTTGAGGAATGAGATTAATGTGCCGCGTTTGTATACGGAGCCGCGAGGCGCGATGACGAAACTAAACTTAGGTTGTGCGTGAGAGATGTCTGTATAAATGAGTCTATAAATATACGAGCGATGAATTGGTGAGTGATAATTGACGTGTCAAAGGGAGTATAGAGGATGAAAATTACGTTGTTGCGCGGCAAGGATGAGAGAGAAACGCGCTGGGAATGGAAAAGCAGTCGTAGTTTGACGTGAATTTGGAACGCGTTACCGTAATAGAGATAGCAAGCATGTATACATATATATATATAGGTGTACAGCTTGCGAGAAGCTGAAGGTGATGTAACGGATGACGAAAATATTAGAAGAATTAAACGCGCTATCGCGTTACGTAATTACGCTATTTTAACGCAACGAATAATGATGCAAATCAGAGGTATCCCGAAAGCAGAACTATATATACCACGACTGCGCGGATTGGCTTTAGCTTTCTTCGCAATGCAAACAACGGCGAAATTTTTGCCTCACTTAAAGTGGCATTAATTTTCGAAAGAAAGGCCGTTACCTACGGCGCGCGTGGAGGAAAAAACACAACGCCATCACGAGAATGCCTCAAATGCAAGTAAACGAGCCGGAGGAATTCGCCTCCAAAGACTCGCGCACAGGTTTTGCACGATTAAACGCGCGCATCGCCGTGGTTTTAACGAGACACCGTAAAGCGCGCGCGCACGCCGCTGTGTATTTTCTAAAAATCTTACCATTTCTGTATTAATTGTTTTCTACCCGGCGAAAAATCGTAAACGCGTTTGACCCTCCTTTTTACGGAACCGCGAGGCGAGCGCGCGTGGAAATTTCACCGCGCGCCGACTAAAAACGCTCCCGCGGCTTAATTTGCGATAATGGACGGGTAATATACATCGCGAGTCGAAAGAAGAGTAACAGAGAGAAGCTCATTTTACCGTTTCTGGTTTGTTAATAAAATAGTAGCACGTACAGAGCAACAGCAGCAGAACGCAAAACTATCTCGCGCGGCGAGTTTCATTTTCCCGCGTGCATTCTCATACGTACGTATTTCGTTTCCCGCGCGAGGAGAGAGAAAAAGAATACACCGTCGAACTGCCCGTTAACAGCTGAAATAAAATGCCTTTTCCTCATTTTTCGTCGCAAAAAAGTCGCGCCATTCCAGTTTTCAAACAACACGCGCAGCTAGAACGGAAACCCCAAAAACCGCTGCATTTCCATAAAAGCCGCGATGCTCACAACAAAAAACGCATGTGAGGACGGACCCTTGACCCGCTTAGTCGCGGGACTTGGCTTTTGACATCGCAGCAGCAGCAACGGCGGGCCAGTTTTTCACTCTATACGCTCTATACAGTTTTTCTCTCGCGCGGTTGCTCGGCTGGCGACGGTTACCTAACCGCGCGATTCATTCGAAAGCCATTAGCGTGCTCTTATTACACGCGCGTCGCGTTGCAGAAGGGGACTGATTTTTCGTAGCGTCGATATGCTTTTTGCGTAAAATAAAAAAAAAATAATAATAATAAATGTTTCGTCGGTATATCATTTATTTTTGTTTAGTTTTCTCTAATGAGTTTTCGTACGCGATGTTGGTTTTATCTCGTAGATGAGTAATTGTCGTTTTTTGTAGGTTAGAAATTGCGTTGTAGCGCTGCTCTTGCATTTAGAATGAAAAAAAAGAAGCATTCTTAATTATTGCCCGTAAAATATTGCTACAGAAAGATGTACGAAACCTTAACAGAACGGTAAAACGAAAAATTTTGCGACAAAGGTCACTTGAGTGAAAAGCTCCCGCGCACCTCCGACCTCGTGATTTATCAGCTCTGTCTCTCTCGCTCTTTCCCATCCTCCTCTCTCATCTACCTACTATCCACATCCACGGGATCCTCCTCGCGTTTTTTTCCCCAAAAATTTTTTGCCCTGCTCACTCGCTCTCCTTAAACCATGCAGACACCTAGACACGTACTCTCGCGTATATATACATATCGGCAATGGAAGTGTGTGTATTTGCGCTCGAGTTTCTCGGAATTTTTTCGCGAACAGCCGTTAAGTAAGTCGATAATTACCGGAGCCTTCGCTTCTCTGTGCGCGCTGCGCGAAAAAGAAGAGCGCGAGTCTCTCTCGGGTGACCTCTTGAGCCGATTTTCTTTTTCTACCCCGGCGATAATTGCCGAGGCGTTTATCGGCAGGCCTTGTTTTCTCGGTGCCCGATCGTTAACGCGATTTTAATTGTGATCTGCGGACGATTGTCGTGTGCGCGCGCGCGCGTGTACGCAGGTAGGTATATATATATAACGTAAGCGGAGATCGGTGGTGATTGGTTGGTCGCTGTATATATACGCTTTGACAAAGAGACACGAAAACACGCGCGAGAACTTTTTTGTCGAGGGCTGTTTTCCCGGTGTGTGTATGTCTGTGTTTCTCTCGCGGTTCGTCGATTAGTCATATTCAAATTTAGTTCTTTTTTTTGGGTATAGAGCGGCTTTCGTTGCCATTCGAATTTAGACACACGTCGTAATAGTAGCATAGACGCGACAGTTTCGAAAAACGTCGACAAAAAAGAAACAACCGAGACGTGGTTCTCGTATATATTCGCGAATAATTAATTGCGCAACGCCGGACTTTTGATAATCGATCGTTTATAATTCTCAAAAACACTTGGAAGTCTTATTATTAGTGAACGGCCGCGGTGTGCGAGATTCCGAGACAGTCGGAGAGAGTTACGAAATGAGCTCGCGCGTGTGCGAACAGCTTGGCCATTTAATCTAATCTGCCGATCGAAATTCACGGATACGAGATAAAAAAAAAACATACACACACGGACATTGTCGCGACCGATATACGTTCGCTCGTGCGAAGGTGAAAAGGAACAATTAGTCGAGTAGATCGTGCCGGTATCTCTCGATTTTTCACCTTTAATTCCAATTCCCTGCCAAAATTGTGTACCAAAAATCTCGATAAAACATGTTCGCGTAGAGAAATCGTATCTTCCGATCCTCAACGATAAAATCGCCACGTCCCGTCGTCCACTGACATCACACTCGCACTGTTCCCAATCCCTTTTCCATTATCCAACCCAACCAATCCACCGATCGCCGCACAGTGAACAGCGTCTGCAAGCATCCCAAGAATTTACAATCCCCTTCCCGCCGACGCTTTCCTCTCTGTATTTTAACGATTATTTCGACTTCTCCGAGAGCGCCGAAAAATCACCGCCACTTTTTTTACGACTTCACACACAAGCACACCAACACACCGCGCAGAGTGTATAAACGAGATGCGGTACCTCTCATCGGGAAATCCACCGGCCTCTGCGCCCATTCCTCCTCACCGGGGCGCGCACTGTTACAACGATATATACTGCGATATCCTCCTCCTCTTCCTCCTTCTCCTCCAGCAGCTGGCCGGAACGGAGCCAAAAACCAACTTTTAAACACTGTTATCACTGTTCAACCAACAAAACGTGTATGTTCGCCGCACTGCGTATATATATATATATTTATTCGTATATCACTAGTCGTACCGTATAACAACACGCACTGTATAAACAGCAGTAACCCGCGCACCACCAGTCAGAGTACGTCACCGCGGCATCGTTCTCGCCCTCTCCTCGCCACAATCATCCCCCTTTTACGACCTCATTCGGGGGGTGGCAATGTATCCGTGTGTTATCGTGTCCCCGTCCTCGGGCCGCCAAGTAAGTATATATCTTCCACACACTCCGCCTCGTCTCTCGAGCTTTTCTTCTCCGCGTCGTTAACCGCACGTGTTAAGAAAAAAAGGGCTGTGCTATAGATAATAAAGCTACACACCCGCGCACGCACGCGGAGCCACGAGCAGCACAACTACTACACCAAAAGAGGTGAGTGTGTGTGTGCGAGAGAGAGAGAGAGAGAGAGAGAGGAATAGAGAGAACTCTATGCGCGTGGCTCGGCTGACGCGAGGTGACTGAGCGCGGCCCCGCCGCGGCGACATGCCGGCTTCCGCGAGAGGGCGAGAGCGCGCCGCCACCGCCGCCGTGTAGTATAGTACGTGAATATACGTATATACACTCTATCTCTCTCGCTCTCTCTCTTGTGCGTTGTATATGCCTCCCCTTGAGCGCCGCGCGCCGCCCGTCTCGCCCCCACTACGCGCGGATTGACTCCGCCTACTGTTGGGACGGAGGAGAAGGAGATGTATAAGTAGTATAACGAAGCTGCGCGGCCAAGGAGAGGCTCTCTTTTTCTCATTTCTGATGGTTTTCCACGCTCGCGCGCCGCCGCCGCCGCCGCCGCCTCGATTTCGTAGGCTTTTTTGAGGTGGGAGAAAGAGGGAGAGAGGGGGAAGAAGCGGCGGCATGTGATGCGTATGTAAATGTAATTGTCGTAATGAGCTGAAGAGTGAAGGCGAGGTTCGACGGTTCCATGGTGTTGGGTAAGTAGAGTCGAAGGGGTTTTTGCGTTTGAGAAAGAGAAGGAGAGACAAGTAAATGAGATGCGTTGGGTTCTGGAGTAGGGTGTGTGTTGGCAAGCGAGGTGTGTGTGAGGTAAAATGGTGAGGAATTTTGAGATGGGGTAGGGAAAATAGAGGAAACAAGGGAAGGGGTGGGTTATTGGATTATCGATTTGACCATTGATGCTTATTTTTTGGGAAAGTTCAGAATGTTATGTAGCTTTAATTTGAAATAAAATTCATCTGTTCATGAATTTATAAAATAAAAAGTAACAATTCCATGACGTACAACGGAGACACTTATTCTATAGACTGTTACTGAACTGACGAAGAATTCATATTAACGAGGTCATTTGTATGCCACATACCAGCCGTTCACAATATATCTCTATACTATACGGATGACGCGATTGGTTTTCGAATTTGAACGCAACACTGAAAATATAATAAGCGCGGTTCATTGCCGGCGCGATATTCTCAAAGTCGTAAGTATAAGCGCGCATTATTTTAGGACGAGAAAAAAAAATAAGACAACGTCGAAGGCTGTTATAGAGCGTATAGTGGTAACGTATATTCCTTCGTTATATTCTCGTGAGATTAAGCAGGCACACGTATATATCGTAACGTGAAACTGTAAATCGAACTATTAGAAAGTTAAGCTTTTGAAAAGTCATTGTAGGAGCTTGGAAAGAACAACTCGGGTTACAATCTCCTCGCCCATTCATGACTATCTGTACCTCATATATACATATACACACACACGAAAAGAAGAAAAAAAAGGGAACGAACGCGTCGCTCATAACCGATCTCGAAAATTCCGCCTTGGAAGTATATTCCCCGGCGATTCTTAATTTATTTAAACCTGCGCCTGCGCGTACTCGCTTATATACTTATTGAAATTTCCACCTCGTCGTTGTCGAGCGTGACTCGCCTCCTCTTCTACCACGCGGAAAGTTACTATTCCGTACGCACTTCTTTGTTATATCCCGCGCGTAATTATCAACTGAGAGGGAGAGAGAGAGAGAGAGATTTAGCAGAGCGCGAGCTAAACGTTTGCCGCATTGGTGTCATAATATGTTGCAACGAGGCATCTTTCTCTCTCACTTGCATATATATATGTGTGTAGGGGCTGATCGAATTACGCCTCGCGTTCGCCGCCGAGAGCTAAGCCGGAAGGACTGGAAATCTTCTTGTTAGTCGCTTTGCGCTCGCGCGACAGCCCGCACTATCTCTCTCTCACTCTCTTTCTCCGGCGCGCCGGGCGATCGCATTAACGATTCAATCGAAAACTCTAATGTGGCCAATTTGTTTAAGTGCGCCTTGAGAAGTGATACGCTGAGAAGTGTAGCTGACGCGGAGCGTTATTGCCGGTTCTAGACTTTCCGATGGTTTATAAACTTTGTATGTATGACGCGTGAATGTGACGTTATTGATTTTGTGGGTATTTTTGTTTTATTTATTTTACCTTTTTGTAAAATAGTGTATTATAATATTCGTACTTTTCTGGTAGTATTGTCGATAATATTTGTAAATGCTATAATCATCGTAATCGTGATCAGACTGCTAAATGACTTCGAGTAACTATTATCTAATCCGTGATAATATTTATGCTTATATAATTAAACCCTATTCAAAACTCTTTGTATTAAGTACGATAATATGCGTTGCCTTGTAATTCTTTCGATCAAGTGTCAATCACCTACGTCATACATAAATACAAACACTTCAGATCTTGAAAAAGTATAAAAATAAACCACCTCTATCTAATAGAAAACGTATATGTATAGATTAATTTTATCTGAAATGTTGAATCTTATCAAAAATATGTAATCTCATCCTCTAATAATACAAGCACTTGAAAATATTCATGCCTGCGTAATCCCGACCTAAAAAGGCTTCGGACAGATGAAAGCCGTGTTTCATTGTTTAATTACCGAATACTAAGGTGACTACACCAGTATTGGAACAGTCACCTGTAGTTAACGAACATTTTCTTTATATATATGAAAATATCAAGCTTTCTATGTATTGTTTATCTAATAAGTCGATAATTTTCGAATCCTTGAAAATTTTTATTTCATTCATATAAAGATACTGCATAAAATCATAAAATCGCCGCTATTAAGTGTTTCTTCACTGGCGATGTATTCCTTCACTGGTGAAACGCATTTAGATACTAAGATTGCGTGTTCCTTTACTAGTTTTTAGGAGATATTTACAGATTTTCATTAAATAAAATTTTTACTTTGATTCTTTATTCAAAATTTGCTCGCCGACGTAAAGTTTGAACATTTTAGAATATAAATTTCAAAAGGGTTTTACTTTTAATCCATTTTAAACCACTTAATTAAATAACAAAAGTTATAATTTCCTTATTCGTTCCTTCACCACCTTTTTATTACTTCGTCCCAGTGCTTTTCCCCGGATCATCGAAAACCTCAGAGAAGAACCAGTACGTTCAGACAACTCACACGAGTATAAACGGGGTGCAAGATCAATATAGAATATACACGAAACGAAAACCAAAATATTCGTTATTTAATAAAGTTTACCAAAAACACCTGTCTCATCCCAAATCAATCAAAAAAATAAAATTTTTCACGGAACTACATTTCCACTAGTTCACGTATTATATACATGTACCTATACACCCGCGCACTTCTCTCCAATCCATTACGAATCCACACGTATACCCGGTCACCGGCGAATGCATCCTATATACGTAAGTATAATATACGGCACCATCACACTATACGCTTGCGCCGTGGAACGTCCCTATATTGCGCAAACTCGGCCGCGTCTCGCACCCTCCGTGCGTCCGACCGCGGCGCGTGCGCGCGGAGAGAGGGTGGCAAGGCCATGCCCATAGCGTAGCGGTCGCCCGGCGACGACGACTCCCTTCTCGACCACTCCCCCGTGTATACACGTAATACGCGCGTGTGCGTGTATATACAGGGGGACGAAAGCGACGCGTGCGCGCCGGGCGCGAAGATTTCGGGAGGTCAGTAGTGATCGTCGGTCTGACAGATGGCCGCTTGATAAGATTCGGGCAGATTGAAGAGTTTTTCTGGAGTGAGAAAAAGGGCGGTGACTTTTTTTTGTATACGCGGGTCGAGAACTCGATTTATGCAGATTCGGTGATGTGATTTTCGAGGACGCGTGGTGATGGTGGACTTGGAGAGAGAGAACGCGTGATTTGATGGAGATAAACGGCGTGTGATTGGGGTTGGGGGAGGTGTCGGTGTAGGGTTGGAGTAATGCGGGTTTCAAAGGTTTTTCTGATTTGGGATTTTATGGTTATGGTTGTGTAATGTAAAGGCTTAGAATCATGTAATAATGATTAAAAATACTGAAAACTTAACCAAAGTTATTTAATAATATATATATGTACGAATAAAAAATCTCTTGAAGAACATTTAATTAAACGATTGAAGAATGAAATGTCAGAAAAACAATTAAGCTCCGTTAAACACAATATATGTCAATGACGTGGCAAAATCTGCGTCAAAGCCGTGGGTGTACTGAGACTGGGGACGGCAATAGTTATTATGCCACCCTTACTCTCTAAATTTGAATAAGTGGAATTCACTCTCAATAAGTGAATATTCGCTTATTGTAAGTCCAAAGTCGTTCACTTATTCAATATGTGTACGGATTTGGACTTAGAATAAGTGAATATTCACTTATTGAGAGTGAATTCCACTTATTCGAATTTAGAGGGTACCAACGACTCGCTGAAAAATACGACGAGCCGAGCGTTCCTCCAATCGAGATAAATGTTCTCGATGGTTGTATAGGAGATGATACCGATCGTTATATATACATTGCAATTTTTCATAATGGCTGCTTAGTTCTGTATAGTTTTATTTTTTGTAATGTTTGAATAAATATATTTACAAATGCATAATTAAAACTAAAAACCATTCACACCACCACATAAAAAAAAACACCTTGTACTTTTACCTCGTCAATTACTCTATTGAACGCACTCAAATTTAGTCAATTACCCCTTTACATCCATTCTAATCCCCGTGCCCGTGATTTATCGACGCGCTTACACACACATATACACCAACCGAAATATTTAAAAAATCCCCCAAAAGAAACCTCACTCCCATAAACCCGCCATATATCTCAATAAATATCAATTTCAATCATTCCATCAGCATCTCTCTCGCATTCATCCCCGTATATAAATTCCGGCTTTTACATATATATACCTACACGACTCGCATGCACAATAGGGCCCCCGAAAAAATTCATCCTCCGCCGCCGGCCGTATATGAAAAAACTCTCGCGTCGGCAGCGTAACGCGATACTTTACGCACGCAGGGAGAGAGAGAGCGAGCTGACCTATTTCTGCGGCGGCAGTATAACAACCCTTTCGCGCGCCCGTACGTACGTATATACCCCCTAACCTAACGGGCCGCGCTCGATTTTTCCCACATTCTAGTTTTCACGATTACGTACGCTTATGCGTGTGTGTGTATGTATATACGCGAGCACCTTTAACCCTCTCCTTTTTAGAGAGAGCGCGCAGGAAGTGACGAGGCGAAACGGTATTTCGGATCTTTTCATATAATTTTCGTCGGACCCCGCGGGGGGATGTCTATAGCCGTGTATAAAGGAGCGAAAGAGTGAGGCCGTCGGCGTTTTAACCCTTAAACGGTAATTCCCCTGCCCTTGAGTCGGATTACGAATGGGTGTGGGTATATGTGTTTTTTTTTTTTTCATTTCACGTGTACGGGATTTTCGAAGTTGGAGGTTTGAGGGATATTCGGAGTATTAACCTGCAGCGTGTGTGTATATACCGTTATAGGGAGGAGGTGCGCCAGTGTGTGTATAAACGAGGATATGGTTTCCGCGTTCTTTTTTTTCTCGAGATACGGAAAGAACCTTTTCTGGGCTTTTAATCCAGAAAAGGAAATTATGTAATGCAGTCGGCGTCAATGCCTAAACGTCAAGTTAGCTTTGTGTTCCCATAGCCTTTTCCACCTGGCATTGCTGTGGCGATGATTTATTATGCTTTTTATACTTTGTATTATACTTTTTATTTGTAATCGAAATTGTTAAGTCATCGTTTCAAATACGGAGTGCATATTTGTACATATACGAATTAATAAAAAAGTTTTCCTTGACGTTTGAATGTTTCTAAAAATAAGAAAAATAAGAGCCTGATGTACAGTTTGTACGGTAAAAATTATCATAAAATATTATACTCAAAAATACAGATGATGACGGTATATCATTAGGAGTGGAAAAAGAAATATGAAATGTAATATGAAATGTAAATTTTAATGCATTAGATTATCGAAGAGGGCAGTAAAGGGTTACTGAAACATCTGTCGAAATATTAAGTTATGCTAACTCATCAATCAATCTCTAAACATCTGTATATGAAAAGTGTAGCAGCACTTCACTTTACTTTAATAGCCATTCTAGGCTATTAAACACACGTCAAAAAGTCAAAATGTTAATCGGTTTTAAAAATCTTATAACTTTTTAAATAAATAAAAATCTCATTTTCATAATCGATCAAACTAATAATTTATATTTAAAGAAACGTGAATAGGAATTATAACTTCAAAACTTTATAATACAGCTATCTTTCAAATTCTATAGAAGACAAAAGATTCGTAACTTTCCGTGAGATAATAAAGAACCGAGCAAACAATACAATCCTCGCATCCAGCTTAGGTAAAAAGCACACACACAGCCTCCTCACCATCGCGGGGCACATATGCCTAGCGCGACTTCCGGACGCCGCATGAATTAACCTCGTGTGCCCCTCTCCGATCAATCCAGCGCGCGGAAGGAGAGAGAGAGAGAGAGAGAGATTTTGGAAAAAGGGTTTTCCGCTGTGTGAGAAACCATTAGACGGCCGGCACCCTTTAAACAACACACACGTGTAAGGGTAAGTAAGTACATACGGCGCATGAGAAAAAGCGTATGTGCGGCCAGGTACGCGGGGACCCGAGGGGTCCTTCAGCGTTTTTTACGCAAGGTAAGCTAAGGGAGGGAGGGGGTCGTCGTCGTCGTCATTTTTGTTGCAGTGCCGGATGATGATGACTCGGACAGTTTTCGGAAGCTGCCACGGAATATTACGCGTGATTTATTTTTTTGTGGATGGCGTGGGGTGATTTGGTAGTTTACGAGGGCCGGCGAGTTTTCTTGGCGGTTGTGAGTTGGGAGGTTGGGAAAATGTGGAGCAATTTATTGATTGGTGGTGGGTTGGTGTAGGATTTATTTTTCGAACTACGGTGATATTTTTTACTGTGGGATTTGGAAGTGATTTTGAAAAAAAAATTAGATTGAAGTTTTTAAAATTTTTATGTTTGTGTGTAAAGTATATTAACTTGATCTTTTAGTTTACATAACATTTTTAATGTTTCAGATATTGTGATTTATTAAAAAAAATAGCAACTGTACTGTCACGTTTTAATGAAATGTAAGCATTATGCCTACACTGTTTTTATTAGTTTTATTACAGAATGTACAATTTATATTAAATTTCAGAAAATTTTTAACAGCGTAATTATATATGTTAATAGAACATTTTTATCAAGACGAAAATCCCTATAATAATATGCACTTTTTACATTACCGGTGAACTAAACAAGAAAAACTCGAATGATTAAAAAAATCATGCATATAATTATCACCTCATCAAGCCTCTAAAATAACCCGCCACAAAGCACGCAACCACCAGCAGGCACTTCCCTCCCAGAATCAGTAGATAACCTTTTTTTCTCATGATGCCTCGACCTAGATCGCCGGGGTTAAGGATCTCTCTCTCTCATTCTATACACCCGCACAAAAAACGCGCCCTCATAGGCTAATGCCCTCTCGGCTTCTTTCTCCTTCTCTCCCATCATCCAGCAGCCGCTGCTACGCAAAGTGCGCCGAGTTTTGAGTTTCTGGCAAAGCAGCACGCTACACACACGCGCACTAAAAATACACGCGCAGCAGCCCTTCCGATGGAAATATGAATTTTTTCCTCCGCGCCCGCGCGCGCGTTTTTATCTCTCCCCCGGGCCATATGGCACGTAGGTGCGCGAGCGAGCGGCCTGTGAAGCTATACTCTCGGAAGAAAGAGACAAGAGGATAAGGCGGGAGGGGAATAAAGCACCGCGCGGCCAGGAAAGGCTTTTACGAATGAGAGAGGGAGAGAGAGGAAAAAAAGGAGTGGGTGGCTTTAACCGGAAACTTATGTAAATTTTCGTCTCTTTTTTTGTCGACGCGTTTGTGGCGCGGCGGTGAGTTGGGGGATTGATTTTTGTCTATTATGGTGTGTGAAAAACGTTTGATGGGCTTTATTTGGATCGAGTGGAGAATTGAATGGGGGAGAGAGTATTTGAATTATTGCTTGAATGCCAACAAATGTTGTAGAAATATTAGCTGTTTCATATATAACTCGTAGGTAGTGGAAAAAAAAACAATAAAATCATTTCATGGAAAAAAAATTTATTATTAATCTAATCGTTTTGGATCAGATAAACCAACTAATTTCCTGAAAAGATGAAATGGCATGGTAAAATAAGTAAATATATAACTTTTGTTTGTAGCGAAAAATAAAGTTATATTTAAAATGTGCTTTTCACTGCATTTACAAAGTTAAAATTTCAGTGAAAAAAGGAGAATCTTCTTTTCAAAAAGGAGTATCACGAGCAAAGAGTCTTCTCAAACCGGCGAAACTCCTTTTCAGAAACTAAACTTTATTTAGAAGTTTTTTTAATATATTAGAATATAATGCTAGTCCAACTTTAACAAAAGGAAGATTTCACAGGCATTGGTGTAAGTAAAATGAATTTTGTATTCTAATCTGTAATCAACTGTCTGAACAGTTATTATTCTTTATTGTGTCATCATTAAATTAATCTATATGGTGAAAAAAATGTAATAGCTATACACCATACGGGGTCTATACAATATAATATTATTTATTAAAGATGTGGAAGAGAAATAATCCTGCTACCCAATAAATAATCAGTGATATTTAAACTAAGTCGACGTTTCGAGTCGTTTATTCGACTCCTTTTCAAGAAAAGAAAGTGGTCAGCTTGTAAAAATATGTATGCGATGGATGAAAATTATCGTATACATATCTTTACAAGCTGACCATATCTTTTTTCTTAAAAAGGAGTCGAATAAACGAATTAAAACGTCGATCCTCTCTTAAAAGAATGATGACGGAAATGAGAAGCCGAAATAAAACCTTTGCGATTGGTCAAGTCCATTTAAAAGTAGCCCGTGATTGGTCGATGGTGACGTTAGGGTAAGTGAAGGTGTTACTGCGACTTTTCGAGAAAGGTGTACTTTAATTGAAGAATAAAATAACTTTAATATAATTAAACCAAAATCTTTCTTTTTCAAATCGTTTAAAATGTATTAAAGATCTAATAAAAAAATTTGCGAATCTTGAAAAAATGTGTATATAAATTTAATATAAAAAAATAAACGGACGTGATGATTGCTGGTATTTATTGCGAATTGAAGTTATTACTGCGACCAAAGGTATTACTGCGAAGGTATTATTGCGGACTGCAATGAATAACTAAATTTCAAATAGAAAGCAGCTATTGGCTAAATAACAAAAATATACATACAATTAATTAGATTTATTCATATAATCGTTTAATACAAACCTCGGTTGGAGAAAACGTGCATGAACTGCTGATTTGGAGGTTAGGTATTGCTCCTAGACTATCGCAGTAATTCTAACATTCGGATAAAACAATGCAGGTAATGCTGCGTCATTAAAATGTTACTTAAAATATTATAATAAAGTAATTTCATGCTGGTTTTTGAAAAATGAATGTAATTTTACGTATACAAATTATTTATAGTATTTTTTTGTTTTAATTGTGTCAAGAAATAGGCATTTTTGTTTCAAGTATATACGAAGATTTTTCATATTTTGTCGCAACAAATCGAGGTCTCGAAATTCAAATTCACATAAATAAGCAAATAAGCAAATATTCTTAATTATACGCTAATAATAATAATAAAAATAAAATGTTAAATGTACATTACGAATTTTTTGGATCAAATTCGTAGTTAAGTTTATTAAGTTTTTACAGAAATTAAAATATCGCAATAATACCTGCACCGCAGTAATACCTTCACTTACCCGAGTTTTTACTTAAGGTTTTAGCTGATTAGTCCAAATAAAACCCGTAGTTTGGAATTATGAAATATTTAAACTAATCATATAAGTCATAAATAGTATTAATGACTTAAAATTTGGTTTTGTATAACAAAAAAGTATTAACATTTTATCTGTGAATACTGGTCTGATTACAGTTAAATTGCTAACCTACAAATTTTTTTATTGTAGGAATAAACTAAAATAAATACAATCCAAGTTTCAATATAAAATATTGGATAAATTTGCGGATGTTAAAAAATAAAATAAATTTTAAATCCATAATATTTCAATATCAATTGTATATAAGCATAATCAAGATAAAGAAAGAGCGCGCGCAGCGCGCCTGAACTTGCTAGTGTAGTTGAAATATCGTTGTTTATTTATTGGACAGCAGAGGACTATTTCCTTCTATATCCTTAATCTATATTCAATTGTCATTCGCTTCATCATTCTACCTATAGTTATTTGACTACGTTCTTATTTTATAGTAATATATGGAAACAAGATTATGGTGAAGATATTTATAAAATATGCTATTGATTACTATACTTTAAAAATTTTTCATATAGCATATGCAAAATTACAATATATATGATGTCAAAGTCACTATAAAAATGGCTGGCTCAACAATATTTCATTTACTATAATTTATAGTTGTTTTAACTAAACTGATATATTTATTTTTCACACTCCGTGCGCAAAGCGTCCACTTTGCGCACGCTCGGTCAAAACCGTGCTCGCAAAATCGAGCTTTGCACACGTCGTATAAAAAAATAGTGTTCGATACACGAGTGAGAAGGTGATTTTATCCTCGTGTGGCCTTTTCACCCTCGCTTCGCTCGGGCGCAAACGTCCACACGAGGATAAAATCACTTTTTCGCACTTGTATCGAAAATAACTATATTACATATGTTTAGTCTACCAGAAAAGATGGTATGAACAACTGTAATCGATTTTACTATATACAATAACTGCCACCAACACGTTTTTCCTCAGGGTAGAAATTTCGAGACCTTATTTATTATTCGAAAAATTAGAGAATTATAAAAAAATTTTGTTTATCTTCTACATATTATAAGGCAAGTTTTTTTTTAAAGAGAAGACATCGTATTTATTTATATTAATATATCTAAAATAAAAATTGATAATAGTGTAATTTCAACTTTCCACCCGTTTTCCAACTAATGCTCCTACTTTTCTATTTATTATTTCAAAATTATTTGTCAGTCTGAAAATGTGATAATTAGGTCATATCTTAGCTACTATTAAAATTGACGTATTTTGACAGTTGGACATGCGCGTAATACAAGTTTCAGTAAATCCGTGACACACGTAGCGCAGCTAAAACGAGTCAACGGGGCCAAAAACAACAGCGCTGCGCGGCCGCGTTTTCCACTATTTTAAGAACGAATAATAATAAAGCGATATCTCCAATTAGTTAACACGTGAAACGTCACAAAAAAACGCTCACTCTCCACATGCAGCGTTTCCACGCGTCGCGTCCCTTCTCCTTACTAACGCGAGCTAAAGCCAAAGGCGAGAAAAAAAGCCTTTCCAAAAGAAATATCCAATTTTAAAATCCCCCTTTCTTTCGTGAAAGGCTTGCTTGCTTGCTTGCTTACTCGCGGGGCGCCATATTTTTAGAATCGAATGTCCCCGGAAGGTGTGGAGAGCGCACGTATACGCAATTCTCTCCATTGTCCCGAAAAAAAAACGCAGGAGAGTCGACGCGGGTAAAAAAGGTCACACACAGAACGCGCGCTTAAGGAAAGGGTTGAGAAACGCGCGTGCGACCCTCGCGGCTATACCATCCCGAAAAATCCCCTTTTCAATTCCTTGAGAAACCCGCTGAGTCGCGCCGACATCACACAGCTGCAACTGTACGGGGGATCCTATCGTCTCGCTGGATTTTTCATATAACGAACCAATCGATTCCTCGTTATTAGCGCTCACGCGCGAGGAAAAGAAGGGTTACCCCGGGGGTAAGAAAGGGTTGAGTGTACAGACCCCGTTTTTTTATGGAAATGGTAAGAAGTGGGTTTATGGGGAGTTATAAACGTCGGGGATGCGCCGATTTCTGCGCTTTTGGGCCGTTTCACGCTGTCTTGCGTCAGTCGCCTGTGCCCTTCCCTTTCGGAATTTATGAAGTTGAAATTCCGTAATGCGGGAATCGCGGATCGTTGACAAAGGGGAGAAGCGTACAAGTGATACTTTGTTTGGAAACATCGATAGAGTATGGGCGATGAAAGCGATACTCTCAATTATGTTGACGCACATGAGAATACAAATAATACATATAGATGAATACAAAGTTTTTTTCGTGTACAATTTTAATTATTTTTTTTTTATTTTATACTTATAGAACATAAAGTGAACATTATAAAAGTTGCTAATAATACATGATTTAATATATTTTATTGAAATAGATCTAATGGTTTTCTTAAAGAGTGAGATGCTATTGATCGTTGTGATCCCTGGTAGAAACGTTAACCAGAAGCTAGCTATTTTTCAGTTAAGTTTATGGTTAAAAACACGACCATTGCTTCTATTTCATAATTATGTACCAATCCGAAATAAATTATGGCATTTATACTTCATAAAATATGTATTTTAAGTAACAGTATAAAACTTTTAGATGAATTATATTATTTTTGCATTATAATTTTTGATAAAAATGTTTCCATTTAATTAACACGTTAGCTATAAAATATGCTTAATTTTCTACCAGGAACGCGACAAGGGAATTTTGAAATTTTCTAGATAATCAACTTTACATTTTGATGGAAAGTTTATACACTTTATACGCTACTTCAGAAGCTGCTACTTACATACATTAAAGATACGTATATACACATAACATCATAATTAAGGATTCAAGCAACCTGAAGACATATCTTTGCGTACAATCGCGTACCAATTCAGTTCTCCGTCGTAATTCGTCATTACTAGCAGCACGCGCCCGCGCTCAAAACGAGTCTGTCGCATTATCTGTCAGAATTGGAATTGTAATAAGAGTACCTCGAAACATAGCTCGCCGTCTGCAAAAATGTATCTACACATGTCTGTAAAAATAATATGCTTCCTCTCTTATATATACATGTACCCGCGAGTTTAATTAAAGTAAAACCAACGATTCCGCCGATGATATGTCAATTCCATTCCCCCTCGACATGTCAACCGATCGCGCGAAGGTTCTCTTATACTCGTATAATATGAAATAAAACTCTTCGTTCACTCTATATAACTACAGCTCTCTCTCTCTCTCTCTCTCTCTCTCTCTCTCTCTCTCTCTCTCTCTCTCTCTCATCGCGCGCAATACAAATTGGATATCTCGTTAAATCGTGCACGGGGTCTAATCGGGCGGCTAATAGTTTCGCCGTCCATTGCGTCATTACGAAATTATTCAAATAAATTCGCATAATCAGCGTTAATCAGTCGAACCGATTAATCACCCGCGGCGAGAACGAAGGAGAGACATACTTATATTGCGCAATAACCGATATAAAATACACACATACGATCGATCGATTCTGTGATTCAATATATAAAACAGCGTGCGAGCGCGTTAATCATTTTTTCAGCTGCGAAAAAAGCGCGCGTTTCTCTAATTCGATATAGTATATCCCAATAACGCCTCCGATAATTCAATAAAACCGCGTCGTCATACACACATATGTTATACACGCTACCGATAAATCAACAACCACACTATACGTGTATACATATATATACACGCACTCTACCTTTTTCCTCTGCGTATATATAAGCTTTCAATAAAGAAGAAGAGTGGAAAAACCGAAAACGCCAACGCATCAGCGCAACCAGCCGCGCGCGTTCTCCCTTTGATCTGCGGCTGCTCCCGCCGTCGATATTACCCGGCCCTTATCTCCTCTCTCTCTTCCTCTCTCTCTCGCTTTCCTCTCCTCTCCTCTCCAATAAAATAAATCGACCTTATATTTCAGCCGGCCGACGAACACGCTTCATTAACAGAAACGTTTTCGCGGCGGCTGCGGCATGAATTACCCGCAGCTGCTGCCGCCGCTGTCCCAGTATTGAGGTACACGAGCGCGGAATGCGGTTCGCTCTATAGTGTTCCGATTTTTCCCTCGTATAACGCATTAGAGGTGGTTGCGCGAATGTGTGGGTAATGCGAAAGAGAGAGAGAGAGAGAGAGAGAGCGAGGAGAAGGAGGAGAGACAGCACACGCACTACTTAATGGACTGTGGCCCTCGTTACGAGCGGCGCGCGGGTTCGTGGGTGTATACGCGATATAAGTGTAGGGAAGATTCCGTGTTTATTAGATGATCTGTGTTGCAAAGTGTTTATCCTTTAATGATTTAATTTTGCGAAGTTGACGTTATTTGTTTTCTTTTGGGAGATTAGGTGCTTTTGTACCTGTGAAGACCGGGTGTCAAAATATACCTGGCGACCTCGAGTAGTAATTATCTGGTAGTAAAGTAATTATCCCTACCATGAAGAGAATGGGCGGAGAACTACTTATTACACTAATCCATTGAATTAGCAAAACAATAAAACTGGTACAGAGCAGGTATAGAGAAAAGTACTTACTTTTTCAACACCAGATATAATAAAAGGTTCTATCCTATTATACAGTTCAAATCTTTATGGCAGTTTATCTACTTATACCTGTATGCAAGAGTTGCTTTTCGCAGTTATTTTATCTATAAAATTTCGGCAGCTGTTTTCAAGAATAATAACCATACCTATAACATTTCGAAAACGTGTACCTGAAATGTTTAGGTATACAAATAAGAAAAATATAAAATAAATGTACAAATGCAATGGATTTCATTTCAAAAGTTAAAATTATCATTGATATTACAATGACGCTAATACACATTTTTACTCCAACATTATAATCACAGTAAGATAAAATTAGGAAAACAACAACCAATTCTTATTTATCATAGACTAACAGTAATTTTTTAAGTAAAATTCTTTTAACCTTCAAAGTCTTACAACTTACAACCCTATTAACCTTTACAGCACCTATTACTATACTCAAAGCGTAAGCTCCACAACACGGAAACTTCCAGGTACACACCTATCAACCGATGTTCGCTTGTGCGTCCGGTAGGCTCGGTAGGATAGATACGCTGCCGCTCGCGCGGTCGGCTTTTCGCTCTCTCTCTCTCTCTCTCTCTCTCTCTCTCTCTCTCTCTCTCTCTCTCTGTCTCTCTCTCTCTGTCTCTCTCTCTCTCTCTTCTCTCTCTCTCTCCCTCCTCTCTTCTCCTCCTCTCTCCCCTTCGCATATTGTAATTACATGAATTATTATTTCATTTCATGTCGCGAATCCGTTCCGCCTGTCCTTCCCTCCTCCGCGCTCGCTTGCGCGCGCGCACCTTTGCGGCTTATCTGTCTCTTTTTCCTCTCCCTCTCTCCGTCTCTCTTTCTCTATCCCTTTGGCGCATGTACGTACGCACGTACACTCGCGAGCGATGCGTCGCTGCTCTTCTATTTTCCGCATGTATCGCTCTCTCTCGCACTCACGCGGCGAGAGCGCATGAATAAGGATATACGTGTATGCACATATACGTACCGCGCATGTGCTCTCTCTCTTTCTCTCTCTCTCTCTCGAGGGTATTGTCTGCGCACGGCGCACGCGCTCGCGCGCGTATAGAGAGGGATTTTAGAGTAATTGAAAATAAGATAACAAAACGGTTTCTCTCCCCGGGACGATTTATGGGCCGATGGGAATGAGATCGGGGATGCGTTGTTTTGCCGTACATTCGACTCTGGCATGAAGTGGAGACGGTGGTGGGAGGAGGAGGAGGATTGATGATTGCGTTTTCGAGTAGTTTTTATGAGGATTACTGGGTAGTTTGTGATCAATTTGTTCGTTTCACACGGTAATGAATAAAACAATATCGTATATGGAAAGTCTATCTCAGATTGTGAGCGTGTATACTTATATAAACGATGCAAGTTGTAAGTAACGACAGCAATAAAGAAACCGAGATTAACCATATAAAAGACATGTCGATTCAGCTTCTAATAAAACTATTTTTCACGACTGCATATAGCGTAATTCCCATATTACTACACGACGCGTTACACAATCCGATCGCTGCAACACTATACACTTTATCGTGAGACTTTCCAGAATCGCTGCATTCATGCACGATTAATTTACGCGAAGTTCAATAGAAAAGTATTATGCTGGCTCGAAAATCGAAACACACGATATGCTGGTGTTCCTCTTCTTCTTCTTCTTCTTCGGCTCCCGAACCTGCGGGCCGTCTGTGTGCTACATCTGTAACCGTGTATATATATATATATATCGTACACATGCAGCAACGTAATCTCCGATCACAATAAACCACCGCGAGCATTCTCGAAATTACAAGCTACTACTACTACTATTGCTATATTGCACGTGACTATAGGGAAAATTTATATGCGCGAATAATGTACCGGCGAAATTCCTGCGACGCGATCCCGCGATGAAAATGCCTCGCGCCAATTGAAGCGTGAACTTGTCTCCATTACTCTCTCTCTCTCTCTCTCTCTATCCCTTTCTTATTATAGACGCGCGCGCGCGACAAAATTCTAAATTCCAGCCTAAACGCAGGCAAAAGCCGGCCGATCGATTGCGAAATCCATGCCCATATCATCGGCTCAGCTAACGAGTATCAGTCTCGGTTACATATATACCTAATCTCATACCTGAGCGAGTTCTCTCTCGTCGAGAGAGCGGACGCGCGGACACGCCCCCGTTTGTGCGCAGCATTACATTGCTGAAATATTCACTCGCGCGGCGTTCTCCCGCATGCATAAAATCTATATACATACGTCCGTGTATGTATAACGCATCCACGGGTTCCCGAGGAGCGTGTGTATTAATATTTCGCCGCTATATATTCGCCGCCGGCTGGGGAATCACGAGATTCGCAAGTAACCCCGCGTGTGTACGTCAAATCAATAGATATGGACTACACTCGCGTGTATATTATAACGCACTTCTGTATAACTGTGCATAACGAATATCGCACGCACGGGAGTCAAGATACACAATGCCGCGGTCTCCTTCGGCCGAGCATATCACACATGTACGAGACACTCACGTGCGTGCGTGTGTATATATATATGTATACACTCAAGTCCGGCCGGGATGTTCCGCGGACTGGTTCTCTCTCTCTTGCTTACTGGCTCGCTCGCTCGGTCGGTCGAGATATGAGTCAGGGCCTCGCCGCGGCGCGCCGATGTCTTGGTGAGCTCGTATATCAAAACCAGTAGGCACCCCCGCTCTCTCTCTCTCTCTCTCTCTCTCTCTCTCTCTCTCTCTCTCTCTCTCTCTCTCTCTCTCGTCCTCCTGTCGGCGTGTGTGTGTGTGTGTGTGTGTGTGTGTGTGTATGCAAGCGGTCTGATAGAGGATGGGGAATGCGGTACGATTTTGCCGAGTGAGCTCGAGGTATGAGGCTGAGGGAGTTGGCGCGGAGGTTAATGAGAGGTTGGAGATGTTGGTTTATTGATTGATTTGAAATAGTTCTTTCGGATTCGAGAAGGCGAAAGTTTTCGATTTTAATATGTTTATTGTGTTATATTATTGGAAATTTCGAAGTATGAATAATGTTTACGCGAGAGTGAAATTAAATTGTTATGATGAACCTGTGTGGGATGAAATTGAAAGGAAACAAAGAGGAGAGCACGCATTTGCGTACAAGCAGGACTTTCTTGATTTCGAGGATACTACTTGCGTGTGCATTTGTAATGCAATACGATATGCGAGTGCGACACTTTGATATCGATTTTTTTTAGTAGATCTTTTGCAAGTATTCCGAGAAAGATATCAATTTCCTTTATAATAACTTTCTTAGAATTTCAAAAATAAATGTTTGATTTGCGAAATTCAATATTTTAAAACTATCAGCCTGATAATCTTTAATCGAACAGCAATCATAATTTGCCTAAACAGCTATTATACTTGAACAAAAAAAATTAGCTAAAATTTGTAACCTTTCGAAAAACATATATCTGCGTTTCCAGAAGGCTCAGAAGTACCTCCGCCGTTTTAATTTTCAGTACTACTCCGACGACTATACCCATTTAAAACAAAGACACAGCAGCATAGCAGCCGCGAGCAGCAACCGGTATTGGACCAATAGAAACTATCACTCGAGCCTTTTACGAGTCGTTCCTCGTAAGTACAATGGAAATGATAGATATTCGGCGGGGGCCCCCTCGCGACTCGACCATTACTTTGAAAGTCCCAAACGGCCGGGCCATACTCGCATCCCCAAATTTAGTCTCACGTGTGTGTGATGCCTCGAGACGGAGGCTATCGGTTTCCTCTTATTGATGGGTTCGCGCGTAAGTGCTCGAGAAAAAAAATGACAGCTCGGACAGTGAAAGAAAGAGAAGGTGTATTAGGATCGGCGGTACGCAGGCGGCTCGAGTTAAGTGACGGTGACGCGATAGGAAGGATTGAAGTGTGTGCGTATATATATACTTGCAATATGGAATTGTGAGACAGAGAGAGAGAGACTTGTAATAATAAAGCGCGAGAGCGGAATGAAGTCTGGGAAGGGAGAGACGCCAGGCTGCCGCTTAAATCCTTCCGGAACTAGTAATTTTGTAGAAATATAACGAACGATTTCGTGTTTTCTTTTGAGATTTCAGTAAAGAGTATAGTTATTTTAAGGCTTCCTGTGGTTTTTGTTTCACGGTAATAATGTTATCTATACGGTGCGCGAGATTTTTAAAATAATAAAGTGTATATATTGCGAGAATTGTCGAAACTCGGGTCGGCATTAAGCAAGAAATGAATAATTCATCGCGCACGCTCTTATCGGGCTATTATGGATTAATGTACTAATGCTCAATGTATAAATTTACCTGTATCTCTTAAAGTAAAATTAAATCCAATGGGACTCAGAGCATAAATTACATTAGTATTAGAATAATATAAGCTTATAATACTTCTCGTGATTTTTGCATTCAGAATTCTGTATAGCTGCATTAAAAAAAAACGCCAATCGTTAAATATTTACACTATTTCGAATAAACAGTCAGAATGTAGTCCAAGAGTTCATTTTTCTTTTTATACCATATACATAACAAAAACACTCTACAACCTCATGCACAAAAACCCCGGCAACTTCCTCAAACCAAATACCGCGGGCGCAGGCAGCTCCAATCGTCAAATACCATCTCAACACCTCGCTAATGAGCCATCTAGATCCTCGAGCGCGCGCGCGCCA
Source organism: Torymus aiolomorphi (assembly GCA_036365515.1). Taxonomy (NCBI): domain Eukaryota; kingdom Metazoa; phylum Arthropoda; class Insecta; order Hymenoptera; family Torymidae; genus Torymus; species Torymus aiolomorphi. The sequence continues at coordinate 160,897,217 of CM070876.1, read as the reverse complement.
CCCTCGCTCGCATTCTTAAACTCTTTATACTCTCTCTCTCTCTCCCTCTCGTGAGCGCGAAAATGCGTGTCAGTAGACCGTCGAGGCGCTAATGGCTTTTCGAAAAGGCGCTCGCGCGCGCGAGCAGAGAGTGCGATAATTATCGAAACGCGCGGGCTAGAAAAGTGTCCCCCGCCGCCGCCTGCGAGAGCGGTATAGGTATAGTTATCGCGGAACGTGAATCGCGGACCTTGCGTCACATACACACACACACACGTAAGTGCGATAAGCGCAGCTGTGTGGTACTTTTTTCCCCGATGAAAAACTTGAATTGAACGTCGCGCGCGGCTATATGCGGGAGTTCTGCGAAATTTGATAATATGGAGTAATTTATGTTTTGAGGGTTAGGGAAATATGCGAGCGGAGAGTTTGTGCGTGTGATATGAGATTTTTGTGAAGAAAAAGGAAGTAGGATGACGCGAGCTTTTTATGTGTCGAGAGGTTACTTGTAAAGGCGGGGACTCTTACTTTGAAAAGCGTTTCGACAGCCGCGTTTTTTTTTGCAAACGGAATAATGCCTCTAATGGCGTGTAATTTTCTATTTTAGTTTTTTTTTTTTCGTCTTTTCCAGCTTGGGCTACGCTCGATTGTATACAAAATGATTATACTGCGTCGATTTCGTACGCTTATCTAGAATCGTTTAAGGCGATTACGATGAAAACTCGAAGTTTTAAGAGATTAATGCAAGTGCACGAGATTTTATCGTCGGCTTGTACATAAAAATATTCGGCATTTTTAGGCAGTACATCCTACTTACTTGATTAAGTGTTCAGATAATCGGTGACATGAATCGTTTTGTACCAACTATGGACGTGTTGTGTGTGAAAAAATTTAGGAAGACTGGTGATGAATTCTAGTATAATGTTAACATTTTTTCCTAATAAAATTTTCATATTCTCAATGTCCGAAATAAAACATCTACTCCCTGGTAGAAATCGTACATTTTTCTCCCATTTGTGAGACGATTTTTCTCCCATTTTCTAGCCATTTTCTAGTGATTTCGGTCAACTCGCTATTAAATAGCTAGAAAATGGGAGAAAAATCGTTTCACAAATGGGCGAAAAATGGACGATTTTCAGCAGGGTAATATTTTCGAAATTAATTATTCTCCAGAAAATTAACAGCTCGTCTCTAATTAAAATTAGAAACCTAAGTGAAACCAATCATCCCAATCGTCTCGACGTGAAGAAAACCGGAACGAACCAGAGAGTCGCGCAGTCTCGGCCATAAGAAAATCTCCGCTTTTTATCGGAAAAGTCGCTCGCTCGTATATATTCCGCGCGTTTCACGTTACACTACGCATATATTCCTATATCCAGAACTATCCGCGTCTCGCTCTTGCGCGCTTGTCATACGAGAGCAATCACGTTACTTTCTAGGGATTTAGCGGTGAAATCTCCGCTGCAGCAGCAGCAGCAGCTCTCCTCCACCTCCTCCTCTCTCTCTCTCTCGGATATAAAGTGGAACTCTTCGGTATGCGCGCGCGTATTATGTGTCTCGGGCGTCGCGCGACTGGAAACGGGATATCCTCCGACCTGACTTGGAAAACAATCGATACGAGAGGGAAAGAGACAGACTGCACGCATATCTATATGTATATATGCACGTGTGTATGTATGTGGATGGATAGTTTCGCGAGTCTTCGGGTAACTCGAGTGCGCGCGAGCTGCGCGTGGATGATCTATATACGGGGAAGTGCGTGCGTGTGTGAATGTATGGAATACGAAGAGGAGGAGGAATAAGCGCGAACTAACGCGAGAATCGATTCCCACGACTCGCTGCTATCGGAGTAGTCTCGAGTCTACTCTGTATGTATGTGTGTGTATATCATGCGAGAGAGCGATTGGGAATTTTGTTTGTTTCTTATTCGAGCGCGGAGCGATTGTTGCAGTCAGCGGTGTGTGCGAGAGTGTGTATCGGGTTTTTCGAGAGTTCGATGACAGTCGTCGTCGTATATAAACGTTGCCGCGTCGGCTGATTGAAGGCAGAATTTGTTGAGTTTCTTTTTCAATCGCAAGATGGTTCATTTTTAATTTTAGAATGCGAAGCCTGGTAGAAATGGATTCGGCCGTAAAATGGTTAAAACAGTATATCTGTAATGGCGTTCTGAGAACATTTGCATTTAGAATTTCACACGTTTGGCGTTATAAAGAGGAGAAGGCATAGAATCGAGGCGGCGTGAATTTCACTTTTATCTTAATGCTACTACCGGCTCAATAATGTTATTATCTATTGTTTATATTGCGAGTAATAAGTAGAACGCGCTGATATTTTACATAAATATGCAAACTAGAGTGCCCTGAGGCAGCTTCGCCTGATCGTAACATCATAGATTCATGAAAAAGGGACTTTTGTAACCTGGATAGATTTGCATATAGAGTACCTTGGATTTTAAGTGAAAGGTACTCTTACCTTTACCGATATATAGAAATTACAGTTTTGACACCAATCGATGCGAACCATAACACGAATTATAAATTCAAAAATTCCACAAAACTGTACTTTTCCAATTATATTTACTCACTCGAACCCTATTCGCACCTAATACTAAGCAAACAATGAATTACCCATCCCCCACCTTCCTACCATAAAATTACGGCAAACTACCCACATCCTCTGCGATATAAACCTCAGGTAAGAGCAAAACGACAGCGTCGACCGCAAAGAGTCTTCAGCCGGCGATAATAGCATCGATAGTACATAAACGGAAAATCGATTCCCACGAGCACGCGGCGAACCAGAGCTGTTATCACGCCCCGCTCGTTTTTCTCTCTCTCCCCCTCTGCCGATACGAAACCGGGAAACGAGGAAATTCTCGCTCACCCGGTTTGTCTCCGCGATTATCTCTCTCCCTCTCTCTCTCTCTCTCTCCTGCGCGCACGCGCGCGGCTTCATAAACAACAATATTCGCAATAAAACCGGGAATTTAACGGGCGACCGGTTGCACAGCCGCGCGCGCAGAGCCTTTGAATATTATTAAGGCGCAGGCGAGCGTGAGCCTTATCGGGGGCCGCGGGGAGAGTTTACCCGTATTTATGCCTTTGTTTATGCGGGGCGGCCCCATAATAAGCAATTAACGGGAGGAGAGAAGCAGAGGCTGCGTAGTGCAGAGCTTTTCCCGGAATTTATGGAAAGCGGAGGAGGGAGGTTGAGGTAGGGCAAATGGGCGCGGGGGATCTTGAATCAGCAAGTTGGTAAAAAGTTTCGTTGTAAGATATAGGTAAAATTGTAGACCGAGGAATTCCTGATAATCGGTTGAAATTTTTCGATTACAAAAGTAAGAGGTGAAGCGGTGTGTGCGTTCTGAAATTTAATATCCTTTTTTATAGCGCGGAAAAAGTAATTAATAATGCTATTAAGAAACAGTTACTGCTCGTGGTATCCGTGGTATGATAAAGACTCGACGACAAAAAACTGTGAAAAATTCAATGATGTGTTTTTTTTTTTCAATGTGTACTTAATTACAGTTAAAATGAGTTTTTGTGCGGAAAAATAAGAAGGAAAAAAAGAAGAAATAATCTTGTTTAATTTTTTGGAATTCGTACGGTGGGCGCGCCAGGAAAGTACATTTCACGAGAAGACAAACCCAGCTAGGATTTTTTGCGGCCGATATGTAGTAGTTTTTACGCGCGCGCGAGGGACTTTTTGTCGGTAAGAAAACTGGTTTGTATTATATACGATACCCCGGGCGTTAAGGAGATAATGAGGTTAATGGCTGCTTTTACACAAAGAGCAAATGACGAATCCTTTTTATCATCGCTCCTATTATAAGAGTGAGTATTTTTCAATTGAATAACAGCCTTAATAATTTTTCATTTCCTCATAAAGACACATACGCGGGGCGCGTTTTGCCTTATAGCTGCTCGACCCGAGATTCTCGTTATTAAATTACAAAAATGTACCTCTCTACCATAGATAAACGGCTTCCCTTAGAATTTCCTCATTGCCGTCGCGATTAATCTACCGACTCGGATTTATATCTATTAAACAATTTACAGTCTCATACGGATGAATAAAAAGTGCTTGTTTATACAGATAAAAGCCTACTTTTTACGTAATGCAATCAATCAGTTCATTTCCCAAGCTACATCAAAGAACAGGAAATGCCACTTGATCACCTCGATAGAAAGTGTTTTGAAAATTCTCGAAACAAAAAAATCACTCTCTCTGTCTCTCCCTCTTGGCTTCGAAAAGCGTCTCTCTCAAAAAATCTTCCCCTCCTCCACCACCTATAAATCACAAAGCGCAGAAATTTTTTAAGCGCACGATCTCCGGCGCGCGCGCGCAATTAATACCTGCAGCCTCGCGGAGAGAATTGAAAGTCGTGCTCGCAGAAACGGCATCGACAACTATACGCGAAAAGCCGCCTCTCTCGTGCGCGCGCGCGCGGGGCGCACACCGCACAATTTGTTCCAAGACACTTTTACTGCGATACAGTTGTAAATAACGCTTAGACGTCAACTAAAAAGTATACACCTCTAAGAGGCGAGAGCGCGCGAGTGTATATACACCGCGCGGCGAGGTGTATATAATATACACGCGCGCGCGCAAGGGGCGAAAAAAATCGGGGCCGAAAGAGTCTTTTCCCCCACCCGCTTTTTTCGCCCTCTCTCTCTCTCTCTCCTCCGCAAATAAGGCTATAAAATCATCATCGTAAATCTCGCGGCAGTAAAGACTCCTCGCGTCGCAAAGTATAGAGAGTGAGAGAGGAGCAAGCACACGTGAGCCGGACAGGAAGGAAGCAGCTCTTTTCTCGAATGCAACGCGTGATTTCGTGGAAGAGGAGGAGCTGTGCGTATATATATGCCTGTCTGTGTGTGTATGTGTGTAACGCAATATAAATGCCCAGATATCGGTAAAGCGGGAGGCGTAGTGGCAAACGGTTTCGTGCTAACGCTGATTCGACGGTATACGGCGGAGAGAGAAAGGGAGAAGTGAGGGAGAGAAAGAGAGAGGAGTATGTGCGTGATGGTGATTGTTATGCGCGGGAGGCGAGTACGTGGTAGCACATGCAGTGGAAATTCAATTGCGGAATAAAAGTTGGAGTTTTTATTGTTTTGTTGAATTGAAACGGGTATAATGTACACACGGCGCAACTTTGTTTTATGGATTATTGTGAGTTCCGATCGTGATTTATTGATTATTTTTTTCGAACACAAAATTGTGTTCCACGGAAAAAAATGATCGACACTTGTGTGAAATGACTTTTTCAGGTTTTATACTACTACCTCGTCTATAAATTAATAAATGAAGATCAATAAATGAAAATTCCTACGAAATTTTTCTTCTTCTACCTATACAATTAATAAATTCCTCTGCATTCTCGTAATCAATTACAGCCGAGGCATAACCTGCACCAGCCGGCCGCATCGTATCTCCCTAATTTCCTCGCGTTCACCTTTTCATAACCGACGACATCAGAAGTATATATAGTCGCTGATCTCGCGCCGCCGCGCGACCTCGTTCCATCACCATCCGTCAATCCGTCCGCGCGCAAGCTCGTAAAGCACGCGCGGCGACGCGACTACAAGTGTCTCTCTCTCTCTCCTTCTCTCTCTCTCTCTCGTTCGCGCGCGGCGGACGTGTAATTTATATTCGAGCCTCGTCAACGCGCGCGCGCTCATATGGGCATGGATTTTATGTCGCTTTCGGGAAACGACGTCCCATCCGGCATCCTGCTCCCCGATTTACACGACGAGTGTTCTCTCTCTCTCTCTCTCTCTCTCGTTACTCCTCGGAATGTATCGTCCGTGATATCTCTCGGCGCTGTTGTTTTATTCGCGACGACGCGCGGGGTTTATTGTTGGGATTAATGGATTTATGATGGCCGCCGCGCCGTTTTTGCGGAGGTGTGTACGGGCAGTGTGTGCGTGATGGTTTTGTTGCGAGAGTTTGTTGATTTCGGATGTTCAGGGGCAAAGGATTTATCGGGAATTCCGATGCGAGTTGGGCTTCGAGTAGATTTTTATCGGGGGGATTGTTTATCGGTAAAAGCGTGGTTTTTAACGAATGTTATGAATATGAAAAGATAATATTTTTACATTAATTTTGGTGATAATTTTTTGGATTATTTTTGCGATATATCTATGCTCTGTGAAAAGGATAAAAAAAGTGGTCGCAGATATAGCAATTCCCCATACAAATAAGAATAATAAGAAAGACACAGAAAAATATGCATGTTTAACAAGACGTCCATTCACGATTTATATACATTTGTGACAGTAAACGTGATTAATGAAACGGGTTTACGTCGTATATTATAAATTGAAGTGCTGAAGTAAATCCTTCGAAATAACATACATCTCGCAGTTGTAAACATAGGACGTGAATTTGCACAAAGAGAATAATTGTTTTGTCGTTGGTCTGACTGGGCACGTTTTTTCGCGGAAAAGAAGCACGAAAATAAATAAATTTTGTTGAATTAAGCGTAACATGAAACATTTTCATTTCGTGTGTTGCTAGTTACTTTATTGTTAAAGTAAATAAAAATTTCTCAAACTGCTTCGCTTAATAATTATTATTATGAAAAACGTCAAGTTAAACTAAATAAAGCAAATGATTATACTCTTTAATAATTTTAATATTTCTTACATTATAAACAATAATAAACTTCATTTTTACGTATAATAGTTAAAATTGATCAGTACCCCAAAAATTATGTAGACCTCCCACCCCAACTTCTTTCCAGTCTCAAATTCATTTTCTCAACGCTCAAGATTACCAAAAATCGATACCAAAAAATTTCACTAGCTCCCATCCAAAAATTTTAATCGTCCCAAAAGACGCACGACCGCAACGGCATACCCAAACGGCTCGCCCGAGTGCGACGACCGAGCGCCTCTCCTCTTTCTCTTTCTCTTCGAACCTATTGTTCATGCGGCCGATGCTTTCCCGGATTGACAAACTGCTTAATAATGAAGAACGAGCCTTTGCGGTCGGCGAGAACTGCGCTCGCTTCTTCCTTCTCTCTCTTCTCTGATGTTAACCGTCCGTTCGCTCGCGATGACGCATGGCTTTTCGACTCGCGCGGAGAGCCGATCGCCTTTTCGATGTCACGCGGCCGCGGCTTTATTTATTTCCCTGTTTAATTACGCAACGAATGCGCGCGCGAGGGATTAATATTATATGCCCGCGAGAGAAGAAATCTCTCGTGTCTGGGTGTATTATCGAGAGGCGACTGTGACGGGGCATTTATGCCTGGTATAGAGAGAGAATAAATTCCCGGAGCCGTGTATTATGCGCGTGTATATACGTATATATACTCTGTACATTTTATTGTTCCGTCCGCGCTTGCGCGCCCGCGTGTAATCCGTGAGATCGAATGAAGTCCTCCTTTTTTTCTGTCTGTCTTCTCTCTCTCTCTTATCGAGGCTCGGTACCGAGAAAAACGCTTTTGTGCGCGAGAGGCGGGCGCGTGCTGAGCGACTGCCTTTTAAGAGATGAATTGTAAGTAATTGCCGTGCGCTCGCGCACGCTGAATCGAGAGTATGTATGTGTGTATAAGTCTGTGTATGTATATACGAGAGAGAATCGAGGCATTGGTGATTCCGACAATTTTAGCCACGAGTTAAAAGTCATTTTTGTAAATGCCGTGGGCGCGTGCGAGTGGTTAATCCGTACAATTATTGCTCAAAAGGAATATATGATGTAAAAAAAAGGGTTTGATATGTATTTTATATGGTCTTGTGAAATATCAATAGTTGTATATTATGTGTACAGATACACAAATGAGTGTACAAAAGGATCTTTTATGTAACTTTCAATACGAATCGAAAAGACGAGAAAAAAAAAGAAATTGTCAAATTAGTGATTCGTGTATACAAATGTCTCCTGTAATCTTATTTAAACGAGCTATTATGATCGTGGCACAATGTAAGGACTATGCCCGCCTGCCATTACAATGGATGCCTATTTTGTCTCTAAACGAACAATGATTTACGGATTTACGGTTGGACGTTCAAAAAGATAATTACCGGTTCGACGTTAAAAATCTGTGTATACGATTCTCAGCGAGAGAAGGAGAGAGAGAGAGAGAGAGAGAGAGAGAGAGAGAGAGAGAGAGAGGGCGAGCATACGCGAGAGAGAGAAAGATGCACTCGGAACGCGCCCTTTCATGTGACCCAAGATAATCGAAGAAATGTACAATCATGATTGGATAATATTTTTAATTCGGCCTGTATCATGCTGCTACACTAGTTTAAATATCTTATAGTTGCATTCCGAGCATTCCGAGAGAAGAAAAGTAACATTGTAATCCGTTAACGTCTGTTTGATTAACCATAAAACGAGTCATTCGAATAGGTTCAACGTTCTCATTGCACTCGTCATTTTCCGAATCAGAAAAAAATTTATTTATTTATTTTTTCATGAAAAAACCTACTAATTCTATTAATAGACACAACAGTATTGTTAGATAACTCGAGAAAATATTGTATTCCGGAAATTCTATTACCCAGAAATTCTCCAGCCGATACGCAATCTCCGCACCTATACCTTCGTATCACCGGTGCGCGATACACCTCAAAGAAAGAGAGAGACGCACCCGGCTCCCTGTATATACAGACCATATACCTCTCCGCTCACCATCGACACGTGCAGTTTTACGACCCTACGCTTACGGTCATGCGCGCAGCAACGCACGCGTCTCCTTCTCCTCCCTATATATATAAATGTACACGTATACATGTATGTACGCATGTGTATCGGCATATCTCGGGGCTACCGGCCATTGTTCCATACTCTATACCAGCATGAGCGACCGACCTCTCAATTAAACGCGCGACGATTTTCTCGCGCGTATGCCTACACGTCGATACCGGGAATCTGAAAAACGGCGAGGAATTCACGCGCGAGAGAGAGAGACAGAGAGATAGGGCGTGACGGAATATATGCGGAGACGAGAGGGAGAGAGAGAAGGAAGAATTTTCTTTCTCCTTATGCGCGTCCGCGATTAGACTGTGAAATGCAAACGACGCTGCGTGTAGTAGGTAGCTGCGGACGTGAGTTTTACGCCTTCTTGGGCGATCCCGCGTTTGTATTATCTGCGCGCGACGCGTCCCTTCCACAGCGTGTATATATGGTAGTTTTCTGGCGAAGTGCGTTGTGCCGCCACCGTCGCCCGTGTGGGGAGATTGATGGTATCGGGCGATGTGTCTTTTCGATCCGATTGGAATTCCGGATGGGACTCCTGTTATTTACGTATAATGGTTCGTGTTATTGGCTCTACTGTGCATGTGTTTGTGTAGGAGAACGACGACGTTGATTACGTTGGTGCACAGTCGCGATGTCACGTTTTTTCAATAATTCAACAAACAATAATACGGTAAATAAAATATTTATATTAATTTTATTTCTTAGTAAGTTATGAGCAATAAATAGTAACTTGATGTTATGGCCTTTACCGTGCCACCTGGTATCGGTATTAATAAATTTTATAAATTAAATTATTGTTGTGATATTATATATACTCGATTAAAAAAAGAATCGTGTATGGATAAGGAATGGTAAGAAATAGCTATAGCCTTCCTGCATCAAAAGTATAAATTTCGACTTCTAAAACGTGTCACAGGTCGCCGAACCCACCTTACAAAATCATCACTCGGTCCAATAAAACCACCGAGCGCGCATCTGTCATACGAAAAAGCCTTAATTCTCATCCACAATCACATACATATCCAACAACTTCTTACGCCAAAGACTTTCCACTTTTATACAAAAACCATGACTATACGCCTGTCCCGTCCGGTTTCTGAAAATCGTAAATTTTACGACCGCGCCTGGGCCGCGCGGCGCTCACGTTCGCCTCGTAAACTTACGGCGAGGCTCTCTATTGTGCCCCCGTGCAGTGGAGCTAAGACAAAAGAGGCGAGGCTCTGTGTAAAAGGTTAGATGATGAGCCTCATTTGGATTGAAAACGAGACGTTTGGTGGAAAAGGTCGACGACAGCGGGGGGATTTCGTACCTGCTCGAAAGCCTTTTACTACCGTTAGGTGATGGCTATTAAGACGCTTCGCGGGGTATATTTACGGGTGTATACCGTTTGGTGGGTTGTTTCCGCGTTTCAGGAGTTCTCCGTGTGTTTACTAGTACTTTAATCGCTCTGCGCCACGGGGGAATTCGATACTTTACACGCGTTTACTTTTGAAGAAGGTTGGAGAAGGTTAAAGGTTTTTTTGTTGAGTGACGAGCTGTGATTATATGGATTATCTCTTCTTTTATATTTAAACTGACGTTTTTATACATTCTAATTTAGATCAACGGATTTCAATAAAGTTTAAATAGGTTTTGTATATCTATTAGTTCTCGTAAAAAAGGACTACTTATCTATAGATACTTGACGTCGTGTCGCTACCACGCATCTTGCATAGTTAATTTTTTCACATAAAAACTACAAGGAAAATAAATAACCAAATGAATAACAAAAAAGCATTCCTACACCTAAAAAAAATACGCCAACGATCAATCAATTCCCAGAAACGCTCTTATTTATCTGTACCAACCGCGACCGGAAAAAATCCACAAAATGTCATGTTTCCTTGCCTCCCCATAAAAATCACCCTAATCTAGCCGGCCGATTCGACCGGTACACGTCGTCCAACTGCACCGCCGCCGCACGATATCCATCGGGTGCCGAAAGTTTCGCCACTGCGCGCTACTATTATACCCAACACGTTATACCAGCACACACATAAACGTAAGGTGTATATAGGTATATACATATATACGCGCGGGCCGCGACGACGTCTCGGATATGTATATTGTGCGCGGCCGCTTGTAAAAGGCGAAAGGGAGAGAGAGAAAGATAGAGACACAAGGGGACAGCAGCGACGGCGGCTGCGGCGGCACAGCGTCAACGACCTTTTATTCGCCGTGTACACGTAACGTATATGTATGTACGTGTGTACGTGTGGGTGCAGCAGCAACGAGCGAGCCTCTTATCACCACCGATCCCTCTCTCGTTATTTTCTCTCCCCCCTCTCTCTCTCTCTCTTTCTGTCTCGCAAGGAGAGCGCGAGGATCTCGCTCCGCCCGTTAGTCTCGCTATCACGGCCCCGTGACTTTTTGCGTCCTGTGTAGTACTACGTACGTACGTGTGTGTTTGGAATCGCGAGATTTTCATGGTTTTTTGTTGGATTAGATTAGAGGATTATTTTTTACGCTTTCATTTTACGTACCGTTTTTTACTCAATTAATACTAATTAAGGCTATCACGAATTAGATTAACGTTATTATTTTGTAAAAAATAATCTTTTTTATAAATTACTTTTATAAATTGTTTAACGCCAAGTATTCATATCAAGTATAATGTATAATGTCACGAAAAATTAGTATGTCGAATTCGTTCCATAAATTAATATCAATTGACGTTCAAATAAAATTTCTCTCCCGCTTTCGATTGGTTTAATCAAAAATTTTCGACGAAACAGCCAACACTTTGTATTCCAGATCGCGCCATTGAAATCCCCGACAAAACCTCAATTACTCCACGCTCACAAAAGTAAAAGCAAATTTGATTTCTTAACCATTCGCGCGCCCACGCCATTGTACGTGTACGCTATATATACACAGACACACACACATACACACATACACCCCGCGATCTCCGCCGAATCGGCCGTCAATCCGTCTGGAAATTAGTATCGCAAACACCGTCGACGCGCATTACCGAGAAACTCGTCGTGAGAGAGAGATGAGCCAGCCGATCCTCCCTCTCTCTCTCTCTCTTTCCTTCTCTCTGTATCATTGTAAGTACGGCCTCGTGTGTCTCTGTCTTTCTCTCTCTCTCTTTCTCGGCGGCGAAACTTTGATCTTCGCGAGAACGTATATATATGTATATACGTGTGTATACGCTCCTTTCAGGCCGCGCGCATTGACGTATAATGTGCGCACTTGTCATTTCACGAACGGGAAAACAATACTTTATTCAGGCGCGCAGGCAAGCGAGAGCGCGAGCGTATATACGAACGGGCTTACAAATGCGGTTCTCGCGAATCATGTATTACGATTTTTTCGGGATAATTCCAGTTTTTATTTCGGGGTAGAGATAGAGGCCGCGGAATGCGCTCCATTGTTGCCGGCGCTTTGTCAATGCGCGAGAGCGCACACGTTTAGTCGAAAGATTAATTTACGATTGCTGAATAAACAAACTGTTTTTCCGAGAGAGATATATTTTTTTTATTCAATTTTAATGCAACGTAATTTTGATATAACTATTTTACATCGATTGCTACATTTTTATGATCAATTATGTATTTTTCTTTTATTTAAAAAGCCTTGTAATTTTATTATATAACTCCTAATGACAGTCATTTTCCTAAGTGTTGTTTTAATCGTTTAATTAATAAAGGGACGCGAAAGTCCCGATGAAAATGTTTAAATTTATTTTAATGATGTTAATCGTCAATATTTATATAAGGTATTATAAAATCTTCAAACACGTAAGCTAGAAGCCCGTAACTTCCACTGCTTGCCTAGCGTGAAGGTAATTATCTTAATGGGCACCTTGTGACACATTAATTGTACCTGCTTACGGGCAAGCTGTCATTAACAGAAAGTGTGAAAATTATACCGAAAATATAGCTACGAAGTAATTTCAAATCCGGTCTCAAATAAACGCATCGTTATAAAAAAAAAAGAAAAACTTTCTCAACCAAGAACAAAACTTCGCTCGCAAAATTCCCCTTACAACATTCTCATAATTTTCGCTCGCCACTTGGCACCTCACGTATTACGCGCGCATCGCCGCATATACACACATTACTTTCAGCGCATGTAGCACGCGCCGAAAGTCTTATCTTCCGGTCAGGTGTCGATTATTGTTATTCCCTCGGCGCGCTGCTACTCCCGAAACTCGCGATCCCGTCGATATAATCCCTCCTTACACACATCAGGTGCAGTGTTCTCGTCTCCTTCTCTCTCCTTCTCGCACGACGGATAGACCGGCGCGCATGCGAGAAAATAAAAGGCCGTACCGTTAATTTACGGGCTTTGATTCGTGGTGCGCGAGTGTGTGTATATATACGCCGGTGGCGGCGATGCGTCCTGCCTGTCAAGCGCCCCGTGGAGAAAGAGAGAGAGAGGAAAGGACCTTAACGTATACGTATAAGCGAGCGCGCGATTAAAACATTATAAGGGACGGCGAGTTCTTCGTTTTTTTTTTTTATTCGGGACGGAGTGGAGAGGTGAAAAGGCGAGGAGTTGAGAAGTTTTTTGGTGATGATGGCGATGATTTATTTCGAAGTGTGGATTATTGTCGACCTAACAGTTTTTGTATTGTCGCGGAGAAAGTATGGAGGAATGGTGATTAAAAGAATAACGTGTTTTTCGAATCGTTTTGATGGAATATGTATACCCGAGAGTCTGCTGTAAAGCAAACAATGGTAAATATTGGATTAAGGAATTGGAAATCCCACGAGTATTTGTTTAACTTTGGCAAACAAAGCTGCTCAAGAAGCGCGACGGGCTCGACGAAACTGTTGACATTTGCCTTATATGCTCGCTGGTATGCTCGGAACTGTTTTTCACGGGCAATATTAGCACGGGAAATAAGAACTCACTGGTGGTTTCTTACTTTAGCAAAATGGGAAATATATACTTTAAATTTTAAATACCTTTCTAATTTTATACAACGTTGTAATTTTATACCGATACCATCAGAAATTCCGTGTACTTATAACACATGACCTTTCACCATAAAACTACCGAATCCACAAAAATCAATCGAACATCATCGCACCAATCGCCAAACACGATCTCAAACATGCACACTCTTCCGTCAAAAATCCCCTAACCTCGCGTGACGCCCGATCGACGCGAATCCTCCTCGCGTACTTATATACATCCTAACCCGGAGCAAATAGTCCGCGATAAAGGCGGCCGTAACTTCTGCTCCCGCGCAGCCAAGTGCGAGAAAGAGAGAGAGATGAAGATAGACAGGCGTCTGCGAGAGAGTGAGCGCGCGCGGGCACGCGTGTGAAATTGAGCCGTTAATGCCAACAATATCCTACGCAGGCGCACTCTCTCTCTCTCTCTCTCTCTCTTCTTTCTGGTGCCGGACACTGACCCTCCTCAAAGCAGCCAATATTTTGACAGCGAGGGGTGCAGCAGCGGCCATCGTCAGGGGATGATGCGATGACGCGGCCAATTAACCTTCGACGCTGCAGCGCCGGACACGCGCGCCCCCCCAGTTCTGTGTGTTGTACGTCCGTCTGTGTGTGAAAATTCGTTCCACGGTGGTGGCTGGTGTATTATTTTGGTTGAGCTTTTTTTCGGGGGGTTTTAGGGAAAGTGAGAGGTGGGATGAGAGATTTATTGGGTGCCGAAGGCTTTTTTTCTGTTTTTTTGGGGGGATATGGGGCTGAGGTGTGAATGAGGAATGTGGTTTTGACGGGTGACGGATAAAAGCTGTAATGAAAAAGGTGAATTATGTTGTTATTACGAAGAGTACAATTCACATCATATATAGGAGAGTATTTATTAAAGCAGTTTGTAGTAGGATGTGCACTTGCGTTGATTAGCTGTAATGAATCTATCACGTGTATATTAATTAAGAATGTGTCTGTGTGTAACCTAATGCCGATAATAACTCCTATATACGTGTCCGTGCAACAAATTGTCGGAAAATCAATAAGCGAGGCCTGAGTTGTGGTACACGAACGGCACAATTTATAGCAATATCCGTGTAAATTGCTTATATATCAATAATTGAGGGTACAACTTCGTGCGTTTAGCAGATATATACATGACTTTAGTGCCAATTTCAGCTATTTATTTTCTAACGATGCACATTTACACTCCAATACAAACATACGTATAGAAACCATAAATTATGGCAATGATTAATGCACAAAAACATTTGCCCGCATTTTTAACAAAGTATATCAACCCAAAAAAGAATTTTTCCACTGACCGTGCGCACCTTATACTCATTAAAATGACAAAGTATACAACAATTTTGAAGTAAATTATTTTGGCAAACATGATTTACGATCGAAATATAATATAACTCCGAGAAAAAGGTCATACGTAAAATTCACGAGACTCGCCGGGCTCATTAAACTAACAAACCCGCAAAAACAATACCCACAATCCGTCCAACCGAAAGCGAACGCGCGCTCGCTGAAGATCGAGAACCAGACTCCGCGATAGCGCACCGGCGCGCGCGCGGAGAGACAGCTGCGCACGTTTTACTCGCTCCATTCCGCTGACACGCGTTCTTCTGCACACACATAAGACATACCTATATACAGTCGCCGGGAGGCCTCATGATGGCTGCGCACATGCGCCTCGTTTATGCGGCGCAATGAAACGCCGATTTTTCCTCGCCCCGAGCTAAACAATGCTCACGCGCGCGCACACGCCAAAAAAAGAGACACACTCGTACAAACGAGAGGGTGAGGAGGAGGCGGAGGAGGAGGAGGAGGTGGTTGAGAGGACGTAACGAGAGGGCGATCTTTGAAAATCATCGAAAAATTCGCAAAGTCGAGCGCTCGCGGAGCTGTAGCAGCGACGTCGTCTCTTTCTCTCTCTCTCTCTCAGTCGCTCCTTCTCTGCCTCGCCGGGACCCATAAAGTGTCGGAGTAAATCACTCGGTTTTATGGTGCTGCGCGTTTGCCAGCCTTTAGCTGATGAATTCCTTACCCAGGCACACGCGCGCGTGCGCGCCCAGACGAAGAGAGAGAGAAAGAGAGAGAAAACGAGCGTATAAGGGTACAATGGCTCGGGCTTTATCGGTCTCGCTTCTTCTCTCTCTCTCGGCAGCTCGCTGGCTCACTCGCGCGCGCGCCGCCTTTTTCATCGTCTGTCTTTTGGCGCTCGCTCGCGCGCCCGCGTGAGAAAGGAACACACCACGCCTCGGCCGTGTATCCCCCGAAAAATTGATTTTATACTTTTTGCGAGAGAGGGAGAGGGCATATAGCGAGAGCCAGCGCGTTTCGCGAAATAATAATTATTTTCGCCGTAAATCAATCACGCGCGCCTTTAAAAGCTAATTCCTCGCGCGAGCTGCTCGCGATCGTACGGGAGTGAGAGAAAGAGAAAGAGAGGGAGGGAGAGCGCAAAGGGTTTTATTGGTTTTTAGGTATACGCGCGAACCGGGGAGGTTAATTTATAACTTTGCGGTGCGGGTGAGCAGCCTTTTCACTTTCGAGGGCGAAATTAAAAATGCGCGGGAGGGATCGATCTGTATGCATGTGAGTTTGTGTTTGCATGTGTGTGTATACTGAGCGGGGATAGATAATTAGCTGTGGAATAGTAAATTTTGGAGATGTATTGTTGCGGGGGGATTGGGGGAGTCTGTGGGTGAGTTATGGATTCGGAGGGAGAAGTATAGGGGATGAGATATATGGGTCACGGGTATCCGTGGAATAGGCAAAAATTGCCATTTCTGGGAGATATATAAAGATCGCGGTTGATTTCTTTTTGTGGGTCTGCCGTGACTGTAAAAATCTTGCTTTTGAGTTATTTTTGACGTAAAAGCCGCGGTCTAGCTCGTAAACCGAAGACAACAATAAAATTCGTTTTTACAGATAGTAAATCACGCGGAATTATCCGAAAATTATAGCAACCAAGCATCTCCCGAAAAACAAAATTTTATACATTCCGAAAAACGAAAAAACCGGCGAAGCAACGCGTGTCGTCCGCCGTAAATTCCAAAATAACGACAATCACTCAACCAATCAAACTCCGCCTTCCCCACCCGGTGTACCTCCATTAATCAATCACTCTTGGAAATTACCCAACCCCACACGCGGGCACGCACACCTCTTCCTAATTGCCGAAAGAAGCGCCGAGACAAATATCCCGGGCGTCTGAGGACGACAGCCGCGCGCGCGCGCGCGCCTCACCAACGACGAAAATCCCATCCAGCCCCCATATATATACACTGTGTCTCTCGACTCGGAAAACTTGGCCCTCTGGCGGCTGTTTTGCCGCGGAAAATTAGAATAATTCGATGATACGTAACTGTTGCGAGCAGCACTAGCTGGCTGAATGCCTCATTTGAATATCTGTATAATCGGAACGCCGTTGGGGCGGAACCAGAAAACACCGCTGCCAGCGACACGGGACGCCCTCTAATAAGGGCAAAAAGCGCCTCGAGTACCATCACCTTAGCTCGCATTATACGGAATTTCGAGGTGCTCGAGAGAAGGGGTGGAAGGGTTTTTGCGGGGAGCGGAGGAGAAGAGTTGAAGTTTCTTGCCGGGAATTTGCATAATTTTTGTGGAGGTGGTGTGGAGAAGTTTTCCCGGCTTGGTTCTTTGTACATTAAAACTAACTTTGAGATTATTTATTTGGCAGTTGTTGATGACCTTCGTAATCAGCGTGTTAATTGATGATTCGTTGTCAGAATACGTGCCTGAATATCATTTTTCTGTTAGTCTCTTTGTTTTTCGATAACCTGCAAAAACAAAGATCATCAATTACTAATTTTATCCAAATATTCTCTGGTAGAAATGTTAACCATAAGTTAGATATTTTTTAAGCTAACTTTATGGCTAAAAACGCACATTACTTGTTATTTCATAATTATGTACCAATCAGAAATAAATTATGGTATTTACACGTCATCAAATGTGTATTTTAAGTAACAGTAAAACTTTTAGATGAATTATATTACTTTTCTATCATGATTTTGGCTCAAAATGCTTTCATTTAATTAACACGTTAGCTACAAAATTTGCTGAATTTTCTACCAGGGTCGTCTTGAACCATTAACAATAACAATTAAAAACAACAGAAACATAAGTCATTTTACTAAAAATTCGAAGTCACCACTCAACAAATCTTATTCCCGCCAAAAAATCAATACTCCCCAGGAAACACAAATACACACACACACATACATTTCGCAACCTCCTTTCCTCACATGAAACGAATACGGTCCCCGTCGTCGCCGTCACGCTCGCGCGGCTTATCAGCCATCGGGCTAGAGGGGGCGAATAAAAACCGCGCGATTCCGGCGTCCGGAACGTACGCCTCCTCTCCTCTCGGCACACTGCACACACATACATGCGCGGGGGTGGAGTCGTCGTCGGTGCCGTCACCCTTTGCGAGATCAGTTCGCCGGCAACGCCTCCTTTCGCTTATCTCTCGTGCGCGCGCGCAGGGGTGCGCGACACGGGATTCGCACGGGGGTTGGCTTTTCACGCGTTTCCGCGAGAAAATACGGGGGAGGAAGGAGAGGAGTGGTAGTAGCGAGTGCGCATGTCCGAGGTGAGAGAGACCGAGAGAGAGTGATCTGATAAGAGCCAATGGGAGGCTTGGTGGGAAGACTGGTCTGAAGTAAGAGTGAGGTTTGTTTGCTGTTGTTACTTTCATATGCTCGAAGCAAGTAAATTCGTAAGTAAGGTCGATGCGCTAGCTCTTGCTGTTGTTTATTGTTAACGAATATTTTGTTCTAATTTGATCTATAATGAAAAAGATTTACCGACAGTTTGGCAGTTGCCACCTCGGTCGATCACTGAGGTTAAGCAGCATTGAACGCGACCAGTACTTATGGATAGGTGACCGCGTTTTTTTCTGCAACTACCTCGTCTGATCGGGTAGGTGTTGAATTGCCTTCTGACAAATTGAGCGGGAGGGATGGATAAATACGGTTTCGGTGCCTAAGCCTACGGAATCTGACCTAGACATCCAAACTGAATTATTCCAATACACCGACCATCCCGGGGCGGGTTTTCCTAATTAAGATTTATCCCATATTATTTGCCTACAGGTTTTCCTCGCCCCACAGGTATAACCCTGGGCAAATGCAGGATGTATGCTAGGTAGGGAAAAGTTTATAGGAAGAGAGAGAGAGAGAGAGAGAGAGAGAGGTCCACAGAAAAAATCTATAGGTTATGCGTAATAATGCGAAAAGGAAAAATAAAGGTGTGGAAGGATACGCGCTAGGCCAGTAGGCTGCGTAGAAAACACAAATTTTTCTTTTTAATGAAAAAGATTAACTTTATTAATTAGTATTAATTAACTCCTATTAAATACGGGACATCAACTGTACCTAAAAATCGTATTTAATAACGTACTATTTTTTATGCGAAATTATGATTATTAGTAGTACGCCACCTGGCGGCTGCTCATATATAACTTATACTTTGTCGTCACAATCTCAATTATTCGAACAATCAAAGTAAAATATTTAATAGTAAAACAATAAATTCCTTTACGTAGTGGAGCAACACAAGTCTACAACTATTCCAATTTCCTCCTACGCTATAATTTATCAATAAAAGTCTAATCCCAGCCCCAATCGCTACCGACTACAGCATTCCAGAATCCGCGAAACTCCAACCACCGGTATACACACACAGCGCAGATAAAAGCCTCGCGGCACACGCTATACACATACAACACTCTTGCATTCCTCTCGCCGGACGATAAAGACATTCCCTCGTACCTCCCAGCAGTAAACCTCACGTAATCGCGAATTCGCATCACGTATACATACGCGTCTCTCTCTCTCTCTCTCTCTCTCTCTCGCTCTCTCTCTCTCTCTCTCTCTCCGCGGACCACGTAAAATACTCGAAATTTTGCCTAATACCGCATTGATAGCGCGCGCGCGGTCACTTATCGAGCCATCGGATCGGAGAGTACGCAGAAAGCGGGGGATATAAGAAAGGAGGAAGGAGAGAAAGAGAGAGAATAGGCAGCGGTACGTATATGACGTCACGTACGAGGCCGGATACCGCGTGCGGCGGCCCGTCCGCGGAATAACAACAGAAGAAAAGGAGCCGCGCGTATATGTAAGTACAGTGCGAGTACGCGATTGGGGAAAAGCGAAGAGAAGCGATGCCCGGAAGTGTGGATAGTGGAAAGACATAAAATTGCGAGTTCTTGTTCGTTTTTTAGGCGAGGGGAGAAACGGTATATGAATGTCAATAAATGGTATTGTGAGTCATATATGGTCGTATGAAAAAGTGTATTGTGTCGTGAAGTCGTTGGATATATAACGCAGATAAAAGTTTAAGTACCAATGGTTCATAATAACGTTTCTAAGAATTTCACGAGCTTTTCTAATTAAATAGCAATAAAAACTGTGGACGTGAATTTTATTTTTCTGACTTACTTTGCTCCAATTGCCACGATTGATAATTCCGGATTGACGATGTTAAAAATCTAAATGGAGTCTTGCTTTACGATAATACCGTACATGAATCTATTAATTAACATTCATTACTGTCTTTATTGCTACTTATAAATCATCCGTAACCAACATCGATTCACAGTGCCACGTTCGCTTCTCTCCCGACTATTAAACGGCTCTCAGCCATAAAAAAAAAAGAGTACAGAGCTCCCACAGCTCTGACGTGTCATCGGATTCTCCGGCTACCGTCATCCAGGAATTACGTATTTAATTCCTCCTTCGCGGCCGCTCTCCGACACTCTCTTTCCCCAGATTATACATACACACACATCTCTTCTTCTTCATCCAGCGGCTGCGGTTTGCTGCTATATACGCGCGCGAG
Source organism: Torymus aiolomorphi (assembly GCA_036365515.1). Lineage (NCBI taxonomy): Eukaryota > Metazoa > Arthropoda > Insecta > Hymenoptera > Torymidae > Torymus > Torymus aiolomorphi. The sequence continues at coordinate 160,876,716 of CM070876.1, read as the reverse complement.
AAACGCGATCGGCCTGAGAGACTCTCTTCTCTCCTCGCTCGCTTGCTCGCTCACTCGCGGGGACTGGTTTTCTCGGAAGGAATATCGGGGGATAATTAATTGTCGCGCACGCGCGGCCGATTGATGTGACGAATCGCCGCGACGAATTCCTCGTCTCTCTTGTTGCAGTGCATTGTGTCCAAGCGATGCTCGGCTGATGAGGGAAATGGAGGAGTAGAGAGAAAGAGGAGCGGTTTTTGTTATTCAATTAGTGCGGTGCGAGCCTGCGCGTATGGTTCTTTTTGCGGATGGAGTTGATTTTTAGGCGGAGGATGAGGGGGAAGGAGGGAGAGGGTTAATTGGGGCTATTGTGTAATAGCTGGTTGGTGACTGGTGCTTTTGATTGACTTGGGCTTGGGGGAGGCTGAAAAAGAAGAGTTACTGGGAAGTTGATTGTTTGCCTTGCGATGGTGAACTTTTAATATTGCGAACGTGAGCGATGAAAAATAAGAATGATAAGTGGGGAGGGGGGAGGGGTCGTAAAAATTTATGGCGATAACTGTGGTGTGACTGTGGTGGTGATTCCTTAATTAGGATATAACCATTTCGACAAACGTTATACTTTTACGCGGTTAAATGTTTATACGAAAAAAGGCTTTTCAGCTAATCTCAAACGGCCAGTTTTTATAGCGACATATACAGTTTGCTTTCTTTTATTTTATTGGTTTAAAAAGAAACACTGTGTACTTCCGAGCCGCAGGAAACCATTTAACTCCAAAGCAATCTTTTACAAGCAAAACTTTTACACTCTCGTCTTAAAATCCCAAATTACAGCCAGCACGTTTTGCTCAAAAGCAACGCAAATACTATATACAAGCGATCGCTTTTTCTCGGCGTTTAGCATAAAAGGCAATTTCTTCTGGCCTCCCCATACGCAGCTCTCGGACTCTCCAGCACTCTTAAAAAACTATAACGCCTCGCACGAACGATTTTCTCCACACACACACACATACACGAAGTATTCATAAAAACGGGGCTCCGCGCTCTCGCCATTATAGCCTTACATAATGAAAATAATAATCCCCACGCGCACTCAGTGCTCTCTGACATAGTTTTTTAATGCCGGGGCCAATTGTTTTCACTTTATTTCACTTTGTGAAAGCCAGAGAGCCGCGCATATCCCGCTCAATTAAGCCGAATTAAGGCAGAAGAGGACAGCCATACACACACACACACACGAGGACATATTCTGATTCCGAATTCCGCGTCGCGAGCCGCTCGTTAAACGCGAAATTCGGCAGAGTAGCAGCGCGTATATAGCAGCCTATAACGAGTTTCACGTATCCATAAACTCCACGTAGTGCCGAGCGCGCGCGATATCCGCTGAATGCCTATGAGCGAGTTGAACGATTGACATTTCGTGCCGGAAGTGCGTCGTCGGCGACGTGGAGGAATGGGAGAAAATACGCGAGCGTTATACACGTATATACGCTTCCGCCTACTGTGTGTGTATGTGTGCGCATGTGAGTATATAGGAAAAGGAAACGTCGCGTTTAAAGGTCCGCGCAGACTGTTAGACGTGTATTATACGATGTATTAATGAGCGCGCGCTACTGGCCGATGTTACGTTACGACGATTTTTATATTGTAAACCTTCGATCGCGCGGCGTTTTGTATGCGGCTGGAGCGCCGAAGAAGTCCGTTATATAGGACGAGTATGGAGTATACGTTTTTACGTGGTTTTTGGGTACGAGGCGCACATTGGAATTCGAGTGAAACGGCCGTAAAACGGTGGCTATTACCGTGGTGTAATTGGTATTTAAGGCCTGTTTCGAGGGGATCCCAAGAGCCCCGGAGATCGATCGGGCGAGATACATTTTAATCGGATCTTCGGTAGAGTTTCGATGAAGATCACGAGGTGCTGGCCAAAGAATGCACTTGTTAGTCGTAAAGCGCAGACGCTGTAACTAGCTGCTTTCCATTGTTTTACAACAGTTTTATATGGCGCAATCGCGTTTTTTATTACTTTTATGGGAATGTACATTGTTTTAAATCGTTTTATTTCGATACTACTTATCTTTATAATGAAAGGAAAGGCGGCCCAAATTGCGTATCATTGACTGCTTTTAGTTTTAATCAAATCGAAATTAAAATGTTGATAGTTTTTTTAAAGTTAGTATAAAAGTTTATTCAAGTCTTTTATTCAACGGTCCAATCGTTTGGCGGAGATTAAAAAAAGGAATCGTACGGAGCATTACACGCATACTAGGCTTCAATAACAATTATACAATGTGCACAAGGCGCGTTTGACTCAGGCCAGTAAATATTATTAAATAATCAATAAAAACTTACTGACACTTATAGATGTCTTAATCAGCGATTGTAATATAACTACTTCTATAAATGAAATTGTGCTATTATTAAATATATGGTAACAATTGCCGCTGCTCGAAACTGAAGATCAAAGCGTTAATTTATATATCACGGCGGGCGTAAATCACAATAGTTCGATCGCTAAAAAATAGAATAATAAAATTTGTAATTTACGATGATTTCTATATAATAAGAAAAATATCAAAATGACAGGTTATTTATTTTTAGGAGGTAACGCTTGTTTCAATTTTTACCACGCAATACATAAAAATGTTAATTCAATTCGTAAAGTAATAACGGGACGGTCGAATTACTCCGCTGAATATTAAGTTTCCGATTACATTATCTTTTATGAAATGTTATTGAAGTCAATACCTGTTATAAATTCTTGTATGATATTTTCTACTTGCAAGGACTTATCCGTACTCCCATACCGATTTCTATTTCAATAATAAGGTATACATTTAAATACGTCCGAACCTATATTCAGTTTCTGTGAATTTTCAAAGTAAAAATAAAAATTTTAATTGATAATATTCGAAATTTTGCAAATGTGAGAAACATTTTGTACAAAAAATTAAATAAATACTTTTCGAAAATTAATTTCGTCACAGAAAGTTATTTTACACTATCAAAACTACGATTGAACCATTAATTCAAGTCACAGACGAACAAAAAAATCAAAACACACGATAAAACGTTATCACTTGAAACGCAACATCAAAAAAGAAAATTCCAACTCCACAAAACTCAATACGCGTAACCCGTTCCCATACATATACATATAATACACACCACCTCCGTCGAATCATGTTCATGCGATCGGCGCTTATCGCTTTTCGCAAGAATGAAGAAATCCGCGAGTGTCAACGCTCGCCCAGCTCCGCTGCACAACACGTGTATTTGGTTCAAGTGCGAATATCCTATTGCTCCAAATACCCCTGGCTCGGCAATATCGATATCCATTTCGCGATCGCTCGCGGAGAAACCAGATCGGCACTTATATATATATACCTATACACGCGTATACATACCGGTATATGTACAAGCAGTCGGCGCGCTCTGCATTTTTCGTTATTCGCGCAAATGGCACGGGAGTTTTATGGAAATAATTTATCGGCACTATTTTGCCCCGCGTACCGCGCAGTGCGTTATCGTGATACAGAAAGACAATGAGCGGTAGTTGCTTTGGTTATATTAAGATCGGTATCGAGATATATATATATTTTTGCGCGCCGATCGCGTACCGAATGGGGGTTCGAGGTAAACCGCGAGCGCGTATTACGAGGCGCCGTTAGAATAGCCGCGGTTTTTCGAAATAAAATAGGGTAAATTATGAACGTTTATGGATGTATAAATAATATTAGAGCTCGATAACGCCTGCCGCGGGAGTGCCGCAGCTCTGAGCGAGCGTGCGCCCCGAGAAAATTGAAATTTATTGGAGTCGCGCGCGGAGGAAGGAAACGGTTATTTACATTTCGTGCACGGGCAATAAGTCGCGACGAATAAAAATCCACCTCCCCGCGCGTCCAGTTTGTTTAACATAAATTACAGTAAATAAAATATATCATACGCGTACTATTAGGAGCCAATTAAATATTCATCAAGTTTACGCGTGTATACGTACTTTCCTGGCATAGTAATCAATTAGACTAATTAGGCGCGGAGTATATAGCGAGCGGAACGAGCGCGACCAATTATTACACTGTACACGTCTTTGAAAAGCTCATTGATTTTTGTGCTGGAAGTAGTTATGATTATTTCAGAGTTTCCGCTTATATATTTATGATCATGGAATTATATATGTGTCTGGAAAAATTGCAGGATAGAGTTATCGCTACTGTTTTAGTGCGAAAATAAATCGAAAATTACCATTTTTATTAGAAAAAATCATTTTATATAATATTTTAGATTTTATAAATGTTTATCGTTTTTATTAAACAATTGTAGACATAATATGCTTACTTTTTAATAAAGTTATAGATAATCTGTAAGAGTCAATTATAAATACCCATCTATATCATACTTTTCTTACCGACAACAATTTTAAGAACAATAGACATACCTAAACCAATCGATATTATCCAACCCCTGGTAGAAATTGTCTCTATCGAAATTGCGAGAAAAATAATAAATATCTAGTAAAAATAGCTGATTTCTGGGTAGTGATGAAATGATCTTTCCCGTTATATTCTCTATTTAATGGAGATAACACAATCTTAAAATGATTGTACTAAATTTTCTCTGTAATCTGATCACGTATATTTAAAGCCAAATGTTGAAAAAAGATAATTAACCAAAACGTAAACACGAATTATTGGTATTTAATTCGTTTATAGTACAGTTTTAGGGATATAATCGATAACAATGATTTTTCCGTTTGATTCTGTCTCTCTTACTCCTCGTCATAATAGCAAGCCTCTTATTAACAATTTCCTAATTAAAAAACTGTCCAACTTTAATATCTTTTAAATACTCATAAATATAAGCTAATGTAAATTTGTGAAAAAACTTACTCTATTATTCTGTCTATTTAATGGCGAATATGATCGGAAAAATCGTTTCATCGATGGATAGAAATGGCCAAGAAAAGTGTCTAGTTTTTGAAGATTATAGGGGAAACTAGCTATTTATTAGGTAAATAATGGAATTAGTCCGGGCGCCAGGGGTGAGGGAGTCCCGTGCACTTTTTTAGGTCCCCTCGGTAACTTGATGTTACTTTATGTTTTTTGTTATGCTGGATCCATTTTTTTTATAAACAATATAAAAAATGTTATATTTTCGATTTTAAAAAATTCCAAGCCATTCTCTGTCATATTCTGAGCAAAAATGATCGTTATAAACTTTTCCCTCCGACCCACAGTTATCAAGAAAAAAGTTCCCAAAGTTTAAAAAAAATGTGATTACAAAATGTGATATTCTGAAACTTTCGGAATTTTTTTCTCGAAAACTATGGGTCGGAGAGAAAAGTTTATAACAACTATTTTTGCTCAGAAGATGATAGAGAATAGTTTGGAATTTTTTAAAATCGAAAATATAATATTTTTTTATATTGTTTATAACAAAATGTCAATTAACAATTAACCTGACTACTTCTCGGCCTGGTAACCTTGAAAAATGCGTTCAGCATACCGAAAAACATAAAGTAACATCAAGTTATCGAGGGGACCTAAAAAAGTACACGAGCCCCGCTCCCCTGGCGCCCGGACTAAATTTCCACCACTCAATTTCCACCAGGGACAAAAACCATGAAAATCCCAAAAACGAAAAATCCCCAGCACCATAACCACAGCATCCCAGTCCTCCAATAACTTCCACCGCTACACCCTCGCCAACCGATTTCTCTATCACCCATACCTTCGTCTCGTATCTCGCCCATAACAATTCTCTCCCCCTCCCACTCCCCTCCCACCGTCATCCCACCGCATCCGCGGAGTAGTCCGGTCACGAGTCTATAACATCCTCGAAAACTCCCTGCAAATATACTTACGCCGCACGAACCGCAGCATCGTCCTCGTCGTCCTCGCGGCGCCCTAAGCAAATTGTCGGATATCTTCGCTCTCGCGCTTTATAGGCTTCCATTACCCCGGCCTCCTCTAAATAGAGACAGCGGCGCGAGCGAGCGCTGGCAATAATTAATACCTCCTCGATGGGGCCGCGATAGCGCCGGGTCTCTCTTTGATCTATCGGCGTCGAGAGTCGCGCGCCGCGGAATTTATGAACGCGGATTTCCGATCCAACGCCGACGCCGCCGCCGCGCTCGTGAGAATGATATTCGTTTGCCAGAGAGAGAGAGAAAGAGAAAGAGAGAGAGAGAGCTGGTAATTGTGCGCGCTCGTCGTGGGTTATAGTCTGTGCGCGTGATGTAATTAAGGACGGAGGGGGAGATGGGTTCTTTCGAGTCGTGATTAAGGTTGTTTAGGGGGAACTGGGATTGAGGTATTTAAGTAAAATTTAGTTTTTTTAAGAAATTATAACTGATGTAAGAAATCAGATGATGTAGAGATTTGAAATAATCTAAATGATTCTATAAGATTTATTTCAATATATTTGTTCCAAATGAGCATAACGCACGTTGTTACATTTAGATAACACATAAAGCGTTTATCTTGGAATTATAAAATGTAATAATAGCAAAAAGATATCCATTGCGATACCGCGCACCACGGCGAACAGTCAAACGAAAAAACCCTTAATCCGCAAAATCATCGCACGTCGCAATCTCTCGAATCGCCCGGCCTTATCTATATATGTAAAACGCTCCGTGCGAGTACGCGCAACCGCAAAAACGAACGGAATCCGATATTGCCTTACTTACACACACGGCAATTTGTACATATAAGACTCTTATACTCGATATCGCGGCACTTCCGCGTATAATATCGCTCGAAAACTCGAAAAGCGCCTCTCTAAACTCAGAGCGCGATAAGCGGAGGGGGAAGAGGCAACCGGTTGATAGGTCGGTTAATTAACTTATACGCAGATCGGAGTAAATCGTGAAAATACGGGCCATATCTGCTCGCCGGGATCGCGCGGTTATCGATCAAGGAAACCGAAGTCAGCCTTCTTCTGCTTCTCTCTTTCGATTTATTCGGTTTTCGGAGAAAATGTGCGCGCGACGCAGGCTGCGGTGTATTATCGGTTCATCGGTAGTGGATGGAAATGAATGGGGTGTAAGAGCTGTTTGTCTAGTTTTATGAGAATACATCTTTACTCTGGATATAAAGGACATGTATATTGCTTATGAATCTGTGAATCATTTTGTTGTACTCGTTGAAATAAAAGTTCTTTTTTTACTTCACGAGAATTGCATATAAATAGTCGAATTTTTAAATTTCTTTTTAATCACTTCTATAATTTTCTATTTTTCACGCGATACCGTAGAAAAAGTTCCAGTTCACCTTCATTTTTACATCCCTATACCCGACTCTCGCGTGTATCCTCAATTAACCCATACGCACATATTCTCTACCCACAATCCGCAATACGGGCTCTGTCCGTCCCTTCTATCCCCCTCCCCCTACGTCTATCTATCTCCCCGCGCCATCTCGGCCCTATCGATCAAGGAAACGTCCTCTCCGTTCTCTCTCTCTCTTTCTCTCTCGCATCTCCACCGTATCTCGGCAGCGTCCCACGAATCCTCTCTCTCTCTTTCTCTCGCCAACACATACACGTATACGCTCGATAACAGCGCGTCTCGCGCGAATATCGCCTCCGGACTCTCTCTCTCCCTCTCGCGTTCCTTAACGGTCGCCTGTCGCGCTCGTCGGGGCCCGATATTCCCTATCTGCGCGGATCTATCGCGCTCTCGCGCGCGACTCGAGAGAACTCTCTTTCTCTCTGTGCGGGTCGCGCGCACGTGTGTAGTGCGCGTATATAGCCCCGGGCTAGCGAAACCAGAGCTGTGTGCGAGAGAGAGAGAGAGAGAGTATAGAGTTTTCTTCGTTTCTTTGCACTGTCTGGCGAGGTTTTTTGCTTCTGCGGATGCGAGAGAGGCCTGCTGGCGGTGGGGATAATGCGAGGAATTGCTCGCGCGTACGCGAGTCAGGTATAACAGCGGCCTGCGTGCGCGTATTGTGATTGTTACGGCTGTTTGGTTTATGTGATATTGCGCGCTGTGTCGTTGGTTTTGCAGAGTGGACGCGAGAGGGAAGAGGAATTTATGCGAATTGGGTTTTTACAGGGCCGGAGGAAATGGAGTTGATGCACTGAGAAAACTGTCGTAGGAAAATTTACTGAAAAGCTAATAAAAATTACTATTTTTTATAGCAACGATGGGATATCATGGAAATTTAGGTACTTTTGCTAACTAATATAGTAATTTTTTTAGCCAAGCTTAAACTTAAAAAAAATTGATTTTCATGATTTTATATCTATAGGATACCTAATATTTATACAATATTTAATATATTATTAATTAAATTTAGCTATACAAGAAATAAATAAGGAAATAAAAATTTTTTTTTTACGGTGGTTGTGTATTCGAACCCTGGACCCTCCGCACGCTAGGCAGACGCGCTAACCTCTTACCCACGTGAGCTTCTTGAGTACAAAATTTTGGAACTGATACATTGGCTACCTTCGCTTACGAGAGAACTTTGATGATTATTTGATAGCAATAAATAACTATGATAATATAAAGAAATAACTCATAGCTCACCTGCACAACGTAAAAATAAAACAACTGAATCGATATTGTCGATGTTTTTGATAACTTAAAAGGAAGATAATCTCAAATTGCGGGAGAAACATAACCTCAATCAGACACGTACTCCCGGCGTGCACGCAATAAGTACTACATGTAGAGGGCACTTTTTGCTATGTGTAGTAGTAAAAATTATTAAGATACCTTGTAAATATTCCTGAACTATAGCAAAATTTTTTATAATTTGCTTATATCCCCGCGTTGCTATCAAATATAGTAATTTTTGTTAGTTTTTCAGTAAATTTTCCTACGACAGTTTTCTCAGTGTGGATGCGTTATAGAAATGTCTATTTTTAGAATTGCTGTAGAGTAGTGGTAAGGGAGCATTTCAGATGGAAATGTTGTGCTGTGTTGGATTGTATGTTATTGAAATCTCTTGTTATTTCGTGTGGGTAAATTTTGGAGTATTGGAACAATTGTAGATAATTTAATAAAGGTTTTTAATGATTAGCGCACCTGCTCGTTTTGGAGTATACATGCAGTGGTTTCGGCTAGAAAATCACACGGTTATTACAGTAGTAAAACCACCCTAACTCAAGATAAAACTAGCCCGTACTCCGAGCAAACTAATAGATACAAATTTCGCTCACTGAACCACCGCTCGCAAACAATAAATTACACCTACCGATACCTCAATGATATAAATCGTCCGGCACAAAACCCAAAACCTCGTCTCCACCGCTCAAGAAACTGCACAAATAAACAACGCTTTAATACTTTTACCGTCAAATTACACCAACGTTCCCGCAGTGTTTTTTCCTTCACAAACAATCTTATTTAATACGTCCGAAAGAATAGGCGCGCTTACCGTAAAAGTCCGGCTGAAAAAATTTATCGTTCGCGCGACGCGCACGTTATAACGTCGCTTCTGCGCGCGCGCGGCATTAGAGGAAAACACGACGACCAGAAAGAAACTTTTATTGCGAGCGTTGCGCGGCGCATCATTGTCTGTTAACTTGCGACGCGCGCACCCGAGCGCTTGATGCTGTCTATATGATAATTGAGGAAGCGCGTCTCGACTTCTTTCGCTGAAAAGAAAATCGCAGTGTGCGCGAGTAGTGTGTACATCTGTAGTAAAAAAGCAAGGAAGTTGGATGCGGAAATAACCGTCTGTATATTATATAGTTTTGCCTCCGTTAAGAAAAACACGTTTCGGTATAACAATACCGAAAAATAATTTTCTTTTCTCCTTCTTACTTTCCCATTTACATTATCTAATTGAGAATATCAATAAAGTAAAAATATACGGCCCATTGTGCACCCGCATTCCGCGCAAAATGGAAAGATAATCATAACGCTTCTACAAACGTGCGGAATTGCTATATCAGCTCGTATAACACATCTAAACCAATGCATACAGCCGACTCGAGTACAACATGTATACACTCGTAGATACATACATACACACGAGAGGCTCTCAATTTCATCTGAAACCGTCGAGAAAAAAGGAGGCACGACTCGCTCGCTCGCTCTCGCGCGGGGCGATCATAAATCTCTCCGGCCCCCATCAGTATCAATTCGTCCCAATCGACGTATCTCTCGCCCATTATTCCCAACTTACGCTCAATTCCTCCTCCTCTTACACTCACTCACACACACGTACATGTATATACCCTTACCGCATTCTTCGCCACTACATCCATCTCACTCTCGTTTTTCCTCTCCGCACGGCCGCAGTGGACACAAGACCGGACCGCGCGCTCACCCATACACACACATAGACACACGTACGTACACTCACTCTCGCATTCTAGTCCGTGATGTTGTTGTCTCGCGCGATTTTTCCACGGACCGGCCGGTTTCGCGAAAGGCTTTGTTAATACGGCGAGCGAGGGGTGGGAGAGACACATACACTTTCGATTGTTTCGACAGGGTATATATACGTGTATGTATATGTACGTATAACACGCGCGGTGATATGGAAAAGGAAGCGAGAAAATGTCTTAGTTATAGAGACGCGCTTTTTCGCGAGGGAGAGAGAGAAAGAAAGAGCGAGGGCTATACGAGAGGGGCTGTAATTTATTAGTTTGGTTAGCGGGGCATATAGCGCGAACGCTGATTGGATTTATGGGCTCGCGAGCGCACTCGTGGGCCGCGGGCGAGCATTTGGCCCGCGGTGGGCACATGGGTTTCGAGAGAGAGAGAGAGAGAGAGGTTGCGTTATGTGGGTCTCTCTCGAGCGATATATATAAGTACGTTTGATTTTTCGAATGACAAAAATTTATCTCGAGGGGTATATATCGGGATATTTCGTGTCGTTGACTTATTAGTCTGGCGCGTGTATAGATTGGTCGGAGAAAAATCGTTATTTGATAATGTGGCATTTTTAGAGGTTTCCGAGAGAGCATGAATCATGGAATGCGACGCGCATGCGCGCGCGGTAGTCGGTTCTGAAATGGTTAATTAGTACTTTGATACCGGCAAAGGACAGTTCGTTAGTCATTGTTAACGTCACAATGGATTAAGGGGTGCGGTGTGTGTGTGCGTGTGTCTGTGTGTGTAATGTTACGACAAGAGGTATTTAAAATGTTCATCGGTGTATTTTTTCTCGTTTGCATGGAAATACGAAAGCATTGTTAAATAGGGTTTGCTGGTGTATACTAAAATGGATCGGAGTGTAATAAGTATCTCCATAAAATGAGAACCAGATTGCATTTCATAATAATTGACGTATGAAAAACAGAAGTGATTCTGAGTTGATTTCTAGTAACAATATTTTGTAAACAAAGAGACGATATTTGATATTTATTTGATATTTATTGAACCAGAAAAATTTACATAAGTAAATCCTATAGAAGGTAAACGCAGTTACTTGTACATAGGCTGGTACATAAGAAATTTTATAAACTAGACTTAAAACTAAATAAAACTAAAATTAAACTTTTTATATTGTTTAACGAGGTTAATCAATAGTTGTTACATTTCATAACTAAATTTTTTTTTTATCCAGAAACAATGAAACTCTTTATTTTGTTTTTAATACTAATATTTTTGTTTAAATTTAAGCACTTCAGCTCATTTGACAAATTGTTAAATGTCTTAATTGCTACAATGTAACTATTTTTATCGCTTATCACTTTTTCCATTTTTGGCAATAAAATGTACTTATTTTTATTAATTGCACGATTGTCAGAATAATTTCTTTCCGACTATCTTGAAAAACTGAGCAAAAAATTACTATAAAGATCGTTTTACATTTGTAACCCTCGACTATAGTTCAAATACCAGGAGAAAAAAAAATCGCAAAAAGAAAAATCAGAAAGAGGCGGGAAAGTGGCGATTGCAACACTCACGATTCGGTACTTCAAACAAACCCAGCTATATGCGCGCGTGGATTATCGGCGTGATTTACGCACTCTCCACTCGCACGCGTGCGCTCGCTCGTAAACCGAATCAAGGAATTAATCGTCCCGGCGCGCGACTCTCCTAATTACTCGCATTGATGAACTTCGTACCTCGCGGAAAACGCTCCCCACTACTCTCTCTCTCCAAAAAACAACAACAAAGAATCAATAAGTAAATGCCCGCGGGGTGATAAAACGCTCGCCTGCGCCGGCGCTATTTACAACTCGCCTCGTATAGGAGAAGTTCCATAAATCGGCTTTTCTGTCTGGCCGCGCGCCTCGTAAAAGCCCGAGATTTTTAAAATCTCGGGGCTTAAGCCTTTTTTCTCGCAGCGCAGACGCACATGCGAGGAGAGCCTCTCTCTCTTCTCGATGTACAATAGACCGACTGTGTCCTTTTTAGCTGCAGGGTGCGTGTGCGAGTTGGTTTTTGGAGGAAATTTTTATTTACTCTGGAGTCTCTGTATGGGGAGGGATTATTGTTGAGCGCTGCACGTTTTTTTTTCTTCTTCGTGTATAGGTATATAGCCAGGAGGAAAATACGCACAAGGGATTTTTTGTGTGGGAGTGTAGGTGTATCGAGGAAAATATGTAATCGTTCGTGTAATAAATGTTCCGTGTATTTTTTTATAGCGCGTGGTTTTACGTTGCTCGGGTATTTCTGGTTTCCATACAAAGAGTGGAAACTTGTCCGGCGTGTACTTTTATTTCTTTTTCTCGCGTTTAATTAAGTGATTCAAGTACATATAACGATAGGCGTTTAGCGCCTAACAGATCGTAAAAATCGCCGAGTTGAGCAACGTATATATATGTACGTACGCCACCGCCACCTATGCGTGTTTGCATAATTTTTTAATCCTGTAAACAAAACACGCCGTTGCGCAATAAATGTCGAACTCGTTCAATAGACGTATTTAAATATGAATCGACAATGAGCCATAAAAACTTCCAAGAGTTTTACTCTTGGCGCGCGCACGTTGCACAACGAATCTCCGTATTATTTCAAAATTCATTTTCGACGACTGATTTTCGAGGGACGACGGTATATGCAGTGTGGTTTACGAATGTATATCGCTAGAAGGACACATTGTTGTGCGTCTCGGCGGCTGTGTAGGTCATGGTAACGGTATAGCGATATGTCGCGTATCCGAGCAATTTGCCGTTTCGCATACGAAGAGAGGCGTTACCAAAAGGAAACTATACACACATTTGTTATATCCTCATTTGCATTCATAAATAATTACATGCGCCTGACGATGTCAAGTGAACAATTGACTTTTCTTAAATTTCATTTACCTCGTTTCTAATGTACCTTTGAAGAGTAAATACTTTTTACGACTGCTCATTGAAATTATTGTTAATTTTGTTTAGCTAAATTATTAATGAAAAGTTCTTTTGTTTATGGCTTTAAAACAGCCAGTCTTAATTTCAAGTCATAAATAACGATTTCACATCGACATTCCTTAAACTAAAGAAACCATCACCTCTTTATCACGACATTAAAAGAAGCCAAGCAACGAGGCCCATTACCTCGTTCTCGGGTTTCATCGCGGGCGCTATACATAAGCTATAATATTCGCGCATCGACAACCCCCGCGAAACTACGGCTTCGCACACACATACACTTCGCCGTAGATTTCTCACCTCTGGCTCTCATTATTTCACATCATAAATTTCCCCGACCAATAAAAATCCGCACCGCTCACACAACAATGAAAAGCTTTTCCATCTGCACAACCGGCCCGTATTCCACATTCCTCGTCGGCCGTCCAACAAATCAAAACGCGCCAAGCGAATACGCGCGGGATTTTCTCACGGCTTCTTGGAAATAATCAGAGAAACGGAGGATTGTGTTCCTGAGAGAGAGAGAGAGAGAGAGAGAAAACTTACGAGGTTGCGAGAGCGCGCGCGCGCGCGGTTATTAATCGCCGCCAGATTAAGAGCGACCTCCCCAATACCGGTTTGCGGGAGAGGGAATCCGCGGAGAAAGAGTATTCGAAATGTATGTGTGGGTTCGCGGCAGAAATCGCGTGAAATGTTGGGGTTTTGGGAGCCGAAAGCGCGGAGGATTTTTTTGGTTTTCGTTGAGGAGAAATGATAGCTGAGTTACGTCGGTCTTATCGTAATGATATTTTTTAAATTTAACACGGATATTTGTATACGGCACGTGAATTTCACGTTAATTTTTATGGGTATGTGTGTAATACTCTGGTACCGATCGTATTTTGTGATAAAAAAAGGATTTATTTTTTTTTTTGGAACACATATTTATACTGATTATATTTATATAAGATTCGGTGTATTCTTGCAGTTTTCACGTAACCCCATATTCCCAGGCAATATTTAAGAACAAATCCGAGACTTTCTCATAAATTGAGGATGAATAACGTAAACGAATATTAAATCAAAGCCCGCGTGTTAAACGCCATTTAAGGTAATGAAAGCATAATTGAATTCGTAATCTACTTTCGAATTTCGCGAAGACACGCACAGACGAGGAAGAGAGGTTTATTAAATTTTTATCTCAATTTCTTCCCGAGGCTCGCGGCTATATATGTTCAGAAAATTCGGGTCAATTGGAATAACCGTCTGCCCGCGTAAAATATTGAATATCGCCGCGTAATGCCTTATAACGCGAAATACATACATATACATATACATATATATAAGCGCGCACTTGTGTATACTCCGTATTCGTATACGATTTAAAAAGAAATATTGAGCTCGCGAAATGGTCTTCGTTAATGCCTCTCATTCGAGCTGGATTCGTCGCTGAGAATAATATTTTTAATGAAGTATTTTTGAAAAAGTTTCGAGATTTTTACGTTCAGTTACGCGTTCAAAATTTTGAAACATGTTAAAATTTAAATGCCCGTTTTGAATATAAGAATTATCTTTTAAGAGTACCGTTATCGCGTCGACTGCCATATTTCATATTAATAAGCATGTATTGATAGAGTTTGATTGAGATTCAGAATTAAAAACAAATTTAAGTACTCGTCATAACTTTTAATTCCAATTAATTTACATTATATTTCTCGATGAAAATTTTCAGTAATTATTTTTTATGGCTTGCAATCACTTTATAAATATAATGTGTAGCATTATAAACAAAGATGATTATGCAATACAAAAAGTGAATTTTATTGATACAATCGTTTGATAATTATAGACTCGATATCATAATTAACCTATATAATCAAATATTAGTGATTCTTTATAACTCATCACTATGATAAAATTAATAATGGCGATCTTTGATCCAACTTTAAATCTTATCTAACAGTATTTTCTTTAAATCACCCTGGTGGAAATTTGTCTATCTGAAATGGCCAACAATCTCAATAAATAGGTAGAAAAAATGGCTAGTTAATAGGCCCCGGTGAAACGCTTTTTCTCCCATTATTCGCACATTTAATAGATTGGACATAACCTCCAAATTTTCGTTTTAAGTTTACTTAAAGAATTGACGTTAAATAGGACGGTATTCAGCTGTAACTGATAGCTTACTAAAATATAAACAATATGAGCAGACAGAAAAACCATTTACAGTAGTCCTTTTGAAGATATTACGTAGAATGTATTTATTGCCATTAGATTCTGTCTCTCTCACTCCTTGTCATAACAGCAGGCCTTCTACTAGCCATTTCCTGACTAAAAAACTGATCAGTTTTAATACCTTTAAAATACTCAAGAACAAGCTTGTGTTTGTCTTCGCAAAACTCATTCTATTTTTCAATCTATTAAATGTTCGAATAACAGGGAAAAAAGCGTTTCACCGGGAGCTAGAAACTGGAAAAGGGAAATTCCCATTTTATACACTGACAGAAAAACCCGGGGAAAAATTCCTATGTTGCTCTTGGAAGTTGCCCACAACTGCTTAAAATCGAAATATTTACTATTTTTTATATGAAAAAGTCCAATGTCACAAGTAAAACTTCCTATGCCAGCATAGTAAAAATTAACACGTGACTAATAGAACTTTATCTTTTGTACATTTTCCCAGGCTAGCATGGTAAAAATTGAGAGAGTTTTAGAGTAAGAATTCACACGTTCAATCGTAAACACCCCGCGAGTGCACGAAAAGTTGACCTCTTCAATGTCAAAATAGGAAAGATTCAGACAGATACATGTCAACAAACTCAATCCACCTTGGCAACATCGAGACAAAACACAAACGCTAAACGCAACAACTGAATGTGCGTTCTAATCCAACATACTTGTTTTTATTTTTTTTTTATTTTTTATGATAAGACAATTTTTAAAATCATTGTTTATTTGTAATATTTTTAAGGAAGGTTGTGAAAAACCATTATATCGAAAATACAAATTCATTAATAAATAAATGAACTTGTTTAATTTAAGGTATTGGTAATAGTTATAAAATGTTAAACAATATTCTTAATATATAACATTTGTAATAAATTACGTTAAAATAGAGAATAATATTATTCGAGTTAAAGCATAATTTGTTATAAAATTAGCGCGCATAACTTACGTTTGGGGATATACAAGTTCCAAAATTTTGTAGGACATATGTCTTTTAGATAAGTGGTTAGCGCTCCCGACTACCGTGCCAAGGGTTCCAGGTTCGAGTCTCGATGCCGTCAAAAATTTTTAATTTATTTAATAAATTTTCTTTAATCATGTTTAATTCAAAAATAACTTCTGTATTGTCTAAATATAATAATTATGTGTCTGATACTCGCTCCCCCACTCCTAAAAAAAAAAAGATGTAATAATTTTTTTCGGTCTTTAAAATCAGTTATAAAAAAATTCCCATGTTAGACTTGGAATTTTTCCTACGTGTATTGCAATTTCTGCTAAAAATCCGACATATGGTCGAGTTACGATTCCAACATGGTAATTTTTACATGACAACATAAGAATTTTTACCAGATTTTTTCTGTCAGTGTAGCAAGTTTCTAATATAAATGGCCAGTTAATAGTTAGAAAATGTCTTGGATTTCCACCAGGGCATTACTAACCATAATTGCTTCTAGATTCCTTTTTCAAGAAAATATCCATAAATTTACAAACCACCTACCAACCCAAACCCCAAAACACCCAACCTCAGCCCTCCCAAATATCAATTTCGCGCCTATTTCAAAACCCCTCTGCGACAGCATAACCGGGAAACCTCTACGTCGCATAATACGCATTGTCGCACACGCGTTCTAACGTAATAGGGTCCGCGCGCGCATTTGTTTCTATTTCCCTTTTCACTTAGCCATGTAATAACGCACTCGCTACAGCTCGGCTCTCGCGAATGGTCTATTAAGGAACGAAGCTTTCACTCGCACAAAGGGGAAACTTGCGCGCCCGGCTACAATGGGACGATTAGCGCCGAGCGCAGGCATACATTCTTCAAAGTTGCCCGGCGACTGTCTCTGTATGTCTACGTGTGTACGCGAGAGCCAGTCATTATATAATATTATACATATATATAATGCAACGCGGGAGTTCGCACGGCCGGGCTACCGTCCGTCACGCGCGATCGATCGGCCGTTCGACGTGCGGAATTGTCTTTTGCTAGCGTGCAGGATGGGATGTAGGTATGCGGGTGCGAGTGGTTTCGATGATCGATTTCGCCGCAGGAGGGAAATTCGATTCGATGGGTTATTGGAGCGCTCACGGATGGAACTGGAGGTATGGCATGGAATAATTTGGAGCGGTGAGTTTAGAGATTGACTGGAATGGAAAATTTGGAGCGTTTGATGGGCTTCGAAGTGGAAAGTCACGGTTAGTTGAAATTGTATGATGTG
The DNA here is from genome assembly GCA_036365515.1 of Torymus aiolomorphi. Lineage (NCBI taxonomy): Eukaryota > Metazoa > Arthropoda > Insecta > Hymenoptera > Torymidae > Torymus > Torymus aiolomorphi. The sequence goes on along the minus strand of CM070876.1, from coordinate 160,859,050 downwards.
TTGTAGAAAAAAAAATCTGAGATTGCTTATGGAAATAAAAAACTTTCTCGAGAGAATGGAGAAATTATAGTGTCGGAGTTAAGGAAAATATCTGTTACTAAAAAAATTTTTGAATATATTTTTAAAATATTTAATTGTTTTATTAATTTTTTAATTATAAAAAACATTATTTTACCAGGAAAGTTTAACAACTTTGTTAAAGTACGTTATTATTTACAATCACCGTTTGAATTACCAAAATTAGTAGATTTCAAAACTTCAAAAAACATACAATTCGGACAGTTTTAACTAATTAAACGAATAAAAAAAACATAAACCAAAATTACGTACTATGTAAATACACTTCGCATCCTAAAATGGCCCAAAAAATAATCCTTTAATCATACCAACAATCCACTCTCCCAATCCCATTAAACCTGTCTTCCTCTCTCGCAACGCGCACAATGCTCATTAATAATTTCCCACACCAAAAATACCCTCCTGCGCGCAGAGCCTCTCCTCCTCCAAAAAAGTAAAAACATCTCACTCCGCGCGTAAATTGAATATATACATACAGACACACACGCAGTACCCGCGAGCCTCAAGACACAGCGAGAGCAGAAATTCTAATGAGCCGCGGCACGCGTCTGCTCTCTTTCTCACACTCGTCGCCCGCGGCTTCTCTCTCTCTCCTCGAAAGATTTTTCACAAATATATCGTATTCAGCGAGCGAGGTGACGAGCACGTCTCTTCTCTCTCTCTCTCTCATACGCGCGCCTTCCTGTCCCGTCAGTCTCCGCGTAAATATAGCCTGCGAGCGAGTGCAGCGAGGAGGATTGTCTGTCTCCTTCTCGCGCGTATATATATGTGCGCGCGCGGCACGCTTCGTTTCTTCATGAATGAAACGCCAGTGGCCGGGGGAGGCGCGCGCAGTCAGACCGCCGCTAGACGAGAGAGTGAGTGAGAGATGCACACACACACATAGCGCATATTATATACGCGCATGCATGGTGAGCGAGCGGACTGTCTGGTGCGTAGACGCGTTAAACAAATTGCCGAGCTTTCGCGGAATAATATCGGCCGCGAGTGCGAGAGATTATGCGTGTGGGGATGGACGGTGGCCAGGTTTTCGACTAGCTACTGCTGCTGCTGTGAGGGATGATTTGCGGATTGCTCGTAATTGTTTTGGGGCGTTGGGATATATATTTCCCAGTTAATGTACAGTGCTGGTGTTAATGTTTGGGGAAAATTAATGAGCGTTTAAAGTATCATCGTTTAGTTGGCTCCGTTTGTTATATTTAATTTAAAGATTCAAGGTATTTGATAAGGATTCGCAACTTTGTTAAAGTTCACGTTAAAGTGAAGGTAACAAACACATTCAATTAATGAGAATGAAAATGTCTTTTTTTTTATAGAATAAATAAATCTAACGTCGCGCGGTGACGATCAGATCGACAAAAACCGGCAATCGATCACAAAACTAGAGCGGCGTTCGTCCCACCGCAATAACTCAGGATTTCCAAAAGCCTCAGATCGCAATCATCATCATCATCCTTACAGAGCGATAATATCATCTCCTCGCAAGCGTATCTTTCGCCTGCGATCAATTAAAAACGAGATCGGCATTCCGCGAGCGGCATTTCCGAGAAATCCGGCTTTTTCCCGCCGCAATTCGCGCGGCATATTCGATGGGACGGGGGCACATACATACGTACACACGCGAGAAAGAGAGAGAGAGAGAGAGAGCTATATACACACCTGCATTCCGTCGTACGCGCATGTGTGTCATTCAAAACGTGATTCGCCTACTTAGCGGTCCGGCAGTGCCGGCGCGTTTTTGCGCGCGTGCGCGCACGAGTGCTGCGCAGCCGATACTTTATTAAAATATAAATTCCAGCGGCGGTAATTAACGTCTCGGTGAAAAGCTCCAGTCGGGTGATGCGTATCTGTGTACGCGAGAGGAAAGTAGGTTTTGCAGGGGTGGCGGAGCGACGCGCGGGTGTGTTTTGTCGAGGCTCGCGGACGATGAGAATTCAATTAAATAAGAGAGGATTGAGATGTATATGGGGCGGGATGTGGTGCGATTCGAGTTGGTTTTTTTGGTTTTGCTGGTGGTAGCTGGGATTGGTTTGTGAAATTTGTCGTTGAAGCGGGGGTTTTTGTAAATACAGAGATGTTCTTTTTTTTGTAAATTAATTGTAAATTTGTCGATAGGAGGTACGAGGTTACCGTGGCGTTATATGCGATGACACATTTTCGCCTTAGGACACTGATTCATTGTCACTTGTGTATATAGAACCATTCGATTCATACGAGCGATGAATGTATTAAAAGAGGAATGCATGCACAATAAACATCCTCTTTTTTTTATTCAGTCGTCGTAAATTTCCAATTCGCTTATATGAATAAAAAGCATACGCTTATATATTTGGCTTTCTATTGATTCTGAGGTAAAAATACAGAAGAAATTATTTTTTCGATATCTACACTTCTATCCTAATAACCCGTTATACCAAACAGTTGCGGCAGGTTTCACCCTCGAAAATTCCAGTCTTCGCAACTCGTACCCAAAGACAACTGCAGCGGCTCCGTCTCGCTCGATTATAACACGTGTCGCACACGCGCACATCGCCATATACATACACACACACACACGCATACACTTGACGGGGACAATGAAGGATAAGAGAGCTGCGCGCACGCACCGCAGCGTTTTCCATACATTCCTCGCGAGACCGCAGTCGCTGCCATTTAAGAATTTCTCGCTGCGACGCAGCAGACGCAGAAAGCAGGCAACGAATGACGGCGCGAGCATTTTAATTTTCTTTTGTCTCTCTCTCTCTCCCTCTTACTATATACGCGTACGTCCGTTTTTTTCGCGCGCGCGCGCGTGCGTATGTGTCTCGTGATGCGAGGGACTTTATTTTATGTATCGCTGCAATGCAAGCAATCGCGCAGTCGATTGATATGTCTTTGTTCTTGTGTGCCGAGTGGAAAGAGGCAAGCTGGAGTTTTTTTTGTCCAGAGGATTATTGAGTTGGCAGTGGAGATAATGTTGTTAAGCGGGTTTTCGGTGTAATTAGCGAGCTGTTTTGGAAATGTATATATCCATTTCGAAAAGTAATATACGTATATATTCTTTATACTAAAATATAGTGGTAGGTTGGCGGAAATGAGAAAGATAATCGTAATATAATTTCCAGCAAAAACCGTAGGAATCAGCAACGATTTTAAGCTCACTCCGGTAAAATATCACTCCGAGCGCGCACTGACGTAACAAAAAAGACGACGCACACTCGCTCGCGCGCGCTTGCATTTACTGTTCAGCAGTAATGATTGTGCTATTAAACGCCGTAATAAGTGTACTTTTGCACTTACAGTATATTGAAATGGCGAATAAATGAATATCCTCCCGACAGACGGTAAAGCTGTCATGATCCCCTGTGTTTTCTCTCTCTCCCTCCTTCTCTCTCTTTCTCGATGCGCGCTCAGCCGCCGAGCGCGCGGCGTATATGATAGCTGCGGGCGAGGTTCCGACGTACACGACTATTTACAAGACGGCGAATATAAGTCTGATATATTTTAATGTTTTCGAGTGTAGCTGCGCTCTCGGATTGTATGTAAAATCTTTCGCGTAATTGCGATTGCGGAGGCCGGATTGTTCGTTAATTGGGTGAAAAAATAATGATTTACGCGGGTGAAAATATTGAGGGGATTTTAAATGCGAAGAAATTTGCTCGTGGAAATTAGCATCGCCGTATATGGCATGCGTATTCGCAAATTGTAAATATATTTGCAGCGTTTTCTTTCTTGTGTTTGAGAAAACTTTTATTGAAAATTCAATAAATGTTGTACAATGAAACGATCCAACGTACATGTTTGGTAAATGATTTCATAAGATTAATACAATAATTAGTCCTCCGATTTTCACGATTATCTTTAACAAGATAAATTTTCATAATACATTATATTAAATATTGACTTTATTATGAAAATTATAATTGTTGGAAAAAATATAACGATAATAATTACATGTTACAGTTTCCACCTGCTCCACAACAGTACGTTTCCGAGAACTGCACCGTAAAAATCGTCACAATCCTCCGCAATTACAACCACCCGCACTCCGCTAAAAGAATCACCGACGACCAGCGGCACACAACCCATATTCTCAATAATACTTCCACGCACTCCCCCTCCCAAAGAAACAAATAAAGATCGAGGAAGATAGAGAAATATAGGCGATGCATTCGCTCTGGTCCCCGGGGCTAAGGAAACCTCTCTCGCCCTCTCTCTCGTCCGCCGTATATAGCACCGCATGCACGCGCGCACGCGTATGTCGTTTAACGACCGGGGCCCTCGCGGAAAACAATAAGCGCGAGATCCCTTCGATTAATGGCCGTGAAATTTCCATACGCAGCCGCCGCCGTTGTGACGTCCAGGGCAGTTTGACATTTTTATTTAAAATGCAACCGGTTTAAGCGGCGGCAGTGACGGTGGAGCTTAACCTTTCGTGGTTGGCGGTGCATGTATACTATAATAGAGAAGTATGCGTGAGAGGACGAGGGCGGCTTTATTGTATTGAAGAAGAGAGGAGGTGGGGCTTGAGTGGCGGCGGGTACGCAGGATATTTGCGTTGGGGGTGGGTTGGTTACTTAGAGTGAGTGGGGTTTAGTTGATTGGTATAGGAAGTAGAGGACAAGATGGCTTTTTATATTTCACATTTAAAGGTTACTGTAATTAAATGATTAGTCATATGGTATATAACAAGATGGGATGGATACATCTTAAATGAAAAATTGATAATATATCTGGCGGTGTAAACATCAACCAGTGCAACATAGTCGCTACACTTTAGATGTGGATTTGCCTCTGGAGATGTAACTCCATTAGATGTGGCCATAAATTAGATTAATTTATTGAAATACATTAAAGGTGGCTGTCATTAGAATCTTTTTTATCTAACTATCGCAACGGTGGGTCTATAACGGAACGTTGCTATGCTGCACTTACATCTCCAGTGACACATCCACATCTACTTATACTCCAGCGACTGTGTTGCAGTCTGGTTGATGTTTACACCGCTAGAGGGAGTATACTTTCACACTATGAGAAAGTAGTCCTGAGTAAGTTCTCCAGTAGTCCGGATGAAACGCTTTAGTTTTCTTTGAAAATTCTAAATTCTTTGGTCTATTTAATATAGTGGAAAAAATTGAGAAAAAGATCCTCTCATATTTTTGTATAGTGTTCTATCTGACACTAACCACTCGACAGCATGGCCATTAGATTCATTTATTAACATTGCCAATACATTTATTCCATTTGATTCATTTATTGAAATGACTAATACATTTTTATTCCATCAATCTCATTTATTGAGATTGACAATTCATTGGGTCATCTGATGCACAGTTTAGGAAATGAAAGCAGCCAATTTTGGTGCATATTGGCACGGTGCCAAAATTGTGTTGACGAAGGTAATATTCAACATGAGTGTTATTCTAAATAAGTGTAAATGAGAATGCAGAGAGTTATTATATAAGAAAAATGGATTTATTATGGAAAAATGAATGTGTTTTTAGAAGTTACTTATTGATGCTTTATTAAACGGCGCATCAAGTATCAAATGCGTATCACCTCCAGTTGGGTAAGACATCGTCTACGAGTAAGGACACCAGGTACTCAAAAAAGATACCAGTTTCATGTTCGCTATAAGAGAAGGATGTGAACTATCAGATGTGACTTCACATGTGACGTCAGATGTGACGTCATTACTGATCTTGAAAAAATATCTTAATGATGCTCCTTAATATAATAGAGAATAGACAATGAACAACAAATGTAATATTTGTTCTAACAATATGCATTAATCATTTTTCGATTTTTAAGCCTACCGATACACATAGATATTTTCGTTAATTTTTCGATAATATTTGACTTCAGTTGTACTCACAAGAGCGTCCTTGAGCGTATTCTTTGGAATGGCGCCGCTGAACGTTTGGTTTCTGAAGTTACCTCTACCGCCACCGCCGCCGCGTCCTGGGAAACGGCTGCGCCTGTCACAGCCTTGGGGCAACACCACACACGCATACACACACACGCACACCACACGCACACACGCAAACACACGGTATTATCGGGATTTCTAGCTAACTTTTAGCTAAAAATTAAGCATATTCTGAAGATCTAGCTAATTTATAGATAGCATGTGCTTAAGATTTCTACCAGGATTGGATTTCCATCTTTACTCTCTAAAAAAAATCAGTGAAAAAATCACTGTTTTGGTCAGTGAATGATCGTTCCACTAAAAAATCAGTGAAAAAATCACCGTTTTGGTCAGTGAATGTTCGTTCCACTAAAAAATCAGTGAAAAATCACTGCTTTTATCAGCGACTTGACGATTCGCTGAAAAAGGAGTGACTTTTCGTTGATTTTATGATGCAACTGAAAAAGCAGCGACTTTTCGCTGCTTTTTTAGTCAATTTTGCAATAAACTGATCGGCGCAGTGATTAGTCTTCCCATCGTATTCTGCTGCTCGGCCAGTGGAAAAGCACTCTGTTGTTCTCACCTCGTGCACGCGGAGACCAGCTCAGACAACTATCTAAGGGTAGAGTGAAGTGAAATAGTACTTTTCGACACAGGTGCACAATTAGAACACTATTTTCCTCGTGTGACGTTTTTCTTAAATACTAATCTCGAACCGTATTTTATGCCACTACGCCGAAAAATCATATCAAAGTTGTGATTTTGAGGTTAGAGTGGTATAAAGACTAGGAGTCATAATTGATAGTTAATTTAATAAAAAAATAACTTATTATATTGATATATAGTAACATAATTATTCGTAATGAATAAAATAATTTAATTACGTTTATTTTGGATAGACTCTAGGTGGTGCGCTCCGTAGTTTTATGCATTAAGATCTCAGGGTGAATCTAATACGTGACCCAGGTGTTCGGGGTAGCCGATGACGATGTCTACGTGGTGCACTCCGCAACTTTTTGCATCTAGGTGTCGGAATGCATTCCATGTGTGGTCTAAATGGTCTGGGTAGCCGATTACGGAGTCTAGGTGGTGCGCACCGTAGGTTCTTAGTCGTAGGTGGTGGATCTTATCGAATACGTAGCCCAGGTGTTCGGGGTAGCTGAAAACGATGTCTACGTTGTGCGCTTCGTAGTTTTTTGCATCTAGGTGTTGAAACACATCAAATGCGTGGTCTAGGTCTTTGGGAGAGCTGATCATGATGTTTAGGTAGTGCGCTCCATAGTTTTTTGGCTCCAGGTGTTGGAACGCATCGCAAACGTGGTGGACGAGGAAAACTACGGAGCGCATTACCTAGACACCGTAATCGACTACCCCGACCACCTAGACCACGCATGGAATGCATTCCGATACGCAGACGCAAAAAACTATGGAGTGCACCACCTAGACATCGCCATTGGCTACCACGAACACCTGCACCACGTATTCGATGAGATCCAACACATACAGCCAAGAACCTACGATGCGCACCACCTAGACTCCGTAATCGGCTACCCCAAAGACCTAGACCATGCATTCGATGTGTTCCAATACCTAGATGCAAAAAACTACGGAGCGCACCACCTAGACATCGTCATCGGCTACCCCGAACACCTAAACGACGCATGGAATGAATTCCTACACCTAGGTGCAAGCCATCCAACGCCTACAGCCAAAGACCTACGGAGCGCACCACCTAGACTTCGTAATCGATCACCCTGAACACCTAGACGACGCATTCGATGAGATCCAACACCTACAGCCAAAAACCTACGGTGCGCACCACCTAGACTCCGTAATCTGCTACCCCGATCACCTAGACCACGCGTGGGATGCATTCTGACACACAGATGCAAAAAACTACTGAGCGCACTACGTAGACTCCATAATCGGTCACCCTGAACACCTAGGCGACGCATTCGATGAGTTCTAACACCTAGAGCCACAAACCTACGGCGCGCACCACCTAGACTTTGTCATCGGCCACCATTTACGAAGCTAATGAGCCATTTATATTATATTTGTATCAAGAAATCACTTTTCTTATTATAGCATTCATTGGCCAACCGCAAAGCTTATTCCGTGACGAAATAAGCAGTAATTATTACCAACCATTGGTTAAACGGTTGGCCAAACCTTTGCGATTTGGTGAACAGATGGCGAACGGTTGGTTACCATTTCTACCAGGGTGTTACTAAATTATAAAAAAGTAATCATTAAAAAGTTTTAAAAAGTTTTCTATATTATTTTATTTTTTTAAAGATTTTTTTAATATACTGGATTTAAGTCAAAATATATCAATTCAATTTTTTAGCCAATATATAATTGTAAAAATAGTTATTGTTTTTTAATTTGAAAAATTTAATTAAAAAAAAAAATTAATTTTTTTTATTGTGTTTTGGGGCGTAAGCGAACGCTTTTTCCTAAAATTTTCGTTTAGATGTGATGAAAAAAATAAAATCATGGGCTGATAACGTATAGGGATCTCAGAATTTACTACGAAATTGTTTAATTAAGATGATGACATAGCAGGAATAAAAAAACATTTTCTTAAAGAAAGAAAATATTTACAGAATGAAAATTTGAAAAATCTAAACTTTCTTTTAGATAGCACTTTAGAATAAAGCTAATATTTCATTTCAATAAAAAATATAGATGTTTTCATACCAAAGATTTCTACTTTACCGGCACTAAATATTTTGAGTAAATCGAATTTAATTAATTAACGTCTTATCATAATTTACTTATTTTCTTAAAATATTGTGTAAATATAAATAATTATTAAAAACCATTAATATATTAGATGAATAATTAAAATGAAATATTAATAATGAATAAATACGGATAATGCAGCTTAAGTAGATGAAAATGTCCAAATTCTTTCATGCGAGCGAGAGCATAATGGATAGCCTGCGTGCGTAGTAACCCAAGGGTCGTGCGTTCGATTCTCGGTCAGGGCGAAAATTTTTATGTAAGTTTTTTCTGCGATAATTAACCCGAACAGAAATTGACTTAGGGCTAATGCCAGGGCCTTATCCGATGCCTTAAAATAATCATAAGGTCCTGACATGGCACCTGGTGAGGCCCCTTAACAAGTCGCGTAATGGGGTGCACCTCCGGCCCTGGCGGGCTTTCCCGGGCATAGCTCGTATTTTTCACTGTTTGGTAATTTACTGCTTTAAATAATGCACAGCTTTGTAAGCGTTGCAAGTTATCTAAAATAATTCAATAAACTTTTTCAAATACACAGATGTGTTACTCTGTAGTAATGACATTAACGTAAGAAATGAAACAAAATTATTTTTAACCTACTAAATCCAGACATGTCATTACAATATCAAGGCTTGATCAGGGCTTCGTAAGGCGTACCGTCTGATGGATACATATCAGGGCCAGACGAGGGCCATTCACGTAGCCCTAGTTTAATAATATCTAAATATTTTTGTAAGGCGATTTTCAGGCAAATTAAGGCCTTATCAGTCCGGGCCGGGGCCATACCAGCACCGCGTTACGCGCCTTGCTGGGGGGGCCCTTACGGCAAACCTAGTTAGGCCCTTACGTTTACGCAGGGCTGGCCCTATTCATTTTCCGTTCGGGAAAATGCGATTAATTTATAAACAAGTTCTCTAATGTTGTGCGAAAATTTATATGAATACACTTTACAGATCTTAAAAATAATTTCTCTAAACTTTAGAAAGCGCACATAAAGAGTTGTTTACGATTTCTTTATCAATTTTTTTTTTTGCGCAAGTACAAAATCAAATTTTAAAATTGAGAATTCTTTATGAATGATTTAGAGGCGGACATTCGTTATAACATGAAGCTATCATTAAGAATTCTATTAAAAAACCTACTGGAAAAAAGCATTCATTAAGAATTCATGAAAATCTTTATTAAATTTCCTGATGCTGATCGGGCAGTGATTAAAATCTATTTTTACAGTGATTTTATATCAATAATTTTTCACTGCTTTTCTAGCTATTTTTCACTGATTTTTAGCTATTTTTCACTGATTTTTTAGCTATTTTCACTGATCTATAAGTGATATTTCACTAATTTATCAGTAATTTTTCACTAATTTATCAGCGATTTTACACTAATTTATCAGTGATTTTTCACTGCTTCATCACAGGATATATATTCACTGTTTTGAAAAGTTAATATTCACTATTTCGCAGTTACCTGATTTTCACTTATCGGAAAAGTGAATATGCACTGCTTTGCAGTGAAATTTCACTGATTTTTTTTTTGAGAGTATACACATTGAAATCGAAGCGTACAATTTACAGTATCAAAACTACAAATTCTAATTACAACTTCACATACCTCAGGAAACCCGTAATAACTACAACCACCTACCAACCACTAAAAAATCCTCACCTCCAGAGAACAAAATTCATATTCATTTTCTCGCCACGTCGCATCAAACTCTCTCTCTCTCTCTCTCTCTCTCTCTCTCTCTCTCTCTCTCTCTCTCTCTCTCTCTCTCTCTCTCTCTCTCTCTCTCTCTCTCACAGACACACACACACACATACACATATACAACGCATCTCTCATGCTGCATCCTCGCGCGTCACCAGTAATCACAATTAAATCACCCATCCCGCATATCTTCCCTATATATACACTCGCACCGCCATACCAGGACCACCGCCTTATCCGTCTCTGTCTTCCTCTCTCGCTCTCTTCCTCTCCTCTCGCGTACAATGGAAAGGTATATACGCACATAATACGTATACATACACGAGACAGCGCCGGGGCGTACGGGTAATATACGCGCTCGGATACGGAATATATGTCTGCATGCAGCACAGCTGACCCGCGCGAGAGATGGGCGCGCGCGCCGGGGGTATTACAAACGATGGGAGTGTACGCGTAGTAAGTACGAGCGCGAATTGAATGAGCGCGCGCGCGCCGGGAGAAACAATTGAGCTATTTGCGTCGGGCGGTGAACGTGGAGCTTTTTTTTAAGGAGGGTGTAAAGAGTTGTCGGATGATGCGGTTGTGAGCTGTTGTTGCTCCGAGGTGCGAATGCGGAGCTATCTCATAGGAAGTAGGAAGTCGAGCGCGAGATTGTCGCTGTAATCGAATTCGGTGCGTTGATGGATATATAATTATTTGGAAAGCTTCTTGTGTATTGGATGCCGATTAGAAGATATTACTCGTTGTACGTTGTTATAAATAATTAACTATGCTCATTTTCAAAATATTATGCTTATAGTTTACCAAATAATGTACTTATTATTTTGTCATTTCATTAAAATTATCTGTACCAACTTTATCCTTTCCGAAAGACCTTGAACCTATATTACAAACAACGTCAATTCCCACTTACGATCAACCAAACATTCTATAAAAATAAATTCCCAATAATTATACCTTCACCAAAGTTCCCTCGAACCATCTAAAACGAAAACCACAACTCCACATTTCCCCTAACCGCGTGACATGTCGCACCACCTCTTCGTCAGGTCGGAACCCTCAGCTCGCGCCGAGAAACCGAAGCTAACGCGCGCGCGCACACAAGAAATCGCCACGGGGTTATTCATTCTTCGGCGTGGCTTTTCGTCCTTTTGCGTCGTCGCGGTATAATGCCCCGCGCGCTCGCGGCGTCGGCGCGAGCGGTTTAGAGTCATCCTGTTATTAATGACGTTTAAATGGCAACTCCTCTCTCTCTCCGCGAGAAAGAAGAAGAAGAAGAAGAAGAGAGAGACGAGAACGAGCGACGAGGCGAGGAGAGAAGAGGAAGATTTTATGGAAAGAGCGGCACGGACATATACTTTTCCGTTTTGCCGTTTTAACGAGAGAGTTATACCGCGCCTTTGGTATTCCATTTTTAGAGCTCTCCCTCTCTCTCTCTCTCTCTTTCAGTCCACTGCTCGTTTAGAAATATATGTATATATATTTTTATTATTTATGGTGCGTACGTACGCGCGCGCGCAAGTGTTTTTAATGAACGGCAGTTGTATATCACTTTTCACGACTCTTGCGGGGAGAGATCGCCTGTAAAGGGGCGATTTCGCGTTATTAAAACGCGAATAATAGCTGTTCGTTTCCAGGAAATTATTGTTTCTCCTCTCCTTTTTGGCGCGAGTTTGACTGTTGCGCGCGTTCGATGGCTGTGTTATTAGAGCTTTTGTGCGCGCGCTCGCGCGCGTCTTTTATAGGAAACTGAAAATACGTCTTCGCCAGGAGAGAGAGAGAGAGAGAGAGAGAGAGAGAGAGAGAGAGAGAGAGAGAGAGAGAGAGAGAGAGAGAGAGAGAGAGAGAGAGAGAGAGAGAGAGAGAAAGAGGTATCGTAAATATCCACGTGGAAATTTACAGCGCTTTGAAAAGGTCATTCGTCCGTATAAGAGAGCTTTTAATGATTTTACAATCGTCCGAGAGCGCGCACGCGCGCGTACGCAAGATGAAAAAGTATATAAGTAGGAGAAAAATACACTGACAGTCGAATAGGTATTATTTCGTGTGTGTATATATGTGTGTGTACATGTCGATGGTTAAAGGATCGATCGTTATCGGGACGATGGAAAAAATTTCGAAAAGAAATAACGCACACGCAGCGGCTTTAAAATAAAAATCCATTGTGCGCGAAGACACAGAGAGAAAGAGAGGCCGAAATCGGCGTATCATTCTAGAATTCAGAATGAATCATCTATTCTGTTATGAAATTAAACTCATAAATAAAATTATCCTTAAGCTAAACGAAGGTTTGACAGTCACTTTCTTGGATCGCGCTCTCTATAGCCGTTATGTGTGGCATTATATTCCCGGGCGACACAAACAATGTGGCGTAGTGTATTTTTATGGTATTTCATTGGTACACGGAGAGAAAAATTTCAGTAAAAATTACAAAAAGTTCCGCAATTTTTACTGAACTTTTCGGTACTGTGGTAACAGACTGCCAAAATGAGCGGATTTACTTGACTTTCTATACTTTTTATAGAATTTTCAGTAAAAATTACCGAACTGTTCAGTAACTTTTAAATGAATTCTCTTAAAAGTTACTGAACAGTTCGGTAATTTTTACTGAAAATTCTATAAAAAGTATAGAAAGTCAAGTAAATCCGCTCATTTTGGCAGTCTGTTACCACAGTACCGAAAAGTTCAGTAAAAATTGCGGAACTTTTTGTAATTTTTACTGAAATTTTTCTCTCCGTGTACGAATCATAATTTTCAGTTTTGTAATCAACATATCATGAATTTATAGCTGACGAGTATGTGTCACATTTAGTAATCACGGAGACAATTAAAGTAATTGTTCTGTTGAACACGTAATAATAATACGTATACAATTAAATAATAACAAATAATTTTTAGTGTGTTATAGTTTTGATATAAATGTAAATATAACATTTTCAAGCGATGAATTTTCCACATTATACACTAAGAATTTTTTTTTTATGGATTGCGCAAACTCTATTTTTTGTAATTGTTTTGTGTGTGCAAAGCTCTTGTTTCACACACTCAAATGATTCTACTTCGCACACTTTGCCCCTATTTTTGCTCTACTCGTATAACTGTGCTCGAAATGAGTATGAAAAAACTCGTTTTGCTCATCTGTTGAAAAAACATAAAGTTCGATACATGTAAGCCAAGCGGAACGATGCCTCACACTTTTACCAAAATTTATTACATTTTTTATCTAAAAATTGTTTTATTAATTTTATGATGGCTTCATGAACTTGAAAGATTAATTCAACTAACAAGGAGAGTGTTAGAGATCCAGATCACGGTTTCGGCTAAAACTGTAGGATATGTTTTTGGATGTAGAAATATGAAGAAAGCCACAATATTAAACTCTAACGCTCCAAATAACTCAAGTTTTGGACATTTTTAGTTTTAGTTTGCAAAAAATCTTGAAAAAAGACTCTTTTTGAAGCGGTATTCATTCAATCTTGGATAGTCTTAAATACCATTTCAAGAAAAGAAAGTAAAATTACAGAAAACGAGCTTTCATTTCATAGAATTAAAAAATATTGGTTCCTTCCAAAGTTATGGAAGTTTAAAGTTAAGCAATGGAAATGCACTGTTAAACTCCTAAAATTGGCTGTTCGATTTCATACATATTTTGGTGCAGTTTCGTTGCTGAACTTTAAACTTTCATAACTTTGGAAGGAATCAATATTTTTTAATTCTAAAAAAGCAAATAAAAACTCGTTTTCTCTTATAGCCGTATTTTCTTTTTTTAATGGTATTTAAGACTATCCAAGATTAAATAATGGCCGTTTTAAGATAAGGCTTTTTTCAAAATTTTTTCAATATAAAGCTAATAATGTTCATAACTTGATTTTCTTCGAGTATGAGGATCTAATATTGCGGCTTTCTTAATTTTTGTACATACAAAAACATATCCTAGAGTTTCAACCGAATCTATGATTCGGATCCCTGACACTCTCGTGGTAAGCAAATGTTACAGTAAAAACTGAAAAACAGCTTACTCTTATATACTGAAATCATTTTTTCAAATAGCTAAAGACACATTAAATCAACAAAATTATTTTACAGATTGCCGGCAATAAAACCTTCTCAACTCCAACAAAATTCTTTAGTCAGTGTACGTCCTCAGATGGTCAGACGACACTATACCTTTCTCGTTAAACTATACCTTATCCCACCGCATAATCACACCTACAATTTCGCAACTCAACCAATCCCCCTTCTCCCCCTGCCCCCATAAAATCCGCAACAGCAGCATCATCGCAACACCTCGCCACAAAGAAAATCTCCACGCGCCATCACCCGTGGCGCGATCGGCCATTATATATGCGACACTACAGGTCATCTTTCACAATCGGCAGCGAATGACAAACGCAAATACGCACGTATGCGCACGCGTGTGCGCGTACATATAGCTCCTTTTCAAATGCTGCGAGACAAAAAACCGTCAAAATAAGAGCGCGAGTTTCTAATAACACTCTTTCTCTCTCTCTCTCGACCCTGTCTGTGTGTCTCCTCCTGCATAATTCATGAGTGCGCGCTCGTTACGCGCATTACTTATCCGAGAGAGCGCATAAAGCGCGCGCGACGATTTACCCAGATTTCCCGGCGCTGTATAATCCTCTCTCTCTCTCTCTCAGAGCCACCTTTTCTCTCTTTCTATATCGACCCTCGACTCTCTCGCCCGAAGATAGAAGAACACACCGGCGCGCTCGTATTCCACTCGTGATTGCACGTATGCAAATTGATCGATAAATCAATCGAGGAGGTAGAGGTAGAAAGAGAGAGACTAGGGCCTCTAGATTCATTATCGGCAGCTGCCGATGCGCGCGCGCGCGCGTCTCTCGCGGCTGCATTATGCGCGCTTAGAGGCATGAAATGAAATATATGTATAAAGACGGAGGAAAGGGTTGTATTGCTGCCGCTGATGCACAACGAGTGGGGCTGTGTTGTTCGCGCGTAGTTCTCTCTCTTTCTCTAACCTCCTCGGATGTGTTTTCAATCGGCAATCAATGATGCGCGTCGCGCGCAGCCCGGGATTTAAAACGCGCCAGGGAGAGAGATAGATCTAGATTCGCGGTATATACCAGCGTGCGCGCGCGCGAGTGCGGCCAATCGGATATATCTGGTTCAAGGAACTCGACGCCCGCATTTGCATTGCAAATCAGGCAAGAACACACGGCTGCTGCTGCTGCTGTGGCTGCCGTTTGTCCTTTTCGCTTGTGCAGCCTCCCTCCGAGGTATATAGGGACTTTTTCTACTACGGGGATCTCTGTGTACGCGATCTGTTGGTTGGTGCAGGGTATATATATATATATATATATATATATATATATATATAAAGTGTGATGGGGGTTGCGAGGGCTTGTAATTTCGTTCATTTTTACGGTTCGTAAAGTCGCGGCTGGAAAATGGCAGAGTATGTAAATGTGGAATATGATGATATGGGGTGGTTTTCAATGCGTATATGTCATTTGAATATCTGACCTGGATCGCGCATATAGGTTATTCGTCAATAAGTTATACGTAAGTCGTAAAAGGGTATAGGGGCAAAGTCAATATAGAGATGCTCTTGGGTAACCAAAATGTTTCACGGAAGATTTATCTTTTGATTTATACCTTGCTGGGGCCGACGTAATGAGCAGCCAAAGGAACTGCAACATCGGGCAATCATCATATATATACAATTATCTACTTCAACTTCCATTTTGAATCTAATTTTCAGAAAACTATCGGCAATCCCACACGCCCCATTCCATTCCACCCTCGTTCGCACTTATCGCACACCCACTCCGCCATTGCCTTCCACCCCACCGCCATCAACAAACCACACCACCATCCATCCTCTATACATGTACTTCAGCTCTACTATACACATGCACACGCTCTCTCTCCCTGTAAAATGAGCAACGCGGCGCGCAACTGTCCCCACACTGCTTCTCTCGCAAAAAGCCAAAAAAGAAGGCACACGCTGTACGTGTGTGTATGTGCAGCGTCGCTGAATATATATATATACACATACCACCACTGCGCATCTCCCCGCATGCAAATTTCGCGCGAACGACAATGAGCAGAGCAGCAGCAGCAGCAGCAGCGGCTGCAACTTTCCACGAAGGGCCGACCCCGGGTGAGATAGATATGAGGAGGGGTATATTCGGTCTTGAGTCATCTGCATATCTAAATAATCGAACGCTGGAGAGGGGAGGATACGTGTAGTGTGTGACACAAAGAAGTGGAGCGCGCGTGCGAACGGTGTCGTTAGCGGTTCGCCGGATGGTCATTATTACGGGAGAGTAAGTGAGTGAGTTGATGGGAGAGAGAGATTCGAGGTTTGCACGTGTTTGTGGGTTTTGTTGGACGCGGACGAGGATGCGCGCGAGATCGGGTTTCGATGATAGATGCGAGATTGACTGTACATGTACGGTCTTCTTATCATCCTGCTACATTATTCTATAATGTGCTTATATAACATTATTGTAAACTACAAAGTACGCGCCAAAAATTCTCTCTTTTCATCTTCCCTCTCACAACTCATCTTTCCTTTCTTCTTACAGTAAAAAGCCATCTATAATCCTGCCGCTGGAAAATAGCACAAAACAATCCAAATTTCTCATATCACATAGTACACCACTATACACAACCCCCAAAAAACAACCACGAAAATTCACATCCTCGAAAGATATGATATACTTCGCGCCCAGCTACAATCCACATACAGAGCCGCGCAACCCCATCAGAGTGTGCGTCCGTCCATCCATCCGTTCGCCTCTCAAGCCCGGTAGCAGCCACCTTCACACCGGCATCAGCGGCGCGAACGCGAGGAAGATTTAACGCGGCCCGCGTGCGAAAACGTGACGAGCAGCGCAACATATCGTACCTACCGTCCCTCTCTCGCGTGCCTTGCATTACCGATGCCTATCTCTTCGCCACTCGTATACACACACACACACACGTATAAGGCTCTGCTACTCTCCGTCAAAAAAAGATACTCGCGCGCGCGCGTGAAAGGGCCGCAATCAGAGAGGTGTCTTGGTATATATATATACGCCGCAAAAAGGAACAATAATAATGCGCGCACCCTGGAAATTGATCTGAAAATCATTCTTTCGCAATATAAGCGGCTAACGAGCCGCGTACGTACGTACTTACGTACGCGTACGTATATATACACGAGCGCGGGGGTATATACATGGTAAGGTCGCTGGCTGGCTGGCGCACGGTATAACACGCGCAAACGACTATGCAAATGCAAAGCGGCTCTCTCTCTCTCTCACTCGCGCGCACGCGCGCGTAAGCAAAAGCGTCGGTCTTTGGGGTGCAGGCGGTGTCGATAAATCACCGGGAATCACTTCCAAAGCGCCTACCGTGCGCGCTTACATTAACCGCGCGCGCGCGATGATGCCGACGAGCTCTGAAGATGTGTCTGCGCGCGCGCGCGCGTATGTGTGTGTGCCAATGACACGAGGCGCGCGCGTTCGCTCTCAGCTTCTTTTGTCTCTGTCTTTTTTGAGTGAGAGAAGGTTTTGTATTCGGCCGGCGCGTGCGTGTGTATATGGACGGACGGACGGTCGACCCCCGGTGTATATATGGAGATTTTTCGGACGCGCGCGTGTGTGGTATATAAGTGCGAGCATTCTGGGATGTGGGGGTATATGGTGGCGGCGAGTAAAAGTTTGACGATGATGCATTATCGGATGGCAGATTCGATGTGCAAAGTATGGGAGTAGGCGGATCGGGTGTTAGACTGCGCTGGATTTGATAATGGGGTGTGGATTTTCGGCTGGGGTTGATGGTTGGGTGTTGTTTTTGAATTAAAATTTTACGATGCAGTGTGGCAGCGTTGGAGTTCTGTTGAAAACGAAACCATGAGAATTTATTTTGTTTCATTTTCATATGTGGTTCTTTGTTCGCAAAAAATAATTTTTAGTCTGTAAAATAAATCATTCAAAATAATTATTCCTAAATACAATAATGAATTTAGTCATCTCAACGAGTCATTTTCTTATAAAATCAGAACAAAATTAGTTTTTTAGACTTAGAAATTATCCGTAAAATCGATTCTCCCCCCATCACTAACTGGTACAGGAAAACCACGGCTTCGGGCAGATATATCAATTTCCACTCTCATCACCCTTTTTCACAAAAAACAGCGATCATTTATAATTTAGTTGATAAAGCCATCCTCTTGTCCCACCCGTCTTTTCACCAGTCTAATATTTCGACGATTAAGAATTTCCTCTTAGCTAATGATTACCCATTGAAAATTATTGAAAAATTCATTAATAAACGCCTACATCACATAAATTATCGCAATTTACCGCTTCGTACTTCACCTAACAATGAACATAACAATAATAATGAAAATTTTCTTAATCAAAATATTGCCTGTTTTCCTTTTCACAATACAATCAATAATAAACTAAAATCTACTCTGCGCAAACATAATATTTCTTTGATTAACAAAACTACTAATAAATTTAATAAATATATTAGATTGGGAAAGGACAGATTGGATAGGGGTGACATTAACAACGTGGTATACAAAATAGACTGTAAAGATTGCGACTCCACTTATGTAGGTATGACATCTAGGCCTTTAAAAAAACGACAATACGAACACCAGTATTGTATAAAAAACAAAGATGAACGTTCTCCTCTATTTTTACACAAAGAAGAGACAGGACATGATTTCAATTTTGAAAATATAAAAATAATTGACAATGTTAAAAACAATTATACAAGAAGATTTTCAGAAATGCTACACGTACATTATTTCGACAATACGTTAAATAGAACAGAAGACACTAATTTTTCAAAACAATCCTATAAAGACTCAATCAATCTACTAAAACCTCCCAAGGGAAAAACTCGTCCCAAATCGATCAGATAATTTTCTAGCAATAATATTCTACCAATCTTGTATAGTCACATAGGTATGCCCCCTCCCTGTTCATTACACATTTACTACCCCACCTTGATGGCTTTTGCTCTTTCGTCGCTTCTGTCTTTCCCGATATCCGCTAGGCCTTCCCCCTCCTCCGTAAGTTCGAGACACACATACATACGTCGATAGGGCATTATTCTCGGCTTCGCGAAAATTTTGAAATTTAGTCTCATCCACCTGACATTAGAGTGAGGACGCATTAACACTCCGCGATCCTCCTCTTACATCCGAAGCGAGGGAACTCTTGTAGTACCAGTAAGTTGTCCTTTTTTAGACAAGTGTTTGTAAAGAAATAAAATTTTAATTTATTGTTGTATAATCATTTTTTAGTGTGGACATTAGTTAGCTTCCTCGGGTTACGTTCTTGTTTTGTTCTTGTCACAACTTGTAAGTAAAAAGTAATAGTTTTATTGTTATTAACATGTAAATAATTTTAATACTTTTGTAAATAATTGTAAATTTCTGTATGGGTTTTAGAGTCCTTGAATAAGGGAACTTGACGTTTCCGAAACGTAGGAAAATAAAGTTCTATAAGAAAAATGACTCGTTGAGATGACTAAATTCATTATTATATTTAGAAATTCCATGCACGAGTATTAAAGTCTTCTATCTTAACAAAATAATTATTCTCTATAGTATTATTTGATTTCTTGTTCACAAAATCTAAAAAAAGGTATTGCATTAGTTTGTCCAAAAAATACGAGCCATTATCGTTTGTCGACACAATGCAAATCACCTCGTCGCACTTTTATATCCCTCTCTCCCCTCCCGTTTACTTAAATCCATAACCATCAGCTCACCCGAAATCCCAATTCAATTAAACTTTTACAAACTACACGTATTCCCCTTAATTGCACACTCCTCGCCAACTCACGTATATACACACACGCGCCGGATATCCATTACAACACCTTCTCACCTCTCTCTCGCCGTATCTCCCTAAAAATCGGGCGAAAAATTATGCGTCGCACGGGAGGCTAAGCCCCTCAAAACGCTGCCAATTAGCCTCTCTTGCTCTTTCTCGTTAGCGCGAAAAAAGCCCGGCGAGCGTGTGTCTTTTTTGCTCGTATATATATATGCGTGAGTGTCGCGCGGCGGAAACGTGAGTCGAGAAAGAGAGAGAGGAGATAGAGTTGTTGAGCGCGAGGCGAGGCGAAGCGAAGGAAGAAGAGGGAGCCGGGTGTAGTAGTGGCGGCGGCTGCTTTTGTGTATTCCGACGAGCTTTTTCGTATAAATTGAGGGAGCGGAAGGCGATTGAATCGATTGCGGATGATTGGGAGAGAGTGAGAGAAGTAAGAGGAGCATGAGAAATAATTGGGTGAGAGTGAAATTTATCGGTAGTTATCCTTTCTTGAG
Organism: Torymus aiolomorphi; assembly: GCA_036365515.1. NCBI lineage: Eukaryota > Metazoa > Arthropoda > Insecta > Hymenoptera > Torymidae > Torymus > Torymus aiolomorphi. The sequence goes on along the minus strand of CM070876.1, from coordinate 160,838,309 downwards.
AGTTTACATCTTTTGTGGAAATAATAACCTGTATTTTTATAAATGTGTTGAAAAATCAATTTACGTATTTTTTCATCTTGGTTTATATAAGCATACAAACAAGGTACATTTTATGTAATTATACGAAAGATCATACGAATCGTTTACTTCATTATCATTTTAATATTTGTATAATGTTAAATCTTATAATACTTCTACAAAAGCATTATAAATTATTATCTTTGTATTTAAAGTGCTTTTCTAGAAGGAACAAGACTCTCAACTCGTCCAAACCACCTTCCAAAAGCGAATCCAGCTAAACCTCCCTACTTCAACTTCGAACTTTAGTCGCTACCTCGAATCTACACACACACACACACACACACACACACACACACACACACACACACACACACACACACACTCCCGGCAGGATCGATCGGAAGCGTAGAACAATCGGTCACCCTCTTCCCTCCCCCTCCCTCTATGTACTCCATGCAGTTCTCGGCGGGCGCTATATATCTCTCTCTCGCTACCTGTCGCCCGGCCTGGAAGGCAATGCCACATTCCTCGCAAGTCTCGCGACAGGTATATAGGGATCGCCCGATTGCCCACACGAAATGCTGCTGCTCTCTATATATACGCGGATCGATACGCGCGTGTGTGTACATACGTATACATACATACGCTCGCATAAAGTCTGCAACGCGCGGGTTGCCACGCCGGGTGAGCGAGCGGACAAAGGCGTAAAACTCCCGGGACTAGGCGCTCGCTCGCTCGCCCGCGATACCAGAAATTTATGTCTCCTTCGCGCGCGTTGCGTGTCCGCGTCCGATATACGGGGCGCCTATTCCGGATTCCCGTGTCTTTTGGTTGTGCAGAGAGAAGGAGGTAGGTATAGCAGAGAGGTACACAATGAAATGTCGCGAGAGGGGGAGAGACTGGCGTTTTTATTGCTCGTAAATGGGAAAAGTGTTTAGATAGGAGGGAGGAGGAGGAGGAGACGGGGTCGTGCAGGGTATACATAGAGGGCGGATGAGGTGAGTGAGTAGAGTGGCGGGGTAATCGGTCAACGGTAGTTTTTAACGAGCTAAAATATTTTGTGCAAAATGGTAGTGTGTATTTTTCGTAATTATTTGGTAATTCAATCCCTGGTGGAAATCCAACAAATTTTATAACTAATAACTGACCATTTATATTAGAAACTTGCTATAAAATGGGAATTACTCTTGTCCAGTTTCTAGCGCCCAGTGAAACGCTTTTTCCCCTATTATATGACCATTTAATAGATTGATAAATAGAACGAGTTTTTCAAAGACAATCACAATCTTGTTCTTGACATTTTAAAGGTATTAAAACTGATTAGTTTCTTTAGTCTGGAAATGGCTAGCAGAAGGCTTGCTGTTATGACAAGGAGTGAGAAAGACAGAATCAGATGGAGAAATAAAAGTTTTGCTGAATTATTCATAGAAAGAGTATACAACAAATGATTTATTAGTTAATGTTATTTATTTATATTTTGATAAGCCATCCAATGCACTTTAATGCTCTTTCATCAAAGATAAAATTAGTAAGGAAATCAAATACGAATATTTAGTCGTTACGTCAATCTAAGAAATAGTCAAATAATAGTCGAAAAATCGTTTCATCATAGCGATTAATTAGCCAGTTTTACTAGCTATTTTCTAACTTCTTGGCCATTTCATATAGATGAATTTCTACTAGGGATATAGATCTGAGTAATAGTTCTCGGGTACTTTCCTTAAGGATGACGCTCATATATAACCTTATATTCTTTATTATCATGATTTCTTTTATAGTTTTATAATTTGTATTTTCATACATCTTCAGATGTAATACCTAAATAACACATTCATCCATGTAAAAATAGCACAAATGAGCCAAATTATTTACAAATACAGGCCAGGTCTCTCTATAAGCATCTTCTCCGTGACTTTTTCACCGCCCACAGCAATAACCCATCAGAATCTCTAATTACCAAATGCTTCAATCCCTCGTGCGTAAACACAAGCATTCGGATTCGATTAGTTAACTCAGGCGCGCGCGCGCAAGGACAGCTCTCGAGTGTCGACGAGCGACACTCGCCGGTGCGTCGAATTCGAGCTGTCGGCAATGCAACGCCGTTGATAAGAAATATACCTTGGAATGTCGGAGATCCTATTGTCGAGCGCGAAAAAATTATTAGCTATTACGTGCGTGAGAAAAATTCGACGATCGGTATTTCGTGAGCATATCGCTTTTGTCGATTCGATAATTGAATTGTTACTTGTTTGTGATTTGTTTTTTTGTTGGATATTATAAATAAAAAATTGATTCTTATATTTATCGATGAAGTTTATCTACGTTGATTCATTTACTTGGAAGAAATGGATAATATACTCTTTAAATTTGAATCAGTGAAATTCACTGAAAATCAGTTAGGGTGACTTCACCAGTGAATGAACGAATAAGGAAATTGTAACTTTTGTTATTTAATTAAGTGGTTTAAAAATGAATTAAAAGTAAAACCCATTTGAAATTTATATTGTAAAATGTTCAAACTTTATGTCGGTGAGCAAATTTTGAATAAAGAATCAAAGTAAAAATTTTATTTAATGAAAATCATTAAATATCTCCTAAAAACCAGTAAAGGAACACGCAATCTTGGTATTTAAATACGTTTCACCAGTGAAGGAATACATCGCCAGTGAATAAACACTTAATAGCGGCGATTTTACGATTTTATTCTCAACAAGATAATTTCTTTTATGCAGAATCTTTATATAAAATGAAATAAAAATTTTCAAGGATTCGAAAATTATCGTCATGTTAGATAAATAATACATAGAAAGCTTGATATTTTCATATATATAAAGAAAATGTTTGTTAACTGGTGACTGTTCCAATACTGGTGTAGTCACCCTAAAAGTATACTGAAATTTCATTTGATTTTCAACTTTCACTGAAAATTTCAGTTGATTTGTTATACTTATAACTGATTTTCAGTGAATTTCACTGATTCAAATTTAGAAAGTACGCTATTATTGATTTAATTCGAAAAATTAAAATAAATAATATCCCTAGTTGTTACTTTTTATGACAAATCCTATCTTAGAAAAGTGATGGAGGAAATCTGTCATCACAATAAGACTGTTTTGATTGGTTGTTGCTGGCTCATTTGATTGGTCTACATAGAATAAGCGCCAAAATCGAGTATGTTTGAATTTTGAAGATTGTATTCTTGACTTTGAATATTTAAAACTGAATAGTATAAGAAAAATTTCATGATTTTATTTATGAGACTTACGTTATTATCGTATAACTTAAACTATTTAAAACAAACTTTTAAAATGAAACTTGATCCTGTTCATAACCTCAAAAACAAAAAAACAAAGAGATAAGTGATGCGCGCGAAGCGCGCTAAAAGTAGCTAGTGTAGTAAAAAGTATATTAAAAAATTACATTTTTCCAAAAATATTTTATCAATTTAAAAAAAAATTCTTTTTCACAACACTGAACAATCGAAATAAAAACACCTTTAATACACTCAACGAAACAAAAGAAAAAAAGTTCTTCTCAAGATAAAGCGACAAAGCCAACACCCATAACAGACCGAGCCACACACACATCCACTCACCACTTGGTGGCAACTCGCTCTAAATAAGATCGCGACGGGCCGATACGCGCGCGTGTCTACACGACGTGTATATATATATATATATATATACACACACACACACACACTCACAGTGGCGACGGAAAGAACTGCGCTCGCTACTAACTCCTACGCTGCTGCGCCACGGCACCATTTTTATTCCATCTCGGCGCGAATTAATTCAGCAGATAAACCGCCCGCCCGCTCGACGTCTTTTCCAGTAAACACTCGGCACTTCTCTCACGGCGGCGGCGATTCTTTCGCACCGCTCGGAGAGATGATTTATTCGGCGATGCAGCGGTGATCTACGGGCGCGGCGAGCGAACAATGAGAAAAAATGGCTGTGCTGCGAAGAGGGTGTAATGAGAGCGGTTTGAGAGATGATTCAATTGTACGAGAGAGGACGCAAAATAATTTACGGAGGGAGGTGCGCGTGGAGTTGTATAATTAATCGGGGAGGTGATGAATTTTTTATAAGCGTATTTCATCGGCTGCTGCTGGTGTACTTTTTCAATGCCTAGCGCGAGGTGAGAGGCGAGAAAGAAGTCTTTAGGTGTATATGTTGGGAGAAGGAAAAAAGTTTATGTAGTTACCTGTAAAGGAGTGAGCCAATTATCATCGAATTAACGGCTATAAATACGTAATGGCTCGAAAGCGTGACTATTGTGGTTGAGTAGTACTATAATGCGATGATGGTTAATTATTTTATATCGCGTCAGCGCTAATCAGTATACGAATGTTTATCAAAATTGAAATGCTATTCTCATAACAAAAAATTCACCTGATTAAGGCGGTTCGAAATATATACATAAATATATCTATCTGTCGAGCAGAAAGTTTGCATCGCGTGGAATGAATTTCTGCAGTCTGTGTTTTGAGAAATGATATCGCTATGTAAACAGCTCGGATTTCTCTTGCAAATCAAGACGAAATACGAGGGCCTATACTTTTTTTAAAAGATACGCGAATACTTTATGCAATAGTCACTTGCTGCACGAATTAAGAATTAACATAATTCTTCAGGGAAGCGAGGAAAAAGTGAATCATAATTTATATATACGTAAATTATTGACGAAATAAAAATAATGTATGAAAAAATATTAACTTTACAAAATATATTAATGGAATTGTAATGATTATAATTATTTTGTGTTAACAAAATTGTTAAAATAAAAATCACTTTTAGAAATTTTTTTTTGTATACTGCTAGAATATTCTGATAAGCTTTTTTTCAAAATAATTACCGAGACAGTAGGGAAAATTATTGTTTTTAAATGAATTATAAAAAACAGGAGTTATCAACGATGATCATACAATGACCTTATCACATTTTAATTTAAAAAACACGAACTAATAAGAATGTATGAATAAATCTTACAACCGACTTCCAGATCCCCACACCACTTGGCCAAGCCACCACAACGTCCCACAGTACCTTATACTTCAAATCTTCAAACTTTCCAAAATTCTCTCCTACATTTTAAAACCCAGCACACCACTACATCGTTCGACCAAACATTTCTCTTCCTCTTCCTCTTCGCACTCTCCCGTCCCTCCATTCTGCGCTATATCGCGTTCTCGTTTCGCGGTATATAAGCGTCCGGTCCTCATCGGGATGACGCGCCGCGACGAAGGCTGCAATTGCAGAAATTCGAACTGGCCGGGGTGTTCGGTTGCCCGCCCACGCCGTGCTCGCACCAGTTATCTGGAAAAGAGGTGCCGAGGAGAGAGGAGAGAGAAAGATAGCAGTCGTTCCTTCTTAGGGGACACAACTGGTGGAGGAAGAAAAAGAACGAACTGACGTGCCGAGTGGCTGTTGTCTTTTTGGCTTCACTGTGGGCCTTTTAAGGGAATTAAGAGGATCGACGGTGGAAGGTTGCTGAATGAGATGTATTGTGGGCTTTTGTTGCGTGGGGGATTATTCCTGAAATTCGAGTAATTAATGAATGTGGGAGAGAGATTTTAGTGGTTATCGGTTAATTAATTTTGTAGCAATTAAGTTGTTTCAATTACGGTAGTTAAGAGTTTATATTTGTAAAATTAAGTTTATATATTTATTTAATTACAGTTAACATGAATTGAATGTTATTAAACTTAAAGCATTATTCCAAATATTAGAATCGACATGCTTATCACATGACAATCGTCCACCATCCACAGTGCACTATTTTCTGCAAACCTACAACGCATAAATAAAAATTCCCGCGACACACACTCACCACTCACCACCTGTTTTTTCAATCTCAGCGTACACGCGCGCGACAAGTGCGCCGACCCGCAACTCTCCCCCGGTATACAGCACACATTTATATTTCCCGCATATCAGCAATACCGCGACACGACATCGTTCCGGTATCGGAATACGCGCTCGCATGTATGTAATATACATATACATCGGTATCACCGGGCGCTCAACTATACGTTTCTCGGTAATAAGCGCTCGAGAGGGAGAGAAAAAGCCGGCGTTTGATATAAACGTATCGCGTAATTGGAGCAATGGGCGATTCGCCAGGCAGTAGGCTTTGTGTTTGTATAAGCGCGCGTGGCGACTTCCTTTTTTCCGCTTTTGAAACGAGATATATAGTCCGCCGGAGTGGGGGTGGTTATATCTGCTGCCGCGAGATTGTGCGTTTTACTTTCCAAGGAATGGAGGGATAAGGGATATGGGTTTCGTTTTTTTTTTGTAAATTGTTTATTTGTTTTGTGAGAAGGTTCCCTTTTTCGACAATATGTCCCTGAATTCTAATCTGGATTGTATTTTATATTTTACTTTAACCTTTTTGGAATGTACCACACTGAGAGAAGAATATGTTTATATTTAACATGGTATTTTAACTATTAAAATGGAATTGTAACTATTAACATATATATTTTAATAGTTAAAATGCCATGTTAAATATAAACATTTTGAGAAAAAATTTCTCTCAGTGCAGTTTTAATGAGTACAGAACGTTTGTAATGGAAATCAGGAAATACTTTATCGAAATTTAAAACCGTTTGCCACAAAGATAATTATATTTTTCTTATATGTATTTTTTCCACTATCGAATTCGTATACACAGAAAGACTATATTTTGATCCTCACTCATTATCTTTAGAAATATGACACCATAATCAGAAACAAAGCAAAAGATATAACATCCCGAGATAAATTATAAATTCAAAAGTACCGCATCGCTTATTTTTACCGACAGGTACAACGCTTATATATTCTAATGTCGAAAGTAACCAGCCCATTAGTCTTTTTACACTTTCTCCGCAAAGAATTTCCCCCTAATGCCGAGGCCCGCCATTACATAAACCGCAAATTGATCGATCAATAAAACGAGGAAAATTGATAGTTTTCAATTTCCCATTTCACGCATTATGCAAAGAGAGACAACTAGTAGATTTAACCTATCAACGACGCTAAAACGGCCGACCAAAAAAAAGGCCAGCAAGTATTAATTGGCCGATACTTTTAAGATCAATCGAGTCCTGGCGCGAGCGCGAGCGCGTGCCAGACAGCAGATCCGGGACCACGAGAGGGAGAGACAGGGGACTTTCGAATTCAAATATCGCCGCGCGGGAATTCCGCGAGTCATTTTCTCTCGATTCACACAGAGGTAGGTTATATATACTTACATACAGAGAATAATAACATAATCGCTATTATATATAAGCGATCGCTTGTTTTATCATCACCGCGGAACTGTATTATAAGTATATTCTCGCATTGTTGTCCGATGCTCGCGCATCTATATAATCCGATTTGAGAACAGCACGCGCGCGCGGCTTCTTTTCGTGGAAATTTTCTCTCCGTCCTCGTTCCGCTCGTTATTCATGAACTTGTCACCGAGATATTTTGCGCAATGCGGGGAAAAAGTCGCCGATAAAACAAACACATACGCGCGCGAGAGAGATAAATCACGAAATCGAGAATTTAAAATTTTCCATCGATTTTGATTTATGTCCGCGCGCGTATTCTCGCAGATAATTATTTTTCCGAGCGCCGCCGCGCTAATTGCTCGGCCGGCAGTTACGCGTATGAGTTTTCTAAGTGCGCGCGTGTGTATATAATGTGCGTGTGTATGAATTCCTAGCGATATGGAATGCGTAAAAGATTGCTACGTCATCGGATGAGGTTATTTTTTTCGGAGATATGAGGTTTGAAGGGTATTCGAGGTATATATGTTTATTCATTACTTATTTTTATAGACAGGCGCAGTTGCTTTACGAGGATGTGCTGATCGCTGCCTTGTATGTGAGAATATTCCTTGAGTAGCGATGTTTTATCCTTTTAAAATTATTCCAATCTTTAAATACAGCTTCACAAAGATTAATAAATTAAGCGCGGAGTATTAATCCTGTGAGTACATAATAAAATATTATACAAAATTATTACTACTTGGCATCAAAGAATTATAAAAAAAAAAAGAAATAAAAAAATTAATTGTCGTTCTATCAATACAAATATTTATGAAAACAGCAACACAAATCCATACGAAAAATCCCTCTACTCATTCTACCCGGTAGCCCGCAATAGGGCCTATTTCGCCAACACACGCATAGCCTGCCAGCCGCCTTCCAAACTTGCCATTCACTCCGACTCATTAACACCCCATATAATATCCATTCGCTCACTCGCTACCGTCTTCCCTCTATCCCAACCCAATTTCCCCACCTTTAAGAAAACCCACGCGCCAAAAGAAAAGGCCACGCGCAGCTGAAGGAGAAGAAGAAGCCTTCCTCGCGAAAACCGTGAAATTTCCCACTTTCTCGCAAGACGCAACAACGCCGCGATGATTGATAGTTCCCTATATATATATATATAATATATACGTGACATGGCACGCGAGGAGAGGGGGGACAGCTGAACGGATGTAACGCCGCGTTAGCGCGCCTCGACCTTCGTGTTCCTCCCCTCGCCGAGATTTCGTAAATCCGGCGGCGAGAGAGGAAAAAAAACGGAAGGTATAAAGCAAGTGAGCGCAATGAGGAGTCAACTGCGCGATCGAGAGCGGGCGCTCGACTGGAGAGACGTGTTTTTTGCGGGAAAGGTGCGAGAGAGAAATAGAGTATATGGATGTGTGGGATTTTTCCGAGTTCCCATGTTACGGAGGGTGAGTGTGTGCGTGTGCAGTGTTTTGGGCGCGGGGATCGGACGTGTAATTAGACGATTAATGACTTGTTTGGGCTGGTACTTATCTTTCGTCGGGAAAGATTTGTGTGTATTATTGGAATAAGTCGGACAGTGTTTTGTTTATTGATATTTATATTGAAATTTATGTTTCATTGAATATATTTCTAAGATAGAAAACTATAATTTCCTGATAACATTTTTATGGCTTTTAGTTCTCAGTAGCGTTTAAAAGAATATAAAAAGAAAAGAAAATGTAATTTATTTAATTTTGTTTTTCAACTTCCATAAAAGAATTTATACATTTCAATTGATTACGAATAATACATTCCACAAAAATATTATACCTATAGAGATTACATTTCGAATGACTGTAAATTAATAAAAATACACTATTATCTAGTAATATCAAATTCTTATTATCTTCTTTATATATTACACTTTATTACATTTTTTTTTGCAAAAAGAAACTAAGTAAACCGCTTAAATCTACGAATCTTCAACATTTCTTGTGTCACACCGCAGGTAATCTCTGACCCAGTAACACACATCGTCGATTCCCGTCTCGCGTAATCCAGTTTCTTCTCATGCGCCCGATATCCTCTCTCTCTCGTCCTCCGTCATCCTCTCGTGTCATCGCAATAGGGTTGCACAACTCCCCGCGAAAGGGATCGAGCTAAGTGTCTTTAAAGAGACACGCCAGCTAGCGCGCGGGACACAAAACCAACGGACGGAGCCAGAGCGAGAGAAAAGAAGCGAAGCAACGACACATGTACAAGAGAGAGACACGTCACCTGGTGTCCTACACGCGCACGCTCGTGAGAGAGATTTCGGAGTAAAAACTCGCTAAATACGTCCTTAATGTCGCTCCACTCCCTTTGTGGTTACGCAACGTCACGGACAATGGAGACACCGTCGCCGCGAGTATCCCTTTTCTCCCCCCGTCATCATCAGTGTGTAAGCAGCAGCAGCGGGGAGAGAGAAGAAAATCGAACCGGATGCCGCGATTTTTCGTCGCCCGTGACTCCTCGCGGAACACGAACGGGGGGACACGAGATTCTTTTTTTCCTTTCTTTCTTTCTTCCGTCTTTCTTAAATCGACAGATCTCGAAGGTATATCAATACGGGAAGTGGATGTTTTGAAGTCTTTATATGACGAGCGGGTTATCGCGATGCGGTGTCTTATCGATTATTTTTTTTTCTCTCTCTCTCTGCGTTCTCGTGAAACGCGCGGAGAAGGATATTCTGAGGGAGAAAGGGGGATATTTTCTGTCGATGATTGAAATATGAAACACGTCGAGCGACGTTAGCCACGCTCTCGCACTCGTGTATTTTCTGTAAACAGCGGAATTCCCGTGGTTTTTGGCATCTTTATTGAATATATTTTAAGATAGTAACGAGAGACGCACGTATATATAGCTTTTTTGTCCTTTGTGATGCGCGCGTTCCCCGCTGGGAATATGGATGTTTCGCGCGCGGCGCGTTACTTTGTAATGTGGGGAAGAATGAGGAAGTGAATGAGCAAACAAATGATAAAGTCCGCGAATTATGGTACTTGGCGCGCGTACAAATGGTCGTCCCTCATGATTATGGGTGATTTTCGATGTTGAATTAGTGATATTTTGTTATTTGTGGCCTTTAGATGCGGCTTTCTATATATATATATATATATATACACACGCAGCGTTAGCAAATAATTGACGGCTGTACATTACGCTATTAGTATAAGAAAAATGATGATCTTTTAGAAAATAAAAGAAGAAATTGTTTTTTAAGAAATGAAGAAAAAAAAACAGTTTGATATAAATCTTAAACAATGAAACATCACCGCGAAACCCTTTCTTCTCTCTATACCGAGAATTTTCCATTCTCCAACAATCCTTTTTACAATGCGTCTCTCATACTATGCGGATCTCCAAAAAAACTCTCTCTGTCCCTCTCCTCTCAAGCCAAAGAAAGAGAGACAGACGCCCGGGCACAAAAAATCACTGCTCACCTCTCCCCCTTCTCTCTTCTTTACTCCACTCTTCTTTTTTAATTTTCGAGAATCCAGTTAGGAGCAAGAAAGACCCCCGAGATACATCGCTCTCTCTTTTTCGACAATCCCCCAGGCTTCATTTGAATAAGCCGTGTGTAAGTGCTAGTTCTCTTTGGCAATGTCTCTCTGCGCGCTCGCGCAGTCCAAGAAACAGGGACACGCGCGCGCAAGCGGCTGAAAAAGACGACGAGGCAGGGAATACGGAATGAGAGGAGGAAGGAGAGAGACACGCGCCCCCTTTTTTCAGCGCGCGCGCGAGCCTATGGTATTATACATTATGATTCGTCATTTCGGAATAACAACGAACGATGCTATAGTGTCTGTATATGTATATATATATGTATTACGGAGGAGCAGCAGCCACGCCCTCGGCAGAGGAGGAATTCGGCATTTGGGACACGCTCGCGCCCGGTGTATATATGAGACGGTTCAGGGAAGCGCGAGTTGCATTTTTCGACGTGTGCTGGGTGTGCATAGCGGTTTTGCGGATATATCGGAGAGAGGGTTATTTATTGTTTCCGTGGTGGGAGTCAAGGTGTGACATAATGTGTGCGTGTGTGTGTAAAGTAGGTGGAGGTTTATGGCAGATGGTAGGTGAATAAGTAAAAAGTGTGCGAGTGAGATGGCAAGAATTCGCTTCGGAGGTTCTTTGAATTTTTAATATCATTAAAAATGGCCATCTGAGAAAATATTCGATGCTAATAAAAAAATAAAATAAAATAATTTAGTTTCTATGATACGTTGATCGTTATTATAGAAATAAAATTATATAGGAATGCCAGTACATAAATTGGAATTAAACATAAGTATTGGTCTGGTATTTAATCTGTAATATAAACATCGCTCGCATAACTTAATGTTCATAATTTCGTTTACCTTTTCCCAGTTACGAAATACCGCACTTATCTTATCATTGCACACATTCCTCGCATACTTGCTACTGTACTATATCAAACCTAGATTACAACAATTTAGCGTGCAACTACTATACCTATTATCCTTTATACCTATCCACCTAAACTTTATATATCCTCCCGCGAACTCGCATGCACCGATTCGACTTATCGGGAAAATCTCTCCGCCTCTCTCGCGAATGCCTCTTATCTCTTACGGCGCCATTATCTCAGCCCGGCGAACCGGTTACGCATTGTCCGTCGATATATCGGACGTCCGCGAGCGCAGCGTTTATTACCCCGCTGTCGAGACTTATTCGACATACATGTACCCACCAACGCGCGAATTTCGGTGTGTGTCGAAACGACTAGCTTCTATTTTATTCGTAACTTTTTTGGCTCGCGGGAGAGTTTATCGGAAGCTCTATAAAAGCCGGGATTTTTCGGCGTCGAGATTGTTAAGGCGTGATTTATTAAACGATAAAGCCGGGTGGCGATTAAAATTTGAGAGCTGGGGTAACGGCGGTGGTGGTGTGTATACTGGGTTATATTGTTTATAAATAAAGAATTGACGTATTATGACGGTGAGTGCGTGTGTATGCGAGTATGAGGCGAGCGAAGTTCGACGGTTTACGATTAAATGCGTGCAGCAGCGCTTGTATATAAGGTTAGAATTTATTGCTCGCGAGGTCTGTTAAAAATTAAATTTACATTAGCCATAGAAAACGCGTGATTCATGCAACAAGTATTGATAAAATTTTAATGATGTAAACACGTATAACTCATGCTATACCATTAAAATGTAAAGAAATATATTTATTTTAACTATTGGCCATCGGTTATCAACCGTTAAATTTTCACGTGTATATATACCCAAACATCCTCGACTTTCTCACGTGTCACACACGCTTCACCCGACAGCTCAACCCTACACCAAAAACGCTCAAATCCCCGCGAAACCTCGATCCTATCACCCCTATAAAACCGAAATCTCCCGATCCGATAGCCATCTCTCCAAAAAACTCTCCTCACTCTCTCTCTCTCTCTCTCTCTCTCCCTTCTCGCGCACCAACGACTGACCCTACGTGCGACACCCACGACCTCCGCACAATGACCCGACAACACAGGTAGAGAGCGGAGGCCCCCGGCGCTCGCACAATGGCCTCGCGTTGGCTCCCCTAAGTCGATCGCCTTCTCCTTTGACGACGATCCTCGCACACACACGCACACACACAAGCGCGTGTATGTATGTAGTCGAAGAATGAAAGAGACGAAGAAGAGAGGGAGAAGAATGAAGGGAAGGGCCGTAAAACACGAAAACGACTTTTCAAATGCATTTTAGTTCGGCGGCAACTTGTCATACGAGATTCTTGCGCGCGCGCGCGGCGTGTTTATGCCGCGGCCGAGAGAGCGGAGAGAATCGCTTAAATACGCGGGCGAAAATTGTTTTATTGTGCGGTAGTGCTGCGCGCAGGCCACGTTGTTGTAAGATGCGTACGTGTATATGTGTGTGTGTGTGTGTGTGTGTGTGTGCCGTTTAGCAATTTTGCGGGGCTTTAATGATTGGACGTATATATGTGCGTGTGTGAGGGAGAGGAGAGGGCTTTGTGCGAGTGTGAGGCGAAAGACTGGTATGCGATTTTCATTTCGAGTGTTATTAGCGAATTTTGTATGGCTGGTTTCTTTTGTTTGGGGTGGAAAAAATATTGATGCGAGGTGCGCGTATAATATACTTGAGGGAAAAATTTCATTCATTGTGTTGCTTTAATGAAGAGTTTTGAAATTGTATAGAATATCAATGTTAAAAATTAAATTGCTATATATATATATAAGGATTCTCGTGATGGTGAATTAGTTTTGGTAACTTGCATTTGGTTAAAGTTTAATTTTTAACTTTCAAGGTCAGCTATAATGTAAGTATATAATGTATACAATAACTACATGAATAATATCTGTACATCATAAACGAGTGCGCGCGACCATTGTTTGCTATTCAGCGGAACACCGTTAAAACCTGTAGCGCGATGTATAAAAAGTATATACACGAAATATCTGTTTTTCTTAGAACGTAAAATTCATAGTCGAATATATATCCTGCCGCCAGACATTTACTTGTTCGGTTTACTTTACGACTGTGTATATGAAACTCGAAATGCTCGCTCTGCGCCCGCACGCTACATAAAGACAGACAGACACACATACACGCGAGCTCCCAACTACCGCATAGAAATTCGAGAAGAAAATGTAAAAAGCGACAAAAAGCTCTTTCTCGCGTAGTCGCGCGTCCTACACAAATAAATCGCGCGTCGCCGCTCCTAAGAAAATAATTCGACGCGATATGCGACGCTCGGATTCGTACGACGCGGTAATTGACGGCGCAGGTATTTTCTTTTTCGCGGTTCGAGTAAACCCGGGAGCGCGCGAGCGGGCACGGAAAATGTGTAATTCAGTGTTCTGAAACGTTTCCGTTGTGTTGGACGCGTCACTTATGGGGTGACAGGTCAAATAAACCGCGCGTCAAATCGGAATATACTCGCGGAAAGGTCTATAAATATATGTGGTGCGAGCGTGGTTTCCGCGTGCGGTCGTCGGGCGATTGCTGATGGTTTGTGTAGTTGAGGATTCATTGAGTCACGTGTATTTTCTGTTTTCAGTATTTTGGAAAAGTTTTTATTGCATTAACGTATATGAATTAGTAATGTAGCATGTCAAATTTAATTAATTTTTAGTATTGGTTTTATAACAATTATTTGTAGATTATTAAGATCGAGCTATATTAAATAAAAAAACATTTATAGAATCTCTTAATTTTTTTTTAATAAAAAGAAAAAACAATTTCCTACGTGCGCGATGACAGTTTCAAAGTGGAAGTTTGCTCATCATTATGCAAAATAATGTTTCATGAGAATGAATGTTCCATTTTGATTGATTTTGAGATAATTAATATAGAGGCTGTATCAGATAATTGTATGTGGCACGTACAAGTGAGAACGATATTTATTTCAATTAAAAACTCAAATTATACATTTTGTAAGTAATTAATTATTTGAATTATCTGTATAAATAATAATGACACTATATGTTACATTTAGAAACGATTACCACTACTCATAAATTGATAACGTTATGATACATAGATACCACTTTGCTTATATACACTATGCAATAAAATTAATTTTCAAAAATCTACAACATTTTCGATATTACCTTTCTACCAACCATACATCATCATTTTTATTATAAATCAATACTACCTCACACCCCGTGCGTTGTAAAAACCCCCCAAGATCATCGACCCCACGACATACGTCTCCGCTCTAATCTCCCTATAAACGAGCTATCAGAGCCGCTACCTATAGCATCTCTCTCTCTCTCACGTATGTGCATCCGCTCGATTGGCTGTGGCTGCCTCCTCTCTCTCCCTCAAGATAGATCTCAGCGCTCTCCTCCCCATTACGCGCATCAGCCGGCGGCCTGCGCGCGCGCACATGCGCAGAAGAAGAAACTCTCACTCACTCTCTCGCGGGGCGATAATAAAGCCCGGACCGTGCGGCAAAACCTCACTCTCACTCAGCGCGGCGCGCGTGAGCGACGAGCAAAAGAAAAGAAGAGCGCAGGCGCGAGAGCTGAAGAAAGAGAGAGTGAGACGGAGGGGGCGAGATAAAGAAAGGGGCAAAAGGGAGGAAAAGAATATAGCAGCCGACAGACGCTACCGATACACATACGTATATACACTGACAGAGAGAGAGAGACAGCAAGAGTGGAGCTGAAGAAGGAGAAGGAGAAGAAGAAGAAGAAACGCATTGCGAATGTGCGCACGCTGAAGGCAGTCTGTCCGCGCGGCGCGTGTATGTGTGTGCATGCGCATATGCACGGGAGGAAACTGGTCGCATTCCGGGTCGCTCGCCGGACAAAAGAGGATACGCGGCTGATTACAACATTAATAAACAAATGAGCCCTGCGGCGCTCTACCCACTCTCCTTCTCTCTCTTTCTCCCGCTATATATACGTGGGAGTAGCGCGCCGGCCAATCGGAGCGAGTGGGCGTCATGTGGGCGGGGCCGCCGCCGGCCAATCCGAGCGTCCGAGAGCCGAGAGAGCAGCGCCGTTCGCGTCGGAGTAAGGGAAGTACGCCTACGGTGCGAGCGAGAGAGAGAGAGGATAAAGAGAGAGATAGCGCGGAAGGATAACGCCGCGGCGATAGGGCGACGCAGGGGCGGGACCCCGCGAGGTATGCGCGGTTTTTTGGATTTGCGCGTGATGCGAGCGAGTGAGGAGAGGCGGGTGTGTCAGCTAAATGAGAGAAAGAAAGAGAAGCTGGGATGAAAAATGGTGAAATAGGGGAAAAGGAAGGTTAGAGAGGTTTTTTGGGCCTAGTGCGGAGGTTGGATAACCGTGTGGCAAAAATTTATGTATAGTTGTGCAAAATTGTATTAATAATGTTTAGTGAATTTCTTTCTACCTTTGCGAGAAGTATACGAAAACTTGTGTTTTCTAAATGTTAAAATTTCGTAAGGTAATTGTGACCCCAATTATACTTCATTTCAGAAAAACATTAATTGTTTCTTTTCACTAATAAATTATTAAAAAACAATCACATAAGAAATAACATGAGCTTATTGTATTTCTCTGCTTACCTAAATTAATGTTGATCATCATATTAAATACTTCATAAATTAATATTAGAAAAAATATGTCTGTGTAATTCCTTGCGAAATTCTTACAGCAATTTCATTGTCACTTACACTGTGAATAAATTATTGCATTGCAATATCTCCTCAAACACTGCGATTATTTCAAAATCCTTGTAAAGTCAACACTCAACTCATCCAATCCAACTATACACTCTTGCCCATTCACAATTACGACAATATACCTTCTTCTGTACCTATAACTCCACGCACACCCGTAGCACGTGACCTCTCGCACACATCAACAATTTAAAAACATAATTCCGTATCAATTACGGACGCTCCGCTCATCTCTACGGGCAAAAACAAAACGCGTGCACCCGTCGTCTCCCCTCCTTCTTCGTCTTCCCTCATTGCAATCGCTCTCCTTTCTCTCTCTTCGTACGTATATATACGTACTCTCTTGGCTTTTCAACCGCGCGCGCACATTATTGCATCGGCGGGGCTAGCCAAACACTATTAGCTTTCGTTATGCGGCTTTATCTCCTTCGTCTTCGGGAGGCGCGTATTCGCGTGTGCGTATATATGCATGGGTACGTAGAAGAGATGCTAGTGACCGAAGAGAGAGAGAGAGAGAGAGAGAGAGAGAGAGAGAGAGAGAGAGAGAGAGAGAGAGAGTCTGGGAAGCACCGATCGGCATATAGGAGGTTTTGCCTCCACTGATTGCCGGTTATTGGAGTGGAAGAGGCCGATTGTCTTTTTGGAGGAGGGAAGCGAGGTTGCCGACGTATATGTAGCCTATATATATATATAATATTGGGCGTGGGAGTTTCGGTCGGTAGAGGAATATTGGCGAATAATGGTTTTATAATATCTTTGTATAATTATCGTAAAAATATTGTGTAATTTTAATTATTATTATTATTATTGAAATTTGATATCAAGATCGAACCAAAATTCACTTATATAAATAGCAATCAACTATCTGCACGATTGCTTCTCAATTTCCTCAAAATATCATCAACAAATTCCGACTTCCATTGAAAACACCGCGATCAAACACCAATGGCCATTAAACCCAAAAATACGAAGATAAAAGCAGCCGCTCGTAAAATAAACACGAACCCCTGCTAAATGCTGCAAAATCACTTCGACTCGAGATTTAACGCGCTGACGTCAATGCGCACGTCCGAGCGCGTTATTACAATCTCAAGCGCATACGTACATACACACTTTCGTCACTGTTTCATCTCGCAGCGCGCCTCGAAAAAAAAGGAAACCTTGAGCGATAAAGATACACACATACACGTGCTCATGCAGACAAAACGCGCAATTGAACTATACGCCCCTCCTCGACTTGTATATATATACGAAATCTCTGCGTGTCTTTCGTTTAATAAAATAATGCGCCTCGCCCTCCTCTATATACTCCGATGCTGATGCGCTTTCGCAGCAAGAGAGAGAGAGGGGGACAAGCCCCCCAGACACTATTAGCTTTCGTTATGCGCTTTATCTTCTTCGTCCGCATACGGACCACAAAGTGACCATTTGGCTCACTCGTTCGCTCGCTTGCTGGCTCGCTTGTGGGAAGTCGCGCTTTTTCTTGGTAGCCCTCCTCCCTCCTCGTATGTGTGTGTGTGAGAGAGAAAAAGGTCTCGTCTTTTTTGATTGATTTAGGGACTTCGCAGGGATTTATTTGAAGCTCGGTAGTGTGTGGCTCTGCGAGAATATCGTATATATTTGATCGCTCGTGGGATATAATAATTGTGAAGTATGTGGTCTAAAACCTTGATTCTACGTATAATTATGGCGTTACATTTTTCCTCAAATTTATTATTTTGTTTTTGTTTTCAGCTCAGTTGTATATTGATTCTCACGATAAATTTAATTTACGAACGAACGAAAAAGTTAATTAAATCTTCGTTCATAATCAGGCGATCGATCGCTAACTGCCACTGATAATCCTCATACATCATTTGCTGCGCGTCACAAGCCGCATTTAATCCTCTCCGATCTCCCCACAAACTCTCGAAACCTTGTCTCAGTATAATCGATTCAAACCTCCGAATAAATTAAAAAAACAAGAACAATGAGGCGCTATTATACCTTCGAACGATCACCATACACAAACCAACTCGTCCACCCAAAGACAGGAAAAAAAGAGACCCAAGGAATTCACAAAGCAAACAAAGACAATAATCGAACGACGCGCGTCTCTCACGCAGGAGACAGAAAGAAAGAACGTGTAATCGGCTCTCGTCGGCGCAATAACCCGCGCACACACACACACACACATACACGTAACAAGTAGCCTCGCCTTAATCTTTTAAAGCTCGAATTAGGCTACGTTCGTTCGCTCTTTCTCGTGAGGCGCGCCTTTTCCTGCATTTCGAGGAGTCTCTCGAGCGCCGGCCGGAAGCCGGCCATTACCGGAAACTTAATAGTCCGTGAAAACAATAGAATTACGCGGCGAATCGAATAAAAATCGGGCGACCGTCTTCGGAGCGCAGCTAGCCCCGCGGCAGCAGCAGCAGCAGCGCATGATGTGCAGTCCGGCGTTCGCTCGCTCGCTCGTGCGAGAGGCGAAGCGCGACGCGCAATGCGTTTTCTCTCTCGCTCACTCGCTGGTCTTATCGTGTGGAGAGAGAGAGAGAGAGAGAGAGGGTTGAATGAGTGAGCGATGTTTGCGAGGTTGAGAGAACGTTTTTGCTTTTGTTTTGCGTTAAAATACTTTTCTGGTTTGTTCTGCAGAAATTATTGTGTTAGCAGTTTTGTATTAATTGTGTTTTATTATGTTATAAGTTATGTATTCTGTCAAAGAATTCAAGTTGTGTATTTATAATTGTGAAATTACAATTTCTGATTGTTTTTTCTTCTCAGTACTACAATTTATTAAAACAAAAAAAAAGTTAGTTTCAGTAATATTAAATAAGTAATAGAATATACGATTGAATGTTTGGTTATTGCGAAGTTACTTGTAATGGGCTCATTGCCAATACAGCCTGATGCAATGAAGACAACGTTTATATTGCACTTACTGCAGTAGTACACAGTCCTGGCAATTATATACAAAAATTCTACAAATATGACGCCAAATCATTATTTCTTTCTTTTAAACGTACAGAATAGTCACACATGCAACTGGCCCACATAACCACGCCGTTCTCATAACTCGATCCATAAAAGCCAAACCGATGAGCCTTTTTTACGCATCTCCGAAGGAAATTGACTTCGCCCCTCTCTCGCATGTATGTATATATATACCCACCGAAATGCCAAAGGTCGGAACGACGCGTGCGAACGCGGGGGGATAGTATCCTCTCTCTCTTTCTCTCTTTCTCCTGTCCGCTGTTCCGGAACGCTGATTAGCCGTCTCGAGGAACCGAGAAACCCTTTTCCTGTGCGCGCAAAGTCGCTCGTTCGCTTGCCTATGAGAAACACAGGAGTGTTTTACGTGCAGCTGAACGAAGGAGTCGTGGGATAATGGCGTTGTACTTTCGGCCGGCGCGATTAATTGCTCCGTCGATGATTTCGGAATGGGGTTTAATTGCGGCAGAGAAGGGGGTATGATTGGGTATCGAGGTGAGGAATGAGGTGTTATTGATATTAAGAATATGGTGAGAAAAAGTGAATAGTTGTTTGAGGTTGTAAGAATATATTTTTCGATAATGGCTCGACATAAAGTCCTTTGTTCACTTTTATCGATCTCAATCTTCGCTGATCGTATGTAACAATAGTTTTTTTTTTCTTTTTCAAAATAAATAAATCATCGAGGAAGTTATTAAGCGTAATCGCTCTATTGTAACGTCGCAGTGCTTTATGTCATTTAGCATTGTGATTTAAACAGAAAGCTATTACTTCTTCTGCGATACTTTAAAGGTTTAAAATACGAAACGGTCTATAAATCCGTTTATATAATAAAAAAAGATTACATAATAATAAAATTTTAGTAAAATTTAAATGTTTTCGTTCTCCAAAAATGTTGGTAAATAGAAGGCGTCTAGTTTCTATCATCTTTATTAATTATATTCTAAAAATAATTTTTTAAGATAAAAAATTTACCGTTGAAACGATTGATTTGGCTAAAACCATAGTTTGTTATTAGATATATTCAGTAATTAACTTAAGTCATTAATTAACTTCAAGAATTTTTAAAAAATATAAAAATGAAAGCCATAATTTAAATTATGTTTAATCAAAAAATTTTCATTGCCTCATTAATTGTATTTAATTTAAATAAACTAAAAAAATTCGTGATCAAATGTGTGAAAAAATACGTAAAAGCTTTATTGGAATTTTTTATTAATTTATTCATCGAGAGAATAACAACTGAAAAGTTTTGTAAAAATCATCATCTTATTTTATTCATCACTCTCTGTTACCACACCCTTCTTCTCAACCAATATAATCCACTTTAAAAAAAAAAACGATGGCCGGATGTTGTGAAGCATTTAAAGATTGATTTGATTGAGCTGTATGAAATAGGCGCGGGGATCCGCTAGATTTGAATTTTAAAACTCAAGTGTTTAGAACTACTAAATAATTAAAATAGAAGAAAAACATTTGATTTTTTGCTTAAAAATGTATCTAATTATCTTATTATTTACACTAATTAAAACTAAATCATTATAAAAAATAGCGTTCATAATCCAAAAACAAAATAGCAAAATTGAATTTTGCTAGACTTTCGTGTTTCAACAATATTTTAATACTGGCTTTGCTCCTCTAATAGAACATCGTATATTTTATGAGTACAATTTAGTCCCACCATAAAGCCAATCGAGTGGTAAAGAGTATCGAAGTGTCATCTACCATGGGGAGCGAGAACTGCAACCTCTGTCTTTGCAACTTCTGCGTGTTTTTCTCGAGCTTTTTCTTGAGAACTGTCCTTGCGGCAGTAGTATCCGAAGCCGGTAGCACTATCGGCGAGCCATCTGTGAACTAGATGTCTCCGTTGCCCGGTAGATTGTTCCTCTCTGTCTCCCAGTCATATCTCGATGGTATGAGAATCCCGTACTTCCTTCCAAAGGTGTAGTACGAGATCGTAGCATCTGATCGCATGGACAAGACTGGTAGGGAACCCAGTTCTTCGGGAAACTGGGGGACTAGAAACATTGGGAAGTAGTCTCTCCATCCTTTCTTCCTCTCCGCGTTAACACGGAATTTGTAGTGCCTGTGGATATCCTTATGGGAGGCCCAGTCCAGCGGTCTGCGAGTATACCGAGTCTTGTTAAAGGCTCGCCGCACCTCTCGACGCAGATCCTGGAGCTCCTGTGTCCACCAAGGGGTCCATCCGGCCCCCCTTGGATTGGTTATCGGACAGCTCCTCTGAAATGAAACGTCAATAGCCCTTCCAAGCTCCTCTGTCTAGTACTCTGACCTCTTAGTTGTGGTGAAGTTCGGCCTGAAGTTTCGGAGTTCGTCCCCAAGGGCAACCCTCCAAGAGTCCCAGTTCGTTCTCCTCGGATTCCTAAAGGCATTGGTCCCTGTACCTCCTTTCCTCCAGGTATAGACAATATGGCTGTGGTCGGATAATGAAGGTTCGGTAGAGACCCTCCAATCTCCGATCCAGCTACTAATTTCCTCCGAATACAGTGTCAGGTCTATTACCTCTAACTGAATTGCAGAAGGTCGGTTCCCTGTCTATCTTCAGGATGCTTAGTTCCGTGGAGACTAGAAACTGCAGGAGTGCCTTTCCCCTGCCGTTTAATGTCAGAGCTTCTCCAGATAATGTGTTGCGCGTTGGCATCGCACCCCAGAATAAGAGGTAGTCTTTTTGACCTACAAAAGTCAATGAGTTCTTGTACTTCGTTTGGAGGTTCATCCTTTCATTCGTAAGAAAGTAACCTGAGGCTACTATCACGTCCCTCCCCGATCCATCCACGTCTGGAAGCCTCGCCTTTACGACCGCTAAATCCCCGCTGCAGTGAGCTCGAACCCCTTAGGTACAATATACGCCCTCGGAGCATTTCTGGCAGGGTCGCTGAAGATTTTACCGACTCTACTTGGCCCACAGATAGCCCCCACAATCACCCATTATTCTTGGATTTATAGGCATAGCCTGTCGGCACCTCAGCCTGGCCAATACCGCCAAGGCGCCTTTGCTGTGGTGCAAGTTAATTTGGATGAACGGTATCCCGTCCTTGTTATGGTTAGGACGATCCACCCCTACCCGACCCTTGCTGCTCCCGCGGTTCTTCATCCATCATCTTGGCAGAGATCAGATTAAGCCTCCACTACAACTGGAAATTGCGCTCTCTCAGCGCCTCCATAGATGTTCTGGGTGTGGTCACCAGCAAGAAGGTTCCCATGTCCAGGTTAATTCCTCTTTACCTTCCGTGCCCCATACCCACCATCCGTTTATGCCTACCCCGTGGTTCGTGCACCCAAGTTGCGCCAGGACCACCTCCAGTTCTTGTCTGGGATATGGAACCCGAAGAGAGGCCCTGAACGGTTTCCTAAGCGCACTCATCTCTACGACGCTCAGCTTAGCCCCTTCCCAAGGTTATATGCAGGGGGTGGTTTCCTCCAGCCATGCCCTTGAGAAGTCGTCGATGGCCATCACAATGACGGCTCCGTTCTTAACGAAGTCGCCGCTGAATCCGGGGCTTGGCCCAGCCTCGATTTGCTCCATCATTGGACCGCATCACTGACGTGAGCTGCGTGATGGGGAAACTCAGAATACCTACGTCAGGATACCCTTCTGCAACGACCGCCCTCGTAAGGGGGTCCACCATTCTTGCGACTGTTATGCCGGCCTCCTGGCCCGCCTTTTTTCTGGCAACATCGACATCAGGAGAGGTGTCCGCGGGGCCCTTGCGGTGCTTAACGCCAGTGAGCCCCCCCCCCCCCTTCCGACACCGCCGTCCTCAGTACAGGAGTGCATGGTGGCTTGGTGCCCCGGTCCTGCGTCACCAATGACACCGTTGTTCCAGTCCTCTTCACCATCCGCAGCTTTTGTCTCTGCTTCATGAGCTTCCGCCTCTGAGCTCCAGAGTTTCTGTTGTCTACTCAGCTTAACTGCAGCAACATCGACATAAATGGTTGATCTGCTGATCTCCCATCCCCTCCCCCCGGCAAGGATCCACTCGGATTCTTTCAGGAGTCCCCGGTACTCTCCTTGCTGGGGTCCCTATTCGCGCTTGCGTTGACGTTTGGGTTATCCGGTGCTTGAGTTCATGAGGGTCCTCTTTTCCCAGATAACCACAGGGAAACCGGGTTTAATTCCTTGGACCCCGATCCCCGACTTCTCTGCTTCACTTCCGGAGATGCCTTCATGTCAGGTGTGCTGGGCATTGCCGCCCCACAGTCTGGGGCTGCAGCACCCCTCCCATTCTCTACGTCCTGCTTTTTATTATCATTTTCCATTTGAGTCCCACGAATAGCTAAAGAAACGAAGTCCGCTGCCGCAAAGCCCCACGTCCGGCAATAAAGCTATATACTCGGGAAGGTCGCCCTATGTTCCCGAGGCACCGTTAAAGACCACTCAGTACCTCCAGTAGCCTACTAGTCCGCTAAGCACGGTCTACATTATACCTTCGGCTTGGGGTGTTGTACATATATACTGTATTAAAATTTTGAATACTGCCTTGCGCCGCCGACGAGAGTCTAGTTCGCGCGCTGCCGCTAGACAGCTCTACTAGAAAAACTAGAAAAACTAGAAGAGAGTTCTTTTTATTTGTCAATTAAATATCTCGTTATTTATTGATTATATCCACGAGATACAAGGTGTCTAACCCCTTATCTCGTTTTTGAGTGGGGGTCATCCTCGATTCCCCTTTACCTTCTTTATTTACCTTTCCACAATCTTCTACCTTTACAACTGGGTGGTGTAGCTTACACTAAGCTGGGCGGGCTTATTCCCATGCTCACATCCTGACTGGTCTTGGGGACGTTCTGGTTGATGAGCCGCTGCTGCTCTTCCTCTCAGTAACTGTTTCTCGGTTGTAGCCTCTCTGCCCGTCCTGTCTCGTCTCGAGGACGTTTCGGCTGCTGAGCCGCTGCTGCTGTAAGCTGATCCTCAGTAGCTGTTTCTCGCGTTCTAGCCTCTGGTTGTATATCCAGTACTTGGAGCATTACAGCCGAGAGAGCCACTTGCTGCTGTCCCTCAGCAGCTGTTTCTCGCGTTGTAGCCTCTGCAGGTTATGCAACCAGCATCTAGCTCATCCTTAGAGCATATGCTGCATGGAGGAAGCACGCTTAGTTTGGCTACTATCTTTCTCTCTCACGCAGGCACGTGATTAGCTAAACGCAACTCCCTTCGCTCTCTAGCAGAAAAGGGATCTCCTAACCTCTGAATAAACAAGCGTACAAAAGTTGCGTTTAGCCAATCACGTGCCTGCGTGAGAGAGAAAGATAGTACCCAAACTATCTTTTTCTCTCTCGTCACTCGTCTACAGTGTCGCCGTAAGCGTGCTTCCTCCATGTAGTATGTATATGCTCTAAGGACGCATCACAGCCTAGAGCAGTTCCTGCGAACACCAGATTAACCGACCTTGAGTTCTCGGGTTCTGGTTGTGATCCAGCTCCAGGTGGTGTGTTTTGTCCGGTTTATTTATCCATTATTTATGGTCTTTCTTTTTTTTTTCATTCATTGGCCTTGGGTACAGAGACACATGGTTATGCCACCACATGTTTATTGCCTAGGGGGACCTCTTTTGATTTGTTGGTGGTTGTGGCGATCCAGCTCCAGGTGGTGTATTTTGTCCGGTTTGTTTCTCCATCATTTATGGACCTTCTTTCTTTTTTCAATGCTCAAGCGCTCAGCGCAATCATTGCAAATACTAATAGTTGACCAGAGATCGGGCGCATACGTGAGCTCAAACATCAAATCTCGGCATGAAAGTTTTATTCCCTACCATCGAAAAATATCCGGTAGACATTTGTGAAAAAATGTCCCCCCAAATTTTCAGACTGATGGGGAATCGAACCCACGCCCCAAGCGATGTTTGTCTTGGGAGGCAAGCACGTTACCGCCTGAGCCAAACACCGCTCCATCATTTATAGTCGATTGCCGATGAAATGAAAGTCGATTGTCGATGAAATAAAGTCCTGGAACTACTAATAAGAGTGAGTGTATTCTCAGGCCTTCTATACATGATCATTGTTTACATTGACGAACTGGTGAGCCCTAAAAGCTGCCTGTATGAATATATTGCCTTTCCAACTAAGCAAATATTAAATTAGGAGTTCTCAAAATTTTAATTCAATTTTTATTTT
The DNA here is from genome assembly GCA_036365515.1 of Torymus aiolomorphi. Taxonomy (NCBI): domain Eukaryota; kingdom Metazoa; phylum Arthropoda; class Insecta; order Hymenoptera; family Torymidae; genus Torymus; species Torymus aiolomorphi. The sequence continues at coordinate 160,812,775 of CM070876.1, read as the reverse complement.
TTCATTGAGCTTTTATAAACCCTATATTGTTTTCAAGAAATTATTAATATAAATGAAATTTATTTATTTTTATAGTTAGAAAATCAATCAAATCGATGATAAACACGATCTCTCCCTACAATTTATGAAATCTTGTTTTGATTGATTACAAAATATCGACAACGAATTAAAAAAAAGTCGAACGTTTTATATGTGAACATGTGTATGAAAGCTGTCCCGACTTGTACATATGAGGAAGCAAACCGTGTAAGAAGCCAGCGCAGGATTAGATGAGAAATTAGAATCGTTCCGACAGAATCAAAGTGCGTAATTATTGAGGTTTTGTGTTTAGGGGCGCATACCATAAATTACTTGAATGAAATAGTCTTTATTTCGAACTATACAACTTTTTTGTTTATGACGGTACTTCCCATTTTAATTTTTGTTTTTCAAAATAAGTGTTGGAGTAAGTTTTGAATTATCGGATTCAGGCAACCCCTGCGACTTACCGAATACGTCCTAGGTTTTACTTTGCACCAAGAGTTTCATACAAAAGACTTTTTTATCTTTATGGTAGTATAGTAATTATATATAAAAAAATACATTTTTTTCATAATTTTCATAATTTTTTCTTTAAATATAGTTTTAGTATTTTCTTATTCGAGTAATTAGCGCGCGAAGCCCGCGTATGAAACTCTAGTTAATATAAAATTTGAATGACCAATATTACACGAAGTAAACTGATCGTATAATATTACACGAAATAAACCAGCATCGAAAGAAACTTAAAAGCTCCATTCACATTATGACCACGCATATTCATCCACTCAACATATCCCACGTATACTCCACTCATACCTCTCCAGATCTCAGCGAATCCGCGCATCACGTTTCTCATATTAAAAAATCTCTCCCTCTCTCTATCTCTCTTTTTTTCTCTTTCTCCCTCTTAAAAGCCCCCCCCCCTCCTCTTCCAGCTCTCGCACGAACTGCGCGCGCACGGCGCACACTTGCTCTTGCTAATGAGAAGAAAAGGAGATGCCGGTAATGGCGATCTGGAAATTACGAGTAGCTTGCGCGCGAGCGCACGGCCGGCGAGAAATGGGGATGAAGCCTCTCGAACGAACGCGCCGCGGCCAGAAGGACGTGGAATTTAAATGGAAGTACCGCCCACTTGAAGGAGCGAACGATCGATCGAAGGTCGAGAGGCGAGCAAGAGAGAGAGAGAGAAGGGACGAGAGAGAGGAGGACGACGACTACGGGGATCCTGGAAAATCAAGGGGCCGATCTCGCGCTCGCCCAAGAAGTCCCGAGAAGCGCAGGTGAAGCGAACACAGTGAGAGAGAGGGAGAGAGATGGACATGCGCGCGAATTTCCAATGGGGCGAGATCATTATAATGTCGAAGAGCGCAGCGCGAGGGGAAAATTCTGGGAATCGCGGAGGGAGAGAGAGAGAGAGAAGCGCGATTTTTCTCTTACACTTGTGCCAAGTCGAGAGGTGCTTAATTAGCGACGTTCGCAGGTGTTGGCCTGCCTGCCTGCCTGCCCGCGCGCGAACATTGGGAATGTAAATTGTATCGATTTTTTGGAGTGAGAGGTGTAAGAGAGAGAGAGAGAGAGAGTGAGGGAGGGGAATTGTCATATTTGGATATGATTGATTAACGGTCATTAGGAGCAAGATATAATTCGCGGGCGAGATTGAGAGTATTTATCAATCCAATTCGATAAGTTGTAAGTATGATTTGAGATCGTTTTTAATAAAAATAAAGGATACAGCGAGATTTTGAAAGATTCTGTAATAAATGCAATTAAGGGTTTTATTAGTACTTTTAAAAAATCGTTAAGAAAATTAAGGTTAAATAAGGTAACTCATGGTAATTCGGACACGTTTCTAGTTCTCTACCTTCACTTATTCGAAAGCATATATGACCAATGTTGGCAGATTCGAAATATGAAAAATAAACTTTATAACTCGTTTTCAATTATTTGAGAATGATCAGTGCATTTTTATGTGAGTTGCTTCACCGAGTCGCGCATCATATAAAGTCAAAAAAGCAAGTATTTCGCTTATAGTTGAAATATAAATTTTAAAATCCAATCAAAACTGGTACCGGCAGAAAGATGAGGTCTTTTTCTTGAAATTCGTATATGAAAAAAAGATAAAAAAAATGGTTTTCTCATTTATATAAGTAAAATACTTTTGCGTCTATAATTCAACTAATTCGGCCACATACTTTTCGGCCTCACTTTATGGAAAAGTTTAATTAGACACATAAAGTAGCTAGAAAATGTGAAAGATATCGCTTCTAAATTATTTCAAAATTTTCCGAATTATTTTCACTTATTTACAAGCGAATTAATCCGAAAAGTGTCCATATTAGCTACCCATGCTAAGGGTACACTTATCCAGTATTTTATTCAGCTCCCCTGGTAGAAATTCATCCATATGAAATGGCCAAGAAGTTAAAAAATAGCTATAGTAAAACTGACTAATTAATGGCTATGATGAAACAATTTTTCGACCATTATTTGCCGATTTCTTAGATTGAGGTCACAACAAAATATTCGTATTTGATTTTCTTACTAATTTTATCGTATATGAAAGAGCATTAAAATGCATTGGATAGCTTACCAAAATATAAATAAATAACATTAACTAAAAAAGCATTTGTTGTACTCCTTCTATGAATAATTCAGCAAAACTTTTATTTATCCATCTGATTCTGTCTCACTCCTTGTCATAACAGCAAGCCTTTTACTAGCCATTTACAGAATAAAAAACTGATCAGTTTTAATACCTTTAAAATACTCAAGAACAAGCTTGTGCTTGTCTTTGAAAAACTCGTTCTATTTATCAATCTATTAAATGGTCATATAATAGGGGGAAAAGCGTTTCACAGGGTGCTAGAAACTGGACAAGATAAATTCCTATTTTATAGCAAGTTTCTAAAATAAATAGTCAATTATTAGTTACAAAATCTTTTGGATTTCCACCAGGGTCTTAGCGAGGCTAATTTCATTTTTTAAGTATCCGGGATTTTTTCCCTGGCAGATGGATTGTATTTTAATGTTGTATTCTAATTGTATTTTGATCCATACATTTTTATCGATTTTGCCTTGAAAAAACCCGCTGCCAATTCATTGGCCCGTACCTTTCTCAAGCTTAATTTGCTTATTCCTTTAATGAATTTTTAATAACAAAATTTATAATTTTTGCAACAATTTATGACATAATTATAATTAAATTCATTTATGAAGATTAAAAATTATTAATTTTTAAATTATGTATAAAAGATGAATAAAATAATACGTATGATTTTTTTTAAATTATGTGTGAAAAATAAATAAAATAATTGATTGTAATATTATCGTCAAAACCTTTTAAAATTTCTAAATAACCTTCACTTCAAATTATATTTTCTTTGTGAAATTTCACACATAGGGTACTTGTCTCTAGTAGTATGCCTGTCCGTATTTGTGTGCTCTTTCTGGAATTTCCGATGTAAGAAAAAGGTTCTAACCTTAAAAATAATAAATGGCTATTACAAAACAAAAGCAGGTATACAACACGCTCGCATCGGCGCATAGCGCATAACACATGTCATTTACATTTTCTAGTATACATAAATGGGTTCCCGAATAATTACGATTTTAAAAGAGGGCTAAAATAGTTTTAACCTCAAATATCTCTGAAATTCATAAGCGAATTCTTTTACCCTAAGAACTCTTCTAATAAATAATATACAAACTCTACATCTCCACCAAATATCAAAGAAATTAAAACAATTTTAATGTAGTTATATTGTGCGACAACAAAGAAAGTCATTTTCAAAAAGATTAAAATTTTAAATATCTCAAAAATAACCATATAATCTGAATGAAATTTTACACAGGTATTGCCTATATTGCATACAAAATAGTCTATAAATTTCAAGCTGATACATGAAGTCGTCATTGAGAAATTATGATTTTGATAAAAACCGTAATAGAATTTTAACTTTAAATATCTCTAAAAATCATGAGACAATTCTTTTACCTAAAAGACTTATATATATATAGTCTATATATTATCGTTATATTTTATTCATATTTTATACATAATTTAAAAATTAATAATTTTTAATCTTCATAAATGAATTTAATTATAATTATGTTATAAATTGTTGCAAAAATTATAAATTTTGTTATTAAAAATTCATTAAAGGAATAAGCAAATTAAGTTTGAGGAAGCCACAGGCCAATGAATTGGCAGCGGTTTTTTCCTTCGTAAAAGATATACTATATTTTGACGCTCCTCCAACATAGTTTTTTACAAACATGCTTGCAGAAGCATACACGAAATTTCCCGCTTCAGATGGCCGAATTATCTCGAGGTACACCTTATAGATAAATAGTAAAATTCTAACGAATATATGCGTTTTTTATAATTGTTCTAAATTCATCGCTTACAATAATCTAATCATCTATCTGCCGATCTAACTCTCAACCACAAACTCCACACACACGATCGTTAAACAAGCGCACTTCCAAGATTTCACGAATTTATTTGCATTTTCGATCGCTCCGTATGCTGTACCTACATACATACCCACACAGTCTGTAATTGCGGGTCGATGATAGGCAGTGACGATCTCTCGGAAAAGGCTAGCGTATATGGCATCCCCTTAATTAAAACCTCTCTCTCTTTCTTTCTCTCTCCCTCTTCCTTCACGACACGCGCGGTCTAATCGAACGAGCTCGCGCACGGGGGCAATTAAAAGAATCTCTCGTTCTGTCCATGTGTGTGTGTCTGTGTATCTGTGTACACACCCCCATCTCCCTAATTCAAAAGCGGCGGGTATTTTAGCATAATCCACTGCGGCTCGCGAGTGAGAGTCACCGTACCCATATACATGACAAGGCTGGGCTGCAGTACATACGCGCGCGTCTCTGTTACGGCAGAGGCAGATTATTCGCGCGCGTTTGCGAGAGTAGAGCTTTGTCGATCTTTATTTATGTCGAGGTATATGGGGTGGAATGTTCGAGGCACTTTTGTTGCTCGTGGCGAGTGTGTGTGTGTGTGTGTGTGTGCAAGCGAGAGAGGAAGTTCTCGGATTTTGCTCGGGCATCGTGCAGTTTTCTTTGGCGACGATTGTAATTTTAAATGAGGCTGGTGGATAGTGTTTGAACAATGAGGAATTTTGGTTTTATTACTGTTTTTTGTTGGTATTAGATAATTTTCATGAATTTATGAGTATTGATTTATATTTTTAGTCTGCATTAGAATACTATATAGAGGGGGGAGCGGAGGTATTTTATCAGAATCGTAAAATGTTAGATGGGTATTTTCTCAGAAAGGTAAAAAAACAAATTAGAATACTTTATGATAGAAGGGTAAATTTTCCGAATTTTTAAAAATGTATAATATATTATACTATATATTTGGCAAGAAGCCCATAATATTTTCATTAAATTATTTTTATATGATATGTGATATCAATTTTTCGAATGTCATTTCTACGTAATGATTAAATTGCAGAAAATGCAGTGATTCAGAAAAGCTATAACGTCGAAAAATGAGCTAAAAATTATATAGGAACAAATGTTTTACATTTTTCGGAATTTTATTAGTAAAAAGTATTTTTATAATTTTATGCAATCTGTTTATAATTTTTATAGATGCAAATTTTTCTGATATTTTTTTCGAATGAAATCTTTTGTGTGTTCTGAATAGCTCATGTTCGGAATTTACAGTATCGGATTCGAAAAATATTTTAAACGATAGTATATTTTCTGAGAAAATATCCATCTAATATTTTAATAAAATATCTCCCCCCCCTATGTAGGTACAGAATTTGAAATCGCACCATAAATTAAGCTATAATTATCAATACTTTTCCAGTTCTATATACTAAATTTCGTAAGGGTCTCTGCACGCAGCTAAACGATCATTTTGCCATTGAATAATAATTCTCAACTAAAATTTATTAATACTAATAGAATAATTCACTAATTGGCGAATTAATTACCAGCAAACCGAACCAGAATACATAAAAATCCACGATAATACAATTCGTTACTCTCGCGACACGAGCAGCAATCTTCCTCCTAGTCGCCCTAACACATCCTATGAAAAACAACAACGAATAAGTCTTGGCGTTCCGGTAGCTATACTTCGTCCCTCTCTCTCTCTCACTCTCTCCATCTAAATTCATTTGAATACATATCGACAGTGCGACGATCACCAGGACAAAAGCCACCTCTCCCTTTCTCTCTCGCTCATGTATGTGTCTCTCTCTCTCACCCCCTACGACGAGATGCAAAGCGTATGATTATTTTATTGAGGAAAAAGGGGAGTGGGGGAGAGAGAGAGAGGAGAGCCTATAGCGCACTAACCTCTCATCCCGCTCTAATTGACCACGATCACCCCCGCTGCTACTGTGGCGTGCGATTTTTGAAATTTCAAATCCGTATTTGCGTTGCAGATGCGACGAGGGGGCCCACAGAGAGCGAGAGAGAGAAAGGAGTATAATGTTTTCTCTCAATTAAGCCTTAATTAAGTTAAAATTAACATCGTGGATTTCTACCTATACCCCCTACCAGGGCGCGGAGAGAGATCTCGCTCTCGGGTCTGTGTTGCTGCTGCTACTGCGCGCGCGCTCACCCACCGGAGGAGAGATATCGCGTGGAGAGAGGAAGAGAGGAAGCAGGAGAGAGAGAGGAAGAGAGAGATCGGATGGCACTGGGTGGCCCGCGCCGCTGTCGTCGACGACGCTCCTCGTACAGTCGCGAGGGAAATTATTTCGATAGTCGAGGAAGAGAGAGAAAGAGAGAGGGATGGCGAAGGCAAGGTGGCGTGATGTATTGGTGCGATTGCCGATCGCGCGCGGGGGTAATGGGGTTTCGGGGTTGTACGCTTTTCGTGGAATTTTTGATATTATTATTGATGAAGGGAGAAAGGGTTTTAAGTGATGGCTGAAATTTGTCTAATAATGGTGTGTAATTACACGGTATTTAGAATTATTGAATTACAATGATAAGAGTCGCATTTGAAGTTCAATTAGTTCATCGAGTGAAAATTTTTGCAATATTTATAAAAAAAAAACTTAGCTCTATAACCAATCATCGATCAGGCACTTGAGAAAATTAGTAAACCAAATTTCAATTGATAAACAATACGATTATTACCACTACAAAAACACGGACATTCACCAAAGTACACTGATCCCCAACTTCATCACCACCTGAAAGATATTTCCAAACCGCGGTGATTCACCACTATCACACCCAAAGCGCGACTCACCCATGCAGCGAGACCTACCTTCCCCTACGACAATAGATAAACTTCTCCCCGATCTCGCTTCCCAAATCTCTCATTCTCACGCGGCATGACAAATAAGAAACCGGGGAAAAAAAATAAAGAATCGCTCCGCGGAAGAAGTCCCCATCGCTCAAAACACGCTCTCGCGCAGGCGCATATATGCACCAGCCGGTCTATATATACATACAAAAGGGCTCTCTCCGAAGGAGCGAGAGAAAAAAAGAGAACAAGACGAACGCTCGCGCGCAGGTCGCGACACACCTGACGCTCCCTCTCTCTCCCCACTCACTCACACACACACATGGCTTTTGCCGGCGCCTGTACGAGCTAGCACCACCGAGGTGTCTCCTTCGCAGGGGGATACGAGAGAGGAGGGGGGAGTTATACTGGGAATCGAAAGTCTTTAGATAAACCAGGCTTCATTAGGGCGCGGATGATCGGACAAGCCGATGCTCTCTCCGGAGCTACCGGCTTTCGAGCCGACGTGTGTGGGTATACGTGTCGACCGGCTGCTGCTACCGGGGATCTGCGAGGGCACGCGGGAGAACTTCTAGGAGATAGACAGGAGTGGCTAGGAGATAGGGAGCGAGAGAGAGAAAGATTGTACACGGGCCGGAAGCAACTAGCCCGCGACGACGCTTTTAATGGGTGTTCCTGCGCGCGCGAGGTGGATTTTGATGGAGAGCGGCACAGTGATAGGATTTTGACGGGGGCAGACCGGGACCGCGATTGTAATTGTCTCGGGCTGGTATATAGGAAAAGAATGTGTAAGGGTGCGCTTTCTGTCCTTATTTGGATTGATCTTTTTCGGGTCATTATAGAATTTCCGAGACGCGGCGATGATAGACGCTTGGGGGTTTTCTTTTTGAACGTTTTGTATTCTGTGTATATCTTTTCTTAATTGAGAATGAATTAGGAACGATAATTTTCTTTTAAGGATGTTTATATATAATTTAACGAAAAATATCAATGATGCGGAGTATAATTACGGATAACCCTTACGGAAGAAAACAACTCTCTGATAAATCCCGATATCAAGCGCGCGTCCTCTTTTATTATATCAATGTAAAATACCATACCATATACCCAGACCGCTCGCGCTATAAATAAAAGCGCTCAGCACCGCACCCCCTTAATCACCGCGCGATCGCGCACGACCGCAACCCGAAAAACCAGTGCGAATCGCGCATCTTTGTTCCTACCACCACCGCGACTCCAACGAAAAAAAAAATAAAAGAAACAACGAATCCCTATGGAATCACCGCCGCGGGCTCCACGTATACAAAGACATCGCGCGCTCCCGATATATATATACACATACACGTACACACATTCGCAGCTCCCGCGACAGATGCACTCGCTCTCGTGATACTATCTCTCACTCTTTTCGCGCTGCAACTACACACACACACACTCCTTTAAAATTCAAAACATTCGCGCGCGGAATGAGAGATCGCGCTGCGCCGATACGGTAATGGCCGCCTAGGATTTCTCATGTGTCACGGGGGCCCCGTGCGAGGGGGATAATTAGTCTCCCTCTCTCTCGGTACTCTGCTTCTCGTTCGCGCCTCCCGGCCTCTCTCTCTCGCGCGGGCGACTCGTTCGTGGAAGCAGTCCCGGGCTATGGAAAAGCTCGATCATCGACATCTCTACGCGAGAGATGGTGTACGTATGATGGTTTTGTTTCAGCGACATGTATAAGTGGTACACGCGCGTGCGCGCGCGGTACGGTTTACGGTGAAAAAGGAGTAATGATGAATCGAGTATACACGCGAGAGGGAGAGAGATTCAGGATATTAATTGAGGGGTAGAGATAGGCCGCGCGAGCGGCGAGATATTCAACAAGGTGCGATCGTTTTGGAAAATGTTATATATCACGGGTTGGGTATTTATGGGGTAATTTGGAGCGGTAAGTATACCCGTTGCCGCGGACAAAAATGATAATTAAAGACACTGTACTACTATACACGTGGCTAGGTTTATATATACACGCGCGTATAATTTTATATTGTTAATAGGAAACGCGTTTGTACGAATGGCGCTGTTTTCATTTTTTTTTTCAGGCTCTCGCGGGCCGCAAGCGTGGGAATCCGTTTAAGCTTCTTTTCTCCGACATCGTATCTCATTACGACGATGACAACACCTCGTTAGCGAGATAGCTGCGCGCACTTATAATAAATTCGTTAAAAATATGCGCGCGGGAAAGCGGGGGGGGAATTGCAATTCTGGAAACGATATCGCGATGCGGAGAGCTGGAAAATTTAGTATCTTTCGGAAAATGCAGGTTGTAATTATGAACGGGCCTGTATGGCGCGGCTCGATAGCCGAGCGCGGATTTATGCGAAAAGTTAATTAACTCGGATCGCGGCAACCCGCACGGAGCGAAATTTATGTGCACTGATAATTAAATTAAATCGAAGGAATGTGTAGATAAAACTTTGCACATCGTGTATATCTATATTATGTACAAACGCCGTGTGGGATGCAATGCAGATACTACACTTATTACTAACCAACCGGCGCTTCGACTATACAGACACACGCCACACAGTCCGCAGTAAAGCACGAGAGATCACAGTGAAAACTCTCTCCAAATCTGCAGATTAATTTGCAAATTAATCGGCCGGCATTAACAGTGACGGCCGGCTCGCCAATAACTCTCTTTCTCTCTCCCTCTCCCTCTTTCGTTGCACACGCTGCTGCTGCTCCTCGTGTAACAAGAGCCCTCGTACACGTACATATATACACATACACACGGGCGCGCGGCCTTCCAGAAAATATGTTAATTTTTAACCGATTTTTTCTGCTCCCTCGTCTCTCTCTCTCTCTTACTCTCTTGCATTCACAAAACGAAGTGCGCAAAGAAAAGCACGAGAGAGAGAGAGAGAGAGAGAGAGAGAGAGAGAGAGAGAGAGAGAGAGAGAGAGAGAGAGAGAGCGAGCAAAGAAAAAGAGAATCGAGGGAATGAGATTTGCCTGCGCGCGCATGCAGGAGCAGCAGCAGCAGCAGCGGCAGCCTCGTTGTGCTCACGTTCGTTCCGTGAATGGGGCTCGGTTAATTTGAAACGTTACACGGCTCCGAGCTGCGCGTCTTTCTCTCTCTCTCTCTCTCTCTCTCTCTCTCTCTCTCTCTCTCCCTTCCTCTCGTGGAGTGAGAGAGAGAGAGAGAGAGAGAGCACAAGTATATAAAGTCGATACGATCCGGCGGCGGCGTATGGCTGGCTTGTGCACTGTGGTGGTAGTAGAGGGTCTGCGGTAAATCAAGCCGCGAGGCCTCTCGATCACCCGTCGATATATATTCCGCGTTCCTGCCGATCGTTAAACGGTTGGGTATATCGCGCGCCCGCGCGCCAAAGATCGAACAATAAATGAGGGATAGGCCCCGCGCGCCCCGGACGAGGGTCCGAGGGATATTATTGCGCCGATTGAGGTGTCTTTCGGGGGTATTTGTAAGATTTTTGATGGGTGGAGGCAATTGCTTTCTTTTTTGTAATAAATGCTTAATTCATTTCGTTTTTTTATTTCAACATTTCTCTGCAATTTGGTAAGTAATATAATATTTATGGAACTTATTCAATAAGTGGTTTGAACAAGAATTAATTATCGTAAAATAATAAATAGTTATATTTATGCATGAAGCAGCATTAATTGACTTGAAAATAATTGCTTAGCTTTATTAGCGAATTTATATCGAGAATATAAGAATCATATTCCAAAACAATTTTTATCGTCATCGAAGCAGGTGTTGATTCATGTTTAGACTGCGCTCTCTGCATAATATATTTCGTATGTCAAGAATTAAATTGCAACAGATGTATGTTCCGCGGACAACTGAAATCCGAAGAATAAGCACATTTTTGCAGAAACTGTTGAAAAGAAAGGTGGTAGTGACTCACCGCAGTCGTCAGGAATTCATTACGGCAGCCTGGAAGTTACTGGACTCTGCAAATTCTAAGGCGAAAATATCGCCTCGCGTCATCTCGCGTTTCTTTATCTGCAAAATAAAAATGATTACAACAATTGCGATCGCTTGCGATAACAAAGTTTACTATCGCGTTCAATTGTACTGGTTTAGAGAAAAATGTTAATCTTGTTATTACTCGCTCCTTAAGTGTTCTAGGTCTATTAAATACAATATTTAAGTTTCTAATGAGATTAAATCGTCGTTTTATTGGCCGAATACGCAATATTACCATCGAGATAATTTTTTACGCAGATAATATAGTCGTATAATATATTAAAAAATATATAGAAATCAATATATATTTTCAATCCAATCAATGATAACCAAAATAACCGACGAATAATTGATGTATTGTGAAATATCAGAGTTGCGATTATTAAACATTAAAATAAATAACGACCTGATCCCGGCGCGATTTTAATTTTTAGCGACTTACATCGACTCGAATGTAAAACCATTAGTCATGATTGCTCAATAATTTTCCAGATAATCACATTTAAATTATTATCATTTAATCATTCAATCTTTTCGAATACTTTGTTTACAACTGTAATATAATTGGAGGAATGTTTTATGAGAAACAAGTATTTTGTTTATTAGTCGAACAGGCATTTCTCCGTACGGTAGACAATGTACACCGAGTTCCCAACGTTTCGACAACTACCAGATCTTTATCCGATTAGGCCGCATTATTTCTTTTGCACGAGATTTATTTCAACTCTCTAATTTAAAATAAAGGTTACGAAATATATTCGATTGGACTAAAATAAAAGTATTTCCCTCCATCAAATTCAAACCTATACAAACTATATTAATACATTTATAATCAAAATTCTATCGACTGACATTTCCTTTGTTAGAAACCGTGTACCTATAGTCTACCCATTTTTACGTCTCACTCCTCTAACCCAGCATGTAAACCAGCCACCCAACTAGACCAAACGCTGAAATCGCCGGACTCGGCTAACACTGGACAAACCTCGCCATTTTTTCCGCAGATATATCTACCCAGATACACGGGCTGTTTTCTAAAAGCCCGCGCGCGCACGCGCGATAAAACAAATGTGCGCAAACATCAAGGCCGGCCGGCCAAGCGGCGCCCGGCCATTGTGTTTTACCTTTGTCCTTGCGCTTTTCCCGCTCGCCGGCGGGTACGTAGGTAGGTATGTATATGTATACGCGATTCCGGTCTCGCATTCCGCGGCCGCGTTTTATTGGCGAATTTAGGACGCGAGTGAAAAGTATAAACTTACCTCGCGAACCCGCTTATACTTATACGCAAAGGATTGATGGGTCGAACGGTTGCGACGTAGGATTTTTACATGTTATCTTGTAAGTGCAATAAAACATGTTGAGTAGACAAATTTATTGTACTATAGTTGGTGCTGAATGACTTTTTTTTAAATTTAGTCTTCTATTTTTTCAAAAATTAACACCGTGAATTTAACTGTAATGTTTTTCTCGTTCGGTAAACCAATATCTAATTTTCACGTTACCCTGAAAAAATTATTCTCCTCAAAACAAAAAACCAGCACATGTACATTAGAAACCAATTTTCCTTCTAAAAATCTCTCGATCCATAATTCCAAGATTACCTCATCGAACCACAACTTCTACACATCAACTCTTCCTCCTTCTTCACTCGTCCCCTTACAGCAGTCGTCTACGCCGAACGGTTAATCGTCGGCTCTCGCGCACTCACAATTACGCGTTTTCCATCTTCCATGTATCCCAGCGGTCGCGATTAAAATGAGCGGCGCGAGCGCATCAGGAAACGGAAATGACGCCAGTCGCAGTCGCTGCTGCTCTCGTCCGCTCTACGCGCGCGCGCGAGACCAAAGGGAAAGAAAACTGTTTATCCGTGTGCGCGCGATGCGTTATAACGAGCGCCATTTTTCTCGTTATACGGCCCCTTGAGTGAGACAGAGATCGCGATCGTTCGATTTTCGAGAGGTGGGGGAGGAGGAGGTCTTTTTACATGTGCGAGAGACGTTGGCATACTGGCTTCTCGGAAATTCAGAGTGAGATGGTTTTTATCGATAGGCACACGCGCGTGCGCTGTATATGCTTCGCACGACGTGTTATGGATAGATTTATGAGGTGTTTTTGGGCGAGGGTCTCGGAGAGATGGACGTCGAATGGCCCGGTGTACGCGTGTGTGTGTATATAGCTGTGTGTCTCTTTCGTTCGTTTAATTTTTTAGCCGATCTGTATGTACAATGAGACGAAATTTTACGAATGATGAGTCTTTTGTTCGGGTGACAGATGATATATTGGCGTATAAGTAAATACTTAGAATTATGTAATTTATTATATGGAGGTTGATTATAATTTAAAATCAAACAAGCTTTGTTACAAGTCCATTTCCTGACTAAAAAAAGGTTTTCGTAATCACGAAATATGAAAAATTTTTGCTCCATTATTCTTTTTGCAAAGTTTAATCTATCATCATGCTTGTCTTTCACTTTTATTTAAATTCCCAAATTCTCATCATTAAATAAATTCCACTACAGAATTTTCAAAATATTTTCTTAATCACCCAATAAACCGCAAATCCAGCTACGCAAGTACCTCACCCTCGCTAATAACAAATGCACTTAACTGACCAATTCCCATAGCGCGAGCCGCGGCCTCCAAAACCTCCCACAATTAAACACCACCCATTATCTCGGACTTTACAACCCCCTTCCCTCCTCTCTCTCTCTTTACCTTTTTCGTGACCCGCCGGTCAAATTAATTTTCGGCCGATCACGTTTCCTCTCTCTCCATACATGCAGGAGGTATGCGCAGCGGCGCTCGGAAAAATCGCGCTAATATACGGCGAATCGCTGACCCCACGCGAGGAAACCATTTAGAACGCGCGAGACGGATGAAGGATCGTATCGCGCGCGAGAGAGCAGCTCTCGCTCTCAGGTTGTTGCGCGCGCCGGCCCCTTCTACACCTGAGACGCGGAGAGTGCGAGGGGCGCGCGCACGAGATGAGGGTCGAGAACGAGAGAGGTGGTTAGCTATTGCCGTAATTATCTAATTAGAGAGCCGAGATTTAGTTCGGTAGCCGGTAATCGCGCGCACGGTTTTGCAAGATTTTTTGGAGCGGGTAAAACGGGGTGAGTTGTGGTTCTGCGGGGAGAGTTGTGGGTGGGTATGTTATTGTGAAATCGTGTCTTTTGGGTGATTTCAGTGGCAGTAAAATTTGATGACCTTAGCTTTTGATAATTGAGTAATTAGTTGTTATAAGTATAATATAAATTAACTTTATGATTATATTTATAAGTAGCTAAAGATGAGCTGCAAATTATGAATGCAGGACTGAAACCAACAACAAGATCTATTCCAAAATACCTCACCGTGTATTGATAAATTCAATTTTGTTTGGTATTATATAGTTTTGTCGTAACTCATCGACTCATATTTAGCGATACACAGATCGACGAGGGGATTACTCATTAGTAATTAATAACCGAAAGTGACATCAGACATTCGTTCAGATAAATCAACACAAGGTATGCTCCTCTGTCTCACAACTTTTCGCAATGTATATTCGTTTAAAATTTTCTTGACATTTTGTACTTCATGTACAAATCCAATGAAAATTGACATCTCACCTAACCTTTTATCGATCCACATGGCTAGTTCTTACACCAATTAAATACAAAAACATAGACCACCTGAAAACCTCCCACAAGCTATACTTTCATTTCGTTCAGGTGTAGAAGGGGCAGCAGCGCTCTCCGCCACCATCATCATATCTCTCTTTCTCTTCTCCAGCAGGAGCAACTCGCCCTCTCAAGGTCGCCTCCCGCGAAAAGATGCCCTCTCCTCTCCCTCCTTCCCTCGCTATATATGCATACACGTGTACCAGAACCGCGTAGCCGGCGTGTACAACACGCGCGATCTCTCTCGGAGCGCGGGTGCGCGCAAAAATCCTCTCTCGCGCAGGGCTCCATCCGGAATCAAAAAGCTAAATACAAAAGTTTATGTTTCTCCGGTGTATCTCTCTCTCTTGCTCTCCCTCGCTCGAGTAGAAGGATCGGGCCGCATGACTGATTGGCGGGCTCGCGTGATGAATCGCCCCGTTATAATTCCTGACTTGAACTGATGATGAATTCGTCTCCTCTCTCTCTCCGCGTTCCTTCTCTTTCGTAAAAGTGCGCGCTCTCCGAGAGCATCCTTTATGCATCACATTCACGTAGATGTGTATGTGTATGTGCGAGGAGAGGGTATGTGGAGAGAGAGGTTAAGGCTATACTCGAGAGACAGCGCCGGAGTAGTTCCGCGAGGGATTAACATAAGTCCCGGCCGAATCGCGGGAACACGCTCCGGGGGCAGCGGTGCTCTTTTTATCGGCTCTCTCTCTCTCTGGCTAAAGAGAGAGAGAGAGATAGTTTTGCATGGGAGGATGTGTGCGCGCACGCGGCTTTCTGAGAATGTCTTTTGGTATTGTTCCAGTTATTGAGAATTTTTAAATGGGAGAGAGGATATATTCATATGTAGGCTGCGGTTTGTAAGGGCTAAATGGAACGAGAGTTTTGCTGGATCGGATGTTGGTAGAGGGATTCAGAGGCATGTTTCGGAAGGAATCTTAAGTAGTCTCATGGCTTGCTACGAGATGCTTTATTGTGAAGACTCTCGGTAACAACACACAGTATACGAAAGCAACCGCGAAAGAACCTGATTATATACAAATAAAATTCTTTTAATTTTTACTCCAAAGTAATATCATAAATTATATAGTTATATAAATATCTTCTACAGATGTATAACCTCCAAGACGAGCAAAATCCAAGTCTAAGAATAGACCTGCACTGAGACCGCAACAAAAATCACTCAGCGAGGGAGAAGACGCCATGCAAACGCGCGCTCGGCTACTTCCTTACAGGGAAGACGAGCCGAGCTGCTGCTGCTGGAACCGTGTCGCGAGTGTGCACGCGACTTGTAGATGCGAAGTGATAAAGCCCAAGAGGCCTGGGATCGGCAGATTCGAGGAATCAACGCGAGAGAGGCGCGCTGTACTTGCTACGCTGCAGACGTGTTCTCTATCTCTTTCTCTGCGCTGAGGAATTCGTTTCCGCGGAAATCTTTATTCGCCATCCTGCTACCGGGTACCGCGAGTGATCGTTCGGAGGATAAGGGGATTTATGCGGGTGGTGGGGTTGTGGATGGGGTGTTGAGAAGGAATAATTGGGGATATGGGGTTGATTCAGGTGGTTTTGGTGAAGATCGATATGGTTAAAAGTATGGGTAATCTGAAAGTTTACTGTTTTTTGGCTGAAATGGAATAGACTATTTTTTAATTCCACATATAATATAACGTGTTCACAAAAATATAGACATTTCACTTCTCGGACGTACAAAGTATAGCCAATCAAATCAAAGACACTTTCCAATTACTCTCATCTTTGCGTAAGATCAATTATTATTCAAATTTCTTTTTTTTCAGCACGACCGGGCACAGCACCACGCGCTTACCGAGAACCCATTTCCCACATTCACGATCGACAATCTTCCGTCAGAGGAAAAAGCCAGCTCTAACGCTTTATAAACTCGCTCTAAAACAAAACGATCCAAAACGTGTGTTACTCACACACACACGTACACACACGCACAGTAGATCCCGTAAACACCAAGAGGCGCGCGCGCTAACGCGATGATGAACACATTATTATCTACACATTCAGAGGCGCTCGTCAATCGGACCGTCGACCTATCTCTCTCTCCTTCTCTTTCTCACTCTCGCCGCTCGCCGCTAGCTCGGGGCAATTCGAGCCTAATTCTCTTGACAACGTAATCGGCGCCCGAATCGCCGGCGTAATGGCATATTAAGTCGACGATTTTTCCTCGAATCTCGCCACGATGATGGAAACGGTAGCTCCCGTCGACGTGGAAGTTCCTCCTCCCCGTGGACGACTTGTTTTTTGGTTAAGTATATACGGTGTGGAGTTTTTTCGTATTTTTTTTTTCATGGTAAAGCGAAGAAATCGACGCTGGTAACAAAACGGTCCATTAGTCGATGTGAATATTGAATGGCTACGGGCGATAAGTTGAGAAGATAAGGATACCAGGCTCGATATAATGGGAATTATATATATAAAAATTATTACTTCGGCGTTATTCCGTGGGTATCATAATATGTGAGTCATCGGAACGAACCGCTTCGTGATTGATTGGCAAAATTCGAATAGTATTATGTAGCGTCGTTCCGAGAACCCCATTGTTTCGATTTTAGATTTTTTTTTTGTTGCTCGTGTCGACTCACAAAGAAATCGATACACCGTTATCTAATAGGCACAAAGTTCACGGCGATGCTCTAATCGAAAATATGTCTTTAAATCTCGTCGATTACGGATCCGTATGGAAAAAGCGTATATATATAATACACATAGACCTACTTCAATAATTGAAGCTTTTAGCCGCGAGAGCTGCGCGTGGACTACACGTTCTTATTTCAATCTATCACTGACAAGATTACAATTGCCGCTGTCATAGCTATGATTGGCGTTGTTACCGCGTCAATTTTGTAACTCGCCAACAGCAACTTGCAAACATCGATTCGCGGCGACTTATTGCGGTTTCCTGAAATACAATTTGCTTCGTTGTCAAGAACTAGTGGCTGATCTACATTCTATTTCCAGCAAATTGCTACAAAACTGTACCATAAACGACTTCCACTTCGAATAACTTACCCAAAACAAACATACAATTAATCACCTATTAATGACTATATAACTATTTTTAATTCCTGTCTGTATCGACCGACCGGTAGCACAGCTATACACCATTTCAAATCACTCATCGCAGGCATTGTTATTCACTCTCTTGCCTCGTATACACGTCTCCTCTCGCTCCTCCATGAAGATACAGTCATCAAACTTGCACGGGCGCGCGCGAGCTCGTCTCTTCGACAGGTCGATTGCAATTTGCATCGTAGCGCCGCAATAACTCGCCGCTCGCAGCAGCAACAACTCACACTTTCTACACGCGCGCTCTACTCGCCTGTCATCCGCGCGAAAGAGTCCAAACACTCGAGCTTTGCGCTCGTGAGCGTCAGCCTCGGTTGTGGAATTCGATTTGTTTAAAAAGAGGAGAGGTTATGCACGCGCGCGTCCAGAGCTACAAATAACAATTCGAGCCGATGTTTAACACGCGGGGTCAGCGCTTCTGCTGCTGCGAGCGCGTTGTTATTTTCTGTCAATATGATGGGGATTTTGCGTTGTTGAAGGTGAGGTGAGAGAAAGCGAGAGGGAGTGAAGCGCGGGAGTGTTTAGGATTGTTTTGTGAGGATTGATCGAATAATTAGCGAAGAATTATACGTATAAACTTTTAAGATAATATTACGACGATAGTAAATTTAAAGATTATATTGTTTACAGAAAATTTGATGAAGGATAAAGAGAGAGATGAAATTCTAAAGATGCCATCAATTGCCTAGGATGACTCCTGGAATTTCGCTTAACGAGGTTTAGGTGCTGGATTTAAGGGGTTATAATCACGGATTCACAACTTTTTATATTACCATAAATCTCTCTGGCATCCAGTTATTGCTCACGGCTCAAATTTATCCTGTATAAATATATAAATTAAAACAAAATTAGCAAAACGCTTCCTATTCATCTTGATAATTACGGAAATTCCGCGTTAGAAGCCATAAAAGCTCGTAAATACAGTTTTACTCTCAGATTAGCATTTTAATGCTTAGGATAGAATTTGTTGAGCTATCATTCAGTAGCCTAATAGCGCAGTATTTAGTTTCGCTGAAGAAATAACTCTTACAATCTTTTCTAAATATTTTGACTTAGAAAATCTGTTTGTTTAAGAATCACTTTACAAAATTATTTTCATATTAAAAAGATTAACACAGTAAAACGTAAGTATAGATTTTAAAAAATCATTTAAATCTCGCGGCAAAACAAATCCCACGCGCCGCGGCGATAACTCAAAAAAATCCGGTACGTATCACTAAATTTCATTCTAATCAATGCCCGTCCCACGGCCGACCCACAGTCCGAAATTGCATTTTTCTCCTCCCTCTCCACCTCCTCCTCCTCTTCCGCTAAAAAAAACACCACCACCTCTTTCTCCTCTCACATGTATATATACGTTCTTGTTTACGACGATAATGAAAAATCGCGCGGCCGCACTCTCGCCCCCTTCTCTAATAAACGCCGCGCAGACCCCGAGCTATTTCGCGAAGGTGAAAAACGCGCGCATGCATCCCTTCCTCGCCTAGGGACAGTGCAAAAAGTCACGAAAGACGCGGGCGACGTCGGGGTGTAGAGAGAGCAAGGAGAGAGAGAGCGCAAGAAAGAACAAGAGCCAGTGAGAGAGAGAGAAAGGTTGCGAGGGGGCAAATTCGAAACGAATTCTTTTGTTTCGAGTTCTCCGCAAAAGGAGCAAGAGCTCGAAAAAAAGAAGTGGACGGCAGTGAGAGAGAGAGAGAGAGAGAGAGAGAATGGCGAGCGAGCATTGCTGAGCACACAGCGCGCACGTATATATAGATGCGCGGTGCAGCGAAGAAAGAGAGAGAAAGAGAGAAGAGAATATAAGGTTTTATTTTCGAAATTTATGATTGTCAATAAATTTTAAAAGCGTTCCGTCTGGAGCCCTTAGGGCAGAGCGAGAGCGGCGGTGGCGGCGGCCGCAGCATCTCTCGCGAGCGCAGACCGCAACGTTTGTCTCTCCTCCTTCTCTCTCTTTCTCTCTTTTCTCTTTCCTCCCGCTCTTTCCTACATACGTACATATATACGAGTGTGTGTGTGTATGCTTGTGCACGAGAGAGGCCCCTATGGGGATATTCGGCTCTGGCGCGGTTAATTGCGCTCGCGCTCGCGCGCGCGCGCGTGTATTTTACAGCCGCGCCGCGATTTTCATCCTTTTTGTCCGCCTCTCTTTCGCTGTCTCTCCTAAGCTCTCTCTCTCTCCCTCTTTCTGCACTGCCCTTCTGTTTTGTGTTTAATTGTTCGGCCGGTTTCCGAATCGCCCCGGGGATTATTGCCCGCTTGCTCGCTCGCTCGCGAGGATTTTTCGATTTATCACACACGCGAAAGAAGAGCATAATTTCGCAGAGGGTGAAAAATGTGGGCACTGCGGGTTGACGAAGCGCGTGAGTACGGGGGTAAGTATACGGTGTACTATATGCGAGGCGTCTTTATTCCCGGGGATTTCGGGAGGTTTTTTGATGGAAAGCGCTGCCGCGTGCTTTTTGCCGCTGCGCCGCGAAATTACGGTGCAAAGTTGAAAATTAACGTCGTTAAGGTGAAAAATGCCCCCGGTTGAGATGAACGCCCGTAATACCTTGTGATCTGCGGAAGAGTAATGAAAACATTAGTCTCGCGCGTTATATACGCGCGAGCGTTATTTTATGATTGAGGAAGGCTCGAGGGATATTGATCTCGGTGCATTAAACTTGCTGTCATTATAGAGCGAAAAATATTGCCAAAGCTGCATATAAATTTTTGCGAAGGATCCCTGGTAGAAATTGTCTCTATCGGAAATGGCCAGGAAAATAATAAATAGCTAGTAGAAATATAGATAATTTCTAGCTAGTGATGAAACGATTTTTCGGATCATATTTTCTATTTAATGGAGATAACACAAACTAAATTTTCTCTGTAATGTGATCATGTATTCAAAAACAAATATTAAAAAAAGATAGCTAACGAACGCGTAAACATGAATTATTGGTATTTAATTCGTTTATAGTACTGTTTCAGGAGATACAATCGAAAACAATGATTTTTCCGTTTGATTCTGTCTCTTTTACTCCTCACCATAAAAGCAAGCCTCTGATTAACCATTTTCTAACTAAAAAAACTGGCCAACTTTAACATCTTTTAAATACTAATAAATAAGCTAATGTAAATTTGTGAAAAAACTTATTCTATTATTCTATCTATTAAATGGCGAATATGATCGGAAAAATCGTTTCATCGATGGATAGAAATGGCCAAGAAAAGTGTCTAGTTTTTAACAATTGTTGGGGAAACTAGCTATTTATTAGGTAAATAATGGAATCAATTTCCACCAGGGATGTAGTATTTAGGTTTTTAAATTTATGAAACTTAAATCATCGCGATTACAACATTGTATATATTGGTATTCTGGATGATTCAAGAAAATCCCTGTAAACATTCTAAAAATTTATTTTCAACAAACTCGGTGGCCAAATAAACAATTCCCCGCAACCAGCGCATCGTCCACCGGCCCCCATGATTTATCGCTCGAGACTCATACAAAGTCTCTAATTGCAAGCTCCATCCCCCGTCGTACCTCAGAATCCCCGCGAAGCCGCGCAAAATCCCGACCGCTCCCCTCTCTCCAATCAGCGCGTCACAGAGTTCTCCGCTAACGCTCTCGCGCATGCGCACATCATCGTACCCTCCAAGTACGACTCGGACAACCCGTGTTTAAAAGAGCGCTCGGCAGCCGCAGCAGCAGTAGTAAGACGATTTTCCCCTCTCCCTCTTGTACTCTTAAAGATCCGGGGCAATTCGCGGCGTACGAAAATCGATATTTCATGGGCTAATCACCAGTATTTCGGAGGCGTGGAAAAGACCTGGTTATTTATCGCGTCGCCCCCGGGACTGCAAGAGTCTGCACGGATGCTGCTCCTGCTGCTGTTTCTTTAGCTGGCGATGCTCCCGGGGCTGCGGAATTCACGGTTGCCGCGCGTGCTTTTTTCTTGGATTCTGATGTAGGAGTCGAGAGAGAGAGCGAGAGCTTATCGCTGGGAATCTGTCTTGCGTATATGGGGGACCGACCACGCAGGTGAGAGACGTATAGTCCGCGAGCTGCGATCGCTGATTAGGGATACGAGCGAGCGAGCGCATCGATTTGCTTTTGAGAGGTTTTTGATTTTCGATGTGAAATACGGCTAATGGTACGGTGTCGCGAATGAATGTGGTATTATTGCGCGCTCGTGATGTCCTTTTTTTCACTGGTAGTTGTCATCTGGTTTGGATGCTTTTAATGAAGAAAGTGATAAAAATGTAGGAGTTATTTTATAAGAATCATCCCTGGTAGAAATGTTAACCAGAAGCCAGCTATTTTTCAGTTAACTTTATGGCTGAAAAAGAACATTGCTGGTATTTCATAATTATGTACCAATCCAAAATAAATTATGGCATTTGCACTTCATAAAATATGTATTTTAAGTAATAGTAGAGCTTTTAGATGAATTATATTATTTTTGCATTATGATTTTTGCTCAAAATGCTTCTATTTAACTAACACGATAGTTATAAAATATAGTTAATTTTCTACCAGGGTTGTTTAAAAAGAAAAATCACAATTTTATATTTATGTATTTTTGTTGCAAAATGAATCAGATAATACGTATTATTAGTTCGGAAAGACATATTCAATTAATCGACGTAATTGGTGACATTTCCTTTAACCCATCGGTTTACACTTAGCTCTTTGCATTCGATCCTCGATCCAAACGCTCATAAATCATCCGCCATACTTTAACTAGATCCGAAGCACTTTTGAAAAGCTTTAATGAAACGGACTCTTTTGATCTTATTCTCCAAGCCCATGTTAATAGCTTTCGGCTTAATAACTTCTAGTCATATTATTTATAGGACCGTGTCATACATAGCAGGTGGTACAAACCCAGCTATCTCCCGGCGAAATTCAATAAAACCCGCACTTTCTCATCTCTCCCGATCGAACGCCTTTTTTTCGAATCCCAATAAGTTAATAACCGCGCACACACACGCACACGCGTATCTACATACATACACCCGAGTTCTAAATACTCACGGCATTACGCATACGCATAAAGTCGATCCGGGCACACGATATATCTGGTGCGTATACGTCTTGGAAATGATTATTCATATAATCGAGCTCAATATCTAATGTCTGCGCGATGACGAGGCGCCCCGCGTTCGCGCGCGACTTTGTCGATCGAATGTATAGTATTTCTCGCGCGTTTCGGGAGTATACGTCTCATATACGTGCGGTGTACGCAGTCCTCTTTGCCACGGAGTTAAATTAATTAAAAACCGTAGCAGCGGCGTGCTGCTCGGAAGATTCCTCAACTCGATTACCATTATCGAACGGCGCGTTTTGTTCTTAACCTCTTTCCTTCCATCATCTATTTCACCACGGCGTGCGCACGTATTCTCTCTCTCCGTCTCTTTCTCTCTTCGCGTCTGGCTCTTTCTCCCTGTCATATCATTAGTCGAAAAATACGAAGGAGGTGGAGAGAAGGAGAAAGAGAGAGAGAGAGAGAGAGGGAAGGAGAAAAGTGGAGAGAAGACGCGCGGAGCCAATGACTTACCGATTCTCTCTACGTTCCCACAATATTGAAAGCCGTCGAGTCATCATTTCGAGTTCGAGCAGATGAAAGAACATTATTATTCCAATTTTAAAGGATGCGAGAGAGAGAGAGAGAGAGACGAAGCGGGAGAGCGAACCATCAACCCTTTCGGATCTCAATGGACTATCTCTCCGGCCTTATCTCGCGCTCCTCTTTTTTTCCACTCCCTTCTCTCACTCTCCTCCTACGTTGCGCATCCATCTGTCGACTCTCTCTCTCTTGCCTTTAAAAATTCCGAATGCATCGTTATTCAAGCTTTTTGTGCCGCTGCTCGTCCCTCTCTCTCTCTTTCGCTCTGCCCTTTTTTCCGCGCGCAACCTGTCATATGCGCGCGAGATCGCGTCTCTTTTTTTCATGTGCGCTCTCCACTCGAGGACTTTCCATATTTATACACGGTTTGTCTCTGTCTCTGTCGAGTGAGTGAGATGTGTGCACACAGTTTTTTTTTTTGTGAGTGGCGGTTTTCTAGGTGGACTCTCGCGCGGACTCGTAAAGTTTTAACGATTGGCGGAGGAATAGATGGGATGGTGAGTAGTGCGCGCGTCTGCTTGAGCGAAGTATTGAGGTCGGAGTTGAAGCTGATGGAGAGATGCGTTAATGATGGCTCTTTTTTCGACCTTTTTCTTGTGAAATCGCAATAAATTTTTGTAGAATCTGGGTAAATGGTTTTGATTTATTGTAAAATGAAAGAAGATGGGATTTTGAAGCTAATAGATAAGATTTATTTATAAGAATGTGTCTAGACTTATGTATATTTTACTAAACATGTCACTATACTGAATTGAATACTTCTTTAACGGATGATGATTGATCATAAACAAGTCATGGTAAAATGTTATAAAATTATTTATTCACGATAAATGTAAACATATTAACCAACATACTTTTTATCTATACTATAATACTTTTTAACTGAGAGATAATATTCCAATAAAACAATCAAATTACCATACAACCATCACAGTTTATCCAGATTTTTCCTATACCATAAATACAAATTGACTAAATTCAAAAATTACTTCCTCCATCACACAAGTCTCCACTCACAACAAACCCTTACACAAACACACACACACACGAGACTTTTCTACCTGAAACCGTGCGTCCCTCCATGCGCATCGCTAAATGAGCTTTCCCCCGGCGCGCAACCTACATCGTGACCGGGAAAATCGGCGCGCGGAAAATTGAGCTCCCGGAGCTGATTGACCTTGTAATCCCCCATTAGACTTACGCTCGAAAATCGATATTCTCCGCGATTCGAACGTAATCGAACAATGGAGCTATGGGTTCTCTCTCTCTTATCTCGCTGCCTGAAATCTGCGCTCCGGGTAAAAGGGCGCAGATTTGAATAGCCATAATAACGATGTAATGCGCGGGAGAGAGAGGAGGAGGGAGAAAAACAAAGAGGAGGAGGAATGAAGGGTTCCCGATGTAGCAGCCGGTGAGTAACGATTGTGTATATTATACTTGTCGCTCGTCCGCGTGGAGAGAGTATGTATGGGAGGAGGTGAGTTGTGTACTCGCAGGTTGTGCACAACGTGATTGTAAAACTAGGAGCCGCGCTTAGTGAATCTATAAACGAAGTTATATACCCTGTATACGTATATATAAAAACTGTTTACACGGGTAACCGTCTTCCAGTAATTTCCACTAGCACCTTGAAAAATATTTATCCCTCCTTATATACATATTACTTATCGCTCATTACCATTCATCTGTCAATACTAAATAATGCATCGTCCGAGGCGCTCCGCCGTAAATCACGTCCCGCGTTTTATGGAAATATCCTCGAGCCCCAGCCGCGATCATCATCCATGACTTAATAATATAAAAACTCGCCGAGCAGTGAACCAACTGTAAACCCACTCCTACGACCGTTCAAATATTTATCTAAACGCTTCTTGACAACCGCTTACTTGCATTCCTCTCCAGTGCATTCCGAAAATCCGGAAACGGTATAAGTGCAGTACAACGTAGCCACAGTCGGCACGCAATTTTCCAATTTTGAAATTCAAGCTCGCTATGCTAATTCCTCGTACCGAATCGCTCGCTCGCTCGCTGGGTGTACATTATACTTTCTCGGAATCGCGACGGCCGCGTGTATATTATATACACAATGGCGGGGGACGAATGGCGCGAGCGGAGGCCGATGGCCCGAATACCTCGCCCGAGACAGATCTTTCTTCGAAAGGGAATCTCGAGAGTAATTTGTCCGTCGATAGTCCATCTCCGCTCATAAATAAATCATTACTTGCCTGCGCGCGAGAGAGAGAGATGTTATCGGCCGGCTCGATCTCGTCCGTCTCCTCTCCGAGAGTGCGTATGGCGATAATAATTCAGAAACAATGAGCTCTTTCCTCCTTTCCGCGATACGCGATAACTTCGATCTCGTTTTGTAGGGTGCGTGTGTGCGTCTGGGTTCGTGGAAGCCACGGTAATGGCGCAATATAAATGCAAAGGTGAAAAAATTACCTCCCGAAAATTGAATATACGACAGATCGAGCGTGGTGGTATATATGAAAAATGTATATAAGCGCGTGGTGGTTTCGTATATGCTAAGCCAGTTTGTGTGAATGTAGATTGGTGCGGTGGTTCTGAGCTTTGGGAGTGATGGGCATGAGAAGCATCTGAAGGAGCATCAGTTTCTTTAAGGATATTATGGATGTGATGAGTTATGATGATTCCTCTAAAATGTCGTTAATTTTTAGAATTAATTGTGGGATTCTTATCGATTTCTAGTAAATACAATTAATTAAAATTTTTGAAGAATATTTATTCACTCTAGAGGGTGAAAATGTTATTTTTGTTTTCTTAGAATTCAATAATAACGCTATAAATAAAGAAAATGTTAATAAGGATAAAAGATTCGTGTTACGTATAAATGTGACTTGAGTGGAGAAGACTGGCAGACGGATAGATGACTATCCGTTACGTAAAAGTTCGAGAGAAAATTTGAAAATTAAAAAGATGCAGATAAGCAAATCTAGATCCCGAGAAAACGAGATTTTGTTATAGAGAACTAGGAAAACCTATGGCGCACCTTTTCCTTCCTCTCCAAGCCCAATTTAAATACCAAAACAGTCCCAAGCAACCAGACACACCAGACACACACATATACAGAGGCCCCTCGAATAAATCAAAACTCTTTCCAATTCCACAACAACACTCGACTCTCCGACCCCCTTGCGAATACGCAAAATCATCATCGCTCGCGCGCGCTCGCGCGCGCACGCGCAAATCACAAAGGGATCTCATAATGCCCGAGATATAGAGAAACGCGAAAGAAAAAAATGACCCGCGCACCTCCGACGAAGAAGACGAAGAAGAATAAGAAGAAGAACGAACGCGCTGCTCACACTGCAAAAATCTTTCTCTCCCCTCTTGCATTATACGCTGAGCGCGCGCAGAGACAGAGGTATAGAGAGCGCGCGCGCGCGATATCTCGAATCGGAGCGCCTTCGATTCATTTAAGAGATACGCATCTTTCGCTCGAAATATGAATATATCGCACAGACACACACAGGTAGAGATACACACAAGTGCGCGCGTCTTTCCCGGGAGAGGAAGAAAGAAAGAAAGGGCTCGCGGCGGAGAGAAGAATGGCCGGCGATTATAATTGACAGAGGGGGAAATCGATTTAGATAAGTGCGAGCGAGCAGCGAGCGTACAGGTCCCTCTCTCACTGATTGACGCGCGCGTTTCGACTCTTTTTTTCACTTCTTTACGGCAGAAGCGTGCTCTCTCTCTCTCTCTCTCCTCGTGTGTCGTGCTTCTCTCTTTTCTGGGAGACGCGTATACGCATGCACGTCAGAGACGGACGGAGAGAGAGAGAAGAATTCACCCGCGAGAGCCAGAAAAATGAGCATCGTCATGATTTTTGAAAGTAAAAAATGAAGAGAGCCGTCGCGCCAGGCCCCTCCGAAGAATACACGTATGTGTGTGTGTGAGAGAGAGAGTGGACAGGTATCGGGAGGCCCTTTACGAGCCCCCGCGCCGTGCCCTTTTGCCCCGTGTCTCTGTCTCTCTCTCTCTCTCTCTTTCTCTCTCGTGTGCGAGGAGCGTCGAGATTGAGTTGGAAATGTGGTAAATGCGACTGGTGGTGTGTTTTTTCGGCCGGGAGTTGATGGCCGCGGGTTTGAGTGATTTGTGAAAGTCTTCGCTGGCGTCTAATATTTTTAGTAAGCGCGTATTATGAAAGTTGATGAAGTTTTTAATATTCAGAGGATGGGTCATGGACTTTGATTGTGTGAATGATATTGAGGGGGCAAACGGGTTCACATGGTCGAAAAACGTCAAGATGATCTTGGGCACGGATGAGTTGACTCGTGTCCAGAAATTGGCTTAAAATTTTGTCCTGCATTAGACTGGATGTGCAGTGTTCCGAAAGTTCTGGGTTAAAAGGTTTATTTAAATGAGGGCGAAGAAGTAAAGTTTTGAATTAGATTTGTGTCAATGCTGAGTGAATATTATTTCTTTTATAATTAAAAAAGTTTTTCTTTATTCTTGTTAGTAGAGTGTTTAAAAGGGAAACCAATTTCCCCATTAAATTGGATTTTCTAAAAGAAAAATGGTTCTTCAGAGTTAATATTTTAATGACACATAACTGTTCGATTAATCCTCGAAATACCGTACGTTGCACCCGTGAACCAGCATTTCTCATCAGCTCCATCAAAAAAGTCCAATTTACAATTTCCCAAATTTCTCATTTTTCAACGGACCTCGCGCCTAATGATGCTCCCGATAATCATTTCCACTCTCTCTCTCTGTCTACCCAACCGTACCCGAAGAAAAGGGTTCCTTGCCCCTTCTCTCTCTCTCTTCCTCTCTTTCACGTATACTACCCCAACCCCTTCGGCGGTGCACCGGGCAAACAGGTGAGCCCTTCTCTCTCTCTCGCTCTCTCCTCGTGACCCCGTGCATGAAGGCTGAGAGAGAGTGAAATCAATTTTTCATCCGGGCGCAGGTCGGAATGAACACTTCAGAGCTAAAAAACGGCGGAAAAAGAGACGCGCGCGCCGCGCGGCGATTTTTCAAATTAACCGAAAAAAGACGAGAGAATCGTTCCTTCCATCTCGTCTCCGTCTCGCATCATATATACGCATGTATAGCCAGTGAGTAAGAGAGGGAGAGAGAGGGAGAGACTGAGAAATACCGCGACGGCGGCGGCGGCGGCGGGCAATTAATCATATTTCGAAAATCATGCCGAGATCTCGGATGCCAGATACAGAAAGTCGACAGTCATAGCGTAAGAGACGTGGAATCTCGGAGTTGAGAAAAATCCGAGCTGAGATCCATTGAAATCAAGGTATACGCGTGTGTATGTATATATCTGTGTATATACGAGCAAGGGCCTTGGCCGCCATGTTGCTTTTTGAGGATTGAAATGAGAGCGCTAGGATTAGGAATTAGAAGAGGCGTAGTGTTGCGCAAACGAATGTGTAAGTGTGTGTGTGTGTGTATGTATATTTGATGGAAACGTGAAATTAATTTTTTCGAGATTCTTTGAGGCTTGGATCAGGCGCTCCCGTGAAGTTTGAAAGTTTGCTTACGGTAGAAATGAATTTAATTCGAAGAAGTCTCGCTGTAAAAAGTTTCTGAACGGTAAATGTTCGAAACGAAAATAAGAATAAAAAGATCGTTTGGAACTAAGAGAGCGGTAATGATTTTTCTGAGAAGAAAAAAAAGCATAAATAGGCTAGAAAGCATTTCTGCCGTTTTGTTTTTACAATTCCAACTGTATAAAATGATTTCGTTTCTAAACGACTTCGTAATAATTATAACGAGTCACTATGCATTCACATATATACACGTTAATTTCATCCTCGAAACAAACAACATCCATCAATGAAACAACGAAAGTTTCGGCTTACTTTGTACACCAATCCTCGAAATTCAAATGAGCCCCTACTCAGACATAATGAAACATCTGCCGTCGCATTCAATTTACTTCATATACGCCCTCGAAAAAAAACCCACTCCCGCCGAACATTTGAAATTAAACGTCCGTCGAATTATCGATCTAGAAAAAATAGCACTTCGCCCTGCACACGTACGTACACATACACAGACAAACACCCCGACGCGCATAGGCGGCGGCTGGCAGTATGCAAAATTGCATGTAATACACGCGCGAAATTACAATACGCAATATTTTACCGGACTCCCGCGGCCGTTTCTTTCTTTCTCTTCCCTCGTAGTTAACTCTTCGAATTCCACATATGAATTTCGCGTCTACAAAAAAAAATTGCAGACTTCTCTCTCTTGCTCGCGAAAGGGGTTTAAAATGCAGAAAAAGAGAAACGCGCGCCGGGCTGAGACTAAAATCTCTCGCGAAATACATTACGTGCGAGCGTACGTTCAGAGTTTCCCTCGAAAGAGAGAGAGAGAGAGAGAGAGAGAAAGAGCCCCCGCCTCGCTGGTGCTTTTTGGCCACAGACGGATAATGCTTTTTACGATTCAAAGCGCGTTAAAGTTATACTTAAAGCCGAAGAAACACAACCGTCTCTTTCTGCCTTCTCTTTCTCTCATTCTGCTTGCATAGCCGCGCAATTATAGCCAATTTCGCGTAAACGAGAGCAGAACAATCAAATAACCCGAGCGCGCGCAAAAGCGTATGTATGTGTGTGCGCGTGTGTATGTGTGTGGAGAGAGAGGACGCGAAGGCTGAAAAAGGATGAAAAAAGGCGCCGGTTTCGCCGTCCCTTCTTCTTCGACGACTGCGCGCCTCGCCCTCTTTTTGCCCTCCCCCTTTCCCTTTCGCTCGCGTCTCTCTCTCTCTCTCTCTCTCTTGCGCGTGCAGTACTGTGCGCGCACACATGGGCCATTCCAAGCGTGACTGCGCGCGAGCGCGTATATACAGTCCCGGCACACCAAGTATTTAAATAAGATGTGAGAATGCTAGGGAGTTTTCGTGAAAAGCGTTGTTAGTTGGTCGGGTGATTGCTTTACCACTATAGTTAAAAGAAAGAAATATATGTACGTAAAAGTAGTAGTAAAAAATAAGCGTGTTCATTTTGTATTTTTATTTTGTAAAATATTTTTCATTGAACTTTTTAAATATTTCTTAACATATTCCCATATTTTTTGCATCTGTTTCATTAATATTAAAATATTAATCGAGAGCGAGATCAAAACATTCAAATAAAAATCACTAAAAATAATAGCCAACCTCGAATATTATCCACTGATCCAGACACGCTCGCCGGCTTAGCGCACGCGCAATCTAAAATCTTTACCTTCAATCTCGCCTGGAACTGTCTCTATACGTGGTTCCTATAGATATCGCGCACCGTCTGGCCGCCTCGCAGGTGGGAATTTTTAAATTTTGTCACGTTCGCTTTTAAACACAGTGATTTCGGCCATCTCTCTAAGCTCTCGCGCGCCGATCTCGCCCAATTCCTCTCTTTCTCATCCTCCTGCTTCCTTCCTCGCAGTTACACATGTTATTTCTTTCCGCGCGGATCTCTCTAATTCCTCGCTTCTCCTTCGCTTTCTTCGAGCGAGCGGGCGCATGGACGAATTTATATCCGAGCAGAAATTTAAAATTGGCTCGCGCGCGCACACTGGATACCAATCTTGATATTCATTTTAGATGAAATGAGCTTGCACCGGTAATGCGCGGGTCTCGCGCGGATTTGGCGTTGTATATTACGCCGTAATTGATGATTATTGTGGAGCGTGGAGGATTATGTTTGGGCGTAAAAATTGTTTCTGAGTTATTGAATTATTTTTAAGAGTATAGTCGTACATCACGTCTAACTTTGCACTTTTGTGTTTCTTTTAAAATCGTGTACACTTTCAATCAAAAGAATACAATTTTCAATAATTCACGATAGTTATAGATATTTATCAACTTTTGTTTGTTGATTAAATAAAAGTAAATAAGAAAAAAGCAATTTAATTATATTAGAAAAATTGTAATTACACATATCAGACTACCTAAATATCAATTTATAAAATGCCATATTACGAGTAAAATTCAATTAAAAAAATAATAAAGCCTGTACAAAAGCGCCCGATCTAAACAAAACCATAGGTATACCTTAATAAAGAATACACGGCCAATCCAAAATATGTTATTGCAACATTCAAATACCATCCAGCCAACTACATTCGCTAGATTTATCGTACCAATAAATCTCGAAATTATCATTTCGCTGGGCACAACAAACGCGCTCGCACCGCCGCTCCACTTACACACACACCGCACTATACCACATCCCTCTACCTTCCCTCCTCCTTTCCGCATTTCGAATCGGCCTGAACGCGATCCATCGGTCCGTCCCCCTTTTTGCAATTATTTTTTTCCATTCGACCTCTCTCTCTCCACCTTTATTCCATCGAAATTACAACATCTGCCCCGACCCAATAGTTTCGCGGTCGAGATGTGCCCACAGAGAAAGCAAAAAGTGCATCCGATCGAGCGGCGTGTATTAGATACATCTGTGTGTCCCGCGCACGCACACGATCTAATCAGAAATGAGATTATAATGGAGCATGCGGCGAGCTTATATACTCTGCTCCATATAAGAAATTCGCTAATTCGCGGGATGCGTTTCGAGGAAAGCAGCTTTCGAGACCCGATGCAGATGCGAGGATGATGCGAATATGGTTTGTACTGGGACCGATGATGTTATCTAATCGAGAGAGATACTCGCGCGCAGCCGTGATTGAGATAAACTCGAAGATTCCCATTGTCAATACTTACGCTCCTACAATCCATTCTCTCTTTCTCTCCGAGCGCGAAGAAGAAGAGGATGACGGAGGAAAAAAGGAGCAGGACAAGGGCGAATCACGATAGCGCACTGTAATATTCTCTCTTTCTTCTTCTCTTTCTCTGCGGCTGTTTTCGAATAATTCAAAAACCGGCCGATCGAACGCACATATATATTTCTATCTGCGCGGGCGCGCGCGCACCGTGTAATTATCGTAGACCCTTCGCGCACCGCAGTGGTGTTCAACCGAGAGATGCACCACCTCTCGGTCAAGCGCGTATTTATGCGATTTGTCGTGTAGCGCGCACCGTGTGATTACGGCCGAGTGTTTTCGGCTCATTGATAATGACGATGACGTCGGAGATACGCGTATACGTATGTACGTACGCGAGATTTTTCTGCGCTCGTTGACGCTTTATTTATGGGCATGCAGATGCGTGCGGTATGAGGGACGGGGATGGTTCTGTGGATTCGATTGGGCTTGTTGAGGAGAGAGAGAGAGAGTGAGAGGGAGAGAGAGAGAGAGAGAGAGAGAGAGAGAGAGAGAGAGAGAGAGAGAGAGAGAGAGAGAGAATTGAAGATATATTTCCGAGCGTTTGAAATGTTCGTGTGAGTCAATTATATAATGGCCAATCGGTGGCCGATTCTTATCGTTGGATAGTAGGTGAATGACATGTGAATTTCGATTAGCATAGATTGGAAGAGAGTCAATTACCTCCTAGCTTTATTTTGATTTCGGAGCAATAATCAAGATCTTCAAAATAATGCAGTACGCACTTCGCGCAAGTAATAATTAATAACAGATAAGTATTATATTTTCAAAGTGAAATTTTTGTCGTATTTTGCATTTAGAAGATTGTTTTCATGATTAGTGAGTCAATGAGTCAAAAATTTTCTAAGAAATCGTATACTTTAGAAAAAAAAAAAGACGATCGACAGACAGAGATAGCTCTTCGACGTTTAATAAAATTCGATTGTCACAAAACCATACACTAGATGATTTTAACAGATAGTAGGAAAAAAATTCCACGCCGTTTCACATGAACTTAACCGTCGACAAACTATCCAGATTTACATACAGAATTGATAGTTACACAAAAAATGTAAAAAGAGCGCAGCCCGCAGGAATTTTCAACTCACGCACAGTCTCATATACGAGCCGAATGCCTATGCTAATCCTCTCTTTATTGTGAAAAATAAAAATAGAAAATATAATGATGAAAGATTTTTAAATGTTGCCTTATATTACTCACGTGCCCCCGACACTTATCTACACCCCAGATCACTAATAATCATCGAGCTCGCTTTATTAACTTTCCTATGTATATCTATACACACACACGTACGAAGTATATATACTTCGATTCGTATAATCGTCGTATCGACTTGGATTATACATATGTATACTAAACTACGCCACATGTACGCACTTTGTTTCGCGAACCGGCGAAGCACGCGACTGAGGGTGCGAGCGCTGTCTTTCCGTATTTCTTTTTCGATTTCTATCCCATTTATCTTATCGATTTACGGGCAGGCCGCGCAAGCTTTCTCTAATCGTGAAATCGGCGAGAAAAAATGCGCGCGTGGAGCCTCGTCTCCGTACGTTATCGTAAACGCGACTTTTAGATTCTCCGATCTAGTCCACGATCGAGATTCGTTCTGTTTTATGGTGATTGTTGCTTGTGTTGATACATGTTGGAATTCGCAAAAACGATTTTTAATGCTAGTGGCATGGTGTGCCACTCATGTTTGTCAACGTTAGAGATCTTCGACACTTCCGTCAACACACGGTGATTACGTGTGAAGTGATATCGGTGAAATAACAGGTACAGGAAACAATGCGAATAGAGCACTTGAGCCGCTGTAGATCACGAAAATACTGCCGATTCACTTATTTACGATATCGTATACTTTACTGAGTACTCGCGTACTCATCGTCATCTCCTTTACTCCGGGTTATGAAACGCGAGCGCGTAACGGACACACCGCCGAATCGAAATAAACGGCTATTTATGACAATGCCCCGGAATATTAAGTTGCGAGGTGCTGCGTTTTTTGGATATAAATATATATACACGCTGTCATGTTGACTTGAGAACGAAGAACTTCCGGAGCTGCGCGCGCGCGGCGCCTAAAATAAAGAAAACGAAAAAAGCCACCCTTTCGCCTCGATCGCAGCCCTTTCTCTTCTACCTTTCTCTTTTTTTTGGTGCCCCGATGCGTAACAACTGGGAAATGGAACAAAGTAAACATTATTTTTAAATTCAATACTTTCGGCGGGGTAGGGAAGTATTTTACATATACACATGGATAGGAATACAATAGGCAGTTTTATTTACTTTCTTTAACAAACTGTTTGCTAATGAAGTAAAACAATTTCTTGGTATTTGAAACAAGTTTATATAATTCAACGTTGAATGTTGTGAGTTTTTATATTTAGGTGTAATTAATCATTGAAAAATATTGTTTTTTTATTATACTACTAAATTCAGAAGTACATAAATTTGCGCATATTTATATTTGCTTGAAAATCTGATTGAACATGCAACATTGTAATAATAAAGTCGTTGTTATAAAAAAAAATATAAAAAATATTTGTGTATTAACTTCACCGACATTCAATTTATTTAACAGATATACTTTATAAATATTTGAAAACCAGCACACACGGCACAACGCGATTACTCAAACGTGAAATTTTATTCAACCAGCGGGAGCGAGACAGAGAGAGGAAAAAAAACGACGTTAGAACTCAATTTTTTAAAAAACGTTAGCATTCGATCATTAGGATTTCTACGCTGCTGTGAACTCTTTCACGCTTTTCGCCGCCGTTGATTGATGGATCAGACCAACGCCGTGCGAGCCGAGCCGACCGACGACCGGTCGCGACCCCTTTGAACAGCGCGCGCAGGCGCAGGCGCACTATACACACCACGCGAGTGTAAAACACAGAGGGTGAAAGAAAAGAAATCATCAAAAATTCGAGAGAAACTCACAGCGGCAGCAGCGCAGCGAGAGCATATCGGCAATTTCATTCAACATTGTCATAGGGCGAGGTAAGGATATTTTTGTTGAAAAAAATTTTTTAAAGAATCACGCGAGATGGACGACAAAATGATTAATCGATTTCTCGAATCTCTCCCTCTCTTCCCCCTCGTCCTCAAGTATAGTAAAGTCGACTCGCTCGCTTGCGTTCGATCATCGGCTCGACTTTTTTCCCATGTTGCGTCGCTGAGAGAGAGAGAAGAAGGAGGAAAAAAATCGATTCGAGCATGTGTGAGCGCATTCTTCGAGTAAGTGCACTTTTTTTAGTGATATTAACTCTCGTGGATGAATTCCTGAAGTTTCGGGAAAAAAGTCGGAAGATTTATGTGTTTGTGGGAAAAAGTGGGTAAACAGGACTAATAAGTCGAGTGGAACTAATTTTTTTTTTTTTCAGAAATGTGATGATGTCGATTAAACTTTTTTATAAATTGAAAGTACTACATAAATTTTGTCATTTAATGAGAGTACATAAGTTAATAATGTATAACACAGCTGACACATTTATTGTCAGAATTAAAGTACTTGAAATAACTAAACTTAAGTAAGTAAAATTGAAAATCGATATACGTCTCAATTGTAAATTACTATACATTGTTTAGAGTAATGGGAATAAACTGTTTAATAAACGTATTCAAATTAAACAAAGTAATATATAAAAGCGAGAAAAACAAGCAGGAACATACACACAGCTAACCCTTTATCTTTTAAATGAACAAAGAACTATAAAATACGAGCGTTAAAATACATTAATAAAAAAAGGCATTCTGGTATTTCATGAATCCACGTCTGCCAGTTCGAGCGCTTCTGCTTCGCGCGATAACCCGCTTTGAAAAGGAACAGGCCGAGATCACACGCACACACATACATATTCTCCAAACGTACTTCCTCTTCTCGCCGTACCAATCTTTCCCTCCGCTCTTTCACTCATATATACTTAAATAACTGGTACAGCAGATGGCCCGCAGATCGAGCGCCGCGCGACCGGCTTATCAAAAATGTACAATTTTAGATTTTCCAATGCGGAATGCCGCGAGCTCTGGTCATCGAACTCGCGCGCTTCCGTCGGTGTTTTCTTTTTCCTTATCGTAGAAAGGATTCGAAGCTGCTTTTATCTTTTTCGAATAATATAAGGGAAATATTAATAGAGATTTATTGTTTGTTTCATACAACTTTCCATCTTTGCACATAATTTACCACCGAATGTTACACACACGCGCCATTAATATTCAGCAACTTATCACAATCCACACTATGACGCTTCAAACGACATAACATACGCAACCCCGCTACACTAAATCACCTCGAAACACACATGCCAAGTGCTCTCGCTGCCGCAAGAACGGCTTTTTTCAACTTTTCTCACAGCCTCGCCTCACCTCTCGTAACACTAGAAATCTCTCTTTCTCATTTTACCCAATTGTCTCCCCCGCGCGTCGACTTTTTGTCGAGGAAAACAGTTAAAAAGCGCGCGCCCCCGTCTATCCGCCTTTCTCTCAAGGGTTGAGAGAACTCGCGGTACACTTCCGCCCTATATGTTGCGGCGCGGGGGCGCGAGCAGAGCAGATGACACGAGAAAAAACGCCGCGGGTATTGTGGGGAGAGAGATTTGACTCGGATTCGTTTTTTGTGCGCGCTGTGCGGAGCTGCGGAGGCAAAAAATCGTGGGAGCTAATTGTGTGATGTGGGAGTGAGGGGCGGATTTGTTGTGGGTGCGAGAGGGAAAGTTGTGTGATTTTTCGGTGTGTATATGTAGTTGGAATGGGAAGCGGGTTGTTTGGCTATTTTTATTGAGCTTTTCGTTGTTGTGTTTGAAAATGTAAATTCCGAGAAACATAAACGTTTTGTTATTCTAGTGTATTATTATGAATACATAAAAACATAAGAAAGTATTCAACTTTTTGTATCAGTCACTTTTTTTATTGATTATTAAAGAGTAAAACAACCCTGGTACCCTGGTAGAAAATAGACCAACTTCGTTGTTTAACATGTTCATCAAATGGAAGCATTTCTACTTAAGATTAACATAGAAATTTAATTAAAACTATTTAAAACTATCACAATATTTTAAAGCATTTACAATATAATATTTCCACATGTATAATTGGTTATTCTTCGTCGACAATAGCAACATAATCATGGTGTGACGTTTTTAATTTAAAAATTGACGAATGGTTCGCCAACCGTTGGTATATTTGAGTTACTTTCATGGCTAAAAACGCACATTACTTGTAATGCCATAATTATCTACAAATCAGAAATAAATTATGATAATTATACTTCATAAAATGCGTTTTTTAAGTAACAGTAAAATTTTGTATCATGATTTTGGCTAAAAAATGCTTTCATCCAATTAACACGTTATAGTTATAAAATATGGTTAATTTTCTACCAGGGAATTTATTTGGATATTCTACATTTGTTGTCATACCGGTATCGTTTCCTCTACAAACTACATCTATAAACATAAGAAAATGTCCATTCAGAAAATATTTTAATTCAAACATTATTAACAGACCTCGTCAAAATCACTCAGTCTCAACGAAGGAAACCTCCACTTTCCATACATTAATCCACGGCATACCAGACCCCGCCACTAAATATATTTTCACTCAACCACCGCATTATCACACGCACACACACACACTGACGCGCGTCAAGCGCACTTGAGCCGCGTATACATACAGGCCGTAAACTTTCCCTCCTCGACTTTTCCAGCATCCAGACGCTCGTTCGATTTTTTTTCTCCGAGCAACTCGGCGGCGGCGCCTGCGGAGCCACTCAAGGAGCCTCCCTCTCTCTCTCTCTCTCTCTCTCTCTCTCTCTCTCTCTCTCTCTCTCTCTCTCTCTCTCTCTCTCTCTCTCTCTCTCTCTCTCTCTCTCTCTCTCTCATATAGGAAGTGCAACGAACTCTGACTAAGTGTGAAGCGCGCGCAGGGCCGGGCATCCGAAAAGTGTAAGATAATTCGTTTCCGTGGGAAGGAGAAGAATCAAGGGCCACGTGTCTGTACATGTTCGTATCTATAAACGTCGCGTAATTTTTTCTCGATCGAAAGAAAGGGTGCGGGAGAGGAGAAGCAGCGAGCGCACCGAGAGTGGCTTTATACTCGAGATAGATCTTGGGAATTTTAAGGAGAGCACGTCTGTGAGCTGCGCATTTGTACATATATATATATATCTAATATGTGAATGGGGAGGCGCGTGTATGAAAGAGCAGAGAAAGAGCGCTGCGGCAATGCTGGCCGTTTGACTCTGGATCTTTGTACCTCGCGGCTCGCTCAATGGCCCGACGACGTCCGGATAGGGATTCGTATAAAGAGGAGAGACTCAGGAAACGCGCGCGTACGTGTACGTATATATGTACATACAAAAATCGGCGGCGCTCTATTACCGATTTTTACGAAGGAACAAAGACCCGCGCGCGAGCGCTTGATGACGGAAAAAGGAACGATTAGAGCTTTGTCCGCGCGTTGGAGGTGGAGGAGGAGGAGGAGGGAAGGCAATAAAGTCGCGTGTGCGCGAGTGCAGAGCCAGCACCAGCCACGGCGGCGGGTGAAAGTTTTTATGTTCGATTTAGCATTTTTATGGTGATGAGTTTTTCAGAGGCGCGCACATGCATGCGCGTGGGCAGCAGTAGCTTTCGGACAGGAGGAGAGAGGGAGAGAGAGAGTAATTAATTTCGAAAAACAAAAAGCTCCGTTTACAAATACCTAATGCATAGATTATGCGGCAAATTGAAATGTTGCGCGGGAGAGAGAGAGAGAGAGAGAGAGAGAGAGAGAGAGAGAGAGAGCGAGAGAGAGAGAGAGAGGCTGTAAAAGGCGCTCAGTGTTTTTGTGGACGATGATGCGTGTGTTTTGTAAGCTTTTTTTTGTATATATTGTCGAAAATATTTTTGGTTTATGTTAGGGCTACAGTTGAAATGCTTAGGTTGAGAAATAAGAGGTATTTAATACTTTAAGTGTATACGTGAATGCCTTGGGTAATGGTACTCGAATGATTCATATGCATTGGTTTCTGGTTTGAGGCTAATTTCAAAGAACTTAAAGGCTCGAAATTAATTATTGATATAATATGATGTTTGCTTAATTTATTTCAATTATCAATAAAAAAGAATTAATTTAAGAATTAATTCAAATATATCAAACTTACCGAAACCGTTGTACTAAATCACTATACTATTATTATATACTTAACTCTAAATTACGTTATTATTACCGTTCAAGTACACAACCCATTATATAAACTTATTCACAAAAATATTTCCTCATAAATTCGTAATGTCCACGATACCTCACATTTCTCAGCATTCATCCTCACCTTTTCAGCCAAGCAGCGCACCAAAGAAACCTCCCACTCTCCCCCATCAATCCATCCACCCAACTAACGCTCCCATCAATCGTCGTAAAAATCCTGGCAAACGTATAATACACGTACACTCCTACGACTCTCCAATCGACATCTCACGCACACATGCTCGTTTTCCCTTTTAATAAAAACACTGCAGCGTAACGAGGCGCACTCGAGAGCCCCGTATCCAGCTGTCGTTCTCGCGCCGCGCGCGACCTATACAGCTGACGGAGCGAAAAAAGGGGTTAAGGACCCCAATGCGCGACGAGCGACACGGTCAAGTGTCAAGCCCTGGCTGCAGCAGCAGCAGTGTTATAGACACATGAGAAAAAAAGGAAAAGAAAGAACACGCTTCGCGATTTCTGGATTTCCGTCTTTAGTAACCGGAGAAGCGAAAACAGAGAGAGAGAGAGAGAGAGAGAGAGAGAGAGAGAGAGAGAGAGAGAGTGGTGGACAGGTAGCGAGGGTCGCCAACCCCTTTGGTCCCGCGAAATTGCGCAAGATGACATCGAGGGTTGCGTTCTCTCTTTCTCTCTCCTTTTTTCACGATTTCTAAAGGGTACACATACGAGGGAGAGACTCCTTTTTTCGTCATTGTGTGTGTCGGGGGGTCTCTCTCTCTCTCTCTCTCTCGCCCTTTCTTCGGGCCGCGCGTAAAATTGAAAAATCTTATACCTGCCCCCGTGAGCGCGCGAGCGCGCGCGTAATGCGTCGCCAGCTGTGTTTTCTCAAAAGATTTTGGATTTTAGATTTTTTCCTGCGATCGCGGTCGCGCTGAGTTCTCTCTTTTTTTATTATTCTTTGTACGTCGCGAGTGATTCGTACGCGTGATAGGAGTGGGTTTATATATATAAATACATGTGTATGCGGCCATGCGCGCGTCGGAGTGGGAGCGTCGTCGGTGCGATCTTGCGTGTCGCCTAAGATGCGGGGTATAAAAAGCGACTCGACTTTTCTCGTATTTTTATTTGTAGGAATTGAAGTTATAAGTAAGAAAAAAATGGATTCATATATTTCCTTTTTTTTATAAGAATTAATGACTTTTGAGAACAATTCGATAGAAACATAAGGTTTTGTATACTTAACATTTTATAAAAATTAAAATAGTTCCCACGGTAATAATAATAATATTCGGGCTATTCTTATACCTAATTTTTTAATGATATTACAATAGAAAGTATTGTGTTATCTTTTGAAGATCAGATCAAACTGTGTATATGGTATATATAATAAGTAAATCATATTAACAAAGCCGTCTCGGAAACACACAAAGAATGTTTGATCTATCATTAATACCGCTCAGAAAAATCAACTGTTAAAACAATCTGGATACATCTGACAGATGACAGAGCCAAAATGTAATTTCATTCAGATCGAAATCTGTCGCTTAGCTATTTAATCCGAAATATTAAACATATTTTCTCCGTCGGTACACTTCACAGGAATCGAGAAGCATGTCAAAAGGTATATAGAATCTCCGGAGAAAGTCGCATATCACTGAAAGCCCACACAGATATTACGCAACTCTCACACATTTCTGTGTCTATGTGCGTGTCGTTACTAATGAACCAACTTGTCTTTTTCGCACATTAATTATTTTCCATAACACACGCGCGTACGTATATATAACTTACATGTAGATATGTCTGTACGTTCCACAGGAGAGTTGAATGGCACTTGCGCGCAGATGAAAAATGTATATCTCGGCCGAACGAAGGAAAGCTCATCTTTGGACACGACAATACACACGAGATCCATTCGGCGGATAAAGTCGAGAGAAACTGCATGTCATGTGATTTTGTAGGTGCGCTGGTGGGGGTGAATCAAATCGGCTGGGTACCCGAAGAAAAAACGTTCTCATGAGAGAGTGTGTATAGGTATGGACCGAAATCAAAGAGATGACGAGAAACATTTATTTTATTGATGATATTCGGGAAAGGTGTATAAGGTCGTTGGGATTTATAAGGCTTCGGGATCGATGTGATTTCGACTTTCTAATACCGCGTGTAAATCGGTTTCTTATATTTTAATTCTTTTCTCTCCTTATTTTGTTATGAATTGATTTATGTAGGAATAAATATAACAGACAATCAACTTAATTTAACAACTTTTAATTAAAATGGATATAATATATCATTACAAAACAACATTTTAACACTCGACGTTCGCTAGATCAGAAAAATTACGTCTTTAATCAACAGACTCGAACCCATTCACTAAACCTCCTCTATATTTTGACACTCATATTCAAATACCTCGTCAACTCCGAAAAGCAACCGGAGCCCCAGCTCCTTCTCCAATGCATTTTCCTCCAATTAGATAAGCCTAAGTCACTCTCTCCTGTGCCCCGGAAAAATCACAAAGCCTCGCCGCGCGATCCAACGTGCGCCTCTTTGATTCTCCAGCGTTATATACACACTCCTCTCTCTCTTCCCCCGCCGCCGGCGGATTATCGCGCAGGCGTGCGCGCGCCTGGGATGACGGTGTCGGTTTCGCGGCGGGCATTGTGAAGTTCAGGCGTCAGGCCCCCCCTTTTTTTCGGTTTAAATCCTGTAAAAATACGTAAAACGCATTCATTTGTAGTTTTGATTTCAGCTGTTGTATATAGGGAGAGAGAGAGAGAAATGAAAGAGGCTTTTCGGGGCACTGTGGCGCGGCGCGTTGTTTGGTATTGATTAATGTGAAAGTTATTGCTTTGAGAAATGCTTTGGGAGGGATGCTTGGTATATAGGAAACGTTGGAAAAAAATCAGATGAGAAATATGTTTCTTGGTGCGTATTATATAAGGCAAATAATTTGTAAAACGGATCATAATAGTTGAAAATGATAAGGGAAATTTTTTGTTATATAATAAAAGGTGGGAGAATTAAATTTCTGTTTATCTTATGAATTATATAATGTGTTAGGAAAGATTGAAATAAATGAAAAATTAGTTGGAATTATATTTTCAAAGCTAATTATAATTGTTTATTTTTTCGCAATCTTTAAATTGTTAAATGTTTCGTTCGATATAATAATATAATAATACAAGTAATATAATAAGTAAATGAAATCGTGCTTACTCTTATGCTTTAATATGATAAAAGTTTTATTATCGATGGTATTATAGTTATTATTTTTAATTTACTGTTTATAGAATTACTATTTATATAATAAATATAATTTTGAATAAAGGAACTACTCTAAAAAACTTAAATATTACCATTTTCCATTATTTAAAAAAATTCAAAATTCTCAAAAAAAAAAAACTAAAATTATTGATTAACAATACCGTATCAAATACCTACAATTATTACACATTGACAGAAGAAAAACAATTTTTATGACGTTTCAGACCGGAGTTCCGTGTGACTCCTTCATCTACACACATAGACTCGTCGAATTCGCGGAGACCGGACCTTCGACCCCTTCATTACCCTCCGCCCAGCGATTCGCTGTATGTCATCGCGCACACACACACACACACACACACACAGACAGCGCTGCAAAAATAAGGTGGAAAAAGACGCAGTATGGGAACGCGCGTACGAACAGGAGAGCCCAAGCAACAACAAAAAAGAGTCGAGCGTCTGAGCGAAAATGACTACCTCTCGACGGGGATTTAATGATACACGAGGACAGAGACACTGCGTCTCGCACACCTCTCTCCCCCAGATTTCGCGGGGAAATTTCGGGCCGCGATCGTATAGGAAATAGACACGTGTAGTTGTGCAGTTCCTTCCCTCCTTCACCCGTGAGACACGGCGAGAGTTTCTACGACTGCGTCTGTGAAAAAAGGACAAGTCCGGAGGAGCTATATATTCAACGGTATAGTATTCTCGCGGGGTTCCCGGAATCCTGCGCTTTTTGATTTTCGGACACGGAGGTGGCTTGGATGCGCCTGCGGTTTGATATTAGACAACTATACAGTCGAATTGGTTTTTAGAAGGCACTGCGGCTTATTTCAGGATCCGGTCGGAGTGAATTCGGTGGTGCGGTATACTTATCAATTCTCGCGAACGATTTTACAAAATTGAACTGCAAAATAAGCTAGCTTTTATACAAATCGATATATTCTCATATCTTTTCGAGTAATTTATTGGTATAATATAGAATAATAGAAAAACAAGGGTCTAAAAAATGACGATTTCATGAAAATCACTCATGCATTTTAATGAGGCGAAAGGGTGGAAGCGAGCCCGAATAATTCCTATTATTCAAATCCTCGCTGGGCCAAATAAAAATCCATCAAATCGAAAGAAGGACGTGTCGGCATTTATTTCCCTACCTAATATCCTCCTCTCCCTACAGCGCATCACGCGCCGACAATAAAAATCGTCCAAAGGTTAACGACACGCGCTGTGTTCTGCTCCCTCTCTCTCCCGTATCCCTCAACGAAATATTTATCTATTCGGAAACACGCGTCCCTGCAGCGGGATCAAGAAGAACGGAAGCGCTCACTCTTACACACACACACACACGTGGACCTCATCTCCTGGTTTTTCCCAGGATACGAGTCGCAGGTATATATACGCGCGCAACCCGTTACGCAACCCCGCGGGGCCTTGAAAACTCTCCGTATACATCCCATATGCCGTGTGTCCTTATTCAAATTCGAGAGAGAGAGAGTCTGCTTATCATTTTCTGTGATTCCCTCTGACGCATCTTCTCTCGACCCTTTTTGGCGTATAGATATATACAACACGGAACGAATCGCGGCGTAAGCAACGGCGAAAAACTTGAAATCCGAATTAGGGTCCCGGTTTTTCGACCCTTTTGTGCGGCGTTTATACATACAAACGCGCACCGGGGAGAGAAAGAGAAAGAGAAGGAGACGGAACGAGGAAACGTTAGAAATCTCGCGGCGTTATGTATCCGTATGCAAATGGGCGCAAGCTGCGCGAAAAACGGGACGAGAGGAA
Source organism: Torymus aiolomorphi (assembly GCA_036365515.1). Taxonomy (NCBI): domain Eukaryota; kingdom Metazoa; phylum Arthropoda; class Insecta; order Hymenoptera; family Torymidae; genus Torymus; species Torymus aiolomorphi. The sequence continues at coordinate 160,768,204 of CM070876.1, read as the reverse complement.
ATCTCTGCATTGAAAGGGTAAAATCCGCATTAGCATAAACGTATTTGTCCGTAATTCCGTGGCGGGGAATCGATAAAAAGGTGCGCGAACGTAATACGCCGACTGTATATTATACCGGTTGCTCGTGCGTGAGTACCTTTATATACGAAACTTAAAAAAGCGGGATATTTCCCAGAGCGCAACGACTTATACATATATATCCCCTGTCTTCCCAGCCGGCGCGGTGACAAATGGATTTCGGATTCTTCCAGCGGCCGGTTGGTATTACCGTTGATCGATGATACCGGGCGCCGCTCACGCGTGGAAAATCGCGCGCGCGGGTTCGCGATTTGCTCCTTTTCTCCTCTCGTCGAAATCGATGCGCGAATTTCGAAGCCGTGTGTATGATACGCACGATAGACGATGGCAGAGACGTTGTCGCTAATGCATATGCATCTGTTTGCCTGTTTTTAATAGTTTCGTGTAGTATATGTATATACAAGAGCGGTGGGATGTACGTATGTATGCATGTATGTACCCTTTTCTCGCGGCCCCCGGTGGGGCGCGTCATTTTTTAAAACTGAGTGACAGATGATAGCGTGTTTCTAATTCTGCATGTGGGAATGGAGAGGGAGAGACGGAGAAAGAGCGAATGTCGGATGTCACGGTTTAGTTGAGAGATGTGCGCAAGATGTTGTTGTTGTTGCCCTTTTTTGACGTTTAAGTAATCGATCGCGTGTTTGTTGACGAGGTGTACGTTGTATATTCGAAGGGTTGAATATTTGACTATATTTTAGAGGAGAATGCTTTTTGAACGTAAAATAAAATTGGGCTTGTTATTTTGGGTTTTAAAAATTTAGGATATTTTATAGTAAAATGTCCATCTACTGTGTGTAATTACATAAAACTTTTTCATAATATTTTATTATTAATTAATAACTGCTACCGTAGTTAGTCTTACTTATAAAAAGAACTTCAAATGAACATGAATAAATTGTTGACAGCATGATTGCAATTGAATTGGTGGCATTTCAAATTCGTCTTCATTATCAAACTAAGTGCACTACACGATATTAAATCACGAGAAAAAGTATAAATACCAACTAAAAGACCAAGATATACACAAAACGAAATGATTAAAAATGATTTAACGTTTAAATTTCCCCCGTAAAAATCATACATTTCCACGCTAGTTATAATAGAAAAAAAATTAATACGCGCTTTATCATACATTACAGAACCCTTTCGAAACAACCGACAAACAAAAGTGTATAAATTTCACTTTTAAATTAAACGCTCGTAGCCATTCGTGCAGCGGCCATAATGCCGCGGCAAAAATTGAAAATTAATAGCACGATCCGGCGAACAAATACACACGCGCGCGCGCGCGCAGGCACTTCGGCTCTTTAATAATCCGCCGGATGAGAAGGCATTTGTAGAAACCTCAAAAGTCAAATATTATTTTTCGGCCCCGCGCGCGCGTGTGTGTACATCCACTCGTTAAGCGTCACGCGATGCTGCGCTCGCTCTGCCCATACACACACACACCGTATAGAGCCCCGGCCTTTATTAAGTGATTACTCTCATTAGCTCGCACGCGATATTCTTTGTGCACGACTCGCTCGCCCGCTGAAACGATCGATTTATCCCGAGCCCTTGTTAATTGAAAATCCCTCTCTCTCCCTCCCTCTCATTTCTGCCTCTCACCCTTCTTTTCGTCTCTGAAAAAGCGCACGATTAGCACGTTAATCGAAAAAGCTCGGGTTTTACGTACATCTGAATATTCAGTCGAGATCGAGTTGCCCGTCACAATTGCCTTACAACTTTTAGTGCTAATCGTCCGCGGAATTCTCGTTTCGTTTCTTCGTCTCTCTCCCTCTCTCTCCCGATCCTCGCCGCGCGGCAATAAATCACTCCGCTTCAATTAAGTAATATCGGCGCTCACGCTGGAGAAGCACAGAACACAAACCACGCGGCCATTAAATTGTTTCTACTACTACTACAACTATAACTACTGCTGCTGCTGCTGCGCAAAAGGACGACTTCCAGGGCGCAGATGTTGCGCGTGCGCGGAGAGCTTATGCATTTTTCTTGCCGATCGCATAATTGGCCGCGGCGCGGATTCCTCGCCGATCGGGGATCCATAAATCAATTAATTTTAGCCCCCGCCGCCGCTAATTTAAATTCTTGACGAGAGGAGAATATCGCCGTCGTGCATGAGGCTTTGACGTTCGGAAAGATGAAAAACAATGGGGGCGCGACGACGCCACCTAAGCATTTCGCCGATCGGATTCCGAGGCGCAAGAATTCAGACGCCGAGCGAAGGGAGCGAGGGAGAGAAGGAGAGAGAGAAACGCCGGATCGCTTCATATTTCTTTTGTGTATGACGCGGGGGAACGCGATTTTAATCTTTGTTGCCCGGGATATTTGTATGGCTTTTTTACGCGGCGCACCGCCGCCGACCGGCGCGGCGTTGCAACAAGTTTGCCGTAATTTGTTCGAGGCGATCGGTATTGATGGTAATATCGTGATTAATTAATGTTAAGGGTAATGGTTGTGTTTTCTTTTATGTATACAGTTTAAATTATAAATATTTTGATTGTGAAACCATTTTACAGCGATTTAATTATTGAATAAGTCATTTATCCATCTTTGATTAAATAATATGTTCATTCAATATAATTACTGTGAAAAGTGATGCCGATTTTGTTGGCTGCTAGGGCATAATAATGTAAGCGAATCTTTCAACTTCAAATTAGTGTGACCAATGATTGCGCCATCTATTATTAGGTTGAGTTGATTGATTTTTATAACAATTAAGAAAAATATTAGTCAAATCTTTGTTTTCAATTAAACATGCTCATTATAAACAATAAGTTTTATTCATGTAAAAGTAAACATAAATGTGATCATCAAATTTTATTGGCAACTGATAACTTTACAATATTTATCAGCTTATGGTAATAATATATATTGGCAGTTGATAATATCTACTTAAAGCCTCTACGTATAATTGACTTACCATAAAGCGATAATAGTACCGCAAATTGGTACGGTAAAACAGTCGGTAATGTAGGAAACAAGTTTGTTTCCTATGTTGCCTTGAACGTATGGTAACAGTTAGTAATGTACGTGGACGTGTTAAGCGACAGTAGCGCCACAAATCCATGAAAAAGTAAATAGAGCGGCGAAAATAGGAACCGTTCGAGACCATGAAAATACATTGCGCTTATGGAGCAGATGGAGCTCGATTAACATAAGAAATACACCGCTTAGCTAGTTCCTCACGAGTGGCGCTTTTTTTGTTACTTTATAAAAATTGGCGCTACTATAGCCGATATAGATTTAGTTACGTTTCAATGAATAATTTAAGGACTTATTGATTTCTCAGTAAAATGTATAGTTTTCATTTTTTAAACAGACAAGAGAATTTACCGCTATATACATTTTTTAGTGTTTAGTATAATACGTTATGCGCAATTATGCTTACTTCGCCAGTTATAACTTAATTTAATAATTGATGAAACGTAAATACCAAGTTTCCATAAGTAATTACTTAATAATGCAAAATTTTCTCTTTAGTATAGAGAACTTTTAATTTTGTAACATTCAAATAATAATATGGCATTTTCAATAGAGTTTCTTTTTCAAGTTATTGAGTAAATATTAATCAATGTTTTAATTTTTAAAACGGACAAGAGAATATACCGCTTCATAGATTTTTGAGTGTTTAGTATAATGCGTTATGCGCAATTATGCTTATTTTTCCAGTGATAACTTAATTTAATAATTGATAAAACGTAAATACTAAGCTTCCATAAGCAATTACTTAATAATTCAAAATTTTGTCTTTTTATTATAAAGACATTTTAATTTTGTAACATTCAAATAATTATACGTCAGTTTCAATAGTTTTTTTCAAGTTATAAAATAAACAAATGCATTAATCAATTTAGAAGTAAAATGAAAAAGTGACTGAAAAATACTTGAGTTTATCTTTATCTTTACTTAATTATAGGTGTTGCATTAGGTGTGGAAGAGGGTAAGTGATCAATTAATAACAAAATGATTTATTGCTGGTCACATTTATTCCAGTCGACGCTTATAAATAGTCAAATACAATATTTATAAATTATGACATTTTTTCGGACACAAGTATCAAATTTATCGGATTTATATATCTATATTTTTTCCCATTTCAATGTCGCTCTAGCTATGATCCGCATGTGTCACGCTCTCATCGAGGACAATTTCGAAATGCTGTTCGAGTAACTGTACTTTAGTCCAGTGTTGTGATGATGGTTTCTCGTCTTTTTTTCCTTCAGAATAATCCTGACTATTTTTATACGGGGGACGCGCGTCCCTAACATCTGTAATTATGTACATGTTCGAGCAAACTATAATGTAAAAAAAGAAAAAAAAAACAAACGAAGGGAAGGAATATCGCTGCTGAGAAATTTCTTCCGTTGCATAACACCGAAATAGTAATAAAACAGTCTTGTGTTGGGCTTAGTTAGGGGTGATCTCTCTTTCTCTCTTTCTTACAAAGTTCGTCGCGGTAGAAAATTGGAGCCTCGTCTCACATATACATATAATATAGATTAATCTGAACATATTACAGAATTCTGCAAAGATTCGGAGCCTCCAATTTTCTCGCCAACTATTTTCACTCGAACTGTTCGAAATGCTTCGATGCATCGTGTACGTGTGTAAGAAACGGGCGTCGGTGAAAAAAGTAAAGGCAATGCTTTGAGAAGTAGAAAAAAAAAAAATTAAAACGACTTTCATCATACATGTATATATAATATAATTCGTGGATCATCCCTTACCGTCGACACAGACACTCTCTCCTATACTTAAAACATACACAATTAATATAATAAATAGTTTTCCATTATGAGCTACGGCTTAACTAATAATTAGTGGCTGTCGATTAGCGAAATATTACGATTACGATTTTACAAGTAGGAGCGTTTAGAAACTTTTTCATTTTTCCACTTCGCGCCAATATCACACATATATATATTTATATATATATTTAACATACACGTCACCTCGCTTTCCTTTTCACGCGCAACAAGTGTTCCTATACTTTTCTTATTTTCTCTCTCTCTCTCTCTTCCTGCTCAACTTTAACAATCCTTCGCGCTTGCATTCACGAAGTGTGTGATCAAAGTTCCTCTATCGTCGCTGGTACAAAATTCCGTCAAAGGCACCTCTCAACGCGTCGCGCACAAACTTTCGAAAGCTTTTTTTTTTATCACACCCAAGGATCGCCGCATGTATCCTTTCTCCTTGTGCAGTTTTACAAATATGCTCGCGCGTGTGAATGCACACTTGAAAAAATACAATATTAGTCGAAAAAGACGTTAATTTATTAAAATAAATATATGTATATTTATATATACATGTACATGCGTATAATTCTGCGTGTATACCTGCATGATAACATTTTTTTTTAATATATAGATCAATCGAGGTCGCCTCCCCCCTCCTCCGCGCCGGATAAATCCGCTTCTGTCGTATTTTCGTAATTCTTTTGTGTCTATTATCGTGGACGTGTGACTAGGTAGTTCTCCACGCTTTTTTTTGTCGGTCGACAGGGACAGCAGATGTAAGCGGGCGACGCAGAGATAAGGAGGTGACCCCGAAACGAAATCGAGATTTGTCAACACACATGTACATATACGTGTAGAGTGTACGTGTAATACACCTGTAGGCTTCGCGTAATACTTGAAATCGTTACATGCTCGTAAATCTTTTTTCTTTTTTTTTTCTTTCTTTCTCTCATTCATACGATGGCATGCATACACACACACAAACTCTCGAATTCCATTTTTAGTACATCTTATATATCGTTGAAGAAAGGAAGACGCGAATACACGAAGAAATGATGAAATTCGATGATTTTATCGTTTTTTTAGTAATAAATGTGATGCGTTAGAACAATTAAATTACGAGTAGGAGACATCGAAACGATGATGAGGCGAGATGATGAACTCAGAGAGGACAGAGTAGAATTAGAGACGAAGATTCACAAATTTTATATGTTTACGCGTGATTAAATCGAATAAACCCGAATGATGCGTCATCGACTGTGACGATCGAAGATTCGAGGTCCCGATCGCGAAATCAGCTTTTCCATAGGCCCTTAAGGGATACATATATACGTGGCGGTGATGAGAGCCGGTTGCGCATCCAGTTCAATGTAATGACCGGCGTACACGATTACATGGGTTGAATTTTTCATCAACTTCTCCTTCCTTTATACATACACTAATTAAGCTTACAGAAATTCACGTTTCCGAATAACAACGTGTCCGAATGGAGAGAACGAGTTCTTATAAGCCATCGCTTTATTACGATCGATTAACTTATATGAGAGAATAATAAGTGACGGTAAATAAGAGAATATCCTAAAGCTCCTTAACGTCGTATTGGTATAATTTACTTAGAACTTAATTTTTTTTCCTTTCCTTTTGACGCAATCATCCGCAATCGCTCACGATTTTAACATTACTTATTTGCAAGAATAATGTGTCACGTGTGAGTGTGATTTTTTCATTGTGACGTATTGTTATTATACTTTTTTTTTTGCTTGATAGAAGATCTATTGCGTAACAATGATATCGATTAATATGTGGTGTGTTTATATGTGTGTGTGTGTTTTGCGTGTTGTATGTACAGATACATACTCGTATTATGCACTCCAAGCAAAGTCAGACGTGATGCAAAAGACGTAATTCTTTCCTTTTTTTTTTTTTTGTCATAAACGAGTACATGTGAATAATACACAAAAATACATGAATGATTTTTTTTATCTCCTTAATCAACTTACATATATATATACGCATATGTAAATAGGTTAGGCATTTCTCCAGTACAATTCGCACGATCCTGCGTTGAGCAACGTGTACAAATGTTTGTTCAATATGTGTGTTAGTCCCACGGTAAGTATTAGAGAGGACGGCGCTTAAAAGACGTATTAAGCTCGATAGAAAAAACGCTACTCTTGCCCAGTCCAACTTTGCGTCGTATAATAATATATAATTATAATATATTTATATAATTTATACAAAAAGAAAGTCTCGGGGCGAAGCGAGGCGCTGGAATCCTTATCACAGTAATAATTCGCAAATTCTCACTCTTGTTTCTTATTTTTTTTTCACGTGTTGTCGTGTATATATGTGTGTGTGTGTGTGTGTATGTGTGTCTATCGAGAGAACCTCGAATTCCACGACACCAGGCCCGACCCACTTAGTAGGAAGTAGTATACTGTCTATATTTATATATATATATATATATATATATCTTCATACATCGTTCATAAATAAACGGAGGACGTTGACTGCGGTCTGATTCGTCCATCCCCCTTCGTATATATACGAGTGTGTGATAATAATAATGTTCTCTCGTGTCGAAGAAAAGGCAACTGCTGAAGGCGCGTGCAGGAGAAGCGGCGAATCCGTTCCGCCTCCCTTGGCCGCTGGATCTTTGGATAGTCTTGTGCAGAAGATTAAAAGAGAGATATAGAGATAGATAGGTGGAGCTGAATTATCATCGAGGCCACGAGATATATAGCTGTAAACAGCAGCCCGCCAGTCACGAATCGAGCTGCTGGGTAGGTTCAAGGGTCGTCCCAGTGCGGACAACGACCTATCGTCATCGGCAGACGTCGTCAAGCGCCGGCTAGCAACGCCCGGTACGACATTACGGGACCGACCCTTCATGGGGCAGCGGCCACGCTCGTGGTGCTGTTTACCACAACTTGGGAGCCGTGCGATGTCACCATGCTACCACCTTCGGATTCCCGGCTAGCCTTACCCAGACGCAGGATAGACTGGAGGGAGGCTACCTCGGATGCCAGGCGGTCCAGTCGGTTCTTAACCTCGCGCTCGCTCTCGGGGATGACTGGTACGCTTGGTGGCGTCCATTCGGCTCCCAGAGAGATGCCGGAGTCACGCTCGTCACTGGATCCCTCGTTGTCCCACGGTGGCGAAGCTCTTGGGCCTGGTTCCTGCTTGATGCCCTGGAGGGCGAGGAGGGCGCTCGCGGCGTCCTTGTCGCCGATCCTGGACTTGTGCCTAAGCTTGTGGGGTAGGCTGTTGCCGGCGCCAACGCCGTTGGGGATTAAAGTCGGTGAGGACGTCATTTGTACGCTCTCGTCACCGCTGCCGGAGGACAGCTCGAAAGGCGACTGGGCGCGACGGCCACGGGACAGGTTCAGAGCGCTCGACGTATCGAACGTGTGCATGGCCGGGTGGGAGAATGGGTACTGGAAGCTCTCGGCCTCAGGGTAGGCCGTCGTCTCCGGGACGTAGAGCTGGGCGGGTGATCGGGGCGATCGGGCGCCACTGACGGGTTGATGAATGACGGACGTGTGCACTGGGCTGGGCGACCTGGCATAGAGCAGGGCAGCAGAGGACTGGAGCTTGGCACGCTTGACGAGGGTGGGTTCGGACGGAAGGGCGGCAAGGACGTGCTCGGTGCTGATGACAGATTCGCCGCAGATGCCGAACTTCTCGCGAATAGCGTCTAGCTGGGCCTTGAGGATGTGGTTCTCCTTGCTCAGCTCCATAACTCGCTGCTCGAGGACCATGTCGTTGAAACGACGCTTCTCGCGAGACCTCTTGGCTGCCTCATTGTTCCTCCTACGCCTGTCCCAATAGCTGTCGTCCTTCTTATTATCAGGGATGAACTCTCGCTGCTTGCGCTGGGAGAACAGCTCCTTGCGGAGATCGTAGTTGCTTCCGTTGCTCTGGTTCGATCCGTTGCTATTGTTGTTGTAGTTATCGTGATGAGATTCGCCGTCGTGGACTAGCCCATTATTATGCCCCTGCTGCTGTTGCTGTTGCTGCTGCTGCTGATGCTGCTGATGCTGCTGATGCTGCTGCATGTGCTGGGGCTGGGGGTGATGTATTTGCTGCTGCTGCTGTTGTTGCTGCTGCTGCTGGTGCTGCTGCATGGACAGGGGTCCGCCGTGATGTCCCGGATGGGTCATCGGCGGTAGCTGGCCGTGGGCGTCGTGGGCGCCGTTGTGGGCTGCCGCCACCGCACCACCGTGTCCAGCGTGCGCCATCGTGTGGGAGGCCGGCATTGTGCTGTTCAGACACGCGGTCTCACCATTGATGGGCGAACCACTCTGCCGGGCAATAAACTCTGCCACCATAATTCGTTTTCTCAGAGCATCTGAAATCAGATAATGAAAGTTGCCTGTTAGGAACATAGTTGTGGGATTACTTTTTTTTTATTTACGGCTAGGAATTGTAACGGTTAGGTTTTTTTACTACGCTAATATTATCATAAATTTGTTTCGCCTTTAAAACTATTATTCGAGGCATTTGAATGATGTAACGCAATTCATCATCATCACGCTCATTTAGGCACTCGGGAGCTACTCATAATTACGGCGACACCAGAAACGAGATGCTGGAGGCAAGAACAACTCGAGGCGACCGGCTACTACTACTGCTACTTGGACAAATAGACGGGAGCTCGGACGTCACCGACTATTTATAAAACGCGGGCGAAGTCCTCTGCTCTCAAGCTCGCTTCGCTAATCGCGCTCTCGAATGTCGTAACAGCACGCATGCACATGCATTCCCGGAAAGCCCATTATGCCGATTTTCACGTGTACTCGATATACAAGTATTATATATTAGATCAGGAAAAAAGGAGAGTGCGCGTAAATTCTGCGAGAGCGCACGTTTTGCAGCATCATGTGAGCACGTGGCCGAGGCCGGCACATGTGACTCTGGAAGAGAGAGAGAAAATTGCCGCGTGCGTTGCCCCCTTTTTCCGCGCGACGATTGGTAACTCGTGACGTGGACGTTATTAGGCGACTTGTTTCAATTCGGCTCAATGGAGGGATGAATGAGCATAGCAGCGTTTCCTCTTGCATAAAGATGTTTTTTAAGAGACAGAAAGAGGGATGAGTGTATAAATGAGTGACGCTCGGAAAGTATGGGTCTGAAGTTTGCAATGTTGGAGTGCAACGAAAATTAAAAAAACTTGTTTTCACTTCATTATAATGATGATTGTTTTATAAATTTTTTCATGTGTATTTAGTGTGTTATAGCGTAAACAAACTTTTGTATAACGATTTTAATATAATTGGCATTTTTCAAGTAACTTTAATTGATTACAAAGAAAAATTTGATGCGTTCCAACGATGTAAACTTCAGACCCATCGGAAAGTTTCTTGCATACGAACACTGCGCACTATCTCCGTGGGAATGCGCCTGATGCGCACGTCCATTAGCACACAATCGATCGGCGATTACGAAATCTATGTTCTAAAAAAAGAAAGACTATCGACAATGAGTGAGCGCATATATTCGTCGATTTTTCCTCGTCCCGAGCACGCGGTAAACAACACCAGCGGCTTCGTGTTCCCCCGGGCACGTGTCTGCAAATAATCCAATCATTCTACTTACGACATCGCACATTACTGCCGTCGAATTCGCCTTCTGACATAATTCGACCTTTCGGTTCTCGCAAACAAACATGATGACGAGGCCGTAGCCGCTGATGCAGCGATGCACACGCGCTCGGGGCGCACGCGCCCGGCGCCGCTCTGGGCCACGTGCCGCCTGCGCTTGACAGTAAGGCACGTATGCGCTCTCACGTGCATGTGCGACACCGCCCGAGGTCGTACCTTAATCGCGATTTAGGTGAGCTGAAGTGTTTTTTGATGGCGTGGGCATACTCTACGAGCGATGATTCGTACCCCGAATTTCTTTTATCGCAGGAATTTTCACGGTAGGAAATATCTACTCTGCGCCAGAAACGAGGAAGCAATCAATCACACGTATACGCAATTGTTCTTGTCCCCTAATCTCTTTCCCAGAATCGTGGCGTTCGATCCTCCTTTTACCCACCTCGGCCGCGCACGCGCGGGAGAAAACGGAGCGCACGAGCTTCCGGGTGAGTCACCTCGCATTTAGCCCTCCGGTGTTTATTACCCGCACGCTCGTAAGGTACGACAACCCCGCCGAATATTATTAACACGAAGTCACACACGCATGTACGTTTTCCATGCGTTGCGCCGTGTTGAGCAACGGCGAGCGCGCGATTGATTCATTCATTATTACACGGCGCGCCAGAGTTGCGTCATCGCTCGCTGAAATTAGTCACGCGGCTCGCGCTCTCTACGAGGAATCGGTTTCCGAAAATATCGGATTACACGCTCTGCATTTTTCACCGCGGTAAGTACATCCAAGTGCGCAGCAGTGTATACGCGCGTGATCAGAAAATAAAGCGAATTAAAATCCAATTGAATAACCCGTCGCGCGATAAGGAACTTATAATACGTCCACGCGCGCTCTCGCATTTTGTATAATCTTTCGAACGCGCGCGCGCTCTTGTTTATCTCGTAACGGCTCACGTGTCGGAAAAGCGCGTGCTGCGGGAAAAAAAGGCCGGTCGCGTGTGTGCATATGTGTGTGACGCATACGGAAGGCGCATAGTGACGGCGCAGAGAGACGACGTCGCGGCACACTTGCGAGTCTCGTTGACCGGCCGCGTGACACAACCGCACACACACATAATAATGCCGGTCTCGAGTTCGCGCGGCACGTTTTTCGCTCTCGGTGACGACGTCCTCGCCGCACGTTTTCCGAGCTAATTGAAGCGCGCGCTGCTTTGATTTCCCGGTATTAGCGCGTACGTGCTTTTATGAATTTTGTTATTGGCCTGGTGTTTTTCTCATGTATTTTATGCATGCTGTGTATTTCAATTCGGTGATAATAGCGTATAGTAATAGTTTTAAAAGTCTCTCAAGCCCCTAGGTCAACGTCCTCTATCCACTCCTATATTTCAGAATAACACCTATATAACATCTCCGTAAACGATTACCATCATTATAATCACGATGATCATCACGCGACCGGCCGCCACACCCGCAAAATGCTAAAAAGAATCGCGCGCGCGTCACGTTAAGGTGTCATCGTTTTCATAACGATCACGTTCCCCGGCTCTAATACCCGGCGGGGCACGTGCCCGCGCGCCGGCGTTACACAATCGCCTCCCCGAGCACGTGGCCCGATATGTACTTCAACACGCGGACTGCTACTGCGTAATCGCGGAATTTTTACTAGCTACGTGGACGACTACACAATGTATATAAAGAGAGCTACCGCGCGTTACGCAACAATCTAATGGGACTCACGTGTATCGAGTAGTTGCTATATAATTTTTTCTTTTCCTCAGACGTACCGATTTCCGGCACAGTATCGATCGCACTGAGCGGGGCAAGTGCGAGCACACGCTCCCGATAAGATAACGGAACTCATTGCGTTATACATTGCATTGAGAGAGGAGAGAGCGGATACACACCGCCCGCGTAACGCGTGGTTATACATATTATTTATATTACGCGCGATTGGGATGACTCCTCTGATTTTTCCAGACCGCAAAAGCGCGAGATGACAGCGAACGATAGAGCCGCGTCACGACGCGAAGGGGAGGGGCGTGTGTATACGTGCCTACGCGCGGCGGGACGCTTATTATTCAATTCGCGCGGACGTCGACCTTGCCGGGTTATCAAGGCGAAAATAGAGCCTCGTTGTCGCGTCCGCCTAGTTGTTGCCTGATGTCGCAATTCGAGCGTATAAACAGATAAAAGGGGTTTTCGCGCTGCTGTCTATATATTTTAGAGTGTGACGCAATAATAGTATAGAGGACCGTTACAGGAGGGACTGACGAACTGCGATCGGTATCGTTAGAGGACGGAATTTTTTCCCCGATAGGCTAGTTCCCGCAGCGCGGTCGCTTTCATAATCGGGGGGAAATGAAACCGTCCGGGATTCCCCCGGCCGCGATAACGGTGTTATATTGTAGATCGCGGACTATAGCGCGCGTACGTGTAGAATATATTGTAACAAAGCGCGTGTAAAGTAATAACGCGTGCTAACTAATATGCGAGCCCCATAATCCGGCCATTATCTCCTCGCTCGACTGCTCTTCTATGTTTGACTTTCCGTTATATAGGATTGTCTAATAAAACGCACACACACATGCGTATAACCTACCCGAAAACGAGCGTTACATAAACACCTTATCAATCATCCTAATTGCACAACAACTCCGCTTGCTGCGAGAAGCAGATAACCGAAAAAGTGCATCGAGATATCAGTCGGACCGCGATCGCTGAGAGTCTTCGGAATTCGGCGCAGCTAACGGAGCTTTTCTCTCTCTTGCGGAAGTTCTCATATATACATAAACTCGCGGCGCGGCAAGTTTATGTATATATGAGCACTTCCGCGGGAGTTATTCGTAACGTTACGTAAGGTTGCGTCAACTAGCGGGAAAATCGTCGTCCTCCGTCGTCGTTGTCATAAACGTTTCGAAAACGTATATCAGATACCCGCTGTTATCGTGACGCAACTTATACGAGCGATATCGCGAAACTAAATTATTCGGAACAATGTTGCTCGCGCTGTACAACTATATAAGGGGAAAAAACTTTGACCGACTGCCGGGGTTAAGGCTCGCGAGCCAGAGTGAGTGAGTGAGTGAGAAGTGTCACGCGGCAGTGGCCGAGTTGCGCGCTGCGAGCTCTTGGTTTCGCGGCCACTGGTATATAAGCTGCAGCGCAAAAAGCCCAAGCGCGCGAGCCACGGGGGGAGATTGATTTTTCACGACGGCCCCGCGCGACCGATCGATCGCACTGACGTAACGACAACCTCCGTGTGTTATAGTGTTTTTCTCTCCCTGTGGTCTCGCGGCGAATTTCGACCCCACCACCTGTGGCGAGAAGGTCAGCGTGTATGTGGGTACGCTAGAGATAGAGAGAGAGATGGGACGGCACCGTTAGCCGCGATCTCTAATGAAAAAAGAAACGGTAAACCGCGTGTATCTAGCTGTAAAGGAGAGGAGAGGCGCAAGTGAGAGACGGCCTTGCGAAAGTCAATTCCGCTCATTCAGATTTCGCCCGCCGCTCGCCGTATAAATACAGACGTGATGCGTGCGTAGCCCCCCGCGCGGTTGATATAGAATACTATATATACGGTTGCTTTCGAATGCCTCTCTCTCACTCACGGGCGAGTTTTTCGGGCGTAGATAACTGTATCTAGCGGCGGCGCGTTATCTGGGTCATCGTGCTGAACAGCGGTTTCTCTCGTAATACCGTCATCTTTCTCTCCGCCCAAATTCAAACCCATCATCTTAGCATACCCACGCGCACACACCTATACACACGTTCTCTCGGTGTGAGCTATAGCTATATATGCACGGCATCGACAACCGCTGCACCAGAAACGCACAAAAAGCAATACACGACGCCGCCGTCTCTCGAAACTGGGCCACGTCGCATATGCAGCGCGCACTCATCCTCACATACGTATACACACATACACACATACGCGTGCCCTTCGCGCGCCGCTTATATCATCGCGTCTATAATACGCGAACGCGCTCGCGCGAGTTTCTGCAAATTAGGCCGTGGCCCACTTTTCTCGTGCCGCCGCGACGCGCAGTTGTATAGTGCGAGGCGGGAGAGAGAGAGAGAGAGAGAGCGAGTCCCGTTCCAAGGATCGCGATCGATCCGCGCCACGTGCTCTTTCTCTCGTTCTCTTCACCGTTAATTTTTCGACGACGATGTATATATACTGGGGCTTGAGTATAGCAAGAGAGATAGTCTTCACGCTAAGTGGCGGTAGTAGGTGATTTTTACGGCCAACCTGACACGGTATGCAGCAAGGCTGCGAGGAAGTCGCCCGCCGACCGGCTTTTTTTTGTCGCGCGAAGAGAGAGAGAGAAACAATGGCGAGCGAGCGAGCCGGATTTGGAGCAATGTCGAGTACACGAGCACGCGCGCCCGATAGTTCCGCTCGAGAAACAAGCACACACGCACGCGTATACATTTTTTTCCTTCTTTCTTCCTATTATAAGTATTACGCGCGCGATTCGATTTTCCAAACCTATATAATACTGCGAATATTACCGAATCAGCTAATTTTAGCGGCGATGAATCACCCATATCGAACAAAATTTCTTGTGAATCACGACCACGCGTTATCATACAAGTATATTCGGATTTTTACGCGATAACGAATTTTTATAGCGAGCGGCCCCGCATACACATTTGCCTACATGTTATACACGTATATCTAGCAACGCGCACGACTGCAACCACTGCAGAGTCCGCAGAGCCTGCACATGCACATATAGTTCTTTTTTTTTACCCCCTTATTGCGCGACCTCGCGGAATTCGCGTGACTGCGCGCCTCGAATTTCGCGGCCTCGCGCCGTCGTTGTGACGCAATGCGCGCGAGTTAGTACACGAGTCTCGAGACCTTCTCCCCGTTATCGTGACTCGGTTTTTCGCGCTACTCCTCTCTCTCTATAACATCCGCGTGTATATGTGTATTGGCGACGTGATGCAACTTTGGCCACTTGATGCTTGCGTCACGGTATATAGCAGAGAGTGAGTGACTGCTCTCGGGGGGGTTGGCGGAACCGCGTGCGCGAACAGGGGGGATCGATGCCGGTGCGTGCGCCGGTGATTCAGACTGCGGTTGAGAGGATACGGAATTTCAATGATTTTTCAATGAAAAAAAAAAATAAAAACATCGTCTTTAAAACCTGCAAGATAATGCGCGAAGAAAAATCTACAAAATTTGTTCGTTAAACGTGTTATCTCGAGTACACATAATACTCGGAAAAAAAATGTCACAGTTCAGACAAAGGCAATTACACCCGCCGTTGCGCTTCTTTAAATTTACATTATAAGTAGACAGAGTCCCCTTATCGCCGGGCTTTATATCGTTACCCGCGATGCAATTGCATCAAACACCATGGACATCCCCTCTGTATATTTGTTCTCCCGGCCTATTCTTTTATCGTTCTCTATTTTACAATAGGCGCCGTCGCTGACACTCACCAATTGTGAAAGGCTCCCTGGCGTACGAAACCGGCGCTATGTTGCGATCCACTTTTGCGGGGAGGGCAATCACTGGTCGCTGGTCATTCGCGGGGCGGTACTGCCCCTCGGCTCCTCGCTCTCTTCCGCGCGCTCTCCAAAGTCTTGCACTTTTTTATATACTGTCGCACAATGGGTCATAGAAAACTTCAAAAATCGAGAAAGCACACAGTTAATTCGATCACACTTTATATTATATCTCTGTTTCTCGTCCCCGTACGGATGTTTATTTATTTTCACTTTTTAAATCTGTAGTTTAAAACTGTTAAGAACAGCTGCGAACAGGTATAGTAGCAGTAGTCACAAAAAATATTAAAAAACACTCCGGAGCTGCTGCTATGTCGTCCTGGTCATCGACGTTCTTAAGATTCTCCTGCGAGCTGCTTTGAACTCTCGGGTTAATCGAAAAGATCGAGATTGCGTATATATAGTTTTCCTTTCAACTTCTCTCGGATGGAGAGGTGATATTCTCACACGTCCGCTCGGTAGGACGGCGCACTGCCAACTGACTTCACAAACGCTCGCTCGCCACGAGACACTCTGCGCATACTGCTGCTGCTGTGTGTCGCGAGCGAGCGAGCAAGCAAGCGCACCCGTTAGCGCGTAGGTGGGGAGAGGAGAGCGTGCGCCGCGGCTGCTGCTGCTGCTGCCCCACTCGAACGTGGAGGAGAGGGGGGATGTGTACGGGTTCCCCTCGCGGCTCGCGCGCGGCCAGAATGAGAGAGGATGAGTGTAGGTGAACGGTGGGGGCGGCGAGTGTATAGTGGTGTATACGGATAATCTCTCGGCTGTGCAATGTTTACGTTGCCGGCGCACGAGTGAGTGAGCTGATGATTCGTGTGCGCGTGATTTTTTGTTGTTGTTGTTGTGCGGTGGGATGGGGGTTTCGAGTGGAGGTTTTTTTTCGAGTGGGTTTAATTAATAAGGTAATTCGAAGTTTAGTAGCCCGTACATTATTCACTGCGAGTAATTTATGTATTTGATTGTACTTACGTATTTTTTCTTTTTTTGGAAAAGCTATACATTGGTTCTGGTATGTCACCTTAATTTATCTGAATGGCTGGCGATACACAAAAAGTCGTACACCTGTACCATTTGCGCTCAGTTCTGATATGCGGCGCTTCTTATCAAGAACTTTTCTATAGACAAAACAACGAGGCTTTATTGGCTAAACCAACATCCCAAATCGAGTCGAGTATATATAATGAGCCGCGCACACGAAACATAGTTTCTAAAGCAAACGCCTTACGTAACGCGAAGCAACAACCACATCATCGTCATCCTATACTTATACACATATATTAATAATACGCACACCAAAATCTACGCGTTTTTTTCCAATCATGGGCCCGCGACGAAACATTATCAAACGTGACGTCGTCATTCAAATATTGTCCCGTGACGTAACAATATTCACGCGCCAATCGGCCAGTAGTTTCATACCATCATACTTATGTACGCGCGACTTAGGAGGTCATAGTACGCACACTCGCTCGCCTTGCCTACGTGACGAGCCTCGGCAATTGATATCGAGCGCTCGCACAGCCTCAATCGTGGCTTTGTTGTCTGCTGCATTATTAATAAACGCCGTGTTTTTTTTCGCCGCCCGGAGGGTAACATGCTGATGATTTACGCAGCTGCGCTAGTTGCGCTAAATTTAGACGCGTGAGCGCGCAATAGTGTGTAATTGATATAGATAAGGGCGCGCGTGATTTTTCGGGTTCGTGGAAGCTCTCTCGATAAGGGCCGCGTGTGTCGTAATCGGTTTCGAAAAACGGTCGATAAGGAAAGAAAGTATTGTTCCGACTAATCTCTGCGTACAGGCATTTTTTTTATTTCATTTTCGTAGATAATTATAGCACCCGATTGATCTGCACATATATTCCAAAAAAAAATTCCCGAAGATCGTCATAAACAAACAGCTGAACTCTCTCCTCCCCCATTCACCCTAATCCACCTCATTCATCCTCTCCTCCTTCGCCTATACTATACTCCCACTCCTTCGCGCTCGCTCAAGTTCAAGTGCGCGCGAACCCGCGAAAAAGAGTCTGTTCACCTGTCCTCTCCTCCTCCGCCGCCTCCTCCCCCTCCTGCCGAAGGTGCGTGCAAACACGCGTAATAAAATTAAACGAGGAGAGTTTCTTTGTCTCTCCCACCTCTCTCAATACCGACTCGCGCGCGCGCTGTACTCCCCCACTTGCGCAGTCGGTCGGTCGTCTCCCCTCCGCCACGGTGTGTATAGATATCTGTGCGAGAGTGAGGAGGAGAGAGAGGAGAGCAGCGAAAGCTGAGCAGCGGGGAGTCGGTTAGACTGCGCCGCGCTGCGGCGCCGAGCGCATCGGGAAAAAGAGGGAAGGAGAGTGCAGAGATGACGGGATGCACGCGATCTTTTTTTGGGTTGAAATTTTTGGTTGGTTATTGGTTTATCGAGGTGTTTTTCCATGCAGTGAGGATTTTAATTGATTCTAATTTAAAAAAATTTTTTTAGAGATTGAATTTTGAATCTAGAATTTAGAGACAAATTTTAGCTTTGCAACTAAAGTGTTTCAATCTTTACGTACGATAAATGATTACAAAATTAATTTTGACCCCTTAAAATGGTTTAAGAAGAAACGTAGTGTGAATCTGAAATTTAATTTCATTCAGCACTTGCCTAAATACTTATCTTTCCCCTATTTCGTTGAAAATCTTTAAATTATCCACCAAGACTCACGTTTGCTATTCGACCATTAATGCTACTATATGCAACTGTCTAATCAGTCGCAATGCAAAAAAACACTTCTTACCTCACTTACGCAACGACATCGCGCACAGATTCGTGTATTATTAATTTTTATAGCCCACAATCCGCCTGTTTTATCACCTTCGAGAACCCCTTCCTACGAAATATTTTTTGCCATCGTGTAAATAACATCAATCGATTGCAAAAATTAATTATCTCCCACTTAGCTCGCGTGTGTTTACATAATTCCCATTGTGCAAAGTTTTACGACCTCCGCGGAGAAGTAAGAAAAAAAAGGAGAAGAAGAATGACTGCGAAGACGATGCAAAAAGCGAATCAAGGTTGCAGCGACGTCGATGCGCGAACAGTTAGCTAGCCGCGGTGTATATATCTAGGTAATTGCATAGCTTACACACGAGGCGCTTCGCGTGTACTAGTAGTAGTACAGCATGCTCATGCGTTCGGGAAAGGACGTTTATGCAACGAACGGCGAAACTATTTGTTGTTGTGGTCGCCAGGGGAGGAGAAAGATGATGTGCGCACGTCTGTGGAAAACAAATTAGTCCCACTTATAATGTGTATATTTGCGCGCGGATTGCGTAAGGGTTGAGGAAGTAATGAAAATGAAATTTACAGTTAGAGCTCAGTTAATGGGCCTGTTATCGAAACTTTGTCTAGTGCTATTTTTCTGCTTCGGTTTCGTACTTTTTTTATGTACGCTCTTACGTTTGTTGTGCCATAGCTAGTCATTAAAATATACCACATCCAGTAGTAATAATAAGGTATTTATTTCGGTACAACGTTAAATGTGAGACGAAATTCTGTGTAGCGCGAAATTGCTTCTATAAATAAATAATTTTAGAAAACATTTTAATTAGTCGCGCATTTAAATAAAAATCGACACACTAATTTGGAGCAATTAAAGAAACATATAATTGATGGATTACCATAAGAAAGTTCGTTATTCAATCGATCGTGAATAATGAGCCTACTTCGATATAATTCGTTCCAACATAAGCAATTAAGCCAAATTTTACTTTTTTTTTTGCCAATTGTACGGTACGTTTGTACATACCGATTGCTCGTGAAATGCAAATACTCTAATCAATTAGTAAAACATCTGTAATACTTTCTACAATTGGAGTAGTAGTAAAATATGATATCGATCAAACATGCTTAATCTATTGCGAATTAACGTAAGTAGTAACTACCTTACCTAGTCAGACGAATCTGCAAAGTATTTGTATTGGATTCTAATTTGATGTATTATTCGCAACGTTGTATATAATGAAGGCATCAATGAACTTGCGGATTACATCGATACACAACCTGATATTCTCCCATAATAAATTTATCCTTCAGGAAGTCTTACAAGCTAAGCCCATCGGCCAAGATATATTTCAGCAAAAAGTAACTTCTTAACGCGTGAAGACGATTAATCAATTCGCTTATCTTTCATAACCGCATTAATCGCTACTATTCTATTAAAAAAACATTTTTCTCTAAATTAGCCGAATCAAAAAGCCCTCTTTTAAAGCAAACTCCAGACTGCAACTATACAACCCAAAACATCCTGAACCGCACTTCCCCACAAATTACCATCCCAAATGCCTATTCCTCCCACCGAAGTGTATACCCCGACGCCACACCTGCGCCTCACACCCAACCCCGCAACTCACTATCCTCCTCTCTCTCTTGCAAAAACGCTATCCTTCTCTTTCTTTCATTCTTTCTCTCCTTCTCTTAGCTGTGCGTCGAACCTCGACTCTGACCTTGACATTCGCCTGCTGCTCTATTTTTATCGGCCATCGGTTCAACGTCTCTCTCTCTTTCTCTCTCGTTCGCTCCCCCACTCGATTGACGCGATTCGGCGAAATCGCGGGCTTGGCTGTTTTCTCGCGCGCGCGCCCCGCGCGTGTGTGTGTGTAGCGAGCAAACTTTTATCGCGCGCGCATATAGGCGTACACGTGATCGCTGACGCGCGACAACGCCGTGAAATTGCGATAATTGCAGAATTGAAAAAAATGGTGAGGAGGGAAAAATTCCGATGTCGTTGGAAGGGGTTACGTAAGCGAGGGGATTTTCGGAGAATATATAAAATGTGATTTTAAGTTTTGGATATAGGGTTATTTGGAGTTGATGCAGAGGTAGCGTGGCGGTAGTATTTTTATGGTTGTTAGACGTAATGTTTGTTTGCTGGCAAAATTTATTATAAACGTTGCGTCAATGATGTCGTCTTTGAGTGCGTGCTTTTATTGTACGACGCAGCAATGAAGGATTAACTGGGTGCCAAAAATATCTCGGATTATAGAATACAATGCTGTGTGAGGAAAAATTCTAATTGCACAAAAAAAATGTTAACGTATATTATGTACCATTGAGATTACGGTAAATAAAATATAACATATGAAAGACTTGACGGAAAAATTCAGTACCATATCTATAAAACGATCTAAAACGTATGGCTTTCATCCTAAACTATATTATCATCCCGTTAAAAATTCCCAACAACAAAAACCATAATTATTACACAATCACCTGGTAAAACCAAAACAATCATCGGAGAAAACCCAAGTTTTCTCCCGATCTCTTTTCACATTCAACTGATTCGAGTCTACAAAAACCCTCGAACGGTTACATAAGCTTCTAAAATCCAGCATCTTCTTCTTCTCCTTCTTCTCCTGCACCTTCTCAAGAATTCTCTCCCCACAATTAGATTCACCGCTCTCCTCTCCACCTTCCGTTCGCCTCTCCTTTTTTCTCGAGTCGATTCCATTCGGCAAACAGCGTCCGAAAACAAAGAGAGAAGAGTGTATACGATATAGAAGCGAGGCCGGCGCTGATGCGTGCGCATACACTCTCTGAAACACACCCGACCACTTTCTCTCTCTCTCTCTCCTTCTCCTCCTAAACGCCGCCAGACAACGAGGGCATCAGCCCCCATGAATCACCGGGCGCGCTCGGGTCACCTTCACTTTTTATGTAATTTTGTTAACTCCCGGCGGCCGGGCGAGCGACCGCGCGCCCCTAAGTTCCCCTCTCTCGGTTGGCTGCTGCTGCTGCTTGCTTGGCTGGAAGAGAGAGGCATTTATACGAAGCGCGCGAGATTTACGGCACCTGACTTATACACTCGGAGGGTGGAAATTTTGTTTGCGTGGACGTGAGCGCGTGTGTGGGTGCAGTGCGCGCGCGCGTCCGCTGAGAGATTAGGATGGAAATTAGATGGGTCGTCGTAGATTCTCTTTTCTTTTGGTGGGAATGGAGGTTTGGCTGGGTTTTGTTTGGATTTTGATGTTTAATTAGTTGGTTGAGGGCATTTTGGGATGTACAAATATTTAATTGAGATTGATGAGTAGATGGGAAGGTTTAATGAGCGTTGAAGTTCAGGGTGGAAATCGCGTATTTTTTCTCGCGTTTGTAAAGATATTTTTCTTGCGTTTATTTTATTAACTTTTGTGGTAACCCTGGTAGAAAATTAAACATATTTTGTAGCTAACGTGTTAATTAAGTAGAAGTATTTTGAGGAAAAATCATAATGCAAAAATAATATAATTCATCTAAAAGTTCTAGTATTTTTAAAATACATTTTTTACAAAGTTTATATGTCATAATTTATTTCGGATTGGTACATAATTATTAAATACAAGCGACGTTCGTTTTTAGCCATAAAGTTAACTGAAAAATAGATAGCTTCTTGTTAACATTTAAACATAAATGTCGTTAAATTGTCAGCAGAAAAAAACATTTATTTGCAAAGATAATTCTTGATTTACAAGCAAGTTTCTATGTTCCTATATTATTACCAACAAACATTATGTTGAATGAGTGGTCTAAAAATTTTCTTTTACGTCATTCCTGTTCCAAAAGTCATGACGCTTGTCGACTATTTCCACCTGATTCGTAAACAAAACCATCACCTGGCAATTAATTAATTAATCGTAATAAATTATTACACGTGCATTCTCAGAACTCAAAACAAGAATAACCTCTGCGTCTTAGTATTTGTTTTTCCCTACATCGTTCTAGAAGCTATTTTAGAACCAAAACAAAGGATTATGCAACCACATATCCATATCGTGTAAGATCGCGTAATGTCGCGAAATTAACTCGATTTTAAGTCAACAGCGAGCAGCCATAAACAGACTCATTAAAGTGATTCAGAAACGCGCATTTGATTCAAATATTTTCGTGCAAATAAGGAAATTTACGAACGAGGTAAAAAACAAAAAAGCGAGAGCCGAAAATGCAGGTTTCGATATCCATCCCGAACATTCCTCTGTCAGTCAATGATCAGTAAGACACGAAAAAAAAAACAAAAATAAATATAAAGAAAGAAAGAAACATAAGGAATCAGCATTCGTGACTGCGATTTATTTATACCTTGTATTAAATTAAATAAAGGGATTGTTTCAAAATTGCTAAACGAATACTCTTTAATATTCTTCATTAAATTAACGTTTATTTGCTAACATTTGAGAAACTCACATGCAAATTATGTATTTATTCTTTATTGAGATATCGTACATTGTTGCCAAAACCTCTACAAGTTGTTTTAACACTTCTCTTATACTTCACGTATATTTACGTAGAATAATGTTGCCTTCAATTTTTACAATTAAGACCAGAATTCGTCCCTTACCCTCTCAATCACGCCACTTTTTCATCTGTTTACACGAATTTTCCCACGCGGAAAACGCGCAAAATCTCCAACGGCGCAGTTGCCTATTTTCATCCCACGCGACTTGCGCGAGCTTTCGAAATTCAAAATTTGCGCCGAAACTCTCTCTCTCCCTATAGATATCCACTTCAGCAGAGCACGCAGTTCGTTGCTCGCACGCGAGCGCATATTTATTTTCGGTGCATCGGAGAATCGAGCGCCGGAGGGGGAGGTTCTATTCTCGGCGGTTGCGCAATCGCGGAAAAAAGTCTATAATAAAATTGTTTTCTAGCGGGAGAGAGAGAGAGAGAGAGAAAGAGACGCGTAAGACTTGGCTGGGGTTCAAGTGTGACGGCGCGGTGTAAACACGACGACGACGTCGACGATGCAGGTGATAAAGACTCGGGGAGGGCAAGCTAGAGCTTTCGATTATTCGCGTGCAAGCTCGCGATTCAAGGATTTTCCGCGCTCGCGCGTGTATACGAGGATATAGTGTCAGTGGCTTAAATTAGGCGCTGAGACTTGCGCGTAATTGTGAAAAGTGATTCACGACGATGATTTGGGCTGTTTAGAAGAGAGATTTGATTTTTAAATGCAATGCAACGCGGTCGTAAAGGTATCTGATATTTTGCATTATTTATGGACGTAATTAGCTTCAAAATGCAGGAAGGAAAAAGCTGACCTCGAATCTGGCGACGCGACTTTATCGATAATATAAAACCCAAATTTCCGACTGGTTTCCATGCGCGCTCGATGCAGTCGTGAATTTCTCGTTTTATAGATCTTTTCATTTTAACGACGCCGAGATTTCTACGACTGTTCTACATTTTTTCGGAAAATTTTGGAAAACTCAGTGTGTATACCTCACACACAGAATTCTTAAGAATCCAGAATATTTATGTATGTGGTACAGGTGGAAAACCAGTTTTACAAGAAATTTTGTAGATTTTTATAGTGTATTCAGCAGTTAATGAATAATTTATGTGGACATATTATAGTTAGTTAATTGAAGCAAAATGACAAGTTTTAATTTTTGTCCTACATAATCAGACATTACTTTTTACTCCTCTCCTTAATTTGGATACCGTACACTAAGAAAACGATCTTCCTGTATCAACGAGAATCTGCCTGTCGGAAGAGGATTTCCGTTAAAAATAGGGCCAAGAGGCCCTTCCTATGGAAGGAGGAATTATCTTACAACAGGAAGTCAAACTTCCTGTAGCGGGATGATGATTTTTCGCACAGGAGGAAATATTTTCGCACAGAAGGAATCCTTTTTTATCACACGAAAATTTTCTGGGGAGGAATTTTATTTCAAGACAGGAGGATCGTTTTTCTGAGTGTACTGATGAATTTTATAATTTACTTAAGTATAATAATTCGTTTCCTTCATATCCACAAGATTTGAAAAAAAACCATTAGTCACACATGTTTACACTACAAGCGAAATTCCACTATCGATCTCTGCACCAGGGGCCTTATCGAGTGTTCGGTACAAGGCGAAATTTTCGAGTTGTTGACAAATTTGATTGGCTATTGAAAAATTTCCAGCTCGCTGATTGGCCAGAAATGAAAACAGCACTTAAATTTTGTTTATCTCGATAAAGCCCCAGCTTATCTAACAATAGAAAAACCGCCTCACTCAATTCCCCGATTTTTTCGACGCTCGATCCAACTCCCCATTCCCGCGCCAAAAATGAATCAATATCTCTTCCGAAAAAAACCACGCGCCTCGCCGGCAAAATCAGTTTCGGAGTATGCATCATCGCCGCTCGCACATATACTTCCTCCTTCGTTTTCTCTTTCTCTCACCAAAAACTCGCACGCAGCCTTTCGCCGCGCACGGCCAATCACCTTTACGCTGCACTCGCCGAGGTCGCAACCTTATACTCGCGAGCCGCTAAATTCGGCGATTGCATTCGACGCTCGCGCACCCACGCCGTAGTTCGTTCACGCACGAGTTTGCGTTTAAGAATATATCGGTTCGACCCTGACTGGGGAAATTGAGATTGGTGTTGAGGCGGAATTATGGCAGTGCATTGATATACACGAAGTATCTCAGTGGGAAAGGTTGCGAGCGTTGGATGGATAAATGAGTGTTCGTAATAAAGGTTGGGGTTAATATGCACTTTTAAAGGGCAGCGGTGAATGACACTTTTAATTGATTGCACGTAGAGGCTGTTTGCTTTATTCGGTGCTTCACTGGTGGTTATCGAAGACCGAGCGTTTGTCAATTTTACAGCGATCAATAAAAACAAACAGCTCGCCCGTATTGGTTGTGATACAACAAGGCTTATATTATACCAACATAGGAGTTTCTGCAATTTTTTCTTCTTCGAACGTACATATATACCGAAGCGCAAATATATAAATGGCAGCTTGAAAAAATGTTAGCTTTTGGCTGCGGTATATCGTACTTCGCGACGATGCACACACTGCGATGCTTGTTTGTAAAATATTTAAATTCAATTATACATTTATCTTGTATAAATGCGCGCTTGCCCTCTGTTATATATATATTTGTACATTCTTGTTGGCTTTATTGCTAATGCGCGAAAAATGACGCAAACGAGTTTAATGACATTTCTGAACTGTACACCGGTATAAAAAAGTTTTAGCATTATTAGTATAAAATACATTTACAATAAATAATCTAAGCAAAAATACATGATATCCCCATATTAAAATTAATCAGAGTCTCCTTTCAAACCCATAATCCGCAATTATTCTCCAACCCGCCGACCAATTCCCCGTCACGAGGAAAAAGAAAAATTCGCGATCGTACCGCAAACTATCACCGACCGGCATACATATATATATATACTTGCAGCGACAGCGAAACTTCACGGTTACACTCGCACTCTCTCTCCGTGCGCGCACGTCGGTCAGAAGACAAGTTTAGAGAGAAAGTGTAACTGTTAAAGTAATAGTGACGATGCAGGTGTAATCGGGGGGATTGCGCCTCTCTCCTCTCTCGCGCGACGGCCCCGCTGCGCTGGAGTAGAGTTTCTATATTCCCGCGAATGTAATACGATTCACAGACGTGTGCACATGCGCGCCGCAACTTACACGTCTGTCACTGTATAGAGGAGAGGTAATTACGTTTTTCGTGTTTTGCAGGATCGCGCGCGCGCGCGTCTCGGTGTTTCGTCGTATTTTTGCGGGGTGTGGGATGAAAGTTCGCGGTGAAGCGCTTTGATTTGCCGAGGAATGTATGATTGTAATTTGATGATTATGGAGATTTATGGGGTCGCCGAGAACCGTGGTACAATAGTTTTGTAGGAACGTTAGTTTAATAAGAGCATATCGGTTTAATTTGCCGAATGGATTGAGCAAAAATTAGTAGTGAAATGTGTTTAAAAAAACAGATGAAAAAGCTGACGTTGTGTAATGCATTTAAGCACTATTAAAATAAGGCTTGATGGAATATTCAAAATTTAAAACTGCTGCTGCGATCCCCGAAAGAAAAAGTAATTTTCCACGAAAGTGTTCGCACCGGCCAATCGCCGATTACGCACACACTCCCGTCGTGTCGCGCACACGCAACGCGAATGAATTTTGAGGCTGACTCGCGCGGCACTCGGTCAAGTTCACTGGCCCCGAAATTCCGAAATCGCCGTAATCGCGGCCGATCCGGTGACGTTTTCGCTTTTACTCGCCCGTTTCTTCCCTTCCTTCCTCTCTCCGTCCCTTCCAGACGCTTCCTTCCTCCCGAGATAAGAACCTATTAAACGCGTCCCTCCGAAAGGAGCCGAAAAAAAAAATTACTGTATAATTTTCGCATCCCTTTCTCGTGTTATTACCAAGCAATGCGCCGAAATCGTCCGGAGATCATAACGGTAGATCGTTCCGTATAGGAACTCGGAAGGAGGAGGAGGGGGAGAGGAGAGCCTACTTGGCGCGGGCTCTCGGACGGTACTTTCATCGGCCAAGTGAAAGCAATATGAAAGTGTCTCGATTGCAAAGTAGAAAGGTGAAATGCACGATAAAAAGACGCGCGAGCACGAGAGAGAGAGAGAGAGAGAGAGAGAGAGAGAGAGAGAGAGAGACGCTCATCGGCCCATTTCGGTGCGGGTATAGCACGGAGAGTGAGTGCGAGAGAGTGAGAGAGATGGGAATAGAGGAGAGAAAACGCGCCGTATATTGGAGGTGTAGGTATATAGATGCACGAGGCTGAATTGTTGTTGTTGGGAACGTCGTCGTCGGAAGAGCTAAGGTCAAGGGTTGCATCGATGCGGCTCATGAGGTCTTGTGTGGGAAGGTTTTTAGGATATTGCTTAAGGGGATGCCATACTCGTACCATTACCGACCGAGCAATTCACACAGTTTCAAGCTGATTAAAAATAAAATACGTCGAATCACAAAAAATCAAGAGAACACTCTTCTGTATTTTTTAACGTTCTATCATCCAGTCAAAGTTTGGAGTCGAAATATCAAGTCATTTTTGCAAAAACTTTGAACAAAGCGAAATTTAATTTCGTTCAAAGTTTTTGAAAAAACGGCTTGATATTTCAACTCCAAACTTTGACTGGATGATAGAACGTTAAAAAATACAGAAGAGTGTTCTCTTGATTTTTTGTGATTCGACGTATTTTATTTTTAATCAGCTTGAAACTGTGTGAATTGCTCGGTCGGTAATGGTACGAGTATGGCATCCCCTTAAGAGGCGATTTGAAAAGTGACGAAGTGAAATTGTTTTCATTTTTCGGAGATTACTCGTTGTTTATTCGTATACGCAGGCGAAACGTTTCTTTTGGATTAGATGCACTCGAGATGCTCCATTCTCGAGTATTGATTTTTGCTCGAAATTTATATACTTGTGATTGAGTTGAGGTTGAGAAAGATATAGAGAGGAGCGCGCGTGACAATGTTTGAACTATTGTTTTATCGAACGATCGATCGTCGATATTTAAAAACAGTTAATTGTATTATATCCGTTTTCATGCCCGGTAAAAATTTAATTCACATAAATGATGTCGAGACAGTCTGGTGTGTTCAACAAAAATATCAACGACGACCTCAATAGCTCTCCATTCTTCACTGAGAAGTACGAATAATGCAATGTATATAACGTGCATTATTTATCTTTATTATTATATTATAAAACGAGTTACCTTTAGTCCATGAATTTGATTTTCATAAACCGATTTCAATATATTTTATTTAACATTTATTTCAATCCCATTTTGATCTAAATAAATAATATGCGACATTATTAAGTAAAAATAAATCAAGTTCTGTTTGGAATATGACGAATTAACAAGCCCATAGTAAAAGACACTTTAATTGCATTACTTCGTTTGTTTCGAAATTCCATTATAAAATAAATGCAAAATTAATTTCGCATTGCCAATTTAATAACAAAAGTTCCGTTGATAATATAGTTTATTATTCACTGAAAGCATTTAATATTCACACTGAAAATGATTGGAACAATTATACCTTCAGTTCAAAATTCCAATATTTTACAAAATTACATTACAATAAAATAATAAAGTTTTTCGTCTCTATTCAATTAGGGTTACCAACCAATAAAGTAATGCTAAATCTAACCAAACCAACATCGAAATTAATCAGTTACCTCGCCATTGATAAATCCTCTCTACGCACACTCAACCAATGAAATCATCCATCATTACCCACTTGTTCTCCAATCCATCAAACAACACACACACATCACACCCGTTCTATTTTCATCCCAAAACCACTCCAAAAAAAAAAAAAAAAGAACCGGCACATTAATCTCGCCGCGATCTTTCTCTCGGATCCAGCACCGCGCGCCGGCGGCATATATTAACATATCGCATTACACACATTACGGTACTTTTAAACGTAACACTTTCTCCTCGCGCGCTCGCGCTTGCTCTCGCCGACGCAGAAAAAGACGACCTCCTCCTCACGCTCTCGAAAACATCCTCTCTCTCTCTCTTTCTCTCGAAAAGAAAAGCTTGCACACAGGGCCCCTTACTTCCGATTGTCAAGCGTATATACGCACCGTTACGCGGCCGGCTGTGTTCGCCGCATTACGCGTAATTTCCCTCGCCGAAATTCCGGTCATCGACGTCGCGGCCGCGAAAGAAAGTTCGCGGAAGGAGTCGTTGTCTTCTCCGCTTCGCGCGTGTGTAAGTAGTATATATGTACGTACGTGTACACACGCGCGCGGTCGCGAGAGTGTAACAGGTGTCGATGAACTGGCAAACTTTCTTTCTAACTACGTAATGGATCGGGCAGGCAGGCGAGCGCGCGAGGTCGATGATTCTTGGCTGCGAGCTCGGCAGGAGTGTTACGAGAGAGAGCGCGAGCACATCCGCCTTCGAATGTCAATGACGCCGCGCGGTGTGGAAGAAAGAAAGAGAGAGAGAGAATTACCGTAATTACGTGTACTACGAGGGTTATTCGCGAATAGAGATGCGTCGGGTGATATTTGCTCTTTTTATTTTATTTTAGGTGGTTGGAAAGGTGCGGGTGCAGGTTTATGGTGCGGGGATTGGAGACCGTTTCCGGGATGAGTGCTGTGTAGTGTTTACGTATATACGGTATGGTTGTTTCGTAAGAGTTCGCGGTAGGTTTTTTCATGGGTGAGGTCGGAGGAACGTTCTGGATCGTACCTGACGTTTATACGCAGTCGATTGCAAGGTTTATTTTATTTAAGTGAATATGTTCTAATTGAAGTTTAGGAATATTCACACACGTGATATACGTCATTTCGAGATATGATCAGGCCATTGGTAAATTATGAGTTTCAAGTCACTTCAAAGTGGAAATAGTTCCCGTGTTACACACCGTATTTGTTCAACAAGTGCATGAAAGGGCCTTTTTCGTGCACAACGCAGTTAACCCATTGAAACATACATTTTTCTATTTGAGATATTTCCGTGAAACTTCGTATACAGGGGTTTTTGGGGGCGCTGATAACGAATCTGACATTAAATTTTCAAAATTCCATTATCTTGGATGAGGAATTTGGAAAATCTAATGTCAGGTCCGTATTCAGCGCCCCTGAAAACTATATTGTACTGATTTTCACGAAAAAATTTAGAAAAATCTCGTCAAAAATGAATTTTTCCGAAAAAATTATTTTTTGTTTGTATTTTTTTATTTATAAAACAATAACAATAAATATTTATATTTGCTGGATATTTTTTCTATGTTTCATAACATCTCAGCTACCAACAAAATGCAAAAGACTTGACAGAAATCCGTTCATTATAGTATAAATGGCCAAAAAGTGATGAAACTTAGGTGGTACCTCTCAGGGACCACCATGCCATAAAGGTTAAACTCTTTTTATATCTATTATATCTAATTTATAAATATTCATTATTTTGTAATTTAACTTTAAATGTTATCAATATCCTTTTAAAAATAGGCCAAAAAGCTTTAAAATGCACGAATTTGATAGTACAGGACGAATCGACAAATAAGTATAGTCATAAGTATCTTTTATAAGCTTGATTTTAATTGAACATTCAAATACATGGAACATCATAGCAGAATAAAATTAAATATTAGTTCTGAATGATAAATTCATATTTCAATTAGCAAAAGAAAATAAATATTAATATTTAATATTATCTGTATCTAGTCAATAATGATGACTTCACCCGAAATTGATTTAATATATGATAGATATCCGGCATCGTGATTTAACTTTTGTATAATATAAAAGAATTTTAGGTACCATAGATAAGAGCAAACTGTCAATCAATCATCGAATATTCAAGTCAATACAATTTGCTCATCTAATTAAGCGGAACGACTTTTTCTCAACTAATCTTAATTTACACATTAATACTATTTTATCTCCGTGCTAACAATTCTTTTCTATAAACTACCACAGAAGCCTAAAGTACTTCCACCAAAATTTTCCATCAACCCCACACTCCCATATCCAACCGGCCATTAAATCACTAAAAAATGTACGAAAGCAAAACCTTGCCGCAAAAAGCCATATACCCGCGAGGACGGAAAAGTAGACTACCGATTACCGGATCTATTACGGTCGTAAAAGTGCACGCTCGCAAGGTTTGCAGAATATATACGTGCGCGCGCCTCCTTTTGAGTCCGCTGCACGCGCGCGGCGGCGTTTCTCCAATTTCACCGGCGAGTTACATTATCACTTTCTTCGGCGCCGGCCGATGAAGGAAACCCGTTTTCTTCTTTTTACGCGCGCTCAATTATGGGTCCGGCCGAAATATAAAATTCCCGAGGTTGATTGGCGGAAGGCTTTTGTTATGCTGAGGTGGCCGATGGTGATAAGGCGGTTTTGATGGGGATTGGTGAAATTTTCGCTGTCGATGTTGTTGCCGATATTTTTTTCGAGGTTTCCGTTGTGTAGTCGAAGCTGGTATTGATTGGCAGTAAAATGGCGTAGTCAGTTGATAGTGAATACCGTTATGAAGTATTGTAATTGTTGTGATGACAGTTTGATTAATTAAATCGGCTTTCATAAAATTATTAATGTTGTAAAAGTCAATGAATAGGTGATTTGACTTTCGAGAATGATTTGAAAAAATGACCAAGATTTACAGTACAAAAGATTTATAGGATATTTTCTAAAAATTCGAGTTATATCTAAGTGGCAATACTTGTAGTATGAAAACTTTCTTCTCGTTTCAACGAGACACTCGTGTTTTTTTTAATATAACAATTTCCCGCTACATTCAAAGAAAAGCAGAAACATTTGACGTTTGCTGCTGATTGGCGGCAAATTTAAACGCTGCTTCGTGAGTAGCCGCTCCTAAAAAGGCGAATTTCTGGGGGATTTAATCCTTTCTTTAACTTTCTATTACTTCATAAATAACGTTATATCACATTTTGTATTTATCTCCTTGCCCCCGCGATGTTTTGATACAGACTTACTGCACGCAAAACAAACCTCTACGCTACCCACCAATTCGCAGCATATACATATATATAAACTTCGCGGAAGAAAGTTAGCTCGCAAGACGCTAAAAAATAAAAGAGACGCGCTCTAATGCTCGACGAACTGTATTCCATTGGCTATTTGCCATAGCAAACTTGCATGAATTTTTGCGAAAAGCCATCGTGTGCGCCTGCGGTATCTCAAAAACCAGATTTTAGCCACAGAGGTGACATATATCGTGGCTTCGATTTCCCAGGTGCAACTTTTCATTTACCGTTAGCGAAATTTAAATGTTTACCATGTATATATAGCGAGGTCGCGCTGTGCCGATCGCCAAAAAGGAAGATATCGCATACGCGCGCGTGCAGAAAACATCTAGATTCCGAAAGAGAAATCCACCGGGACCAACAAGAGATCGAGAGCATTTTTGAGGTTGCGTTAATTTCATCAGCCGATATTTAATCGCCGCGATGTTTCCTAGTTTTGGTTGGACGAAAAATTGCTGAAATTAATGGAGAAGTCTTTAAAAAGGATATATCTTTATTGATCGATACTAATGGTTAATTTTATACACATATGTATATAAGATAATAAATGGAGATTTAATTTTTAAACATTTTTATGACCTCCTTCCGAGAACATTGATCTGGCTTTATATTGAGCAGATATTTTATATGACTAAAATACAAGTGAAACTTATTATTAAAAGTTATCATTAATTAATAATATAAAATTTCGCTAGGAATTTGTAGTTTATCCGTATATTTTGACATGCGTTAATTCTGAAAACGATTTACCTAAAACGCATTTTATCAATTAATACTCGCGGCAAGTGTTAATCACCAATCCTGTCCTTTTCCATTTCTTCTTACTATACCAATTGTTACACGTTAACAAAGCAGACGATCCCTATCAGTGCTACCAAAACTGCCCAACCACCATCACAAACCACTCTCCATCTCCCCAGGGAAAAACAGATTTACAAAGTAAATCCCACAACCTAACAACAATCCATCCTAACTGTATTCATTTCATCATACACCTATGCTCCTCCTCAGGAACGCAAAAACGAAGACGAGTTTTTTCCCCGGCCGGCGCGGCGCACGCATATATATACGCGCGAAGCGCGACGACGTCGAGATCGCGTGTCCCTCTCTTTCACTGGTTTCCAGGAAACGCTAGCCTATCCCGGAGAAAGTCATTTCTCGTCCCCCACACGTAAAAGAGAGAGAGAAAGAGATCGCCTCGTCGATTGTAATAAAACGGATTTTTCCGGAAGAGCCGAGCGGTGCCCATAGCGCTTACGCGCGCGCCGTATAACGCGGTGATGTAAGAGCATTATAAGCGCGGGTATAATATGCCTTGTGCCTATGGATAATCGACGGTGTGTTTGTATGTTTAGCGTTGAAACAATGTTTGCGGATATTTTAGGATTTTTTCGGGAAAGGTGTCGAAAGTATTTTGTTTGAATGAAATTTTTGCGATTGTAATGTAATGAAGTTTCGTAAGGATCGAATCACCATATTGGTAAATGACATTATTTTCTCAAAATATTTTTGAGTATTATTTATTGTCGAAGAAATTTTGGTGTTAATAGTAATAGTAATTATTAGATACGCGTTTTTGATGATTCATACAGCTCAAAGGAAAATCACGTCTCTTCCGCATAAATTCATACGAGTCACGCACGACCCGTATATCAGTAAAGATACTAAACACTAATAAGATTTCAAAATTGCAGTGTTGTTATGAATTTCCAGTAAATTATACACCTTATTTTTGTAATTCCATAAACGCTATATTATACTCTGACTTTAAACTTCAAAAAATTTAAAAGACTTGGGCGCTTTTCCTTCCGAGAACTGTTACTCTATTTCGCATTTTTTTCGACTAAATAGGTTGGCGCTTTCTTTTGCCGCCGTCGGTCTTTGACTGTGTATGTATGCGTGTGACTGACGCGAGAAAGGATTCGAAAATTTGCATACAAAGTTGGAATGGGAAGGCGAGTTTTTACGTTACCTTCTCGCAGTACGCACGTAAC
Organism: Torymus aiolomorphi; assembly: GCA_036365515.1. Lineage (NCBI taxonomy): Eukaryota > Metazoa > Arthropoda > Insecta > Hymenoptera > Torymidae > Torymus > Torymus aiolomorphi. The sequence goes on along the minus strand of CM070876.1, from coordinate 160,734,017 downwards.
ACAGAGCAGACTGCGAATGATACCGGAAACGATATGCAGCGCGGGGCGCGAGAGAAAAAAATGCATCGTTCGTTCCCCGTCGAACTGAAAACGTCTGCGATAATATAGTTCGCGGCCGAGATGGAGACTTTTCAGAAGTTGGAAGAAATGGTTTCTTCGGTGCATACATTTTCTGTATCATCTCATGACTTATTCATGTTTAAAAAGTGATACAGAATATCCTGGAGACTAGAAAAAAAGATTTATGCTTTTTTGACGGAGAAAGACGAAGAAATTGGATGTAAGAATGTTTGATAAATGGCCGTTGAGTTTTTAATTAACAGACTTCTTTTATCGTTACAGATTACATTTCTGTGGGTTATAAAAATTATATTTAGAAATACGAAAATGTTATGAATGGTTCATGGAAGGATTTATTTATACTTCACAGACATTTTACGGGCAGTTTTGTGATCAAGAACGAATTTCGTATTCTGCTAAGAGTACGCAGTGCGTTTATAAATGTTTCATTGCTTTCTGAGAAGTTAATGAAAATTTAATATATAAAACGTTATCGACATCCACCATAGAATTTTCAATTTGTATTACAAAAAAGCACTATTCTCCATTTAGTTTTTCTAATTCCATTAAGTATTTTCTTGTATCAAAAAATTAATCAAAAGGTTCTGATTTTTACCAATGCTTTCAAGACGTTATTTCATTATTTCTCTATAAACAAAAATTTTTATCAATCTTTATTAACTAGAATTATTGTTTTTAACTAACTATACACCCCAAGTTTCAAAACGTTCTAAAACACCCAAACAAACATCCCATTAGTAGTAGAACAACTCCGAGCCCTCGGCACAAATTAACCAATCAAACTCTCGCCGCAAAAACGCATAGTATATATCCCGAGATCCCATCCTTTGAAATTCGCTACGCAACGTTCTCCCGATCCCGCATCGCCCAACGTTCGCTCTCTTATACCCACTTCCACAAACCCACACACACGTCGACATCGGAATAACACACATACCCGGGGCTCTCGCATTCGCGGGATGATATCCTGCTGCATCGAACAAAAAAGACCTTGGGATACGACTGTGTGTGTGTGTATGTTGCGGAGAGCGCGATCAGGGTCGAGGCTCGATAGGGCAAGGCCCCCAAGGCCACGCGCCGTCGGCAGACCCGGTGACATGCTAATAGCACACCTTCCACTGGATGTGTGCGAGCGAGTGAGCTGCATTCCTTCGAGGATCGCGATAAACGGACGCGAGTGCGGCTTCGCGCGGTGAATGAACGTGTGTGTGTGTGTGTGTGTGTGTGTATAAAGGGAGAGAAGAGTAGAGAGTGTAATTTGTTTGCGGAGAGTAGGTTTGTTGGGAGAGTAGCGTAATTGGAGTAATTCTTTTTTTAATGTTATGCTGGATGGGGGCTTTTTGTGCGGCTTAATGGAGGGTATTTTATTGTTATCCTTTTTTTTTAATATCGGTTGTGAAAAAACAGAAATATAGAGTGGCGCGCGGTGGAATATTGTGTGGTTGGTTATATGGAGGAAGTTTTGAAACAATGTTTCAATTAGGCAATCGATTGTTGTTTTCAATGTCTATACGTAACATAGTCTACACATAGTAGTAATATTGATAAACGATATTATCTTTTTAGTATTTTGTAACATTGGTAAAACCAAGAATTTAAGCTCTATTTCGTCATAAATTATGGCCACTTGATTTTAAAACGCTAATAGATAATGTTATGGTATTCGGTTGCCATTTTTTTTTTACAGTAGACAAAAAATAATATTAAAAAAAAACACCCTTCACTAATATAGTAATAAGAATTTAATGATTTAAGAAAATCAAAATTATTATGAAAAATACGTATTTAACGTGTTAATTTATTAAAATTATTTTAAGTTATTTCACGCTCTGAATTCTAAAATAAGAAACCTCGATGTAATGCAATTATTAAAATAATTTGGCTTTAAAATACATTTTACGTTGGTTTATTTAATAATGGTAAGTTCATTATACTCTTAAATTCCGAATATTGTTTTTTCATTATCAATTTGATTATTCTGATAACATTATGTGTTTTATTATGAATTCCATTCAATATAAACTTCTGCTAATTTTATATTTTACATTTATTTAACAGGCGCGTTCACTCCGGTCTTAAGTAAATATGTAAATCAGCAGGGTATAACTACGTTGCTTGATGCATTTTTGAATTCGATAAGATTGACTACTGGAAAAGCGAGGGATAATTATAAATTACAATATTCTTTCTTACTTGATTTAATAATTTTTTTACATCATTACACCGATATATTTTTAATATTCTTGATACATATAAGTTAAATTCTTATTCATAACAAATCCATACAGAGAAACTCCACTCTCTAAATGTAAAATAGTAAAAAAAACCCGCTGCCAATTCATTGGCGCGTAGCTTCCTCAAACTTAATTTACTGATTCCTTTAATTAATTTTTCATTCCAATATTTAAAATTTAATACTTCAGAAAGACAGAAATAACAAAACTCCAACATAATTTATTCAAATTTTTATAGATTATACATTTCCACAAAATTTCACATACATAAAATATATATCACAATTGCCTATAAATTTGCAACTGATATTTGGAGCTCTATGTATTTGAATGTAATTTATAGCATTCGGAACATAATTAAATTGCCTATATTTTCTAAAAAAAATTAATTTTCTAGCTATCACGGTTCTTTTGTTATTAACAGAAATGTAAAAATTTAAAAATAAAAAAAACACACAGAACACACATACTTATGTAGAAAGGCCCCCGGACACGAGCTGACGGACAAGGCCGCAAGGCCAAAAGTGTCGCCGCAATTGAGTCTCTGAGTCAATGCTATAAGTATTAGAAAATATTAATATTTTAATTCTCTTTCAAATGCTACCCATCACATTCAGATACATAGAGCCATCCTCAATACATTTAAAAAAAATTGGGAAAATTTTATGGAAAATATTAACTTGAAATTTTTTTAAATATCTTTGAAATTTAAGGACCAATCATTTTGCCCGAATAACTCGACCGAAAACTATCCAAAATCCACCTCTACGAGGAATTTTGAAGCGCTTAAGTCAATTTTTACTCCCGCAATAGTTGGACATACCAAACTCATTTTTTTCATTTTTCAATGTTTACGTTTTTATTAATAACAAAAGAACCGTAATAGCTAGACAAATAATTTTTTTAGAAAATATAGGTCTTGAAATTCTCTTTCGAATGCCGTCCACCCGATTCAAATACATAAAGCCGTTCTCGAGAAATTACGATTTAAAAAAAAGTGAAAAAATTTTAACCTCAAATATCTCCGAAATTTATGGATCAATCCTTTTGCCCAAAGAACTCAATCGATTGTGATACAAAATGTACCACTAAAAAAAATTTCAAACTGATTAAGCCAATTTTACTCTAGTTATTGAACGACAAAAAAAACACTTTTTTTATAAATTATTTTTTTCTCCAAAAATAATGAATAAAAAACCTAAAAATTTAGTAAGTTATAGTACTCAGTATTCTTTATAACCAAAAAATATTCATGTTAATATCTTTTTTTAATTTTGAAATATAACCTATTTACTAAAAATGACGTTTTCATGAATAACTTATGACGAAATATAGCTAACGGCTTTTTTTTTTTTTTTTAAATTGTAGAAAATTTTATTCTGCATACAGAGAATTTATCGTATATAAATAATATTTGTTTTAAATATAAAAAAAATTGAAAATAAAAATTTTGAAAATTTAAAAATGGCGATAAAAAACAAAAAAATCGATTTTGACAAAAATAAAATATTGACCCCAATTGTTGAAGCAAAATCTGAAAAAATGATCACTCTCTCGTTAAAATCGGTTGAGTAGATCATGAGATATCAGAGTATACGGACATACATACACACACACACACACACACACACACACACACACACACACACACACACACACACACACACACATCCATACGGACATTTTCTAAAAATGGTGTATTTCGATTCCAAATTTTCTATACAACATTCCTAAGACATTATCTCACAAACTTTTTTTTTTACTATCACAAAGCTTCCTCTAGGAGGAAGCAATTACTATTCATACTGTATTTATTTTAAAATAGCGAAGTCAATTTTATTATTTGAATATACGCTACTAAAATAGTGGACAGCCACTATTTCGGTTGTACATGACTAAACTATACTGAATATTCATTTTTTCACTATTTTACATTTAGAGCGTTACGGAATGATTATCACAAATTATTAAAACTGTATATTGTACAAATGATTTTAATATGATGTATAAAAAAGAATCGAAAAAAGATCAGTGAAATGCGTTGTTATAAGAGAGTGAGATTTTTAATGTTGATTGAGTTCAGTTAGTGATTCACGATGATCAAGAAAACACATATCAGAGAACTTTGGAATAAAATTGTTAATCAAAACTGATATAGTGTAATTATTTATTTTTCCCGCCGTATTTCCGTTCTGCAGGGAACATAGAGAACGGAGATTTTCAAAAAATACAACGCCTATAAAAACTAAAAAAAAAAAGATCAACCCTCCCCTACTATCTCACATTATCACGCTGAATAGCTATTTTCGCCACACTCATCGTCTCCAATCGAACCAATCTGCGCAATTTTCCCTCCGCTCCGCATCCTCAGCAGCTCACCCATTCTCTACACACTTCCACATGATGTTTACACAGCTCGTATGGCCGGAGCTTGTTGAACCCATTACACCCGCTCGCAACAGCGCGGTCGAGGCATCTCTCGTAATAACAACACTGTAACACACCGCTCACAATAGTTTTCCAGCCTCGCCAGCAGCGGTAGTAATACCGTCGCTGATAGCATAATGATAGATAGGCGCGCGTTAGAGGGGGATGATGTAACTCCCTCTCGCTCTCGCACGCGGCCGCAGGCCTACATTATAGCCGCGCATATAATACAAGACACACGCGCGCGCGTAAACACATACACACGAGCGCGTCGCTATCGAACCGCAGGGCGTTTTATCAGCGACAGATAGTTCATTTTTTCTTCTTTTCTCTATAAATATAAACGCTCTGTATGTGTGTATGCGTGTGTTTTACAACAATTGTTATCGCGCGGAGGAGGAAATTCGTCGAGTGTCTTCGGCCCCGCCGCGTGATAAACAACAAGCCGCGCCGTATATATGCATATGCTCTGACTGTGATGGAGAATAATAAAGCATCGTATTTTCGTCGGGGGATACGATGTGTATCGTGTAGGCACGCGTATATGTGTATGCATATGTATGTTCGGTTGCACGGTCGTTTCGATTGTGATGCGTTGAGTCAACGCGGATTGTTAGGCGACGTTATGACGAATCTATTAGGAATGGAAATAAGGCATACGCAGGCCGATGGCAAAGTGTTATGAAATGGGTTGGGAAGTTGTTCAATATTTTGTGTAGCAGTGATGTCGGATGTGGTTGGATAATTATTCAAATAAAATGTTATTGAATTCTTATGTAAAAAAAATTATTAATCCGGCATATGTTAAATTCAAATCACTTATACATAAAGTAGGAAAACAAGGTCTGGCGTGTGAATTTAGAAAAACATATTTTTAAAAAGTACAGTCCAGTCTCAATCGCGTGTCTCGCTATAAATATTTACCAAAATGTTCATTGAGCGCTATCTACGAATGTCTCCGAGGCGATAACAATAATTGTTTCCTTGTATTACGTAGCTAGATCGGTTCCCCCAGGCCTCGGCCGTTCGTCGAATTACGATAATACATCAAATATTAACAACTCCAATATTTGACGCGAGCTCAGCCTCGCGCGGCATATCGCGCTCACGAAACTACCGAATATTAGCCTCGTAATCCGTCGGCACGTGTGTACGCCGCGGGGTCATTAAAAAACTGCGCGCACGCGCTATTGTTATATCGTCGTCAACGGAAAATCACGGGCGCCTCGTTAGGGAGGGCGTGAAAAAAAAATACACAGGGAATGAGCGCGTGCGCGTATTATATAGTGGAATCGAGGTCGCAACTGGCGTGTGCCCATAGTTCAATGGGCAAAAAGAAAGTTGTGGAAGATGATGATGAGAGAGAGATATGTGCGCCACAATGCTTCCTTCCGCCCGGCTTTTAATGAATGGAGGTGTATCGATTGTGCTGCGTTTGGCTCGATACTTTTGTGCCCGCGGATGGGTGGAGTGGGTACGACGACAGATGCGTCGATGAAAGGGATTATGTCGCGGTATTCAAAGTATCTGGATATATGAATTATTAAATTTTGATGTTCCGGAGTATTTCACATTGAAACAACTGAAATACATGTATTTTCCAAATCTTTAATCGTATGGTAATATTGCAATGTGAATGAATTAATACTGAACAAAAATAGAATTTGATGCATGCCAAATTTGGATTGTAAATATTCTAGGAGTTTTCCATAATTGTAGTATAATAATTCGATTTTAGTGAATTGTCAAAATCACATTTAAATATTTCAAAATTATAATTACAGCTCGAATTTTCATTCGGAGTTTAAACTGATAATTTTCACTGGATTAACAGAGCGTTATACATTGGTCAAATTAACGATTAAAATTTTGTTTGTTCTACTATGGTTTTGATAGGTCTATTCAACAACAACGATGAATATGTAAAATTATCGTTTTATTATGCAATTTTCACCCGACTATAGCAACTGCTTTATTCATCGCTTTGATTTATTTTCCTGTCGATTGAGTAATTGTGGTATTTTGCATTTCATAATCTGTAACGTGAATTTATCTATCAGCATGACAATCGAATATCAATTCGACTATACTAAGTATTCAGTTTCTCTATTTTTACGACTTTTCGGTATAATATGAATGTTTTATCTAGAACTTGTTATCTTGAGATATAATCCGTTTATGACATATTACGTTATAACATTTTTAACGTAACCTGACGACATGTGAATTTATATTAAATACTAATTATGGCTTCATTTACAATATAATTTCAAATGTTTTATTCGGTATATGTTCGTAAATGAATTATAAATGGCAAATATACGATATTCGAAATTTATATCTGAAAAAACAATTAATTTGTGCTGTATTGTTAAGTGCGAATAATTTTGCATTCATAACGACGAATTTGCCGAAATTTATGGTTAAATTTTCCTACTTGCATGGTGTGTTTATTGTTTCCGATTGTAAAAGTCCTGTGGATTAAACCATAAGCTACATTATGATATTATTCGAATTAAGTCAATTTTCAATGTTTTGTTATCGGGTCTTTTTCACTTATTCATGTTACCGCGTAATCGATGCACAATACACTTGTGTCAATTGGCCAGATAAAACCAATCGATATTTATATTACCAAACGGACGGAATAGCAAGGACGCACATCATTTCCTGACAGTACTGTAAACAATCTGTGACATGTTTAATTATCTACTGTATTTATAAATTTATGAATTTAGTGAATTTTGCATGCATGCACTTGGAAATTCATTTATACACATCTTTATTAGCCATTTTATTGTACAAAACCGAACCTTTTTTTTATAAAAGATGTAACTTATTTCATTTAATATTTCATTGTGACCATCCTGGCGACGAATAAAGAGTGTTATGTGACCACAAGAACTGGTTTTATTTTTCAAAGAAAAACAGCCTTCAGGGTCAATGTTCCCTACTGATATTGAATTATCATAACGTTACTAATACGAATAATAAAAAATTATTTTCCTAAATAATACTTATTATATTGCTATAAATATGTTTATTTTTACAGCTCAGGCGTCCATACATATTTACTAATACTATAGCAATTAACATTCTTCACCTTAAAAATACACATCTACAACAACAAGATTTATTTTCCATATTATTTAGTTTCAATTTACACAGTCGTCCAGAAAAATAAAATAATTTTACAAACAACACTCAGGTCCTTAACATTATATAAAAAACAGCCTACTATTGTCTTTGTTAATGAAACAACAATGAATCAAGCGATTTATTTGCAGATTTATTTTCATCGTCACCTTTCGTATTTTCTTTCTCAGATTCAAAACTTGTAAATTCAAGCAAAGCAACACCAACCCCCGGCCACTTTTATACCCAACACCCCCTAACACCCCACAGCAAGCCACGCGCACCCAAATCCGCACTGGCGCGCGTCGAATCGAAAAACTAGTTCATCGCAACCGTCACGTGTTACCCGAGTAGCCGAGGCGTGTGCGTGTGCCCGTACAATGGGCTTTTCTCCATCTCTCTCTTTCTCTCTGACGAGGAGGCCACGATGCCTCTCGTAAGCGCTTCTGCCGCGACGTCGCGTATATACGCACGAGCTGCCTGTGTCATAACACGCGGCGCGGGGTTTCACAATAGCTTCTCTCCTCTCTGCAGCGTGCGTATGTACGCGCATATATATATCGAGGGCGAGGCACCGTTACTCGCTCTCCTCTCGCTGCTAAAGCCTAAGTACGCATACATGCACCGTTTCTTTCTCGACGCGTGGGTGTGGTTGGTACGGGTGTAGTGTAGAACCCTTCAAGGTTAGACGAGCGGTGGATGAACGGAGATTGATGTGAAAGGATGAACGAGAGAGGGGGATGTAAAAGTAAAGATAGTGACGGTTTAAGGGATCGGAGTGGTGCAAATTGATTTGAGGTATGAAAGATCACGAGTTTTGACGGATTGTCATTTTTTTAATGATATACTGATATAAGATAGCTTTTGGCACAGTATTCAGAGCAATTATAAACCCTGACTGCTTTTGGTCTAATAATTCGTCTTGATGTGTATTCTATATCTAAGAGAAGAGAATTATTAATTATAATCCGATTAAAATATTAACTTTGAAAAGTTTCTGCACCTCAACCCTGAAAAAAAGCGTTGAATTATTAGTGGTTCAAGCCCAAAGATCAATGGGTTTCTTCATTCGAGGCATTTTAAAAGCGAATCCCTCGCCCCCGATCCAAACAGCGGGTTGCTATGTACACACGCATATAACACAATGCACCGGCACCCGCGCACTATATACTCGCCTCCGATTGACCCAATTTCCCCGCGAGATATCCGTTCGAAAGGTTCGAGACTTCCGGCTGCGCGCGTATTATAACATGTGGGTCGATGCTCTCGCCGCGCGTATTTTTTTCGGGTTTCCTTTGCCTCTCTCGCCGTCTCAATTATATTCCCTTTCGAAGGTATATACACGCGCATTGTTAATAGCCGCGCGTGCTTAACCCAGTTATCCGATATTTTTTCCGGGTGTTATCACGTGACGAAATTACGGCTTGCGCGCGCGCTCTCGTAAATAAATCACGCGGTGCTGCTCGCTCACTTTCGTTTGAGGCTCGATTCGGCTTATAAGTGGTTATAAAGCACTGGACTGCTGCTCCGTGAATAAGTTTATCTTAATATGTGTTGTATTATGTGTGAGTAAAGGATAGAGTTAGAGACGAATCGCGTGCGTGTCTTGCTGCTTTGATTGATAAAGCGCGCGGGCAATTTGGGATTTTTTTTTCTTCTCAGCTCGCGACAAGTATGTAAAGTGATTTTCTAGAGGAGAGCGAGCGCGCGAGGCGTGATTAGATTACAGAATGAGAGTTTAGAAATCGAGTGCGCGCGCGCACGTGTATATATATGCATGCATGTCGCCGTCCGTGTTTTGTTTTGTCATAATTATTTAATTTATCGCTGCGGGGAGAGAGATATAATTTCTTCTTCGGGTGTCGTAGAAAGTTGTAAGGATAAGATGTAATGGCGTGTAATTAGACTGGCGTGTTTCCACAAATATAACGATAAAGCTGGTAAAATTACACGTTCGAAGTAAACGAAATGCAGGAAGATAATATTTTCGGAGTGATATATAGCTATAAACGCGAAGTAAGTTATATATGAAAAATATCCGATGGAATTTATCGCGAAAATGTGATCGAGTTTTCCAAAATAGAAGATTGGTAAATACCGTTCAGTTTATTACTAGATAAACTTTTCGATTTATAAAGTAGGCGAGTCTATTTAAACGATTAAACACCCTCACTCTGAGATTGTAAACAAGGTATAATATTATAGAGTCTATAATTCGACTTCTATCGCTTACATATTTTAGAAACCATTTTGTTGACGTCAATGTGGCGTCCCCAGAAAAATAAACTTCAATCCCGGAATTTTTCCGACGCGCGCGTCTCACACACGCACTGCAATTTCACTCTCATGAATTTAGATTCAACGTCCTCGAACCCATAATCTTTTCCCTCCCCCTAATAAAAAGCAAAACAAGCGTATAATACCATCGTGCAGCGGAAAAATTCGCATAACCTCGGGGGCCGCTGATTCAGGAATGACTCCCGAATCTTCTACAGCAGGTCACCTCTCACTTACACATCCACACACGTACCTACACATTCACCGGCAGTAACAGCAGCATCGATCCAGTCCGAGGCTTGAAAGAGAAAGCGAGAAAGCGAGAAAACGAGCTCACGCTCACGCACGCACGTTTCTGCGTACGTATATATCTATACTGTACACATTCGTACGTATATACGTATTTATATATATACGGGACAAAGAGAACATTATCGGAAACTCGGGTTAACGACATCCCACGCGCCGTGTACCACTTCGCCGGCGGCGTCGCGACGCGCGCGCAGGATTTCCGAGACGATACAGGGGCCTGCACATACGATGATGATGCAGCTGTGGCGCTGCTGATGATGCGCGCGGAGTTATCTGCGGCCCTGATTTCTTCCCGAGGTGAACGTACGGTGCGCGATTATGGGGCACGCGGCTGGGTTTCTTTATTTTTAGAAAAGTGAGAGTCCACGCGGTGAATTTTTTATACTTTTCGAAAGGAAGCGAGCAGGAGAGGATGGGTGTAAGGGTGATGCAGCGTGGTGGGACTATGACTTGCGGATATCGGGGGTATGGGAAGGACGAGAGGCGAGCTGTGTATTGCTGATGTGATCATGATGATGATGATTGAGGTGTTATAGGTAGGTTAAAGTGCCGTTAACGTTACGTGAAAGTTGGACGATTAAAGGATAATCGGTTGTAGGGTACAAAAAGTCGGATGAAGAAGTAGGTGGATCTGTTGGTTTTCGGTCTTGTGTGAAAGGATTGTGGTAATAGTGTCAGTGTACAAAAAAAGATGTTTTTTTTTCATTCTATTTATTAAATTTGAATAAGAAAACAGAGTGATAATAATTTTCTGTCATTTCATATTTCTCTATAAAACAACATTTTCTTCCTTCTCCTTACGAAATCCCTAATTAATTAATTAATTAACAAAGCCTCTCGTCACGCCACTCCAGCCCTATAAATACCGACAAAAAACAAACCCATCAGCACCCTCCTTTCTCGTCCCCCGAACTATATCCTCCTTCGAGCAGCGCGACGCACATCACACACCTCCTGCCGGGGAAAAAATAATTTTCCAAGAACCCTCGTGACGCAATCGTCTCCTCTAAACGCATCAGCGACGGCGCCGGCAGCGGCGGCGGCTCGTCCTCCGCCGACGCGCCGGAAATTCATCGACACGTGCGACTAATTTTTCAGGCGCGGAGGCGACAGCTGCAGCCGGCCCAAATCCTCAAATCCTTTAAAATATGTGAAGAGGAGAGGAGAGCTGCAATTCGTGCGGCAGCTTGCGGGCAGCGTTTCAGAAGAAGGAGGAGTAAGAAGATGCGTTTGACAGAAAATCAAGTGAGAAAATGTTTCTATTGCTTTTACCGCACGATTCCATTGACTCATCGTCGCATTGTTTCTATCAGGTTCTCCTGATTATACATTACAACACCATTGCTATAAGAAGAAGAAAAAAAAACACCAAAACAGCTCGCTCCGATATGATATAAAAATCCAACCGCAACATTGAATCAGCGCATAAATAATGCCCACACACGCTATGCGCGGACATTTCGTTGAACTTGCGCGCTCGCATTGTCGCGCGGTAGCAAAAAGAGAGAAAGAGAGGAAACCTCGATAAGGTCTGGCGACAGACGTCGTCGACCTCTTCTCTTTCTCGCTCTCCCGCGCCGCGACAATTCGTCAGCGTATTTTCCCTTTAGTGTTTCTCTCGAGGGGGCGGCGAGAAAGCTCGAAGTCGTATACACCGCGCGCGCGCGGGACACGTAATTCAAGTGCTGTAAGTGTGTTGTACGGAGCTACACGTGTCTTTAAAGCGTCGCTTGGAAATTTAATGTGTAGGTGCGCTGCCGTCGTCGTCGTGTGCTAATCGCTGGTTATGCGCGTTTTCTATTTTGGGGTATGGAGAAAAATGGCAAGGGATTTGGAAAATAGATTTGGGGAGTCGTCCTTCCTTACAGGGTAAAGTGTAGAATAGAAGTGTGGAAGTATAGTTTTAAATAAAAAAGGAACCTTTTTCTGAAATCAAAATATTTAAAAAGTTTATTCGATGTAAAAATAAAGTGATACGCTCGAGATCGAGGAAACTTGTTAATTTGATATATGCTCAGTAAAATAAATTATTTTCTTTGGGGCGCAAACATAGCTGCAGTGATTCATTGATACGCGATATCGTGAATAAGATAACACGTTCGTTTAACTTATTTTACATTTAACTACGAATAAATTAAAGAGTAAACTAAATGCGAAGTATATTATCAAGAAAGTATTTCTGGTATTTCCATAGAAGTAATAGATATCCAATTATTATTCAATGCTCCCTAGTAGAAATGCTAACCAATGGTACCGCGTAAAAATATGAACTATTGCCAAGATATTGCAAAGTACTTGGCAATAGTTATTGCAAATGTATGGCAAATATATCGCAGCAACAATCGGCAATATATCGGCAATAGAGTGCCAAATCTCATCCGGCCATATGTTTGCAATAGTTACCAAGTGGCTAACTCGCTAACTAGTGCCAATATAGTGGCAATAGTTCAATATTAATTAAAGTTTTAAAGTAAAACTCGTGTAAAAAATTGAGCACCTCAAAAAAATTATTTTCGTTTTATTATAAAATTTTTTCACACACAAATGTTGGGTAAAATTTTACATCTCTTAATTAAATATAACAAAAACAAGGCAAGCCTTGTCAGTTGGACTCTTTGTGAAGAGTTATTTGATCTGTTGAAATGCTGGGCTTATATACTCTCAGGGCCTTCTAATGGGAGTTATACACGCGCGCCGCCTAGCAGCAAATAGCGGAAGCTTACTTATGGAGAGCCGCCCAACCGAAGTTTCCATTCGCCACCGCTAGGCGACGCGCGCGTATAACTCCCTTAAACGCATTGGAAGGCCCCGAGAGTATATAAGCCAGGCATTTCAACAGTTGAAGTGACTCTTTACGGAGAGTCCAGCTGACTTTGTCTGATCAATGACTGGAAGAAAATTCGAATAATTTTCTGTAAGACAAAGTTTATGAAATGCATACTGAGAACAGAGAATTTACTAATTTTAATACGAAAAATTTGTTTATCAAATGTTTACCAAAGTCTAATCGCCGATTTTCTTCCAGTCATTGATCAGACAAAGTCAGCTGGACTCTCCGTAAAGAGTCATTTGAACTGTTGAAATGCCTGGCTTATGCGGAAACTTCGGTTGGGCGGCTCTCCATAAGTAAGCTTCCGCTATTTGTCGCTAGCCGGCGCGTATGTATAACTCCCGTCATGCATTTCGGACTTATATATACAAATTTTTTACGATGCTTACTTCACATGTTATAATTTGAGAAACAATGAAGTATGAAGAAAGGGTTTTTGAAGTATCGAAAAAAATTTTTTTCAAAGAAATTTCAATATTGTTAAAGAAAATATCGTTAATTGAAAAAAGAAATCAACAAATCCGATAAATCTTTTTCATTTTTCATCCGATTTTAATTTTTAAGGTCTTATTTTGTTCCTTGTACAATTTCAGGTGGGGTTAGCAACATGAAAATTGAAAAATTTTCAAAACCTGCAAAGATACATCCACTTGTTTATACGTTCGTGTATGCTTTTTAGAGAGTTGAGTTAAACAAGTGGATGTATCTTTGCAGGTTTTGAAAATTTTTCAATTTTCATATCGGTAACCCCACCTGAAATTGTACAAGGAACAAAATGAGATCTTAAAAATTAAAATCGGATGAAAAATGAAAAAGGTTTATCGGATTTGTTGGTTTTTTTTTTCGATTAGCGATATTTTCTTTAACAATACTCAAATTTCTTTGAAAAAATTTTTTTTTATACTTTAAGAACCCTTTTATCATACTATATTATTTCTCAAATTATAACATGTGAAGTAAGCATCGTAAAAAATTTGTATATATAAGTCCGAAATGCACGACAGAGCCACCATAACCCAGGCATTTCAACAGTTCAAATGACTCTTTACGGAGAGTCCAACTAACAAGGCTTGCCTTGTTTTTGTTATCGCCATTCGCCATTTAATTAGGAGATTTTAAATTTTACCTAACATTTGTGTGTGAAAAAATTTTATAATAAAACGAAAATAATTTTTTTGAGGTGTTCAATTTTTACACGAGTTTTACTTTAAAACTTTAATTAATATTGAACTATTGCCACTATATTGGCACTAGTTAGCAAGTTAGCCACTTGGTAACTATTGCAAACATATGGCCGGATGAGCTTTGGCGCTCTATTGCCAATATATTGCCGATTGTTGCTGCGATATATTTTCAATATATTTGCAATAATTATTGCGAATTACTTTGCAATATCTTGGCATTAGTTCATATTTTTACGCGGGCGAATAATGGGCGAATAATAATTGGCGAACTGTTCGTCAATTTTTAAATTAAAAACGTCACACCATGATTATGTTGCTATTGTCGACGAAGAATAACTATTTATACATGTGGAAATATTATATTGTAGATGCTTTAAAATATAGTGATAATTTTAAAAAGTTTTAATTAAATTTCGACGTTAATCTTAAGTAGAAATGCTTCCATTTGATTAACATGTTAACCAACGAAGTTGGTCTATTTTCTACCAGGGCTGTGACAATACCTAATCGCCGGAACTAATATAACAGCCGATTGTATTTATACCATATAAAGCCATCAATTTTGTTAAAGTTGACGCATTACTGATTCTCCCTTCAGTAAAAAAATATTATTTCCAAATAATACTAAACGCTCCTAGTAAAAATTCATCTATATGAAATGACCAAGAAATTAGAAAATAGCTAGTAAACCCGGCTAATTAATCGCTATGATAAAACGATTTTTCGACCATTATTTGCCTATTTCTTAGATTGACGTAACAACAAAATATTTGTATTTGATTTATTACTAATTTTATCGTAGAGGAAATAGTATTAAAGTGCATTGGATGGCTTGTCAAAATATAAATAAATAACATTAACTAAAAAATCATTTGTTGTACTCATTCTATGAATAATTCAGCAAAACTTTTATTTCTCCATCTGATTATGTCTCTGTCTCACTACTGGTCATAACAGCAAGCCTTCTACTAGCCATTTCCAGACTAAAGAAACTAATCAGTTTCAATACCTTTAAACTACTCAAGAACAAGCTTGTGCTTGTCTTCAAAAAATTCATTCTATTTTTTAATCTATTAATGGCTGAATAATAGGGAAGAAGGCGTTTCTCCGGGAGCTAGAACCTGGACAAGATAAATTCCCATTTTACAGCCAATTTCTAATATAAATAGTCAGTTATTAGTTATAAAATGTTTTGGATTCCCACCAGGAGCCTTCTATAAATCAACATCACAACAAAAAGTACAAATTTTCTCGACATTGTATTCGTTAAACCTCAAGCACGCAACCACCAACTGCCTATATACTCAACCGTCAGTACTATGCCCGCGACAGTCAGACACGTCACGTTCATTCCTTGCAGTAGCCATAAACCGCCTCTCTCTTCTTTCACCCGTATCCTATCCTCGGCCCTCGCGCACCGCACATCACGCGTGTATCTATTTCCATCCGTCTCTCCACTACACTCACCCTCTTCTTCCTCTCCCCCTTTTCTCCTCTCTTCCACCTTATACACATCCTCCTCCCGGCTTTTCTCGCACTTACGTCACGCGCGCGCCGCCATAACCTTCCCCGCGCCCATCACCATCATCATCATCGCGCGTATTACATCCTTCGCGTGTACAAAGTACATACACCTACCTACCTACCCTGGCAACTCGCGTCACGCGGTGCGACGCGTAATCGCGCAGGAGATGCCCCGAGGATATGCGCGCCGCGCGCTCACAGGAAAAATAAAGGTGCAGGGTATATAAGTAATGAGGGGAGAGTGCGGAGGCGCGAGAGTATAAAGTGCCTCGTTGTTCTTTCCGTTTGCTGGCGAGTGTAGTTGCTCGTTTTTCGGAGCACACGCACGCGAGCAATTGAATTTATCGGTGTGAGAAGATCGATATGCGCAGGGAATATTTGAATACGCTGTGATTGCAGAGATGTCTGGTAGAATAAGGAATTTGATTTATTTCGATTGGATTGGGGTTTTTTCGAGTGCCAAAGGGGGATTTGATTACGAGTGTTGTGGAACGAGCTTAAATCGAGGCTATAAATAATGAATTCAATCATTTCGCGGTATTGAATTTGCTGGATTATTGTTAATTTGTGATGAATTTGGTTTTAATGCTATTAGTAAAGATTACGTTTTTTAAAGAATGAATATTTATAATGGCATTGATGTCATTTTGCTGCAAAAAGTCTGTGTTGTAAAAATTATATTGTTTCAAGTGATCTCTTTTAGTCAATTTTTTTTTAGAAAATGTATAAATTGATAATCATTATAATATGTACTGGCAACATTAATGTAATACAATAAAAATTCTCCGAAGTCGTCACTTCGAAATAGATTTAAATTTCGTATAATAACAGCCACAAATAACGCTAATGATACTGAGTTATTAACAACATAATCAGAATACTTCCTCGAATGTTTAATAAAAGATTCAGAAACCAACTCGACCAAATCACAAACTCGTTAACCTTCCAATCAAACCCCCCATAGCAAACGCTGGAACCAAAATAAATCCAAGAAAAGAAAATCCCTCATTAAGAAAAAAAGTCATTGCTTACTCCCTAACTACATGTACGTACACAACTCGGCTCACCGTTGCGTGCCGTATATATACGCACAGCGAAGTAACAGGCCGGTATATCACTCTCTCGCATAATCGAACGACGGCGGCAGCATGAGGCAGTTGGTATATAATAGGCACGCGATCGCGGAAGACGAGGTCGAAGGAGAAAGTTGACCACGACCCTCTCTCATACTTATGCTCGACGCGGTTCGTGTTTTCACGCGTGTAGTTCATTAACGCCTGATAAACTTTTGAGAGGGAGAGGGATTGCCGATTTCCCCTGCATGCGCTTTCGGGAAATCGGATGCAATTTTTTTTTGGGAGCTAGAGAGGAGAGGGTATGCAAACGCGCTCTGATTCTGCCGAGGAGCGAGTTGTGGATTTTGTAGGTCAGGTTTTCTATAGCTGTAAAAGCGAACTGAAGTGATGTCGAGCGATAAATGTTTGATAATAAAGCGAGAGATTTGCAGCGTGAAAAGCGGCCGTGGCCTGTCGCTGGTTCGGTGGCTGGAGACGCGGTTACAATTTTAGAATCTTGATTTCGAGACAGTATATTATGTATTATTTGTTTTACTCAAAAGTGTAAGAAATAGCTGTAAGTGATAACAATCGAATAGAGGGGTTTAAGCTGATAGTAAATAAACGACATGTCCGTCTCTGCAACTTCCCTGGTGGAAATGTGTCTATCTGAAATGGCCACAATCTCAATAAATAGGTAGGAAAAGTGGCTAGTTAATAGGCCCCGGTGAAACGCTTTTTCTCCCATTATTCGCACATTTAATAGATTGGACATAACCTCCAAATTTTCGTTTTAAGTTTACTTAAAGAATTGACGTTAAATTAGACGGTAGTCAACTGTAACTGATAGCTTACTAAAATATAAACAATATGAGCAGACAGAAAACCCATTTACAGTAGTCCTTTTGAAGATATTACGTAGAATGTATTTATTGCCATTAGATTCTGTCTTTCTCACTTCTTGTCATTACAACAGGTCTCCTACTAGCCATTTCTAGACTAAAAAAACTAATCAGTACTAATCAGTTTTAATACCTTTAAAATACTCAAGAACATGCAAGCGTGTGCTTGTCTTCGCAAAACTCATTCTATTTTTCAATCTAATGTTCGAATAATAGGGAAAAAAGCGTTTCACCGGGAGCTAGAAACTGGACAAGGGAAATTCCCATTTTATAGCAAGTTTCTAATATAGATAGTCAGTTATTAGTTAGAAAATGTTTTGGATTTCCACCAGGGTTCTTTTATATGTAGTTAAATAGCAATGATAATAGAATACTAAAATATTTCTCGCAGCTTAACTTTATGAGACATATAAGACATCACTCAAATATAAGTAACGTGCTGATTGAATTGCATCCATTGCGCACGATAATTATTACACATTAATATAAGAAATTCAAATATAAACTATATCGCCGACGATATTTACTTACGGAGACGCCGCGCTCCTTATGTTCTTTACCTGGAATTATTCAAGTCGACAGAAAAACTTCATTAGGATAAGTAGTCGGCACTTGCGCCAGGTGAACGACTTGATAAAAGAAGTTTATTGCACCGCGGCACGTCTGTTGTTACACTTATAAAACAATATTTATAAACACGCCGGTATTATTTTGTTAAGTACGTTTAAATATACAAAATGTTACAAAGATAAAGCACAACATATTTTGGTGTTAAAGTTGAAAATTGTGTAAGTCGATCTATAACGTATGTAATCGGTCTATTATATATATGTTTTCTTCATTTTAAAAGCTGTGCGCGCTTGCACCATATATACTTCTGCGCGATATGCAAATCAGCGTATTCAAAAGTAAATAAGAAACGTGTCTTATTAGCAATCATATTTTTAAACGTATGAACTTACAAGATAATAATTCATCGAAATGGCATGAACAAGTAGTAGTGGGATATAGGGTGACTTCACCAATGAATGAACAAATAAGGAAATTTCAATTTTTGTTATTTAGTTAAGAGAATTAAAAATGGTTTAAAAGCAAAAATCTTTTTTAATTAGTATTTTAAAATCTTCAAACTTTACATCAGTGACAAAATTTTAGATAAAGAATAAAAGTAGAAATTTTATTTAAAAGAAATCTGTAAATATCTCCTAAAAACCAGTAAATGAACACGCGATCTTAGTATCTAAATACGTTTCTCCAGTGAATGAATACTTCGCCAGTGAATAAATAAATACTCAAAAGCGCCAATTTTATGATTTTATTCTGAACAAGATAATTTCTTTTATGCAGAATCTTTGTGTAAAATGAAATACAAATTTTCAAAGATTCGAAAATTATCGCCATGTTAGATAAACAATACATAGAAAGCTTGATATTTTCATATATTTAAAGAAAATGTTCGTTAACTGGTGACTGTTCGGATATTGGTGAAGTAATCTTAATAATAATTTTCACTTTTTAACGCAAACGAAATAATAACCATATAAGTAAACACAAGAATCGCATAAAAAACAACCCCCGTATCTCCCACGAGACTGGACACACACACACACGCGCGCAACCACCTTTCATCCTCACGAGAACGCGACCATCAGGCGACAGGCCGCCGACGTTCATTAGCCGTGACATCGTCGACTATACAAGCCACACTCCTTAGACGCTAATAATAATCTGAGAGCTGCCTCGCAGAAACTCTCCTCTGCATCGGCGTATATACACACGTAACGCTGGTTAGCGCTGTCGCACGCTCTTTTTATTTCGCGGCGCATTTTCACCGACGGCGCAGTTCTCAATGTCAATGCAGCAGCGGAGGGAAAGTAGCGCCGCGCGGTAGCTAATTGAAAAAGGCCTGGCAATTTGTGATGTGTGCGCACATACATACACCCACACACGTATGTGTATAATGTGCGCGTCGTGGTTCATCGACTCTCACGTTTGTTATATATATTATACGCCACAGCTCGTTTTTCAGCGACGAGTGTGGCGTCGATATAGGATAATGGATGACGTGAAAGCTCTGTGCGCGTGGTTCACGGTGAGTGTATAGATGTAGTTTTTCTCGCGCACGTGCAGTTTGCACGGTTGTTTGGGATATGTATACGAAGAGGCGCGTTTGAAAAAAAAGAAAGTTCGATAGAGGTGCGTATGCGTTCGATTGTTGCACGAGAGGATAAACAACCGCGGTTTTGCTTAGGAAATTACGTTCACCGCGTATTTTTTGCCTTTGAAAATGATTTTCGCGGTAAATTTGCGATATTTTATTGTATAACTATTTCAAGTTTAACGAAAGTATCCTTGGCCATCGTGTTTTTCCTTCGCCAAAGTTTGTTGACCTGTTGCCTCACGATCAGAGCTTACGAGCATAACAAGCACGCATGATATTTTCGTTCGTTACTAACTCGAGCTACGTACGGCAAATAAAAGAGTGCTATATCGGAAACAAGAATTATATACGTATCTTTGGTGCGGAAAGTCAATTTAAATTAATCACATTATATATAAACATACAAGCGCTGACTTACGTGTGCCTTTCCTTATTTCTCGTTTCATAATCTCGCAGCGTAAACATAACCTTTGAAATACGTTCAATTATCAATGTTATACAAAAAACGACGCGCGCACGTAATCATGTAAATATCCCCTCGCCGCCTGTCGAATCGCGGCGCAAACATTCCCTCCTTACATTATACATATAAACACGTTACATCCATTCCCATAGATATATAACCTGCCGCTTCCTCGAAATTTACATTTTTCCCCCCATAAACTCTTGCAAAATGTCACAACGCAAGGGCCACGTTCAAGTTTCCGCGGGCCGCGCACGTGTAACTAGGCAATCGGCGCGCGTTCCGCTTTCTTACCCTTCCGGGACATTCTCGCGGCTCCTTCTGTTACAGTTTCTCTCTCTCTCGCGACTGCAGCTCGGGGAAATGCTAATGCTAATTCGCGTGCAATTGTCGCGATTGTGGGGGGGGGGGGGGCAAACCGCGAAATTTCACTTATTTATTATTGTTCTTGCAGCGAGAGAGTTCTCGACGCCGGCTGCAGTCACTGTGGCAATTATGACTTCGTTTCTTTCGCGGCTCTAATTGAAGTTACGCTTTGCGGATGAAGTTTTCCACCGAGCTAATTGCCTGGGTATTGTTTGTCGCGTTAAGGTCTGGGTTTTGCGATAAGTTTCGTTTGGTTGAAATTATTTGTCGCGTATAGTGTATTTTGGTAAACGGCAATGGGCTGAAAGTATTTTTATATTATGTTTATAGTTTTGATAAAAATGAATGTTATTTATAGAATAATAAAAGTTATTAAATTGCGTTTAATCAATTTGTTTTACCAGCACTTTGTTTTATATTAGTAATTGAAAAATTGTTCGGTATTATATTTTTTGATAAAAATCATTTTAGTATTTCCACGAAAACTACTGTGAAATAAGCATCAAATATTCTAAAAATCTCGTGTTACATTGGAAAACAGTATTTATTGCTACACTGCAACTTTAGTAAAATTAAATTTCACGTATACGCTAAAGCTAATAGATTTGATTTCAATTCAATTATAAATTTAAATTGCGAAGTATAAAGGATTTCATAAAACGTTTACGGTTACACGAACTTGAAAAATATTACAGAAAATCAGTATGAATTACAGACAACCTACTAAAATTGACAAATATCGTTCAAAAAAAAAAAAAAAAATCAGAACTCATAGTATACGCCTCCACGATCAAGCCCGACTATTCATTCACTCCCTTCCTCCCACCCTCACTGGGAAATTCCTCGCGCAAAGCTCGGATCAACGACACCTAAGCTGCCGCGTAAGGACATCACGCTAACTGTCGCGTAACCTCCCCAGGAGAAGTCGTCGACCACTGGCACCTCGATTCGGTGAAAATAATCGCTGGTCGCCTGTATATGTATGTGTGTGTCACGCGCCGTAATCGGAGAAAGTCGTTGACCCTCTCTCTCCCCTTTCTCTCTCTCTCTCTCCTCCGCAAGCGCGCGAGGTGTGAAATTTTCGTCGACGCGACGGAAGTTGTTTACCCGCTGCGCGCGCGCGCCCACATGACGCTGTCGCAACGCGATCGCCGACGTGCAACGACCCTATGTACGTACAGCACGTATACAGCTCACGTCTTTCGGGTGTATAAGTGTAGATTGCGTAAGGCCGGGGGAGGAGGCGAAAGACAAATATGTTTATCGCGCGAGAGAGTTTGAAGTTGCTTCGATTTCGTTTCGCGAAGAAAGTGTGTTGTAAGTCGAACTTTTCGAGAAGATGGTGTTTGCGCTTTTGCACACGACAATTGTAGGGACTTCGTTGCGAGGTAATCATTTCACTTGTGTGTGGAGAATGAGTCGGTTGCCGTGAGTGGGATTTGCGTCATTCGATGCGCGCGATTAGGCAGGAATTCGATCTGAATATTGTCGCAAGAGAGTTAAAAATTAAAGGTGATTGTTCGATTTGTTCTTTATGCAATAGATAGGGATTTAGGTCATGGAGATGTATAATAGATAAGGTTGCCGCGTGTTAAATGATTAGGCGTTATTTAAAAATAATGGAAAGATTCGGATGTATTTAAATTCGAAACCTTTTGCTTTATTTTTTAATCAAATGCAAAATTGAATTCCCTTCGCTAAGTGGAAAAGGATATTCTTGCGAGACTATATCTACATTTTATTAAAAGGGCATATATATATATGAGATACTATATTATACTTGATGACATGTATCAAAAAAAGTCATATATTTCATTCATTATAATTATTTGAATTTGAATGAATAATAAAGAGCAATTCTTTTCCCGGCTCTTGAAATTCATTTAAAACCATTGCAACGTCTCTAAAATACATTACCGACAAATTAATATTTAATAAACCCTCTATGGTATGCGCGCTTCCTCAAACGACGCGGGGAGAAAAAGGTTATAATAAACTAGAATAAAATAATGATGACTTCCCCACAGTGTATATTTTAGACGCAAAAGAAGCGGCGAATTTGGGTTAAGTTGTAATATATTATCAGACCTCATAATTGAATCATCGATACATTAAACGATAAGCCACTGCTGAACTCGCTCGCTCGCTCGGAATATTTCTCGGGCCGGATATTCCGTTTCCTCCGCGAGAGCCCGCGCGCGGGCTATAAGATATTCCAATAATGAAAATTAATTAATTGATCGGATCTTCGCCGTTGGCTTCCGCATTATCTCACAAGCTCAAATTGCCCCGCACGAGTATACGTTGTTTCAATTATACGCGAGCGAGAATATTCATACAATCAATCGGAAAGAATTAAGCGACAGTGCGTCTTTTTATATTAGATGTCGGAGCGAAGGGTGGATTATTGGATGACGGCGGATGTGGAAAGTTTCTATTTTCGATTGATCGGGGAATTTTTAATTTTGAAGAATTGATAAGGAATAACGGGACTTTTGTTATGTGCGTTTGGTCGTTTGCATATAATCAACGTTTATGCGTGTATAAGGCTCTTTCGGTAGTATGGGGGACAACAAGGTGACGTGGTTGTTGTTGCAGTGTCATAATTTTCGATAAAGATATGAAAATTATTTAATAATCGTTGAGAAACAAACAGGATGTACCGTTAGTTTTATAATTTTTCACGAAAGTTGAATGCAGATTATCTTTTAATTACAAAACATTTAAATATATTTGTAGATAAATAGCTGGATTGACGAGGTGCCAAAATAAAAAACGATTTGTTGCTACAGTAAAATTTAAACTCCATGATGCAATATCACGACCCATTTACGAAGCTATAAATCTTAAAAATTTGAAAGTGAAGTACTACTTTTAACTTAACGGAATATTTCAAAAATATTTATCATTTTTCCGGGACAATTCATAGCGTTAATTAAATCGAAAACATTGATTCTGAAAATAAAACTAAAGTTAGTCAATATTTACGTACGATTGGGATCTATAGATTTGGCGGGTATTGCTACCGACTATGATTAATTAAAAAAGATCTGATTTTTCTACACTTAGAAACAAACCCTAAGGATTATTTAGAAAAAAAGTAGTTTTTATTCATTGAAGCCTATATAGGAAAGTCGATGTTAAAAGTATAAAGCGCGATAACGGGTAACAGCTCAATTTCGGCTAAGAATAGACTCGACCACAATTGCCGACGACAAGCCGCCAATTATCTTATCTGCGTTCACGCAACACCGCATTGTGTCATTCTAATCTCTCGCATCGGATATACTAAATTTAATTTTTTTTTTCTCTCTCTCTCATCGGCTCGTAAAAACCCACCGGGGGAAGCGTAAACTTGGGACACGTATACGCGCTGTTCGTCCGGTAGCCGCGACTGTATCGAAGCTACTGCGAAACGCGTCGCTACTGTTGCAGAGGATGAATGTTGGTTGAGTCTTGAATTATAAATATAAAATAATTTAGTGTTCTTTTTTTTTTTTTTTAATGGAGTGTTTGGACAGTAATAGAACTAAGGTAATGATTAGAACTAAGATAACTCAGTTATTCGATTATACACCTGCGATCGCCTGTGTATATTCGTTATTATAGGCCGCAATTTTAAAAATATCTTTGAAACCTGTTTTCTATCCCGTTTAGCGCAATCGTATTAGTAAAAAACATAAATCCGGTTTCCCAAAACATTTTGAAAAATAAAAGATCGAATGCAGAAAGATTCCCCACAATCAAGCACTTCTCCCTTAATTTCCACGGTGTAATCCAACCTAACCACATCTCTCTCCGCACTTCGCGCAAAACCACCTTCGTGAAAAAGAAAATGGCACACGGTACTTTCCCCTCTCGGTATCTCTATCTATAACCCCGCGCGAGCGCGCGAAGAAAGTCGATCAGCAACGGCGGCGGCGGCGTCTTGCACCGTCGATCTCGAAAAAAATCGCGCGCACCGGCATTGTCTCGTCTAATCCGCCGAGTTTTCTAGGTCTCGGCGCTCGCGCGGATTTTCAATAGAATTGCGCGCGCGGAACTTTCGAATGCACTTGCGCGCGCGCGCGCGAAGAAAGTTGCAGCGAGCGGAGAAAGCTAAGGTTGGAGCGCCTTATAAGCGCATTTCATAACTGGTTAACGTTCCGTAACGTGGGAATGACGGGAGAGAGACAGAGGGAGAAAAAGAGAGAGAGAGAGATGGATGCACGGCGGCGACGACGTCGTCCTTTGAGAGACATAAGTATGAGGAGGTAATGAGTTGGTCGTGAGGCCTTTGTGGTTCGAAACTTTTTTCGGGAAGTTTCGGGAAGATTGGAAAAAATGGGTATTGATAGTATCGGTACATTTTGCACGTGGAGGAAATATTTTAAGGTTTAGAGTGAATTCCTTAATCGAAAACTGGTAAAATTGCGTTTTATTAGTAACTATATTATTATTGCAAAATATTTATACAAATATTGTAATCATAGATGCAGTAATAGTGATAAGTAGCAAGTAATAGATTATCAAACACTTATTCCAGATAAGAACAATAAAAGTTACAATAATTTTTTCATTTTGTAACGTGCTATTCTCGTAATTTTATTTAAATAATATTTACAAACACAGTGTAGACGGTAAACTATAGTGCGGCAATTATTTATTCTAGAAATATGTAGACCTAAAGCATCGAAGTGTATACGCAACAGCAGTATACTGTTTCTCTACAATAACGGTGAAGTAACAACAAAATCGTCATTAAAACTATATAAAATCGACTTGCAACAACTAAACTCGCTGTGCAAATATTTAACCGCTATTTTTCCAGTAGGCATTCTTTCGGCCAGTTGCACAAATATTATCACTGTTGTTGACCAGCGATGAACTCGGCGGTTTATTGACCTCGGCTGCAGCAACAATTGTTATTCCTCGCAGCGTATTTTTTTCTGCAAAATCAACGAAATGTCCCGGGATCAAGGAAAACATACCAAAAACAACATTTTTCTGCCACTCACAGAACTCTATTTTTAATCCGCGAGCTATCGACTGCATATAGCTATGCCCGTTATCGAAAAAGAAAGCCAAGCAGATTGTTATCGGCATCTTACGAGCGATTATAAAGTACACAGCGAGTCTGAATTTTCCTTCGCAAACCATCGCCTCGTTATTATTATTATTCGACAACCAATTAGCCAGGACTGTTATTACTACGGCGAAACATAAAAAAAATTACCAGAACCTCCACACTTTCTTCCTCCGTAAACTATTACAAAACTTTCTTCGTCGCCCGCGACTCCTCGAATCCCCGAATTACCTAACGAACAAAATGTCCCGTAAAAACTCGCATACCTACTTCCTCCCTCATACCCAACCTGTCACTGTGAAAACCGTTTCGCTCAAATTTAAAGAAGAAACACAATCAACACCACGCGCAACAATTCTACGATACCCGACACGTTTCCTTAAAGATAAAGCTCGTATGCATGCTATATATGAAATACGGCCTTCCTCGTCCTGAATCACTTACGCAATCGCATTGCACGCGTATCGCGGTTATGTGTGTGTGTATGCATGCACGCGCACGAAAAAACGGTAGACCAAAATTTTCCGAGCCGCGGGCTCTGCCGCAGCACGAGGTCGCCGACACCTGACGACGGCTCTCTCGTGTACATAGTATGCGGGAGAGTTTTCTAGCGCCGCCGGCATGGGCAGTTTCGTTTTTGTCTCTATCTATCGGCATAGGGATTTTTGTCGGCAGAGTTATTATAAATTTTTTGTTTTTGTGGTCTTAATTTTGTGGAATTAATGGACGTGGTTTGTTCGGTTGCGAGGTTTGAATCGATCTCGTGTGATTTTTCAGTGGTTGCGTTAAAAGGAGGAAATTAGTAGAGTTCTTCGTTGAAACATTTTTTATTTACTTCACCATGAATGATCCATTGAACTTTTGCTCACAATTTTAATTTTTATACATAGATTACAATGTTGTACATTCATTTTGCTCCGTATTGTTAATTTAATTAGGTCAGTAATAAATTTTAAGGTATTTATAGGTTTTTTAAATGATTTAGTCGGGGATATAATGTAACTAGAAGATATCTCGTATTAATTTTAAATTAGGTAGTACGAGTATTTCAGTAAGACGTATCAATTTCTAAAATCACATTATCCAATAAAGCTTATTACCCGCAGGAATTGAAATAATTCATCAGCTAAAAAATTTAATTATTTTCCATGATATCTATAGTAAGAATTAACGTTATTTAATACATTTTTTGTTAAAGATACATACTGCATAAATAACTCTATTTTTATATATTAAGATTACGTTTTAAATACAAATTGAGGAAAATTTACAAACTTTGGTTTTCACAACATCAAAAATGTAAAATTTTTTCAAGAAATTCGGACGACCAAATCAGCATTACTTGGTTAATTGCCAAAGCTTCAATAACAAATGACGTGTATACCACGCGATATAATAAAAAAAAAACACTTCCTCATCGTGCGGACAGAAATTCCGGAGTGTTGCGCAAGCTCTATCTTTCTCTCTCTCGAACAATCCCATGGCTTTTCCTCGACCTCTTATCGCGTCTTCCAAATTCGTAAGCACGCATATACACCAGTCGTCTACACACCGAGAGCCGCAGCGAAATTCCGGGCCACCGATTTCTCTTGAGACCAAAAGAGAGAGAAGAAAAAAGCACGTTCACCTCAAAAAAAATGTACGTCAGCCGCGGTTTTTGACCCCGAAAAATTCCCCCCTTTCACCGGCCGGCCGAAAAAAACAGGATGGTGAGAGTTGGGCCGGATTACCCATATTTCGCGCTGCGGACGATGATGATGATGGTGATGACGTTATCGAATTTTTCTTCCCGTTAAAATGAAAGTTATACGAGGATGTTACGGTAAACATCGTAACTATTGTGCCCAGTGAAATTGCGCCGTTATACGACGTCGTGTTTGTTTTGCTTATTTAAGATATTTTGGATCGATTGAAATGAGTAATTGAAGAGAGAGTGTTTGAATATGAATTGAGAGCAGATCTCGTTTGAGCGGCGTTTTTTCCTTTATTATTACATTATTTATTGTCATGTAAATTATTCATGTGAATTTCGGTCATAAAAATTTCCCAATGAGTATGGCTTATATTAATAAAATTACACTGACGGTATTGGCGCGAATCTATACGAGTATTTCCTGGGTTGTATTTTTCCACCCCGGAAATTTTATGTATATATTTATCATCCCAAGTATCTCTAATAATATAAAAATAATAAATAAACTGGTTTATTTTTACAATAGCTGCCACTTTTAAATTATATTTATTTCCTCTTCGGTGTATAATTACAAGAATTTAAAATTACAGCTCTTTTTGAAATGGATTATGTTCTGAATGCAAATACTTTTATTTTTTATTTACAGAATAAATGTTGGCGGTGTTACGAAAAATAATGGAAAAGTTACTGTTTCTGCATCTTGTTATGTTAAAAGCAATATTTTCCTATACTTTTTCCCACATCATCTGCTTGCTGACCATGAACTATAAGTTCACTCATTATCTAATAACCTAATCACTCCACTTTTACCCACAAACCCTGTCCCATTACATCTTAGAAATCATTCCAAATCCACCCGCTCTTTCCTCTGTCACTAAAAATCCATGCCAAAACAGCAACACCAGCAGCAACAATTACCGGAACAACACCAGCCTCGTTATACGCACTTCTTTAATACTCCCAGCGAGGAGGAAGAGCGCGCGTGTATACACACACACACACACACACACATTTATACTTACGCGCAACGCTCGCACGGCGGGAAAGTGGGTCGCAGAAAGCGGCAAGGCCACTGACACTGTCCCTTGCGCTGCACGCGCGCCGAGAGAAAGAGAAAGAGGCGTCGCGGTTAATTTATTCTTTGGCGGTTCGCCGGCGTTATTCTTTTTTATTTCTCTCTCTTTGCTTGTGTCTAAGCGCGTGTACGACATGGACGCGTGATCTGCAAATTAATGGTTGATTAGTGTGGTGCTGGTGAGGATCGGGAGGTTGGGATGTTTGATTAGTGAGGTGAAAGAGAAAGTTTTTGTTGGGGTGATAAAGCGGTGCTGTTGTTTGGTTAGGATAAGTTGGTTTTGATATAGCGTTGCAGGGATAGGACTATAGTACTAGCAAAAGTTCGTGACCGAACGTTTGTTATTTGTATGAATTTTAATCCACTTCCTGTTTGTCTAAGTTTCGGTTCCCAACTCTAACAGTCCCCCGTATAGACTTTATAAGAGAGTTTGATGATGATATTGCTAAAAGAAGTTCTAGAAACTGAATTATTCAATATCAGGCATATCATAATTATGTTAACCGTTATACCACAGTTGTGCGGAATTGATCACTTTCATTATATTTACATTGATCGCATCAACACTTACTTAGAAAGAATGTAATGGTTTTATAATAATTGATTTGAATAACAAATGACTCACCGGGTTTCCATCGGCCGCTTTCACTATTATTCGAACCATTATACGCTATGTAACCCGATGCTAAGCAGCAAACATTGTTTCTGACGAAACGGTGTATAACTCGGCAATTATCTTGGCAAAATTTTTTAATCGACCAGCTGAGAGTGCCAGTGACTCACGTGTTGGACGAAAAAAAAAACGAGCTAAAAAGCGATGAGTCACGTGTGCGAGAGTAACCTTTTGAATAAGTCCGATAATCCTCTAACGGATCCAGGATCAACGACCTTAACAACCTACGCAGGCGAATTTTCCTAGTATTGCCGTGTGTGTCCACGTTACGGACGTTCCTCTTGCATCATATTAGAAATCGCGACTCGTCAGCACATTATAGATGCTTAATTCTTGCAAGCAGAAATATTTTTTATCAAAATTTTAGCCATACTTTGCAAGATTACTATTTATGATTATATATAGTTTGGTCACTCGACATTAAACATTACAAACTCAAAGATAAGTAAGATTTAAGGTGGTCTTCTATCTAATGGCTCCTGAGGCCAAAATTATCGGAAAAAGTAAATTAAAATATAATTACGATAAAACAAAATATATGTATTACTAGTATAACTTATTTCTAATACAAAATCCCAAGAGATATAGGTCTCTAAACCCATTTTATGCAGAATCACGTCATTTTAGAAAAATCAACTGGTGTGCAAGTTTTCTTGGCAGTCTCTCGATGGATTTTGACGAGAAAAGTCGCAAATTACTTGGAAAATATATACCTACACTGAGAGAAATAGATTACTTGAAGCAAAAGGAAATTCCTATGATGTATGACACGAAGTTCTGGAAATAAAAAAATTTCGTGACTAAGTATTTTTTTAATTGAAAAAACAATATAAATTCACAAAAATTCATAAAATTAAGAAAAAAGTAGTTTTTCAATTAAATAAATACTTAGTCACGAAATTTTTTAATTCCAGAGCTTCGTGCCATAGGTACATGTTTTCCAAGTAATTTGCGACTTGTCTCGTCAAAATCCATCGAGTGGCTGCCAAGAAAACTTGCACACCAGTTGATTTTTCTAAAATAACATAATTCTGCACAAAATAGGTTTAGAGACCTATCTCCTGGGATTTTGTAGTATAAATAAGTTACATTAGTAATACATATACTTTGTTTTATAGTAATTATATCTTAATTAATTTTTTCAAGTAATTTTGGCCTCAGCAGCCATTAGGTAAAAGACCACCTTAATAGAAAGAAAAATATGCTGCGAAAGAATTTGCTAAATTTCTCGGACACAGTATTTTTTTTTTTCAACGTAGCCTTTTTCATACAACCGGAGACCAATTTTACCACTACCATTACACCTCCATTCCCCTTTCCTCCCGTTAAGTTCCTTTGATGCTTTACAGCGGAAGCCTACAATGCGCACACACACACACACACACATCTTCTACCCTTTAATCTCTCGTTTCTCGTTCCCTGCGTGCGGTCACGCTCATGCGCATCGATCGCAGAAAATTAACGCGACCGGTGAAAATGGCTGCTGCTATATACCGTGGCAGTTATGTCATGGATATACGCTTCGTGGAACGAAACCGGAAACGCTTCCGACACCCGCGGCGGTGGCAGTAGCAGATAGCCGCTCGCGTGATGGTGAAAACATCGCGCTATCGTCGCCTCGGGTGCACACACACACATGTATATACACGAGGCAGAGGCGCATTATATGCTTGTTGTGGGTAAGAGTGTCGGATGGTTTCTTGTTTTTCGAGGCTGAGCGGACCTGAGAAAGTTTCGAGTGTTGTGATGTACGAGAAACATGTTTTGATTTTTAGTAAATAGAAGGTTTCGTGAGTAGATATAGGTGGCGTTTACAAATCTGAAATCAAAACAATATTTTCACAGTTTATAACCGTTGAGACTAATTCATCAAAGTTTCTCTCCCACCTTCAAGCATCGTCACATTTGAAACGATCAGTTTCTCCCAAAAGTTTTCAATCAATATAACGTCAAAATGCTAGACTTTTATTATTTTTATATGGTTTGGATAGCTATGAGCGTTGCAGCACTTACCTATATCTTGTACAGTATATTAAGCCGTGAGGGAAGAAATAAAGATAGGGATGATCTTCCACTAAATTGACGCACTTTCTTACCATTAAAGAAATAAGGAGAATGAAAATCCTTCGATCAGTACACTCTTTTTGTATTTATAGCTTTAAGGATACATTGGCTATAGAATCGGTGTCAGAAGTTAGTTTTTGTTTAAAATATAAATAATTTGTTGTATGGGGTTGTTTTTTTCTTTTTTATTTGAAAACTATGTAGGAGGGCGTAAGACCAATAGTTGAAGCTCCCAAAATAAGAAATCAGATAACAATTTTTGAAGTATTTCGACTTTTAAAAATCATATATTCTAATACATTTTTAATTTCATTCATCAAGGTGCCGCATCTTCAAATTTTATTCGAATCTGGTTTTTTTGGTCTTATTTTGTCCAGGGCAGAATTATTAATAAACCCACTAACTTAAAAATAAAAAAACTAACTTTATATTTAAGATAATAAACATTTTAAAGTGGTCAGTCAAGTTAAAAAGTGAGTTCTTTTTTTATAAAACTGAACTTTAATAAAACTGTAAAACATATTTTTTATTTTTGAGTTAGTGAGGTAGATAAAATAAGACCAAAAAAAAACAAGAATCGAATAAAATTTGAAGATGCAGCACCATAATGAATGAAATTAAAAATGTATTAAGACATATGATTTTTAAAAGTCGAAATAATTACAAAATTTTCGTCTGATTTCTTATTTTAGGGGCTTATATTGCTCATTTGACTTATTTCTCGAAAATTTGATAAAAAAGCAGCAAATATGGTTTTATATTTAATTATTAATAATTTTAGTAGTACTGATATTCGACGCCGATAGTATACCCCATATTATACATCCTTAAGGGGACGCCGAAGTCACATCAGTTAGTTTTTCTCTTCGAATAAATAACCGATTGGACTGACGTTTCGGGAGAATACTTAAAATTTATATACGAAGCTCGCTCAAATCTTGAAAGTTAAAAAAATTATTATCTTTCAATTTCGTAATTTATAGGTTGTTACCAGCGCTAGTTTTTCAAGGTTTTCTTGGCAATTGATTGTTTGAGTTGCGATTTTGAGAAATAACAAAACATTAATATCCAAAGCGCGCACAAGTTTCCAAAATCCCAAAAGATATAAGAATTTTTGAATTTATGTAATAAAAACGCATTATACTGGATATAGCACCACCCTCCATTTAAAATACATTGACTTTGGCGTCCCCTTAAGATCGGGTGATTTGATCGCAGCAAATAAAACTACTTGATCATGATTTGGTTTCCTTTTTGGCTCTATATTACTGTCATGTTCCTGGACTGGTTTTAAAATTTACTGTCTCATATTTATGAGTCAGCGAAGTCTTACGACGCAAACAGGCATGCTAGCAGGAAAGCCAATGACATTATCCGTTGCTAAGAATTTTTATAATTGCTACATGATTATTTTATAACTTCTGACATATAAATAATGACAAATAATTGTACATTTTACTTAAAATTTATTCCCCCTTTCGACAGTAGATTCAGTTTTGTACAAAAAATGATGACTTAATGAAAAGCTTGACAATAGTATATTATAATGCTCAATTGACATATGACATTAATAGATATGAAATGGCAAAATACACCTGACACTAGTAATCTATAAACAAATAAATTAGAACTATTAGATCTTCATTGGTTCAACTTTAAATTACGTGACGAGATATTCATTTATGAAACATTAATCATATTGGAAAACTACAGGACATGTACAATAAAACTAAATCTGTAGATTAACACCCGAGCTCTTCAACATTACTGTACTGAGAAAAGAAAATCTTAACTGTTAAGATATTTATCAATTTACCTAAAACTTTGATATTATAATAGTTAAGATATAGTAATTTTTACAAACATTTTTCTTTCAGTGTAGATATTGTAATAGTTAATATAGATATATTAACTATTACAATATCTGCTGTACAATATAAGCTGTCACAGACTGTGAAAACCCAAAAAATTATCGTACTTTATAAGAAATTGTTCTAGAAATATGGGAAAATTTACTGTAAAGTACAGTATTTTTTGAATTTTTACAGCCTGTTACAGCTTTATCAGACAGTATAATAATTTTTACAAACCTTTTTCTCTCAGTGTGTATTATTCTGTACCTCAGAGTTTCGTCAAGGAACTCACAGCCACAAATCAAGTTAAGGAAAAAATTTGAAACATTCGTAGCAGAAAAGAGGTCGAATTCTTCCAGTATTTCGTTTCCTCAAACAGGGCACGAAAAAAATTTTGAGTCATGATCGTGCAGCAGCTAATGGATGATATTGTAACTATTACAATATCAACGTTTTACTTAAAGATACTGAAATTGTTACACCAAAGATGATATTTTAACCTTTACAATACATACACGGAGAGAAATTCCATAGTTAAAATTACTAGGGTTCTCTAGTAATTTTATCACAGATTGACTAAAATGGACTTTTTACGAGATTTTTAACAAATTTTACGAGGTACAAAATAAATTTTACCATGTACTATTGTAATTTTTCGAATAAAAATCATAAAAATTATTTTGTGCCTCTTAAAATTCGTTAAAAATCTCGTAAAAAGTCCATTTTAGTCAGTCTGACAAAATTACTAACGAACTCTAGTAATTTTAACTATGGAATTTCTCTCCGTGCAGTAGTTGTCCATATTTAAACGTATAGCTATCTTAACAGTTACAATGCCATCTTAATCATAAAGATATCAATTTCTCAGTGTATCATCACCTAAACTCCGCAACCCAAAATAACCCATACACCCAACCGCCGAAACCAAAATCACCTCCGATAAACCAGAAAAACAAGGAAACGCAGAAAGGGAGTTTTCCAGAGCATACTAGCAGCCTCTCCCGCGACGTAATCATCCGACAACCGGCCTGCGAAACTCTCACTTACGCCCGCATCCCTTTCTCGCTTTCTTCCTCCGGTGAAAACCCAACGCGTGTTCAGGTATGCCGTGTCTCTCTTTTTCTCATTGCCAATGTCGGGGTACGACAGCGACGTCGGGGCCAACGAACTACTTTCGACACGTCGGCTAATTCTTTCCTTTTTTTCCTTCCGCTTTATTTTCGTAATATCCCCGGGGAGTAATGGACTCCAGAAGACGCTGCGCATGCAAATTCGTAATTAGTCGGTAATTTGGGTAACAGGTTAGGGCAGTAATATACGTTGGAAAATTGGATGTAAGATTGTCGTTACAATGTATACGGAAGTTTTGGTATAGAGGAACGGCTGACATAATTATCACCGGAGAGAAAAGGCGCGGACGAATCTGAGCGGTTGTCGAATATTGACATAAACATTAATTAGATTGACGTATATATACAGCATTCACGACGTGCGAACTATACGGTTACGCGAAATAAAACCCGCGCGGGCGTTAAGTAATATGTTTTCGATGCAGTAACGCGGGCGCGCGCGCGCGCGCGACATGTACGACAAGGAAGTGCATGCGCGAGCCCGCGGGAGAAAATCCGGAAGCCGAAAAGCTCTCGGAAGTTTGCTCGCGCACGCATGTGTATCGCACACGTAATACATAACTCTCGTTGCAAATTACCAAACTGAAATAACGTAGATAAACACTTCCCAATAAAATTACGCGCGCACTCGCGCGGGTTACGTGCGCTGCGAGCGAGTTATCGCCGCGAGACGTATAAACAGAACGTAAAAAAAAGACGATAGCCCGTTGCTTCTAATCTCTCGTTTTTTTGTGCATCCATTGAAAATCCTGAAAACTTCTGTAGCAAGGCAGAAGACTGAAATGGTATTGGGGCGCACGAGAATATACACACTGGGCAGTGCTAATTTTAGAAAGTCACGGTTCCGTACACGTACAGCTATTGTGACGAGAGGGGGGCTGATAAGTCTTATGTAATGTGTAAACGGACGCTTTTCGGCCGGAAAAGGGATCGGACAGACCTTTCGTAGACTGTCCATTCTCTTAGGGTGTTTATTGAGAGCCGCTGGTGATGGTCAGTCAGACTGACGTTTGCACGATTGGCTAGTTAGACTCGAGGAGATTGATGTTGACCGAATGAAAATGCCGAAGTTCGTGGGCGGACGTTGTCTGGTTTCCGAGGAGCGGGTATGGGTGTTTGTTGCGATTTAGCAAAGCGTTTAATCGGTGTTAGGGTACATGGACAGAATTTTTTAATTTATTACGAAAGCCGCTGTTTGTTGTAAATATTATAAAAATTGATTCATTTTTGTGGACCACATATTTTATAATTATTTAATAACGAAAAATGTTAAAGTCGTTGATTTAAACGTTCAAAGTTGTAAACGAATTGGATCGTGTAGCTAGCACACTTTAATGCGTGCATAAAAAGACATAATTTTACAACTTGAACGCTTTGTTCAAACGTGATGTTTACATAAGAAATCATTATTAACACTTCACGTGTTTGGAAACAATGTAGGCACTTTATTTGCGTTGCTACACTCGCATTATCTTTTTAAAATGCGTATCTACAAAATTAACTCATTTATCCGATCAGATAATTTTGAGATTATATTTCGAGCTTCACGTGTAATTGCAATGTGACTTTAACCTGCGCTCGTAAAATTAAACTCTCGCAGAGATATGTTTTACGCTTGGTTATATAATTATTATATATATATAACAATAGCAACGTGAGGCTATTTTCGTTCCAGTGTAAACATTGTTTTA
The DNA here is from genome assembly GCA_036365515.1 of Torymus aiolomorphi. Lineage (NCBI taxonomy): Eukaryota > Metazoa > Arthropoda > Insecta > Hymenoptera > Torymidae > Torymus > Torymus aiolomorphi. The sequence continues at coordinate 160,697,822 of CM070876.1, read as the reverse complement.
ATGGTTCTCTGAATTGTTTGTTAACTGTTTATTTTCTCTACATTAGCATTTTCTATAATTCTATATTCGTATTGGATTTGCCAAACAAACAAACAGCTAATGAGAAAAGATGCGATTATCGATAAATTATGTACATTAAACAATGAATAAATAAATCATTTCGTAAAAGTGGATACACCATTCATCTCTACCGCAATCCAATTTCATTTTTTCGCACAAACAACGCTCAAATTTCGCAGCCAGCGCAGCACTAAAAAAGCTCCCCTTACTGCAAGCTCGCATTCACTCGATTCGCCCTCACTCCTCTACTCCTTTACCATAACCCATACATACACGCACTCCATTCTTCCTGCGGCTCTTGTACAACAGCTATATACTGTACCGTCTTCATTATACCACCTCTCAACAAATATTCCCGAGTTATACAAGAGTTACAATTTCAGTCCTGTACCCTCGCGTTCGCATTTTTCCCTTTTTTTTCCTTCTGCAGCTTCACATACACGCTTATCTATATATATAGTATCCAGCAGACACAAGAGAGAGAGGGAGAGAGACCACGTGACAGCGGTTTCACAAGAGCGAGAGCGAGAGCGCGCGATGATAATGACTCAACGACCTCCATGTCTCGTGCGAGGTCCACGTGAGACTTCGCAATGTGCAGCGCTACACGTGAACGCGCTGCGGCAGCGCGGCGTCGACGCAACTGCTCTCGTGGATCTCTCTCTCCCTTCTTCTCTCTCAGGTGCTTGTCTTGCAGTCGCTGACAGCTGTGCATGAGCGGTAATTGTTCCGGGCGTCGCGCAATAATATAATTAGGGGGGCTGGGGGGGGGTGGAATATTTATAGGCGAGGGGTGATAGTGGGAAGCGGTTGTGTTGCACTGTTGCAGACTATGGTGGATCGTATAGGAATTAGGTTTCACGAATGCGGAAAGCGAAGCGAAGTGAAACGAAGTGTGTATGTGTGTGTTGGTTTTTTACGACGGTAATTAAACATTGAATTGACGAAGTTATATGGCTGATTGTGTTAAAGTCTTTTTTTGGCAAGCTTGTTTGACTGACAGTAAATTTTTCAGAATATAACGTTTTGTAATCTCCCTGAAACAGTGAAGATATCCAATTAAATCTTCGATTGACACAAACTCACGTGTTAAGTAACTTTCCAGAGATCTTATAATTTACGCACACGATTTATTCCTTGTTTGAGTGTTTATTCATGAAAACCTTATCGAGTTAATGTTCTAAAAATTAAACATATATAATAAAGGATGTTTTCGAACTTCAACTAAAACGACTGTAGTTTATCATTAATTTGTTCATAGCTATCTCGATCCGATAACCAAAGGAATTTAAAAATACAGAACTAGGAAATCGCCTACACAATAATCAGCGCCGGGAAATAAATCTAATTACGCGCATTACAAACATTACCTTCGGCGAATTCCTATAATATTAACTCCTGCTAAGTCATCAGATAGACACACCGATAAGCATCTGCACAATTTCCAGAACTGTGCAGCTGAAACGCTAAAAGTCAGCCTCCGTCGCAGCTACATACAGACACACCATATAAACTAAACAACTTGGCCGATCCGCACTAATTAATTTCCCGACGAGAGCCACCGCGCGATGTCGCGATAATCTCCCGCGAACTTCGCCGTTGCAGCTGCATCCGCTGGATATATTAGATATATACCGCACACGAGAGCCGAGGGAACGCACGCTAATTGTTATCGATCGCGAGCAGCTCTCTCGCGGCGACTTAATTGACTGTTTATGGGCTTCGCTTCCCCGATTATAAACTTCGCGATGTAATTAATCGCGCTAATGAATTATATACACGCTGCCACGCGCGTACCTGCTTTGCGGCAAAGAATGCGCCATTTTGAAATATCGTAGATGTGTGTGTGTGTGTGTGTGTGTGTGTGTGTGTGTGTGTGTGTGTGTGTGCGTGCGTGTGTGTGTGTGTGTGTGTGTGTGTGTGTGTGTGTGTGTGTGTGTGTGTGTGTGTGTGTGTGTGTGTGTGGCTGCCATTTGGGCAAGGTTATATTATATGTACTATATGTCGATTATGCTTGGTTTTGAGAAAGTACCATTCGAAATAAGTTTGATCGTAGAATTGCATTGGCTCGGTTTGTGTTCTGTTACAAATTACGTTGCATAATAATAATGGCCGTGGCTATTAGTAATACAATTACTTTTGAGATTCTAATTCGTCGCGTGGGATTTACACATTGTGGATTAGCAAATGCAGTCGTAGAGATCATTAGTATTGAAGAATTGAAACAGCGGGTGAATTGGAAATGACCAGCGCAAGTTTTGCATAATAAAAATTACGAGACTTCAAGCAATGGGGCAAACCAATGTGTGTGTGTGTGTGTGTGTGTGTGTGTGTGTGTGTGTGTGTGTGTGTGTGTGTGTGTGTGTGTGTGTAGTATATTGCGAGTCATTTCACAAACAGATCATTGAATACCCATAATTTTGCCATTTTTGACATTGCCAACCCATGTAGGGGAGAGTGGGGTTATTCCGTACATGGGACAATTTCGTGCATGCCAGTTATTATTTAACTTTTATCTAGCTTTGGTTATATGTTAGATCCAATCTATCAGATAGAGACGAACTTTTGTACACAACTTCATCAAATCATTTCAAGATTTGAGTTTGCAATGGTCACTCTGTTATTTTTCGAAGCTCGTTATGAGAATTTGAAGCTGCACGAAAATTTATCTGAGAATTGCGTGCGTACAAATTGTTTTTGTACATAATGATATATTTTTAGTACTCTTCAAGACAAAAATTTTGACGTCTGGTATAGACCTCGATACATCTAGTTTGGGGTAGATACGATTATCAGTAGTTCAAGGCTACTTCGTACAATTCTGCCGGTACTAATTCGTATGTATAATTGGTATAATGATTTAGAAGATTTTATTTATAAAATCTAAATCTTACGAAGAAACCAAAGAAAACAAGTTTTTGTTGACTATAGTATTGTAATACTTATTGTTAACTCATAATTACAATCAAATATTATAAATAATGAATAAAGGTTCTGAAATTGAAAAATTTGATTCTTTTATTTCTTTCATTTAAAAGACACGTATACGAAATAGCCCCGGTACATGAACGAATTTGCCCCGAGATTGGGGCTGTTTCGTAAAAAACGATTTGTTTTTCAATTGAGTACAGTTCAATGTTTGACAAATAATAAGCGTCCATCAAAATTTCTTCAGATTAAACTTTATACATTAAATTTATAAGACTAAACTTAGTGTTTATACATTAGTACAGCTAATTATTTCAATACTGACAAAGATAACTACTCTGGCCAAAAAATGTACGAATTAGCCCCACTCTCCCCTACTTACGCGCTTTTTCAAGCAACACAGTTAAAAATTCAAAATAAATTGGACAACAAAAGACGCGCGGCACCGCAACAACAGCTCTCACTTATCCCAAGAGAATACGCACGTCGGTTTAGCGCCAAAATCACAATAATCTCGCGCGCGCAACCTCATGCGGTACCGAAACCTGCGCAACTGCACAACTAACGTGCTTATTCACGAAAATTTCCCGATTATTCACAAGCAGCGCGCTGGCAACGCAACGTGATTTCGGAAAAATTGCGCGAAATCATAGCGCTCGCACGCGACTGCCTGCGACCGCAATTTTCGCAACTAATGCTAACCTTTGCGGCCAGAGGCAGCTGCTGCGTTTGCGTCACCTCGAAAAAAGAGCCTGAATTCGCGGATCTTCTTTCTTCCCTGCGTTACCCACACACACACATAGAGCACACGTATGAGGAAAGTCGCGTGTCGGCTCTTTGTCGTCCGCGAGACACGACGACGCTATTTTCTGCCTCGCGCGCGCGCGCGCCGGACGCCAATGAACTCGCTCGTATAGCGCTACTATATAGCTGGATGTGGCTCGCACCTTTTTTTCGAAGTATATGTATATATACTTTATAATCGAGATTTTTGTCAGCGATATAATTCGTGCTCTCATTCGGTGTGTGTGTGTGTGTGTGTGTGTGTGTGTGTGTGTGTGTGTGTGTGTGTGTGTGTGTGTGTGTGTGTGTGTGTGTGTGTGTGTGTGTGTGTGTGTGTGTGTGTGTGTGTGTGTGTGTGTGTGTGTGTGTGTGTGTGTGTGTGTGTGTGTGTGTGTGTGGATATATATCGGGTAAATTTATCAATTTCCGAATGAGTCACGTTGTAATCGGGCGCGGATTGAGCAATGACGCACGCGCGCGAATCGGTATGAATAACCTCCGCGTGGTGGATATGTATCGCGCGATTTTATGATTTTTTTTTCACGAGCTACACGAACGAACAAACTATTATGTCAGGAGACGAGTAATGTATATTAGTTCCAGAGCGCGTTACGATGATTCACGATTTTTTGCATAATATTCGTTTCATTGGGGGGAACGAGGTAAAGAGCGAATGTAAATTGATTGGGAGAATCAATTATTAAAGTGGTCGAGTGCGGTATTGGTGAATAATTTTCAGAGTATTTGTATTTTTTTACACAATTGTAAGTCTGATTGATCAAATTTAATGTATCATAAGAATTTAAATATGTAATATTTATTTTTCGATATGTATTTTTTTCAACTCGCCATCTAGCGGTAACGAGCCGTATAAAATCATTTTGAAATCACTAACTGCATACAAAAGTCCCTTTACTTTTGTTCTACATTCTTTAGCAGAAACAGCTCTTGAATAAGTAATTACTCTTTCACGGTGCTAAATAATCGTTGAATTATTGGATATGTAATCTTTCGTCTTTAGTAATACAATCCGCGCTAGAAAGATTGCAAATGAACATTACTCCATCGCTAATCATTCTCGCTAATTACTGCAACAAAGATTACTCACAAAGAAATCGCTTGGGGCAATTATGCGGGCGATTAAGTAATTAGTGCTCTAAAAAAACCCGGCGCAATGAATATTACCATTATGTTCAGCTAATCTTCTAAATACCACAGATTTAAATCATTTCTGAAACACTTCATTCAATTGGCCGTTGCTTCATAAACAAGCAATCAAGATTTAATCATCGCCTCGTAAAAAAATGGGACAAGAAGATGAAGCACGTATCAACTGGACGTTTTCAAGTACTCATATGTGAAGTGCGAGAAGTCATAATACAAAAATATAATTCCAACAATAAGTTGTAATACTTACGACGAAAGAATTAGTTTATCTTAAGAAACAATCAAGTCTGTTTCCTCCTTATGACTTTGCTTATCTGCAATATTTATTGATTATTGATAATAAATTATTTTTTTTATAAAAAAAGTATGATAATTAATTATTTAAGAGAATTATTATTATGATAAGATCAAACTCTGGCCAATTTGATATTTCCGTTGCATTTTTATCACAGCAATATTTTTTACCGTTATAGTATAATATGGAAAGGATTTAATACATTTCAGCAAAAAATTTCGTATCGATGCACTGTTAAGATGGCTCCTATGTTTTTTTCTGACTTATATATACAAATTTTTTACAATATGCTTACTTCACATACTATAATTTGAGAAACAATGTAATATGAAAAAAAGGTTCTTGAAGTAACAACAAAAATTTTTTTTTTAAAGAAATTTCAATATTGTTAAAGAAGATATCTCGAATTGAAAAAAAAAATCAACAAAACGCATAAATTTAAAGGACTTATTTGGTTCCTTGTACAATTTCATATGGAGTAACCGAAATGAAAATTGAAAAACTTTCAAACCCTGCAAAGTTACGTCCAATTATTTATAAAATGCATCCACGAATCAAATGCAACGAAATAGATGAAACTTTGTAGGTTTTAATATAACTTTTCAATTTTCATATCGGTAACACGACCACGTACAAGGAACAAAATGAGTCCTTTGAAATTAAAATCGTATGAAAAATTAAAGAATTATTTGTTTTTTGTTATTTTTTTTTTTCAATTAGCGATATTTTTCTTTAACAATATTGAAATTTCTTGAAAAAAAAAAATTTCTCTTACTTCATATTACCCTTTTTTCATATTATATTATTTCTCAAGTTATAATATGTGAAGTAAGCATCGTGAAAAATTCTTAAATATAAATAAAAAAAAAAACGCCGTAGCCACCTTAAATAAAAAGAAATTAAAAAATCAGCCGATTCCCCTTTTTCCTTTCGAAAAGCTGCACCGAAATGACCTCGATCTACTCGACACATAGGCTCGTCTCCCGACTCCTCTCCCTTTCTCTCCGAAAACGCGATCAGTAGGCTGGCAGCGGCTCTTATAAGCACGCACACACATTGCAAAAACTCATCGGACGATCCCACACACACACACTCACGCGTCGCGGCCACCGGCGCAGTTTGCCGGCCGGCTAGGACAGGTCAGTGACAAAGCAAGGTCACTCATCCCTCTCTCCCTCACTCACACGTACTCAAATACGCCTGTACACACGCTTCACTGTGCGGCTGCCTTTCGGTTTTCGAAATATCGCACGCAGAGACTCTCGTACAGCGCAGCACAGCACTCGAGAACAGGTCAGTGACAATTCAAGGTCAGCCCCTTGAACCTGCGTATATTCGCGTCGTATACTCTCGCCAAAAGCGACCAGATATAAGTATACGCGTTGTTGCTGAGATTCTGCAGAGCGCCGGCCTCGCGTTATTCTTTTTATCGGTGAGAATTGGAGAGAGATGATTATTACGAGCTGCTGCGTTTTTGAGCTTGTTGTCGTTGAATTGCTCGTGAAGAGTTTTTTTTTTTATTGGAGGAGTATCGGTGCGATTGGGTAAGGCTGTTATCGCACGGTCGATGCAACAGTGTCGCGGGGCTGGTCGATTTTTTATTTAGCAATGATGGGGATAAATATCGTTACAAAAATGACTGTGCGATGTATTATAGTATAATATAATATGAGTACATCTTGAATCATAGGTACACAAGTATTAGAATGCTAATTTGTTGGGCTCATGGTTCTGTTCCGTTATTTTCGAATTGAATAAATCAATTTTTCATTTGCAGAATCGAGATTGTGAAATGTTGTGAAATAGTGACGAATGTCTTGGAATATGGACTGTATAGTCGCTGGGATATTTTTATTGTTAATATTTTCCGCGAATAAAATGTGACGAATTCTATTTTTGTCACAAAAAAACACTCGTAAATCATCCAGTATTTTTCCTGCCAATAAAATAAATTTATTCTTATTTTTGTTTTGGGCGTTTTTCGACGAAAAGCAACGTATCGACCACAAGCGGAATATTTTTGTCTTATTTTTGTACTATTCACCATTATTAGTAATGACCACCACATTATTAGTAATGACAAAGTGATTTCGTGTACGTTATTGATTACAGGTGTCAAACAAAATGATCTTTGGCATCAGTATTCATCAAACGCCGTATCTCTATTATTCGAGCGCCAATCGCTTTCTATGCACGTATCTAAATACGTAATACGACAAACAGAAAGTACTCCGACTTGAAGTAATATAACGTAATTAACAGAAATCAAAGTCAAGTCATGATCCTCACCATGTCATTTGGAATTTAAAGCCAAACTCGGACAGAAACACCACGGGCATGATAATGAGCTCACTTCCTTGAACGTTTAGCCACAAAAGTTACCCATTTCTTTTTTATCTGTGTCATTTCTATTTTTAGGAGGCATTCTAAACCGAAATTTTTCGTTTAAATATTTATAAATACTGCACTGTTAGAAAACTTCCGTATATATAGGTATACAATGTGTACATTTGGAAACACAATATATCTATTCTATATATCTATAGGGGAGAGTGGGGCGATCTTGTACACTTCATTTTCAGGAATTTTTTACTCTGTCTATTTTATGTACAAACAATTATTGAGTGAACAGAAGTCAACTTTCAGGTTTCGAGAAACTGTATAAATTTTTGTGAATGATTATATCATTAATTAATATTTTTACTTTGACATTTAAAAAAAAACGCTTTGTACAATTTGACTCCTCAGTGGGGGTCAAGTTGTAAACGGCGCGGGGTCAACTATTGGACATTCATTTAAAATCACTTAAATCCATTTATAAAAATAAAGTAAAGCTATGTAACCTATTTTCACTAACTTACTATACTTATTTATACCTTTAATTAAGCAGAATTCAAAATTTTTAAGCAAAATTATAAATTTAAAATTGGCGAGATATTAAGTATGTTGACAACGCGTAACGATTAAAAATCGATTTCATGTGCAACCCGCAAATGGTAGCATGAAATACTTCAACGCAGTAATCAATCATGACATCAGAAGCTCTGACTTCTGAGGTAGTTTACCTAGCTTAACGACAGTCGGACAAATAAATAACAACTACTAATATTATTACTAGTATTTATTCAATCGATATTTTCTACATCACAGTATTTTTTTACAATCACAGCATTTTTAGCCAACAGAAAATATATAAACTAAAACTCTTGAAAATAATTATGCTCTTTATAAAATATAAAGAAACTATATGAATATAAGAACAAAAATTTTTATTCTAATGTAGAAGTTTAAAGCGTTAAAGAAAAAATATATATTCTGATAATCTGCTGTTATGCTTTATCTCCCTTTTAGACGTTTTTAAATTTTTAGACAAAACGTTTTCTTTAAAATTTTCAGTTTTGAATACTTTTTGTTCAATTTCACTATAGTCACATCAATATTTGCATCACTATATTGTGAATAGTCCCGAGTGTCGCAGCATGAAAACGCTGCGAAAAATTCAAATTGACATTTTTCGGGATGTTTAAGATCGCCCCTCTTATTTTGTACAACTTGAGCCCAAGGATAAAAAAATCTTTAAATATAGATATTTTATTCATTGTAAAACTTATCAATCTAACTTTGGTGCAAAATTGGGAGTTTTTGTGTGTTTAAAAAGATGAAAAAGTTGTTGTGAGTCCATTGCGTCGGAAAATTCGACAAGTGGCCGTTAAAAATACAAAAAAGGCCGTAGCCAATAAAAAAGGTTTGCCAAATATGTATTGTATCGAACAATTATGCTCTACCTTACCAACAGATGAAAAAACAAATTTACAAAAAACCTATTCGGTTTGTTTAACACTGAGAAAAAAGTTTTGGAAAAATTACTATACTGTCTGATAAAGCTACCACAAACTGTAAAAAACCCAAAAAATTGCCATAGTTTACAGTAAATTTTACAGTACTTATAGTAAAATTTCTTATAAAGTATACTTTATAAAAATGATCATATATGGTAATTTTTTGAGTTTTTACAGTTTGTGGTGACTTTCCCAGAAAGTATAGTAATTTTAAAAACGTTTTTAAAACGTGGATAATGTGCGCTTTTTGAAGCATTCGCACGTTTTTAAAACGTTTTAAGAACGTCTAAAAAAAGTCTTTAAAACATTTTAAAACGTTTATTTGATGTAGCTAATTCTATAGTTCTTAGTTTAAGAAACGTGCCAAAAACGTTTTTATGACGTTACCCAACTTGCCAAACTGATCCTGGACCTTTGCAGTTACGTTTGAAAAACATTTTAAAAACATTTTGAACTATTATAAAGAAAGTAGTCCATACAAAATGATAAAAGTCTTTAAAACGTTTTTGAAACATTTATAAAGACATTGTTAATAAAAAAAAAGAAATTTAAAATGAGAGCATCAAACTTCCATCACCGCCTCCACCACCCACCCACCCTTATTCCCTGACTTTGACTTATAACCTGAACCAAACATTTTTACTCATGTATTGTCGTGCGCCACCTATCGATCATAGTTGTATTACGAAAAATGTGTTTGGAAAAATTTATCACGTTTTGAAAACGTTTTAAAAACGAAAAATTTATTTCAAACATACCGTGTAGATTGTACAAACATTCTACAAACTTTTTTATAACATTTGAAAAGTTTTAAAATATTTTAAAGACATGTTTTAGACATCCTTAAAACGTTTTAAAAACGTGCGAATGCTTTAAAAAACGGACATTATCCACGTTTTTAAAATGTTTTAAAACGTTTTTTGAAAAACGTTATAAAGTATTTCAAAGAACGTTTTAAAAACGTTTTTTAAACGTTTCGGTTCTAATAAGGTTACAATTGATACATCAACCTACGCAGCTAAGTACAATTTAAAAAACTAAACTGTCATCTCATTCCAAACTTTCCGCAACCTCAGCAACCCCTTCGCACCTCCAACCGCACAATCGACACCGTCCGAGGCGAAAAAAAGCACTCGAAAACGTGATTCGGTCGCTAAGCCGGCGCGAGCGTCTCTGACGTTCGCGAATATGAGGTCGTCGCACGTTCAGGAACGCATCGTCGGATTGTTAGCGAGCTTGCGCGTGCAGAAATAGCCCGTGTTGCTGCTGCTACTGCTGCCGTCGCCGTCGTGCAGTTGCCCACTGCTACTGCTAGCTAGACCGAGAGGAGCGTATATCATTATTTCGCAAATTTTCTTGCGAAGGGAAAAGGGGTGAGAATGAAGGTGGAATATGGCATGGACGAGGTCTTTAATAAAAAGGGGTTTTAACGGGAGGTATATGGTGGAGTTATCTTAGAACGATAGTGCAGTGTGAAAGGATTAAGATTTGGTTTTGGGCTAGCATTTTGTGTGGAGAAATTAAGCGAGTTTTTGGATTATATAAAGTACAGTGCAGTCTAGCTCTCTTAAAAGCATAATATAAATAACGAGATAAACCCGTTGTAGAAATAAAAGGAAATTCTTACAGACGATAAATTTTCTTGCGTCGCGCCAAAAAACAATTCCAAACTTCATCGCTTCTTTTGTACAGCGACAAAGACGTAATAAGCTCTCGCGTGATGTCGATTAAGCTACTCTCGTTCTCCCTCTCTCTCTCTCTCTCTCTCTCTCTCTCTCTCTCTCTCTCTCTCTCTCTCTCTCTCTCTCTCTCTCTCTCTCTCTCTCTCTCTCTCTCTCTCTCTCTCTCTCTCTCTCTCTCTCTCTCTCTCTCTCTCTCTCTCTCTCTCTCTCTCTTTCGAGAATATTGAACTTGGCGAATTTCGATAAGCCGTTCGCTGAGCTGCAGCAGAAAAACAAATTAAAGCCGCGCGCTTGACATTGTAAGTCCGGATTTCATAACAAAATTCTCCCTGTTTGCACTCGCTCGCTCACATCGATAATCTAATAAACAAACATATATACACGGTGAGGAAAGGCGGACAATTGCGGAACGTACTTAAACGCTTTATAATCCCCGCGAAATCGATTGCGCACGCAGACATGACAGATAAAACGAGGTAAAGCGGTATGGGTGACAGCGCGTCGATGTGCAGCCGAGATAAGGGCGCAACTGACTGCGCGCGAGACTAAGTGTTTGGGTTACGAAATTCACGGGCGAGCGAGCAAATTCAAAGGTGAATTGTACACGTGTGTATGTGTGTGCATGACCTTATACGTGGTAAGAAAATGTTGTTTCATCGCGTGACAACGACGATGATGAGAGGACAAAGACATGTTTGCGAGTTTTGCAATTTAGCCGAGAGCACATATTCGAGTCCGAGAAAATCAGCGGCGGATTTGTCGTTTTTTATCGTTGGGATGAGTAGTGTGCTGGGAATCGACGAGCTGTATGCTTTTGTGGGTGGGTAAATGAATTTATGAAGAAGGATGGTTGACTTTGTTGTTGAAAATGAAGGGTTTTGAGAATGATGCAATTTATTTTTGTATTAACAAATGTAACCAGTCAAGGTATGCAATTAAGATTAACCGATTTATTTATTGCAATGACAAATAAATTGCATCGAGGGTATTGTTGATCATTACGATGCACAAAATAACGACGATTTTATTTTTTGTTATAGGTGTGGAAAAAATGTTTAAGCTAATATTTTTTTCTATATCTATATAACGTATGTTATTTAAGATTCACAAGAATACTTAAACGTTCATGATGTCAACTTTAAAATATTTAAACTAGATGAAGTTAAACTTTTTTGATGATTTGGCTATTTTAGTTTTTGAAACATTACTGTGATTTATAACGTGTACTTCCATCTATGGTGTACATCCAATAAAAATACATGTACAGTATACATTTGATTGATTTTTCAAATTCTACAATTCTAAAATCTCATATATACCTCAAAAACAATTGGAACAAAGCATTCAAAAGCCACAGAAACCTCAAAACTCGTATTTTTCCTAAACCCCAATAGGAGATTTCCTTCACAGTTTTTTCTGTAAATGTAAAATCATAAAAATAAAGCAGTGGATACCTGCTATTCCAAAAGTGCAAATTCACTATTTGATATCGGAAAAATTCAATTTCACCTAAACAGTGATAACAACTTATACCTATACTAAAACAGGGAATGTTCACCATTAAAACAGTTAGTCTCCCGTTCCACGTCATGTTTGAAGAGCCCTGCAACAACAGCGCATCACGCGTTCCCCGCGCATTCGTAGAAAGACGCACGTAAGCGGATTTTCTCGAAAATTAATCTCAATTCGCTTACACGCACGTACGTCTCGTTGTCTTCTCTCTTTCTCCTCGAATGGCTGGGGATGACTCAAGAGACGACACTCGCGCGTGACTAATTGTTTCCGGCGTTGCGCGCACAGAGAGAGATGCAGAAGTTTATACGTGACGTTACACCTCGCTCTCGGGGTCGATCGGTCTCTCTGTTATCTGAAAAACTTCCTCGTGCGAGAGAAGAAGGAAAGAGAATTGTCAAGGTGTGCCTAATGAGGAAAAAGGAAGGCGATATATAAGAGAGAGAGAGAGAGAGAGAGAGAGAGCGAGAGAGAGAGAGAGAGAGAGAGAGAGAGAGAGAGAGAGAGAGAGAGAGAGAGAGAGAGAGAGAGAGAGAGAGAGAGAGAGAGAGAGAGAGAGAGAGAGAGAGAGAGAGAGAGAGAGAGAGAGAGAGAGAGAGAGAGAGAGAGACTGTTTTCCACGTCGTATAATTTCATCGTTACCTTCGGGGGTCTTTATGCAACGTGTTGTTGAATCACGATCGAAGGGTAACATTGAATTTTTGCTCTGACGTTGCATAAATGCGGGAGAACATTTTTTGTCGCAACGCGTGTCAGCAAGTTATTATGAAAGTTGAGCGATTTTTATGATTTTATACGCGAGCCGGAATTTTACTGCGATTATTTTATTTTAAAAGTAACTTATGCATTTTATCACAATAACAATTAATTTTGTTTAATAACACAGAGGTCATAAATATAAATTACTTTTATTTTCATAGAAAGTTTTTTTTATGTATGTTTGTGCTAGCAAAACACAAGCTTAAAATTTATACATTTATTTGTGCCATAAATCATAAGTCTGTAAAAATGATTGTTCGTTTTCATTTTGGGCCATGCATTTCCGATAGACCGGTCATTATTTAGTACGCTTTATATTACTATAATTGTTGATTTCATATTCAAGATCAATGAAAATTCAATTTACTGCAGGTGAAGTCTCTCTCTTAAAAGAATGATGACGGAAATGTGAAGCCGAAATAAAACCTTTGCGATTGGTCAAGTCCGTTTAAATGGAACCCGTGATTGGTCTGCAGTGACGTTAGCTATTAGCTTAAGGTCTTAACTGATTCGTCCAAATAAAACCCATATAACCCGCGTAAAAATCGTTAGTATTGGACATACGTGGCCAATATATTGGTAATTCCTATTTGCAATATATTGCAAACATATTGGACCCGCAATTACCAATATATTGACGGCACATCTGCAATTGTACCATTTCCAATGTGTTTCCCATATATTGCAATTTTCAATAGAAAAAAAGATTAAAGTATATATATTGCCAATATATGGGACATATGATTAGATTGAAACGTAAAATGTTCTTTAATAGTGTCGCTACTTCAATAAGTTATCTTTATGTTTTATAAATCAAAATTTTTTCACGCAAATATTTGCGGAAATTTTTGAGTCCCTATATTGTACATTGTACAAGAAGGGCTAACAAAAACAAGGCAAGCCTTGTATTCAAAGTTCGGACTCTTCGTAAAGAGTCGTTCGAACGGATGAATTGCATGGCTTATATACTCTCGGTCTTCCAATGCGTTTAAAGAAGCCACTACTGGTGCGCCACATAGCGGTGGCAAACGGGAACTTTTGATGGGCGGCGCTCGATAAACAAGTTTGCCGCACATGCCGCTATGTGGCGCACCAGTAGTGACTTCTTTAGACGCATTGGAAGACCGAGAGTATATAAGCCGTGCAATTCATCCGTTCGAACGACTCTTTACGAAGAGTCCGAACTCCGAAGTATAAGGCTTGCCTTGCTTTTGTTAGCCCTTTTTGTACAATGTACAATATAGGGACTCAAAAATTTCCGCAATATTTGCGTGAAAAAATTTTGATTTATAAAACATAAAAATAACTTATTGAAGTAGCGGCACTATTAAAGAACATTTCGCGTTTCAGTCAAAATCATATGTCCCATATATTGGCAATATATACACTTTAAACTTTTTTTCTATTGAAAATTGCAATATATGGGAAACACATTGGAAATGGTACAATTGCAGATGTTCCCGCAATATATTGCTAATTGCGGGTCCAATATGTTTGCAATATATTGCAAATGGCAATTACCAACATATTGGCCACGTATGTCCAATACTAACGATTTTTACGCGGGAATTTGAAATTATGAAATATTTAAACTAAAGATATAAGTTAGAAATTGTATTAATGACTTAAAATTTAATATTGTATAACAAAAAAGTATTATTATTTTGTCTATAATTAATAATGAAGGACTATGAAAACTGCTCTGAATACGGTTAAATTTCTAACCACGAAATTCTTGTATTTTAGGAATAAACTAAAATAAATATAAATACAATCCAAGTTTTAATAGAAAATATTGGATGAATTTGTGTACGTTAAAAAATAAAATGAATTTTAAATTCATATTTCAATAATAATTGTATAAAAGGCTAGTTATATTATAAAATGCATGAGATACGCTCCTCTCCGAAAAATGTTTAATATAAATTAACATAATAAAAATATACATGAAAATTGTAAATTTAAAATGAAAAAGTATTCCATTTTATCAAAAATAACAGACGTTAATGTTCAATTCATGTATAATTCAAGGAACGACTCGACCTTTGTCACGATACGCTGAAAAAATCATCTCTTACTCATATTTTATGTTAGCAATTTCCGCAGAACGCGACCACTTAATCGATTCATTCCTATAATCCAACCTTTCCCGAACTGTCCCATAATCTTGAATCCTATTCTTACATAATTTCTACAACTTCCACTGCTTTACGAATTATTTCAAAATATAATGTCACTGCTTTATCCACCACCACTATTAATAAGACCCATAATTCCACTCTCCACTGCTTTTCACCTCCTCGTGCAACAATCCGCTCTCCACCGCTTTATAAATAATCGCCATACCTACAAAAATACCCCGCTCATTATAGAATCCATATACCTCAGCTTCGACCCACGCTTCTCATCGTAAAAATGCCGCATTTACCCCATCCCGTCACTATTTATATATAAATATTCGCGAATATCGCCAAACAGAAGTGAAGAAAAAAAAAGATCCCACGTCGTCGTCGTCGTCGCCCACGTTTATTAATACGCCGGTCTCTCTTTCTCTCTTTCGCGCGTATAAATAGCAAAACCCCGCCGGTCGCCGACAGTTACATAAGGGAGACTAATAGAACGAGCGAATACGCGCGAGAAGCCCTCGCCGAAGGAGGGAATTCTTTTTTAATCGCCGCTGCATAATATTCGCGATCGGGCGCGTGACGAGCACGCCGGCAACGTGATTCGCGAGAGAGAGAGAGAACGTTGCATAATGTCTGTTTCAGGCTCCCTCTCCCCGCGCGCGGCAGCACTTTCTCTCTCGGTGAACTTGCGGAGGGAGGGAGAGAGAGAGTCAAGTGCGCGCGTGCGCCAATGGCCCGTTGACCCTTCCAGTACTGTATAGCGTGTGTGTATATATGTATGCGTATATGTATAATATACTTTGCGATGCATAGGCGGCGGTTGCTGCTGGGCACAGAACGCATTTGAAATTTAAAGGTATTTTTTATGGTAATGAAGCCGTGTGTGCGTGCAAGTGTACCTGCAAGCGTGCGGTGCCAGGCCGGCATTGAAAATTATAATGTATGGATTGGGTGTGTAGATGCGGATCTGATGCAGCGTTTCGAAATGGTTTACGAGGTTTTTGTTGAAAAAAAAACTTTTACCAATTTATCGTAGTGACGTTTGTACGTGTAAAAACATTCGCTAGTAATCGTATCGCTTTTGTAGAAAAGGTCAATATCAATTTAATAAAAAGTAAAGGTGTGTCCGTCGTTGCGAGCTTTTACGCGGTTATTTTCGTCCGCTAATCGATGAAGATTAATGCTTTTGATAAGTGTTCATCCAAGAACTGCAGCTAGCATACTACGAATGCATTTGGATTTTCATTTTGTTCAAACAGAATTTTATTTGCTTTCGTAGAAGTGTGGATGTGGGTCGTTTGAGGATTAAATAAAATTCACTGATTTCCAATGAAACTTGTCTGTGATGATTTTTCAAGCCATTCATTACGCAATCCACGTAACAATTGTTCCAGTTTGCAAAATGAAATACATATCATACAGTTAGTTAAACACGGTGATGTAAATGCAAGACATAATAATATTTATTTTAACACTTTATATTGACAGACTCGCTATTAAGATAATCAAAACTTATTCAAATTTGCTACTTTGACATAATAATTCAAAGTGTAGTTTTATAAATTCAAAAATTTCTGAAGAATCACTGTTTCATGCGCTTGAATTCAAAGCTCAAAACGTTTTTATGATAATCACTGCATTGAGCATTAACTTTTAAACGCTCCACTGCTCAAACTAACTCTTTCTAAAAAGAAAATACACCTAGAGACTAAAAACAAATTTAAATAAAGCTCCTTTCGCGCCCTTTAAAATCGTCAACCGAAGGCACACATGCGCGCATAAGCTCGTATCCCTTTCTCGTCGTCGCGGTCGCCATATCGCTGCACACAGTTGCGCTCTTTGTGCGTACGCATATACATATTATATACACAAGTTCACCCTCTCCGCGTAAATCCGCAATAAGTGGATTAGCCGTAATGGATAGATAGCGATCGAGATTATGGATGTTTTTGACGAGGCATACTTTTACAGTTGCGTGAGCGACGAGAATAGCCGTAATATTAGTTAGAGGATAGAGTAAAAGGAGGGGGAGTAAAGCGAAGAATGACGATGTAATCGCGTCGTTGTAGTCGTTGTGCATTAAAACGCGATTTTCGCGAGAGTCGTTGATCCCCCGCGCAAAGGGTTCAACTATACCACTTTGATGTGCGCAGTTTTAATCGAGAGCTTTTTCCGTCGTCTGATTATAAGCCACTTGTGGCGATGAGAGTGTACTTATATAATGCAGAATGTGGTTTGAAGTGCGCGCGAGGAGTACAGTGGTAATATATATACATGTTGAAAAATACATGGATAATCGTTAGTATAGGAGGTAAAAAGCTGTTATATCCGGTGCAATGTTTGCGCTGTGGAGTTAAAAAACTATGAAGAACATGTGACTAAATATCGATTTTGCATTGAGCTCTAACATCATCAAAAATATATAAATAATCAATGTATAATTTTTAGTATATTCTCAAAAGTCAAATCAACACCTGTAAAAACATTCGTTATTTCTTTTATGAATTTCTATACTCTTAATATATTATATGTTACAAGGAAAAAGCACTAAAAAACCAACGTACAATAGATTGATGAACCTGGGTCGGCTTCATGAATACAAATACAACGTATATCCGAAAAGAACGGATTTGCAATTTATTGTGCAATCGCGAGTTCATATACACCGCCGAGGAACAGTTACACTGCTCGCCTATACCCGATTTATTCTCATTCACATTGCGACACAATACATCAGAAACTAAAAAAAGCCTCTCCAGACACATAGTGTCTATATACCCCTACACTCGCGCAACTTCAATTTTTTAATTGCCGCAAAAAGCACCTACACTTGCTGCACGTACATGCACTCACTCGTGTACCCGGCCGTTCGATCTTCTCCCACAGTCATTCAACTCAACTCCTCCCTCCCTAATACAGACATAATCCTCTCCCCAATATACATACACACATTCTCGCACACGAATATTCTTACACACCTCCCTAGGCCTCTCCAGCCGCAGCCGAAAATACATATATAACACGCAGACCCGCCATCGATCCTCTCTTTTTCCCCTCCGTCTGCTTGAGCAGACGACGCTGCTGGAGGGAGAAGGGGGAATGGCCCCCACCACTCGACTCACGAATAAGCTTCAGAGCGCGCCAGTGTGCGCGCTGAATTTGTCCTGCATAGGGGGCATCGGGACATTACCCGGGTGACCTTGGCTGCTGCCTCTCCCGAGAGGGGCGACGAGCTGTTTGTGCAACGATCGCGCGAGCGAGCATTGCACCTTGCTCTCTCTCCCTCTCTCTCCCTATCGCGTAAGCCCACACCCGACGAGCGGACGACGAGCAAACATACTTACACACACGCTCGCGCTTCGTGACTTGTATGCTTTTTTCGTTGCCACTGCCACCACCGTCGTTGTCATTATTTTTAAGTAAAAGTTAGGTGGGAGGGGGGGGGGGCAGAGGAGCGCGTTATCGATGCGTTTGGCGAAGCGATGATGAAAAAAACACCGCGGGTTGATAGACCTGGTGGAAGGTCGCGGCGGACCGAAACTAAAAGAGAGTTGAATAATAATGTTGCGGGAGAAAAGAAAGAAGGAGAAAGTGTGTGGTGTGTGTGTATGTGTGTGTGTGTGTGTGTGTGTGGGAGATTGTAAAAGTTTATGGGATTTTTTTTCCTTCGCGCTTAGGGGTTATCTGCGCGCAAAATGGCCTTTTGTATTTATGTAAGGGGCCTATTAGGTGGTCGCAGCGCGGTTTCTGGAAAGAATATCAGTCGGTTGTTCGTGGCTCGGCATCATTTGTTGACTGTTTTTCGGCACGTGTAAAAAGTTTATTAACATAGCTCGACACACGATCAGTATCTGATATAAGTGATGGGCAAGGTTGAATGTTCTTGATGCACGAAACATGTAGGATTGACTTGCTTGGTGTATTTGATTCCATTGAACTCCGACTTTTTTTGCGCATTACGCTTTTCAACTGTGCGCCACCTAGCGGCAGGTGAAGAACTATTAGACAAGAACTAATTTAGACAAACCGTTTAAATTTATCAAGGTGCGTGGTAGCGCTCCGACGGCAAGTACCTATCAATCACCAATGAGAATATAAGAAATTTACAACGTGTGACTGAGTAGGGCCTGGATTTCTTGGTCTTTAATAAACAATTTAATTTAATTTAATTCTATTACTAATTAAATGTGTTACATTTATTGCGAAGAACATTGCGTTGGAACGTTTTCAAATGGAATTTAAAAATTACATTATGTAAGTTAATCATTAAACAAACAGGTAACCGTACAACTACTGCACTTTTAAGGCAAACTCTACTGTCCCGTAACATTTATCTTTGAGCGCACACACACACACACACCGGCGAGCAAAAAAATCTATCCAAACATTTGCCCTTCTCTGTCAGACAAGCACGGATAAGCTCTTCTAGCAATTCTAATTCTGACATAACAACAGCGTAGCGACGGCAACAAAGCGCCAGCGCAGTTAACGAGGGAGTCCATTCTCGCACTCCTCGATTGCATGCCCGGCCGGCGGCGCGATTCTCCGAAAAGTCGCGCAATTTATTATCGTCCCCTCCTTTCGCTCTCTTCCTCGCCCACGCCGTCGCCGTGCGCGTATACACAAACACACGCCTCAAAGTCATCACACTCCCTCCCTCTCTCTCTCTCTCTCTCTCTCTCTCTCTCTCTCTCTCTCTCTCTCTCTCTCTCTCTCTCTCTTTTTCCACCCTTCTATTCGTCACGTGGGCGATAATTACGATTACGAGTGGCAATGACATCGAACTTTGCCGCTCCGCTCACGCGCACCGAGAGAGAGAGAAAAAATGTTCGCTCAGGGCTATATATGCGCCCATTATCGGGGAGTCAATTTCAAGGTCGTTCGTGCAACGACTCCGACGCCGCCACCGCCACCGCCGCAGCTGCGCAATTTAATCGCTCTCCGTCTCCCTCTCTCTCTCTCTCTCTCTCTCTCCCTCTCTCTTTCTCTCTCTCTCTCCTTCCCTACTCCATATACACACACGCAGTCACTCCTTCTCCCAACTCGCGCGCGCCCGGTATATTATATAGACCGAATTCGAGTTTCGTGCGTATATATGCGCGTGAGGACTGGAGAGTTCGAGCAGCGGAAAGAGGAGAGTGTGTATACATATATGCGTGTACTCCTATATAAAGGTCACGCCGCGAACGCGACAGATTTCTCGGAAGCGCAGCGCGCAGCGCGCCGGCGCGTCGCGCGATTCTTCGACCACCACCACTATTACTACTAAACTATGCTATATTATAGAGGCGCGATGGTCTGAATCGAATTTAGGAGAGCGTCGGTAGAGTATCCTGTTTACCGCACCGATGATGACGACGACGACGTGGTGCTCTTTTTTTAGGGAGAGGGGAATTTTTTTTCTTCTTTTGTTTATCCGTCGATTGGCTATTGGCGTGTGAGAGAGCTTTTTTCGGGAGATGCGCGCGGGGTGCTCGAACTTTCGGGAATGTCCAAGAGCTTTCTTTTTTTGGACATTTAGTTGGCAGGTTGTTGTTTTGTTCTTTGTTCGACGATCTCGGTCTGTGTATATGACCATACGCTTTTGGGCTGAAAAATTAGTTTTGAAAGGAGGAAGGTTTAAATTCGGCGCTTAACAACATTGAATAACAAAGCTGCTGCTCTTTTCATTAACGAAGTTTGTATATATATAATCATTACCCAAGCAAATTACAAAATCATTGTGTACTAATTTAAACTTGCTCTGATGACTCACTCGTGATCCACGAACACCCCACGCACGCACACTTTGTACGATCGTGACTTATTCTCGCTGAAAAAGATACGAGTACACCACTTCTGATTCTCCTGTAATAATTCCGCGTGAACGTTACAACAACCCGGCCTAACCCATCCGCTCATGTATCTACTTACCCCTGACTCACGCGCAGACACGCTCCTTCTCTCCTCCTCAATTACGAAAAAAAGCTCGGGCTTTTCGTATATTACACGCATACGTGATTCACGGCAGTTTCGCAATCGGCGGCCTCCGATGAGTAACGCTTATTATTACCGTGAGAGATCGAGAGCCGAGCGGCTGCGGTGGCGGCGGTTCCTCCCCTTTTCCTGTCCTCTCCCTTCGACGACGATCGTCGAGTCTGATTACCTCGACGCGCGCGCGTGCGTACACAGGGGCGCAATTGCGCGTTAATTAGCCGCGTAAGGAGGATTCTTTAGGTGGAAAGAATGTGCGCTAGCTATATACGGTTCGCAGGGATTTTCCCAGGTTACGCCGGTTGCGCGTGTGTGGGTTTAGTTGGGTCGGGGTTATGAGGGGTTTACGCAAATAAATTTTTATTGTTAAGAGTGTAGACGTCGAGAGGATCTTTATTGCAGCGAAAAATGTAAGGCAACCGAGCTGCGGCTGTATTTTAGATCGGAATCTAGAAGGATGTTCACTTTTAATCTTAATATGTAAAAAAAAACACACACAGAGAGAACAGGAGATACGCGAACGCGGCAAAACCCGCGTTTACGTAATGAAAAGAGCGACTATACGACCGCGCGTTCATATATATTCCTATATCAGTCCGCACAAAAAATTAATGACGCATTCTCTTCGTGCTTATATATTAACGCTCGTTACGTAAACCACAATTATGAACCACATCGACGCGGCCCGAAAAAGAATTTTTTCCTCGCCACAGTCCCGCGCATCGATTGCATTCAAAACCTCTCGGCGCGGCATATTATACTTTCTAATAAACCTCTCCTCTCCCCCACCGACAAGTAAAAAAAAGGGCAAGGATCAGCCTAGGCGCTGTTCTCGACAAAAAACTCCGCCTCTTCTGCGCCGGACGAAGTGCATATATATAGGAGGGAACGAACTGGCCTGCGCGCGCCGCCGGAGTCAATGCACGCGCGGGCGAACCTTTTCGGCGAAGACTTACAGGGGCAGCAGCAGCAGCCGCCGCCGCGACGAGAGCGACATTCTTCCGATGTGAGATCACCGGCACTTTAATCGCCGCGGCTTCGCGCTGCACGTATATATATATATGTACGCATGCATGTGAACGCGTATATGCGCGTGTGTGTATACGTCTTTCTTTCGAAGCAGGATGTCTGGATGCGTTTTGCAATCGGCGATTCGACGTCGATATATATATACCGCGCGCGCGGCTTTTTGCACTTGTATAGTGTTATAAGGGCGATTGCGACCTCGTTTTGCGTGTATATATGTGTGTGTGTGTGTGTGTGTGTGTGTGTGTGTGTGTGTGTGTGTGTGTGTGTACGCGAGTGTCTGGCCGGGTGTGATTTTATCGGTGGGTAGCATAGTGTAACAAAGCGATGTATGTATATATACATGTGTGTAGGGCTTTTTGCGCGCTTGCGAAACGCGTGTAAGAATGCGCGTTTGCAGATCGATAGTCTATCATGGGTATATAAAATGGATATACCATAGTAGGGGAGGGAGATACGCGAGATAAGATTTTTCCGTGGTGTATAGCGAGAGAACATGGTTAATTGAAGTACGTGTGGCTTGAAATGAAGCTATGTGGAAATATGTAATGTACCATACGTAGTATGGTAATATGTGTAATTTTGTTATACTTTCAGAAGGAATAGAATAGAATAGAAATAAAATTTATTTGCAAATTAGTTACAAAAAGCATCAATACACGTGTACATCTCATAATACATCTCTGCATAATCGGGTTCAGATACATGTTTTAATCTAAAATACTAAAAAGTGAAATAATTATCACAGTCACATATCGTATTAAATATTCCTAAGAATAAATCGTATAATATCATGAATATCACAGAGAGCTTGAAGTTATTATGATAAATAGTTGACACAACGAGGGCTATACACTGACGACATTAATCATGGTTTCGGGGCGGCTATCAGGTCGAAACTGTACCACATTGGTTAGCGTTCGCGTATATAAAACTTTTGCGGGGAATCGCCGCTATCTTTTTTTCTGCAGCGAGCAGCACTGCACGTTAAAAAAAAAAAAGAAGAATGTCCACCGAATCGATGTACCTAAAGCACGATAAGATAATGCAGCAAACGAATACACATCCATGATTCATGTCACAAAGCCGGCGCAACGACACCTCTCTTGTAAAAATGCACTTTTACACGCGACGACGACGCCCGCCCGTGAATTCCAATTTCCATCCTCTATACTCGCGCATAAAGGTCGTCGACGCGCGCCCGGCGACCTTTGCCGCGTTCCTTAACCTCTCCGATGCCACTATATACACACTATATATGCAGTCGTCGTTGTCGAGAAAGAGAGACCTTGCGCGAAACAGCTTCCAGCTCCAAGGTGCACCGGTGCGGGCATTACAACAAATTGCTCCTTCTTTTGTGCGCGCTCAGATAAAATCAGGGACGACGACGGCGAAGCGCAAGTGGCAAAATTGAAAACAAAGGTGTATAGTGTGCTGCTGCTGCGTATCACTCTCCCTCTCGCTCTGTCTCTTCTCGGACAAGCGACAAAGGCAATACGCGCGTGTGAGCTTCAATGTCGCTGACTCCTTTATCTTATCTTTGTGATGGTGCGAGCTGCACTTTGTGTCGCGCGAGCGCATCTTTGTGCGGAAATTCATATTTTTGAGCCCTCGACGAAAAAGAGAGAATCCGGGGAGAGGGATATATTTATATATTTTCGCGCGCGGGGGTACAGCAAACCAAAGCAGGAGCAGCGCATCTCTCGTCGCGAGTGCACACATATATATGTATCGCATGTATGTATATAGTATAGCAGCCAGACGCGCGCCGCGCGGCGTATATACTCACAAGGTCACGCGTCCTCCGCTCCGGTGGTACTAACCTCCATCTTCCTTCCTCTGTCTCTTCTCCCTCTGTCCCTCCTACCCTCTGCTTCTTCGACGTCCGCTTCGAGTAGCGTGCCCGACGTGTATAGTGGTATATGTATGTGTGTGTGTGTGTGTGTGTGTGTGTGTGTGTGTGTGTGTGTGTGTGTGTGTGTGTGTGTGTGTGTGTGTGTGTGTGTGTGTGTGTGTGTGTGTGTGTGTGTGTGTGTGTGTGTGTGTGTGTGTGTGTGTGTATATATATATATATATATATATATATATATATATATATATACCACTTCTAAACAGCAGCAGCCGTCTCGACAACGATATATATATTCTCGAAAAAGAAAAAAAAATTCTTTTGTTGATTTTTTTTCGTCGAGACGCCTATGTATATAGATATATTAAGTATATACACGTGGACGACGGCTGCTCTTTTATTTTCTGTTTTTTATGTAGTGGGCGGAAGGAGCGTATACGTGCGTGATTGAGATTGATTCAAATGTTTGGACGATTCGAGATCATGGCATCGGCTTCCCCTCCGAGAGAGCGCGCGATATTATTACACGTTGTGTGTAAGTATATGTGTGTACGCAGCCGCTGAATGTTCACTTGCGCGGTTATGGATGCAGCGTGGAATCTCGAATATTTCTGTGCCTCATGAATTATGAAGCGTTACACCTCGGGAGACATTGTGTTGTTTCAGTGTGGCTTATTATCGGGCCCAGCTGCACGGTAAATACGTGCTCAGTTTGACTCATCTATAGTTTAAAATTTTTATTCACATCCTAATTTTAGCATTCAAGTGATTCTGACGTTTCAAAAAATTAAGACCAAATACAGAGAAATATTATCACTATACACCTAACTATAGGCATCGTAAACATTAACCAAAACACCTTAACGACGAACCCTCCATCGATCAACATCTCCGTCAACACGTCTTTCTAATAAATTTCCACCCCATTCAGCTACTTTCAATCGTCACCGCGCATACTACCACAAAGCTATGCTCAGTCAACGCGCAGGCTGATTTCAAAAGGCAGCGCGCATAGAAACCTCGCCAGACAAAAGCACTCTCTCGTTTTGCAGTTCGTTCTCCTCTTTCTCTCTCCCGGCGTCGTCGGTCATTCGTCCGAGTTAAAGAGCGCGCACTTGTGCGAGAGGGGGTGCCTCCGCTGCCGCCGCTACGATTATGCAACGGGCGGTTAATAGGTTCTCTTGTGTCATAGAGAAGGCAAGCAGCCGCAGCGGGTGAACGCGATGTGATTTATATCGAGGAGGGGAGCTGCTGGTTGGTTATATGCTGTTGTTGTTCGTGGTGGAGTGTGTTACGGTTTTATTATCACGTCGTTTAAAGTGTGTGTGAGACAGGGAGAGAGAGAGAGAGAGAGAGAGAGAGAGAGAGAGAGAGAGAGAGAGAGAGAGAGAGAGAGAGAGAGATAGAGAGAGAGGGGGGGGGGAGCGGAGGCAAAGGTTAATATGAGGCAAGATTGGGAATTTGATTTCTTCGTGTTTGAGGTGGTGTGGCGTTGCTTTTTTTCTGATAGGTTTTAATAATTCATGCCAATGAGCCAACGACACTTTCAGACTGGAAGAAAAAATTCTCAAGATCGATCGCTTGCTTTTTATTCTGCACTGTTTAGCAACGGCATATGAGCTTGGGGTATATATACATTTACTTTTCACACCCCAACTGTTGATATATACCTACATATCGGCCGTCACTCACCGCGGCTATCTATCTTGCACCCGAGTTCTTGCATGATTTTACACTTCGCGCCGATGATGCAACCGCGCGCTGTTATTTGTGCACAGTGCATTGAACACTGCGCGCGTATCGGCCTTCGATTATTATTGCAATTAAGGCACGCAACGCGTTGCGAATCTTTGTTTCTCTCTATCATGAGTGCGCAGAGGTGTTACAGAAGGTCAGCGCTGATAGGCGCAGAGCCATTAGCGGTTTTTTTTCTGCACATACCGTTGCAGTAATCGCAAGCACACAGAGCGTATATAATATTGTATAACAAAGGAAAAGTTGCTCCACTGTTCGTACCACGACGGCTGTGGCTCTCTTTTATCTAGGATGTAAGTGAAATGCAAACGTTTAATGCACGACCGATGTCGTGCAGCATGGTATCGGTGAGTTATGGACTCGCCGTAACGCGATGCAACGTAAATAACATAATTTCGTCAACCAATAACAATGTCTTCTCAACGCGAAGGACGATTCACTTTATCTTTCGCGAAGCGTTATTAATATAGCCAGCGGCAGTGCGTTATCAATCGGAAAACAAAAGCGCAACGAGGAGAGTTTGTATCCGATGAATAATGCGCCGCGCGCAAAATGAAAACAATTTCTCGCGACAACCGACAAAAAAAAACGTTGCTTATACACGCACACCACACCACCGTCAGGGACAAAGCGTCTTTCGCGTTATCATCTCGACGATTGTTTCGCAATTGCCGTCGTCGTCGGCGTCGCGGGGGCTAATAATAAACGTAACGCTGCCACGTAGCGTGTCTCGCGTGCGCATTACTTCGACGCGTGTTTACGTATGCGCACCCGCGCGGGAGCTCAAAGCAAACGACGACGCTCATTATATTCCCTTCCTCCCTGTACCTTTGTGTGTGTATGCATCGCGAAAGATGCGACTGTCGTCGTTTTGTCCTCCAAACCCTCTACTGCTGTCGTCTTAGTTCAACAGACGTATACATACCCATACAAACGTATTCCCCGAGAAATCGTCATTTGCCTGAAACGTCGCAAAGTATATTGTTTAACATGCTGCGGTCATTCTTTTTTTTTTATTCCGTAAGAGGTGGAGAGTTTCATTCTGTAGAATACGGCTGTACCGGGTAGCGATGGGATACTATGCAGATTCGGACTAGCCGAGGCAATATGTCCTTGCCCCAAGGTGGAACGAATGCGTTGCGTTTGTGCCTGTACGGGTTAAAGGATCTCGCGTATCTATACTTAACTAAACGGCTATTTATTCGGTTGCTGCTGTTGTGGTTTGGGTATAGCAGAATGTGCGTTCATTTCTTATTATGCGTTTCCTTTACCTTGAAATCATAATGATGCGGTATTATATGCATTATTGTCTGGGCTGTATCTATATGTTTCATTGATATTTCATGGAATGATTCACAGATTAGCTCGTAGCGGCTCGAAACCTTTGTTACTCGGGTCCATAACAATAAAGTAGGTATTATTATTATCATTATTATTTGTTGTGACGGCGGGGGGCGGGGGGGAGCAAAGCCCCGGTTACTTAGGTCTAAGATCAATGGGCCTCCCCCTTAAGCAGTAACCTCTACTCTGGTATTTTTTCCTTCCTCTAAAAGTAGAAGATTGGCCTGGAGCGGGTTGTTCTAATTTTACAGACTGATGGGAAATAGCTCCACAAGAGCTGGTGTTTTAAGTTGGAAGGAATAGGACATGCCAAAAAAGTAGCTAAGCGTCTTTTCTACTGTCTCCGCATATGCACCAACTCCAATCTATGTTGTTGTTCTGATCGACTATAGCTTTAACCTGTGTACTGCCCCTGCTATTTTGCCATTCCTTGATGTACAATGCCCGCATCCACTTGATATCCGCCTGCCTTACCAGGTATTGGGGGATCTCTATTGAGAGCTTTGGCACTTCAATAGGAGAATTATGTTCAACAGGAATCGAATTTTGTTCTTCCCAGCCAACTGTCCAGTGCCTCTTTGTACCTCCACATAAGCTTAGAAGCCTCTGTGGGCGCTCAATGCCCTCAGAGTTGTCTGGCTATTAGAGCAGATCATCCTACACACGCACATCGAAGTATGGCATATACTTCAGATTGAAAAACCGTACCGCTCTGACTCGAGGAAAGGAAGAGTCTTTCCCATCTTTGCGACAGTAATATCCAGAGCCGGGATCTCTGCCGTTCTTTGAGCCGAGGTCGGTCTGTTCTCCAGAAACTTGGGCTGTCTATCACTTTAACTAAAGTCCCAATGATAGCGACGATGTCGGGCTTACGCGGTCCTTAGCTGGTGGTGATGTACGACTCGCTGTTCACCGTGTAACCTTGGCGTATGATATGGTTGTTGGTTTCCAATAATACACTGAAAAAGAGTTAGCGCGTATGAGGCCCTCTCGCTGATACGTGCTGCTCTAACGGCTATGCTGTATGTACGCTTCCATTTAGCGCGTATACTGCCCGCTTTTAGAAAAGCCCTCGCGCGACTGTCGTGCATGCGTAGCTCCGTATAATAGCAGAATTGACGCGTTAGTCAGCGATCTTTATTTTAGGACGTATACTGTGCTAAAATCAGAGCAACGTCTACTCAAAACCTGAGTGCAGCTGTTCAGCCGCACGTGGCGCTTGCAGCGCCCTAACTCTTTTTTAGTGTACGCGCAGGGTCACTCCGATCTCCGTGTCCCCCTTAGTAGTTCTAGTTCTGGTAGAAAATTACCCATTGGTGTTGGTTGGAAATTTGAACAGAGTGCTTTAGTGCACGCCTTCCTATCAGGTCATAGATGAGAGTGGACCACCGCTTCTTGCAGCTCTCTTCGTCTGCAACGGTGGTGTTTCTATCGGTCAGCCTTCCTTACATTCGAAAACTTCCTTGGCCAGGTAAGGGTTGATGATGTAACTTTAATTTCCGCGAGGTACGAGTGCAAGAAGGCAATTACACAGCTGGAGAGGTGCTAGCCAGCGCAGAGGTAAGATGCCGAGGCCTCTTTCGCCAACTGGAATGTGGAAGTATACTTCCCCACCCTATCGATTCTCGGCCTAGTTGGCTTTGATCAAAGTGTAGTAGTATGGTAAATGCTATTGGAACCCGGCAGCCCTCATACTATCTAAAACCGTCTATTTTCTTCTACTAAAATTTTAAATACTACTGACTGGGCTAGCGATCACCCGATCAGTTTATATGGATGACATGACAGTAAAAGGGGAAAGCTATGCCATCTGCTCCCCCAATCAGTAGGTCCGCCAGTCTGACTCTTTTTTCTGACGCGTGCGTATGGAGTGGTAACGCGGCTGGAGAATTTCAACCGGCACGTTAGGGAACACCACCCTGACGTCATCTCCACCATCTACAGGTGCTGGTTGTGTGAGTTTATGACACCCACGAATAAACGCTATCTACAGAAGGTCGTGACCACCCATATCTCTACCACCCACCCGAGGCTGCTGTGCCTCGGACAGGAGGAGCCGAAACAGCAAGAAGGAGGACAATTCTCGATATAATCGCATCCGATCCTTCTGTTGCGCTCCAGGGTCAAATCCCACCTGCCTCGGGGCAAAATCCACCTGTCCCAGCTGTCGCCCCCCCCCCCCCCCCCGGCTGAGTCGCATGATCCCCATCTAGTCGGGCTTTCGCCTGAGGGAGGATCAGTCGAAGCCCAGTCCGCTCAGAACTGGCATCAATCTCTCATCAGTAGATGTAGTGGGCAATGGGCATCAGTAGGGTATACTCTACTAAAGTGTTGTTCGGTAGAGCTAACCACTGTCTCACTGTGGCTCTCACCATTTTGTCCACTCACTGAAGTTCGCTGTAGTCTTCACTTTGTAGATACGCAGATACATGGTTTGAGTAATCCTTTGATGGGGCGTTGAAGAAGAGGGCTCAGTTGACCGGCTAGAGGACGTAAACGTCTACTGTCTGCGAAGAAATCGATTCCCAGATAAACCCCGGCTAAGAGCTTGTACCGGTTGATCCTGGATGGTGAAGGTAGCTCTGGCATCGACCACGGTCTTCCTCCTTTCTCCATCTTCAAATATAGCGACTATATGTAACTTGGTGTTGCTCAGCATCGGTCCAAAGTTCTTCAGAAAACTAGCTGTGTAGCCTATTAGGTGTTGAAGACCTGTTGGTGAGTCAGCGAGTAAGACCAAATCGTCGACGAAGGCCATGGCTCCGATGGTGATTACTCTTCTCATAACTCTTAGGCAGTGATTTTCATCCGCAACCTAACAGCGTAATGACACTTCGCTGGTAATAGTCCCGGAGTCTGAAAGTACTTTTCAATTCTGGACATCTGGATGGAAGATGTGAAAAATCTGCAACTCTGGCTGCGAGACATTTTCGATCGGCAGCCGCCGAAAAAATTGCGGCTTGGTATTGGTTGTCGGCTGCCTAAAGACGTTGGTCCTATAGGCCTCCACAATGTGGCGGGATAGTTGCTAGGCATCCTCAATACCTTCCAGGATGCTAGTATCGCAGAGATTCTGCTGCCAGTGCCTCTGGACCGTTTGGGATTCTCGTCTCCTAGTCTTCCTTCTAGAAGTAGGTGGTGCTGGTGACTGGCATCTTAGAGCGTTGTTGCTAGATGGTATGGTGGAGATAACATCACAGAGGTAGAGAGAGAGACTCTGGAAGATGGATTCTTTATTTTTCGTGTTCAGAGCCATGTTCACGATAGCCTCTAATTGCGCCCGTTAGTAGCCGTCCGACTTTAGGACCCTAAGGCGTCTTAAGTAATCAAAGAGCCTGTCGGACACTCTGGTGATCGTTAGCTTTGGAGCTGTTGGTGGGGGATCTTGACGTACGAAGGCCCTCTGCTGAAGGATGACCCATTGCACCATGACCTGGTATTCCTGGGAGCGGCGGCAGTTCCTGGTGGAGATAATGGTCTGCTATTGAAAGGACTGCTGCAGAACTGGTTGATCAACCGCGCCCCTGCTTGAATGGTCAGCTCGGCGTCCCGCCAAGCAAGGAGTTTGGTTTCTTCTCGGATCCAACGATGTAGGTTTGGCTGGATGGTTTGCTACGTGTCCCGTTCATCGTACCAGCTCTTGTGCGCCCATCGATAGTGGAGCCCTCTGCCGCTGGTGGTGGTGAAGGCACGTTCACAACCGAGGTTTTTGCAGTGAAATTAGAAGAAGCTATCCGGAAAGCTTAGAGTGTCTAGTACCCTGATTCCACTTCCTCTATGTCCTCAGTCAATGCGCTGAAAAGGCTGTACATGCAGCGATTGTAAGGTACAGAGGCTCTACGTTATCAGGGCTCCTACTGCTCCAGTGGGGGTTGTACGCATTGTTACTCCAGTAGTTTAGTCTAAGCCCCCTCCGTTCTGTGTGAGCCTAGGCAAGTAGTATTGTTTTTTATTGAACGAAACCATAATAAAAATCAACCTTACGAAATAAAAACCTTAATTTCACTAAATTTAGCTGTTACAATGAAATCAATTCCAGAAATCTGAAAAAATGAAAACGTCACCTACCGGCAGATCCTCGACTCAAGACTAAAAACATCTGAAGTTATCTTAATTCTTCTGATCCTTCACAATCACACCGCGGCCATTCGTCACCCTATTTAACGTTTAAAACAATTGCGTAACCCTTGAAACGAGAAAACCCAATTCTTGCGCGCAATAACAGCCCTTTATGTGCACTTTCTCATATCGTATACTCGTACCGACCACCGACAAAAAGCACCACATCTCGGATACATTACATCCATCCCGGCCCTGACACGTTTTAATCCCCGAAACGAGACCTCCTCATTGTCGCAGCGCGCAAGCAAAGGGTAGAAAGGAAAGAGAGAGAGAGAGAGAGAGAGAGAGAGAGAGAGAGAGAGAGAGAAGCACTTGATGCCTGAAAGTGAGGACGAAAACAACCGTTGCACTCTTATGCAACCTAAGTGCGCGCAATGCAGCAACGCAACCTTCTCATCTCCGTCTTACCTCCTTTTCTTTCTCTCTCTCTCTCTCTCTTCTTCCCTCCCTCTTTTCCCCTACTCCTCTTCTTTGGTAGGAGCGGAGGGAGAAGGAGCGGCGACGGCAGCAACAGCAATTCCTGGAATGCTCTTTGTGCGAGCTGCTGCTGCTGCTTCTCCTGCTGCTCTCGAGACCGAGCGACCTTGATAGAGCGAAAAGAAGGGGGCAAAAGCAAGCCGATTACGCGCGCGCGCTCGTTGCACCCGCTGCCGGCGCGCAGGACACGCGACGACTCTCGATCCTTGCGTGTGCACGCACCGCCGCAGTGTGTATGTGTGCTAAGTGCGCGCGAACTTGTCTGCAACGTCTGGTTTTTCAAAGAGCAAGTGGGTATATTTAATGCCGATGCTGGCAGCAGCGGCTTTTTCTGCTCCCGCGCACGGTCCAGGTTTATTTTGGGATGGGATATTGATAAGGGCATGCGGTCGGATGTTTTTGTTTTGAAGGTGGGCTTGGATGTAGGTTGATGATGAGGATTAATGTAATGGATATGCGGGAATATTTTTGTAGGAGCGACTGATTTTAGGTTTCTCGGTTATTATTGGATACCTATATAGATCTTTTTTGAGAAATGTATTTAAAGTAAAAAAGTAACCGGTTTAAGTCTATTACTATTATTGTTAAATTAGGCAACATTTTGCAAGTTATAATGCTAAGTTTAAAGCTCGAAAGTAGAAACAGGGAAAACAAATCAAATAAATCTTGTTTTGAATCTATTTCGAGACAGAGCATTCTTCTAAAACAAACAATAATTTCGTTCTCAAAGAAATCGCGCTAACAGAAATAGCACTGAATTCTCGGAATGTCTGGGAATGTAATAGGCAATTGAAAGGCAATCACGAGCGCTCTTATTCACCATTATCACTGCGCAACCGGGTCTATAATATACTTGAACAGCGCATTAGCAAAGTACTCTATAGAATAAAGTATTTGCATGTAGAAGTAGTAAGTAAGGAGGTATGTAAAGTACATACACACAGAGCTCCGCTCCCTCTAATCATAAATTCATTTCTCAAGCTCATAAAAGCTCGCGCGCGGTAATGAGTTATAACACATCGCAATAAAAGTGTCATGAACCTCTCCCTCACCTTATGAAAATTGAATACCAGCAAGAATCGTTACGTTATAAAATAATCACACGCGCGCGCAACTAAATGACTATTATTAGCCGCTGTTTTCCCAACCGGCGCGTATCATTGTTCCAGAGATAATATTTGCTGCTGTGTTTCTGCTGCTGCTGCGAGGCGCTTGAGAGCTGATTGAAAAACATACTCGGCGTTCACGACCTCTGGTTACATACACGTACACAAGCACACACAGAGTGCGAAACCCCTGGGATCATAAACGCCCACGCGACGCGCAACGCTCTTTGTTCTTTCCTTCCCTCTCTCTCTCTTTCTCTCTCTCTTCCTTCTCTCTTCTTTCCTTCTGTGAGCTTATACTCGCAGTGCTTTTTTTTACGGCGAGAGAGAAAGAGAGAGAGAGAGGAGAGAGAGCGAGTTCTTTGTGTCGAAGGTGTGCGTAAACGGATCGAAGGAGGAGAAATACGAGAGAAGCCCGCACTGCACGCGAGGACGAAAAATCTCGCGAAGGTATATAAGCTTGCTGTACGCACACACATACCGCAGCGGAATGAATAAAGAGCATAAAACGCGCGCGGCGCGATGTAATCAATTACGTCTTTTGATCCGTGCGCGAGCGGAGGGTACACTATGTGTGTGTGCGCGTGTGTGTGTGCGTTTGTTCACGCTGACGAGGCTCGTTATCAGGTTTGCAGGGCGACGGTGTACGCGTCTTAATAGGGACAGGAATAAACTCGCGATCATCGCGCAAAAAGTGGACGCGATGCTTCGTGGCCGCTGGATGCGCGTGAGGGAGCAGTGAGGTAAAAATAGATCGCGAGGCAGGAGACGAAAGTGAAACCTGCTGTTATATATGCTGATGCAGTATATCGCCGAGAGAGAAAGGGATAAAAAGGTACATAGAGAGGCTGTGCATGGCGTTAAGTGTTTTATGGAGATATGAGCGTAGGTTAGGTTTTTAGCTTTGCTGTAACTTATCACTTTTTAATTCTCAAGACTTAGTACTCTTTAGTATTATTTAGCTTTTAAGGCCTGACTGTGATAATTCGATAAGACTGACGATACATGTATACAATAATGAAATGTATTGTTTCTATCTAGTATTTATCTATTTTTAAGAAGTCGAATTCAAAGTATTTGCGTAATTTCGTTTTTAACGTTTAAGCAGATTTGAAATATAACAATATCTGTTTTTTGTAATTAATAAACTACATGATGTACAATTAATTAGATTTCCCGTTTTTACCAATAGCTGACGTATATGAAATAACCGATACAGATAATTAAAATTATGATTCAAAATAACACGATGATTAAGAAACATATTTCTAATTAGCATTTATACCTTCTAAAAAAACCTAAGAAGATATTCGGTCGACACGGTAAAAATCAGCCGACGGCTCGGATCTCTCATGCAAATTTCTCGCGGGAAGAGAATATCATCGCGGCAACAAAGAGGCAAATTCGCGGTATACTGCATGCGGATGAGCGCGCGCATGCGCAGCGCTCCTTCAAATGTAAATGGCCGATGAACGAGAAGAAAAAAAAAGGTTTATATTCAAACTAGCCTGCGCAGGCGCGACGCGTCAAGGAACTTTGCCATCGCAAAAAAAGCGAAGAAAATATCTCTCTTGTATACTGGCTGTTTATGCCCCCGTGAAGAGGAGAAAAACGACGACAAGCGAACTATGTATGTGTGCATGTGAACAGGCGCTCGTCTTCCCCTCGGAGATAAAACGCCAGCATTGTCCTCTTACGCCAGACGTATACACATCCCAAAGAGAGTCTAATAAGCTCCCCCGAGCAAGTGCCGCCAAAGCGATGATCGGGGGAGTGAGTTTCTCTTTGCACTCATTCGCATGTCTTTTTGATGTAACGCGATACAGATGATGAACTAATTGGATTCGATGTTTAAGCCGTTTTTGGGGGAAGTCGGTTTAATTAGAAAGCGCTCTTGAATATTTGCCCGCTCGGATGATTAAGGCTTGAAATGTAAGCCTCTATCCAATAAGGATGTAATCTAAGACTAATAATGCTACTCTATACATATACATATAATCTTATAATTCTCAAGATTACGGAATATTTTCCAAATCATATTACGATAAAAAAAGCGCTATTCTAAAAAAAGAAGTACTTTACTCAGCTTAGTCACCGAAAAAGCAGCTTTGGCAGGGGCATTACGTATATATTTCTGAGTTTGTAAATTTTTCCGCGCGCTGATGATAAAGCGCACTTCGTACAGAATGGAATTCGCGCAGGTGACTGCTCTCTCGCTACGGTATATGCGCTTATTGACATTGAACGCGATTATCAAAATCAATATAGAAAGTTAACGATCGATCATCGTTACATATCGCGTCCATCGCCAGTTTCGCTCAGTCGTCGAATAATGCAAACCGAAAAGCTAATTTTGCAAGCCTTACGTAATCCGCGAGGAATTCGCGCGCAGACGCTGCGCCAAAACATCGTCGTCAATTCGATATAAATTGCTCCATAACGTCGTGTGGACAGAGAGCGGGAGGCATTTCGCGCTCGCGCGCCTGCGCTCAAGTTTGATAAACGCGTTACATTCGTCCGAGCCATTGACATTGAAATTTTTATCAGTCAGAGCAGCGAAAAAAAGTACTGGCATTACGACACTGTTTACCAAAACAGGGCGCCGATGTGTGTATGTGTGTATGTATGCTGTACGTCATAAACAGGTTGTAAAAAGCGTCTCGCCCTCTCCCCCCTCTCGACGCCGAAATTCTCTCCCGAGATGCAGACATAAAGTTTAGAGAGCGCCGAAAGCGAGAAAAAGAGGTTTGTAACTCTCTGACATAACACGTATACTTATTATGCACTGGACGTTTGCGTCTGTTTACTTGTTGAGATGCGCGGTTGCTGCTTTTCTTCCTCCCCCCCCCCCTTTTTCATTCTCCGTGAGAAGAGTGAAATGTCATTCTGACTGCGGCGACGGACTTTTCCCTCGCTGATAAAGATCGAACTCGTCGCCACGGGAGATCTTCATTGCAAATAAACCGGTCATTGTTTACTGAGAGGAACAAAGAATTCGTTGATGAAAACGAGTAGAGGAAAATTTTGAGTAGTAATAGCCCTTCAAATCCAAGTCTAATCATACACAACGCATTTACAATAATGGTATAACATTTTATTGAAATATCAGTGCCGGGTTCAAAAATAAAAATCATTTTCGTAAACGATATACGAGACAAACGCGTATATACATATTGACTACCTCTGCAAAAAATTTTGAAGAGTTTTTATATGCAAACAAAACCAACAAAGATTTGCCAAAAATTGATTCTTCCCGTATCTCAATGTAAAACATGTAACCTCTTTAACGTAACATTTTTTCCAGGTCGCATCATCATCGCTTGATATTAACTTAATTTCGCCATTAAACAATCATTACTGCAATTTTTGCAACCTCTCTCTCTCTCTCTCTCTCTCTCTCTCTCTGTCTCTCTCTCTCTCTCTCTCTCTCTCCTGCAACCCACAATCTCTCTCTTACATCTCCACCTCGGCGAATTTCATCATTCCCCGAAACCTCCTATCCCACTCCTCCCTTGCGCCTAATCCTCCTCCTCCTCCTCCTCCTCTCTTCTCGAACGTCAAGTGCAAAAAGAACCTCGCGAAAACAACACACACACCAGCATGTATATACAGGCGGCGGGGAAATTCGAGCGCGGAGAATAGTGCATATAACGCGCTCGCGGCGGCATCGAGGGAGGGGGAGAGAGAGCACGCGCCCGCCGCGCGAAGAGGGGGAACAGAGCGAGAGCGGCTGCTGCTGCTGCTGCGCGCGCGGACGCCCTTGAGCGACGGGCAATGCACCGTGAGCGAGGTTCAAGGCAGAGCGGTGGTTGCCGTCGCCGCTCAGCCGCCGCCGCCGCCGCCGCCGCCGTCTGTCTCTGTCGCGGAGAGAGAGAGAGGGAGAACGGAGCGGAGCTTCTCACCCTATACACGCTTTGAGATTCTCGTCTCTTTTTTTCGGCGCACGTTTTTTTCGTGCTGGTGATCGCGAGCCGGCCGAATTCATAGAAAGTATATGAGTTTAGGAGAGAGAGTGAGAGAGGGTGAGCGCTCATTGAGTGGAGAGTTAGAGAGCGAGAGAATTTTATTGCGTCGGCGAGGATAATGCGATTCTTAATGGATGTTAGTGGGGCGGTTGTTGCGTACTTGTTGCAGGCGTAAGATAGCGTGGGTACGTGGGGATTGTTTTTTTTTTTTTTATTGTTCGCGATTTACACCAACCATCGGCGCAGGGTGAAGGTTTTTAATAAGGATAATAGCGAGCGATTGTTGCTTACGTAATTCTTTCCGAGTATATGTTTTCGTGGCTTGTTGAATAAAATGTTTCACTTGCTATTTTTGTCAATCACCTTGATTATTGGTATGCGAGATTAAGAAGGTTAAAAAAATTATTTTTAATAAACAACAAAATTATAACATATGCGCATAATGATACTATCTTATCATCTGCATAAGAATAAAAATGTGCAATATATTATTTTAATGATGATTGATAACAATTGAAATGTCAGCGAATTTTTTTTACAACATTCTTAAATTAGCTAATATCGTATAATTTATATCAACGCAATATGTGATATTACCATATTTTCTTTGTGTGCACATAATCAAGAGTTCAACAGAAATATCCTTTAAATAACGATGCATCATTTTTATTAATCGTAAAAATAAAAGAAAACCTTTCAAATGAAATAAAGAGTTCATTATGTTTGTTCTGCTGCTGTAAGTGTTATTTCCCGCACTTGATAGCCTTTCATTCCTTGTTTTTGTGCTTTCATTTGATCAATTCACAGCGAGTGCAATATTACCAGCCACTCAGCCGATGACGTGTTATTCGATTATTGCAACTGGAAAATAATCATTATTTAGCCAATTTCAGTTTAGCTTTATAGTATTGACTTACGTAATTCATGTTCTTATAATATTTTTACATTGTACATTGTAATATGTTACAGTTATAATTCTCTTCCTAATTATTATACGTGATAACAAAAGTCAATAGTATATACATTTTCATAATCAAATATGAAGACAAACAGTTTCATTGCATAAGAATGATTTATAGAATTATTACAGCTATGGTTTTAATGCCCTGTTTTTTTTTCTGTTACGACATCAGTAGTAACAGCCGCAATCAGAATATTAAGATCAACTTTGCAGTAAAAAAAAATTATCAGGAGTGATATTTAAGAACGTTAATTATAGTTCTTCGGAGGAGAATCTTTTAAAACGGTTGCTTTTATCTTTGACAAACGTTATCAACGCGCAGAGTTCCAAAAAATTTTAATACATTCTTATAGCATTCTAAGAATTTAAATTTAATGAGAAAACATTACTGGTTTAAATTTTTCCTTCGTAACTATTCTACTTTAAAATTCGCGGTATTCGACGACTTTACTAAGGTAAAAGACCCAGTACTCGGACACTTACGCACATACAACCTTTATAATCTCTTATATCTTCAAAATTAATCGTAATATACATAAACATATGATCTGAGTGGATAGTTCAAACCTTGTAGTAACATTTTCCTTTCTTAAATGTCTTATTTGTTAGCTTATTTATTAAAATAATAATGTTTAAAGAAAATAGCTACAGGCCGGTGTAGTTGGACAAGCTATATTAAACTGGGATCAGTACTCGGACATCTTTAGGACCCAGTAGTTGGACTATGTTTTTAAATGTGTCCCACTACTGCGTTATGGAAATTGAGAGGTACCTAAAGTTGGACAGATGCTAAGCCGTCCGCGCATCGAAAACATAACCTCGCAAAATTTCTATCTCGTTATATAAACATTTGAGAAATAAAATCAAAACAATGTCATAGTGACTACGTAGTTAACATCACAAAGAATGCTAACGAATTAATTTTTTTCGAATTGACCATTTATAGTAGTTGTTTTACTGCTGTCCAAGTATTACGTCCAAAATTCGTGCTGTACGACTACTGGGTCTTTTACCTTAATATGTACCACCTACTACTTGCTAACATAATACCTGAATTGAAACGAACATACAGACATTTATCAAAAAAATTCTATTACACGTAAGTAAACCTTGTCCATAAATTTATTTTTCTCAGGAACCACCCCAGGGGCAACCATCTTCCCTAAACCCAGTCTTTTCTGACACCACTAAATCACGATTTCTCTCTCTCTCTCTCTCTCTCTCTCTCTCGCGTTTGGCCATGTATCCGTCGAAATTGGGGGCCCCCGATACATATAATTGCAGAGCTCTGGCCCGGCTCGTCCACGCTTCGCGGCTGCAGTCAACAACCTCTGTCTCTCCTGGGATCCGTCTCTTTCTCTCTTTCTCCGCCAAACTCTTTCGCACAACGCTGTTGCAGCAACAACATTCCATTACTACGACGTTCGCTTGCTCGCTCGCGCGCTTGTGCGTCTGGTGATTTACGGGCCGATGCCTCCTCTCTCTCTCTCTCTCTCTCTCTCTCTCTCTCTCTCTCTCTCTCTCTCTCTCTCTCTCTCTCTCTCTCTCTCTCTCTCTCTCTCTCTCTCTCTCTCTCTCTCTCTCTCTCTCTCTCTCTCTCTCTCTCTCTCTCTCTCTCTCTCTCTCTCTCTCTCTCTCTCTCTCTCTCTCTTTCTCTGTTTCGCGCTAAACTCGCCCTCTTTCGAAGGCGAAGGTTACGGTGCGTCGCCCTCTGGAATGCCGCGCGAGTCTCTCTCTCTCTCTCTCTCTCTGTTGGCTCACGATGCCTCATCGAGCGATAAAAGGCCCATCGTGCACGCACCTTTTTTCGCAAGCGCCAGAGTGTGTAGGAGCTTTGTGTGCAGTGTATATATATATACGTTCGGCAGTATCTCCCGCTGCTGCTTTCCTCGTTTGCGGTTTTCTCAATCGAAGTGGAGAATGTGCGGGCGAGCTTTTCGTTCGCAGGATGTCTGTGACGGCCAGGTATTTTTTGCCGGGGTCGGGTACGGTCGCAGCGGAATGCAAGCGCGCGCGCGGCCCGCCTTTTTGCGCTGTTATTGAGCCGTAATTAGTAGGAGCAGGATAACGTGGTATTTGATTCAGTGGCCGGTGAGAGATTGATTTTTTTGGGTATTAGATCTTACGTGCACCGATGAAGTCATTGCTTCTTTGAGGGTAGCTATATGAAGATGATTAAGGAAGCTTGGACTTTTGATCGACGTTAACTTAAAGAATTGTTTACAATGATTTTTACACATACCATGATACAAGCAACGGCATACATTGAAGGTTGAGGTGTTAAGATGACGAAAACATTTTTTTTAACGACATTTAATTATTATTTAAACCAGTTACCGATACCTAAAAGAAAATTCAACAAAATATGACAATCATTTTGACTTTTTATCCAATTTAGATTTCAAAACGGTCATGTTGTTCCTTGTTCAATTTCAGGGGTAGTTACCGCAGGAAAAATTGGAAAATTATCTAAACCTGTAAAGTTACAATCAATTGTTTATGAGAGACTTTCACATATTTATAAACAATTGATTGTAACTTTGCAGGATTAGATAATTTTCCAATGTTTCCTATGGTAACTATCCCTGAAATTGAACAAGGAACAACATGACCGTTTTGAAATCTAAATTAGATAAAAAGTCAAAAGGATTGTCATATTTTGTGTGCACGTATGTGTGTGTATAGTGTTTGGCCTGAGCAATTTGTTTGTCTAGATGGTTTCCACTCTTGTTAACTATTTTTACGTATCGTTAAGGATTTGGGAATGGTTCCTCAACAGGCAAAGATTTGTCTTATCTCACCTGACAAAAAAATTAATTCCCAATGCATATATCATTTCGAATATGAGTGTTACCAATGAGTACATTCAAAATCCAATATTTAGTATCCCTGAACTTGTTACATTTGTATGTTTGATCCAGATAATAATGTTGCGTAACAAGGTTGCGTCGAAAGTAATTACAAATTCAAATGTACTGCAAACATTTTCATCAAATATAGGTAACAGTAACTGCTTGAACCTGGCGGTGTCCTATATAATTAAATACACGTGTTGCCTTCCACTGCCCTCATTAATTCTCCCATCCAAATATTGTCTAACATCCATTCATTAATCCTCCCCCTCTCATCCTTATCTCACCATAATCAAACTCAAAGCAAACGCATTACATTAGCGTTGCTAATGGAGATTAGCGGAGAACTCGTTACGCGCGTGTATTTATAAACCGACATCATGCGCACGAGGCTCACCTGTTCAAACACACACATACACACACATGCGCGGATCATTCGTCTGCGAATATCTCCCCCAGATTTCGACAAAAAACGATGAATGAACACGAGAAAACCACCATAGCACCATTGCACAACTAAAACCTTAGGCATATATACGCGGCGCTCTAGGATTTCGGGATCTTATCTGTCGGTGAACACTGGAGTGTGTGCATGCATTGTCAGCGCTTTTGTGTCGTTTTATGGCCTACGGTGTGGTCCGCTGGTGCTAATATACATTCGGATGGCACAGGGGGGAAAATGATGAAAGAGAAGCTGTAATCCTTCCGGGACTCTAGGGGTCGCTTTTAGTGAGTCGTTTTGCAGAGCAAAGTGTCGGCGAGGTATATGCAAATTTCTCTCGTTGGGGTATACCCATGCATGAACACGTGTACGTATGTGTGTATATGGTTGGAGGACGCTGGACGAGAGTGCGGCATTAACGTCGCGGTTTATGGCATGTGGTTACTTATCGATCGTAAAATATCCCCCCAGCGAGAGAGAGACGATTATTTTGAGGTTGAGTGAAAGTCTTCCTTCAGCTGATTGCTTTTAAATGGCAATTTTCGACTTATGCGGATGTGTTATTAGTTTATAGATAGTTGTATTTGTAATGGATAATGGTTAAAATAGTAAAATGTCGAATGCTTAAAATAGGATATGTTGTAGTCTTAATCGAGCTTTCGTTATTCGAGTATAAAATTTTGAAATATGTCCGAGGAGTAAAGTCTTGCAAACGATGAGTCATGTAAATATAACAAAAAGACCGCGAAAGTATTTCCTCAATGGTAAAAAGTGTACGTACATATACACGCGGGTGAGTAACTTGTTACACTGCCGCCACGAAAGCGTTCGGATTTTTCAAGTTCGCTAGGGTCAGTAAAATAACCAGTTTATACTGCACAGAATCCAGTATACCGCATTTTTGTTACCTTCAGGTGCTTTTTACACTGATGTAAGGTCAATAAAGTTGTATTTATATGGATCGTTATTGCGCGCCGCGGTGTGTATATATATACGCATCCACCTTCGTGCTACACATGTGAGTCACATGACTTCGGTAACGTGCGTGTGTGTGAATACTGGTGCACTAAACTATACTGTTGTAGCTTCAGTATGCAGAGATCGCAATGAAAGTAGGAATCGCGCTTTCCATTATCACAAAATGCACATAATTATATGAACCCTGATCGTTAAAAACTTAGTTATATATACCGACGTTATTGGAATCAAATATAGGATTCGCGTTAAATGACGCTATTATATAGCAAGACGTTTTCACTTTTCAGGTTTATAATTTATGAAGGAGAGACATTTCAGTATACATGGCAACATAAATAACACACGCATGGTTTTTTTATATAAATCCACTACTCGACGGCTTGCGAAATATATATTTGTATATTGACATTGTATTATTCGTTTCGCGTTGCGTCGCATTGGGAAACGAATCGAGGGTGATAATGATAAAAAGCGCAATGAGAAATATATATGCATCGTGTGCTTGTGAAGTGTAAAGCCCAAGGTTCGATAAATTATTATCTTGCCGTGTATCTCTCCAGCGCGACGTCCGATAATATTATTATTGCAATTGAAGCGTGATCGAAAAATACATCAATATTACGGAATATCGTTATGCTATTCATTATGCAGGTGACATTCACGTGATTGCAGTACAAATGAAATTGTGAAGTGCGATGTTTGATTGGGAATAATTGCTACCATCTTTTCTTTTCATTAGAAATTTAGAGTTTTGCTAATCAATGTGTTCCTATGATAATTTAAAGGGTATAATAAGGTTTCAAGTTCATTTCCACAATTATACGCTACACAAATAGAATTATATGACTTGACGACCGCATTTAAGTACAGTATAACGATGACTGATTTCCCACCACTTCAAACTCCATAAAAACAATCCCCCAAACCCTCACGAACAAATAGATCAATTTACAATCCGCTAAAAAAAAAGAACCCCAACCTCACGTCGACATAAACACCTACTGGTATCATTATCCCTACGATCAATCGTCCCAAAAAACATCTCTCCCGCGCGTTTCTTTTTTACCTCCGGCACTGCACACACACACACCACGTCGAGCCTCCTCTCTTTGTGCTGCAGCACTCTCTCATTCTCGCAGGAGAGGAAGCGAAGAATTCGTCATCGAAATTTCTGGCGCTGAGGGAGAGAGGCACGCGCGCCTCGTCCGGTCGCGATGACTCAGGGTGCGAAAGCCTAACCTCCGCGTGCGGCGCTGCAGGGAGCACTGCACCTAAACTGCATCTCTCCGTCTCTCTCTTACTCCCGAGCGAGAGAACACATACATACACACA
Source organism: Torymus aiolomorphi (assembly GCA_036365515.1). Taxonomy (NCBI): domain Eukaryota; kingdom Metazoa; phylum Arthropoda; class Insecta; order Hymenoptera; family Torymidae; genus Torymus; species Torymus aiolomorphi. Next base: position 160,654,492 of record CM070876.1, on the reverse strand, counting down.
GACCAGTCGAATGGCCTCTCTCGCAACGTGAAATCGCGCATTTTTAGCGCCGACGAGAATATACGCGCAGCCAGGCACAAAGGAGAGTTATGTGCGTGTATGTATGTGCGTGTGTGTGTGTATACTTTGTTCCGCGCCGAGTGAGAATGAGCTTCGAGAGGAACATTTTCGGCGCGTTTGTAAGGCCGACGAGTTTGATTTTTGATTAGTAGAAAAGAAATGGCGGTTAAAGTGTAGTATAATATATACGTAGAGGAGCATTTTCACCGGACGGTCGCCCTGGAATTTATGTGTTTTGCGCGCGCGCGCAGAGCATAAGCAGCGCCTTTTTTTGCGCGATCGAAAGAGATACTTTGTTTGCTCGTTTCGCTGCGGTATCTGCGATATTTATTGATGCAGTCGCGCAGCTGCGAGTTTGTTTTCGCGCCAACGAACGAGCGAGAGTCAGGTTCAAGGTTTCGGGTCATCGCGGCCTGCAGCCAGCAGCAGCAGGTTACATTTTTCGACGGTTGGGGAAACGAACTATTAATAACGAGGTGCCTATATGTAGCGAGGCTGTGTTTGCTCGTATGCTCGTATACGAGGTGTTGTACTGATTATAGCTTTGTTTTCGCGACGTAGAATATTCGCGATAACGAAAAAGTGCAAGTTGGTCTCGTAAAAATCGTTAATTCGTCGGCGCGTCGTTCGATTTATTGTTGTTTTGATTTTAAGGTGCATTGTTGAGATACGATTTACCTCGTTCATAATCCAATCAGCATAACTTTTTAGCGTGTAAGGCATTTTGGGAGAAAACAAATATTGTGTGGTTCCGTTACCGTCGACGCATCATTCTCGAAATGTCTTTTCTTTATCATCGCGTCGCTCATCCCACTCACGTTATTTTTTCGAGTTCTGCAACCTCCGGCAATCGTTGTAACAGTCGTTTCAACTCTTCAGTTTCTGTTATCGTCGTCGTAACGCACGCATGTCCGGCGGCAATCAGGGCTCTGTTGTTCTCAATGAAAGGCGACACGCCTTCGTGTCAATGCCATGTCTATCAATGCGTTTTTGACTGCGTTCCGTTAGTCTCAGTGTCAGTAGAGGAGAGGACGCATTGATTCGTATTTAATGAGCTCGAAAACCATCTCATGCAGTAAACAACAGTTTCAATAAAATTAATACTAAGATAATTTATACTTTGTATCGTCCAACATTTATTTCCTCTTTTATTTCTTAAAATTTCGTCTCCGACATTTCACAAGAAAATACTTTTGAATCGACAAACAACTTTTGATGCAAGCACGTACAAAAAATAAGATTAAAAATGATTTATTTTCGTATACGATGCAATTGAAAATGTCACCGACGACTTCTTCAGGCAGCCCAATAAATTCGCATTACCAAATAAAACACGTCCAAAGCGAATTTCCTCTCCTTACCTCCTCGTTGTTGTCGCGGTGGCGGCATCATCATGATCATCATTCGAATTGCGTCAACCGTATTTTTCGGTGCACCCGCGTCATCGCGGTTGCAGGCGGTGGCGCATATAATATAATTTATCGCAGTTCGATACGAAATTTCCTCGTTTTTATACGACTCCAGGATAAAGAACTGCCAAAGGCAATGTTATCTGCGCGCGGCCGGATTCATTGACCGATAGCCTCCGCCCGATTCCCAGTATTGCATTGCAATGTGTGCACGTACGTATATGTATGTATGAGCGGATTGTTCGTGCCGTGGGAGAATGGCGAGGAAAATATATATGTGTGATGGATGGGGGGAGATGCCAAGTGTGTGCGGTTGCGGATTGTCAAGGTTGCAGGTTACGTGTGAGTCTTAGATGTGGAGATAGTGGTGCGTGCGTTCAAGGTGCAGGAACTTTTATGCGCGCTTGTTTGTAGCTGTTTTGTTGGAGGAAAATTGGGAAGGATGCGGTAGAATATTCATGTGTTGATGCGTGTATATTTATCGCGATTAAAATAATATAGTTCGCCTCAATTCGAGCGCGCGAAACGCGATTAAATCAAGCGATATTTACAATCGAAAATTTCCGCCTATAATATAAATATACATACTTGTTCATTCGCGCTGTAAACAAAGCGCGGTTTGACATATTATTATAAACGAACAATTCAACGTTATCTATGAATGTTAAATATAATCGTCAATGGTAAATTTGATAATTTGCCAAATTAGCGACACTTTCCGTTGTATTTTATACAACGTATTAAATCGTATACGCATATCCACAGCCAGATTAATAATCCAGGAAAAATACTACCGACGCGTTATTGATCTTGTTTTGTCGATGAATAATCCTGAAACTATATACGCAACCCCGCCTCGACAAACTTTGGCGCCTAACGCCAGTCTACAAGCGTGCATCAATTATAAATTCATGTAAAAAGCAGATGCTACTCTCTGCCGTCGAAAACAACTGCTTATGTATTTTAAGCAAAAAACGACACATTCCCCCATACACATATATACATCCGATCGATGAAAATGTCCGATAGAGCCCGCATCAAGCGTCGTCGACGATCTCGGACTACTGAACTCGTTTTCCCCGCGCGCGCGCGCGCATATAACGCAAAAACAAATAAATAGCCGACCTTGAGCCTCCGTATTTTTATTATATACGCTCGTCCGCGCGCTCGGGTATTTTTAATCCCTCCTCACATGAGCAAACGCGCGTTGAATATACTTACACACGCTCATCGCCGACAGCGGGGTTAACGCACGAAATGTGACAACGCGATCCTTGCACTCTGTTTCTCTCGCCCGCACGAATTGCGTCAGTATAAGAGAGAATATTGGGCCGTAACCCATTTAAGCGCTGCGTTGAGTTTTTTTTTGCGAACGACGAAGGTGCAGCGCGGAATTGATATCAGGAGAGAGTGGAGCGAGACGAGTGCAGTTCGCAGAAGTCGAAATTGCTCGCCGGGAGTGTAGTTTGGCGAGGGCGCGGGAATACGGCTCTGTTGGTCATTGAAAGTTCCAGTATATATCGGCTCGAAGGTCGGGAATTATGAAATTTAAGGGTCTAACGCGCAATTTATAGAATTATTTATTTATAATCCTGCCTGCTGTTTATAAAAGTGGAAGCGTCGCGTTAAAAAAGGAGCACGGTTATTTTTATACAGCAAAATCGATGTCAGGAGCTCGGTGTATATATAACTCTCCCCTGATAATAACCAACTATATCAATTGCCGCCACATTAATTCAAAATTATCTTCTCTTTCACTCTCCCGAAATACGCGCAACTATCTAACCCTTGCGCAGCTCGGCGATCTCTCTTCGGCGACGGGGGAGGCCGGTTAATTCCTCGCACCCGGGAGGCGAGTTCGCGCGCCGTTTATTTTCAGACCGGCGCGCGCGCGCGCGTGCCGAGGGACTGCTGCGTACTTATAGGGACGGGACGTGCGTTTTCGCGGTCTTTTTTGCTGCAGCGGAGTACGTGCGTAAGCGTTGGGGAAGAATCTATATAGGCTCGGTGACGGTTTGTCGGTCGGTGATTTGTTCGAGACCGGTTTGCTATTATCACTGATTGATTGATAAGTGTTTATTTGCTACAGCTTAATTACAAAAGAAAAGAATATGTATAAAAATATATGTTATATTGTACATCGGAAATCGAAAATGAGATTTTGTACAAAACAGTCTTATGTTATTATCAGAGTTGGGCCTTAAAAGCTAATTAATACTACAAAATATAAGTCTTGTTATAAAAGTGATATCTCAGATGATAAAGTGCACAATAAAGTCAAAACAATAAAATGCAAATAAACGTTTACAAAGAAGAAGAAAAAACAGCAATAAAAGCGAGCAAAAAATCAGTCTTATAAATGAACGTTTAAAATTGCAATTACTAAAATTAAACTCACTCAAGTACTAAAATTACTTCTCAAGTTAACATTACTGTGAATAGAAAAGCCCATAGCTTATCATTGTAAACTTTCGACAAACCAATTCACAGTCCCTTCCACTCAAATGACTCTGGAACTAAATCTAACCGAGTACATTTCCACTGACAACGAGGCCCTCACTTCGTACCTTACAAAGCGCGCATAACAGCCTCAGAAATCGCACGCACCATATAACCTCTTCGCAACACTCGCTTCACCTCCGAACGTTCCTCCCCCATTACAATTTACATAACGCCCCGCGCGTTTACGACTATACGTCTCGCGACTCTCGATTCCCATAGCTTCGAATTTTCTCTCCGCGGTCTGCATTCGCGCGGGTAGCAGAAACGAAAATAGTACAGACGCGTTTTCTAAGCGCAATAGATATACGCGGTGCGTAATAACGCTCGTAAATCAACCTTGGCGGGTGTGTATATGCGCGCGATAATGCAACTAGGACCGCGAGGTACGCTCAATAATAAGACACGAGGGGCCTAATTGCGAGAGCGCGCGCGGCCATTTGTCACTTGCGTGTTGCAAGTCGTGCGGTTGTTGTTGCACGTGCGTGAGTGTGTGTATATATACGCGGCTGATTGAATCATAATTTAATCGAGTTTTAATAATGGCCTATATCATGGGGTTTTTATGTTGTTTATTGAGCGGGGTGATCATTGCGGTAATGCGATTTGTGCTTGGTAGTTATGTATAGGTTGCTACATTGATTTATCTAGCGGTGACAAAATGTTGCGATATAGGGGTTTTCGTTCCGAAAATATAGGTTAATTACGGTCGTGTTTGGAATAAAGGACCGTAGCCTACTGTCTCGCAATTTTAGAGGTTCGTAGAATTATTGCGATAAGGCGACGCAAATAATTATCATCGATCGATAAAAGTATCGAGCAACCTTTTACAATCACTATACACACACTCGCTCGCCTTTGTACGCTGCTTATACACCTCATTGAAAATTAGCGTCCACTTAATCCTTATGAATTATGCACGCAATTGCCAATCCGCCAAAAAAAAAAAAAAAAAAAACCAGAGCGCAGCAAAACACGCGCCTTTCGTCGATTCTGGTTTGACAACATCTCGAATCTAGACTCCTTTATTTTTATAGGGGCTAGTGTATGTATGTCGGTTATATACACAACGCGTGACGCAGCCGAGGAGGATAGAGAATTTGCACACAATAAAAGCTGTCGCGCGGAATAAGTTAATTGCGGCAATCGTTTTAAAAAGAGCGCGCGAAAAGTGACTATATTCTGTTGGGATTACGGCTGACGACGATAGTTTGGTTGCAGACGAAATTATGAAAGATCTTAGTGTACGATGTAGAAATGGGTTGTATTATTGTGCTGCTGTAAAAGGTGATTGAGGACATGTAATTTAAGTTGAAGGGCATATATGAGCAATTCTCTAGAACTTTTAACTTTTACAGTACTGTAACATATCTTATGGTTCTCAGATATTTAGCTATCGAAGTCAAGCAAATAAATATTTATATATATTTATAAATATAAAATCCACTTTCAGTAACATGTTCCACTACATAGAACTCACTTTTAAACAAGGACAGGCTCAATGGACAATCGGAAAAGGCCTAAATTTAGAGGTTTTGCCTGCGTACCTTAGGAAATTTTCATCCTTATTACATCGTTAAAAAAAACAAGTGGCCGACAACAGTTGCGTTTACCCTATTATTATATTATCATCAACAAAATGCTCATTAATTAAATTTTTTTTTTTTTCAAATAACTTGTGTATAATATAATAACTGTTTTATACATAAAACAAAAATAATACAAATTAAACACAATCATAATCGTTAATATAGTGAAGATTATGTTAATGATTATGATAAAATTATGATAAAATTAGTTTAAGATTATGTTAAGATTATGTGGTATATACCAGATTATGTGTTTCGTTATATCTTACTTTGCCAGAAACTGACACCAAAAATTGTATACGCTGAGAAAGAAAAAGATCTGGACCACGTCAACTCTATATCCTTCGAAGAAGGTATTCAAAAAATATCACCATTGCAATATCGACGAGCAAACCAATGTTACGAATAATAAACAGTACGCAAACCAAGAACAGAATAGCATAGAGCTGCTGTAGTTATGAATACATAAATAAACGGCGGATAAGATATTAGATAAAATATAAACTCTAAAATGTACATGTGACGCCTATTTCAGGCTTTGTTTAAATAAAAAAAACCATTAACAACATTATATATATATAATTTCGTTTTTCTTCTTCCCTTTACCCTTACACAGATTTTTCAGACAAGTACCCATTCACTTAAGTAATTTTTAAAGCCAAAATTGCAAATTTAACACAATAGAACACAAATTGATCGTGCAAATAAAATGTAAAAAAAAAAAAAAAAACACGATTAATATCGAAGTGCAGTCAAAAATATTGTTAAACGTATTTCTCGACGTCTAATTCGCAAACATATCTATCTAATTTCATGTATCGGTGAATTGCGCTGTAAATGACCCTCAATAAAAAACAAAAGCAAGTGAACAACACACACCCATAGCACGTATTATTTCCATTTTCTAGTATAGATATATCCAAAAAATTATGATTTGAAAAGAAGGCTAAATCAGTTTTAACCTCGAATAATTATGAAATTCATAAACGAATTCTTTTACTCTAAAAACAAATATAATAAATAATATACACTCTACATCTCCGCCAAATTTTAAAGAAATTAAAAAAAAAAGTTTTCTCTAGTTATCAGGCGACAAAGAAAATGACTTTGTAAAATAGGAAAATTTTAAATATCAAAAAGTAATCGTACAATCTTGATGAAAATTCACATACATAATATCTATATCACATACAAAATTATCTAGAAATCTGGAGCTGATTCTCTCTGGAATTGTTAAATTCGTCTCACTTCTTACTTCTGGAATGATGGGCCATTACATTGCGATATGCCGATCCATTAATAATATGTGGAGTGAACGAAATGATTTAGTAAAGTACAAAAAAACGATATCAAACGAAAGTTTTAACCTCAAATATCTCTGAAATTTATGTATCAATCATTTTGCCCAAAGAACTCAGCCGAGGGCTACCCAACATCTATCACCACAATAAATTTTAAAGCAATTAAGGGAGTACCCCCGGTAAGGGATTGACACCTTACAAAAATCTTAAATTTGGCACACAGGTAGATTTTAGTTTAAAAATGGCTCGGTTAAATTTTAGTGATCTTTAGGAGCGTCAGAAAGAACTTATAAACATTTCAATTTTTACACATTTAACACAGGCCTTATGGGAAATCGCACATTTTTCTCTTTCGTTCTAAATTGTACAACATTAGAGGTTAGGAACGCGCATGTGCACTCGCTTGACTAGCTACTTACCGGGGGTACTCCCTTCAGACAATTTAACTCCCGCAATCGTTGGATATACAAAACTCATTTTCTTCATTTTTCAAGCTTTACGTTTTTGCTAATAACAATAGAACCGTGATAGCTAGAAATAAAATTTTTTTTAGAAAACGTAGGTATTTTAATTCTCTTTCGAATGACACCCATCCGATTCAGATACATGAAGCCGCTCTCGAGATATTACGATTTAAAGAAAAGGTTAAAAAAAATTTAACCTCAAATATCTCCGAAATTTATGGACCAATCATTTTGCCCAACGAACTTAGCCGAGAGGTATACAAAATCTACCTCTACGGGGAATTTTGAAGCGATTAAGTCAATTTTACTCCAGTTATCGAGCGACAACGAAAACTAATTTTTTCATATTTCATTTTTTTTTCTCAAAAACTAACCAAAAGAATTGATCCAAATTTTTACAGATTATAGTTATTTATTTTCTGCATTATCATGATTTTTCTCCAAAAAATTGACCGTTTAGATTGGGAGTTATGATCTTTTAAAAAAAAAAAAACAAGTTTTTGTTAATAACAAAAGAACCGTGATAGCTAGAGAATTTTTTTTTTTTTGGAAAATATGGGTTTTTTTATCCTCTTTCGAACGCTACCCCATCCGATTATAAAATTTAAATCCAATCATTAAAAAAAATCAAAAATAAATTTTTCGAAAATGAAAAATTCGACATAAAACAAAAACGAATCTATGAATCAAAAAATAGTTTTCTTCCCGAATTCAGAATAAAAAAACAAAAAAAATGAGCCCCACCCGGTTAAAATCGACTGCGTGGATCCGGAGATAAAGCGGTATACGTACATACACACACACACATACATCCATAGACATTTCCTAAAATCATGTGATACAAACTTCTAACACCTTTAATCATGTTTCTAGAGAAATTTAACGAAACTTAAAATTTTACTATTACAAAGCTTCCTCTAGGAGGAAGCAAAAGCAAAATTCTACAACTAGTAAAAATAAAGAATGGCAGCGTTCACGGATATAGGCGAGTACACTACTCGACAGAAAACTTCTGAATAACTGGAAAAACCTCGAACTCTGTTCATTTATACCCGAGGTGCATATCTACACCACCATCACTTACTAAATTATTTTACAACGGTATATGAAAATTGTAGTTATTACTGCAGAAAGGCAGAGACAGAAAAGGGAGCGCCGTGCGAAGCGTAAAAGACATCATCAGCATTAGATGAAAAAACTCCGGAATTCGGCTAAGATTCTCATAGCAGATATACACCGCCGGTCATGGGACGCTTTAAGGGCTGCAATAGAAGCAAGCTTTAGGGAGCGTGTCGTCTTTCCTAAAACATCACCGTCGTCATCGCTGCTGACGCCGCCGTAGAGCAACTTCTCGTCGGAAGAGTCGCCGACGGTTGAGTAGAGAAGTCGCTAGCGCCAATTGATCCGTCTATGTACTCAGTGCTTCTTATACGGAACGAGAGTCATAGTCGGTACGTAGAAGCTGGTGGAGAAGATGGTTTTCCTAATATGGATACGGTGGAGAGCAACACGTCCGCCACCGATAGCTCGGACATCTTCGAATCCGTCATCGACATCGACGACAGCTGCGGGTCCGACACCGAAAATGTGGATGAAATAGCAAATATGGCTGATTTAGTATGAAATTTCTACAGGATGACACCTGGTAAAAGGAGCAGCTGAAGAAAACAAACGTATTAAATTCCTTTTTGTGTATAGAATCATTAAGTTTTATAATTCACTTAAATATTTGAATTATAAATTAAAAAAAAATCGCTACCAATACATTGGCACCTCAACCTACACTACCTAGCTTCCTCAAATTTGCTCGGTCAGTAATAATTTAAAACTCTTTTTTAATAAGTTGTGATTGTATGAGTGCCGAAGGATTCCCTGCATTCAGGCGTTCCAATAGCAATTTTCACACACTTCGATCTCTTAGCCAAAAGGCCAAAAAGCGATGCTGCGCAACGTTTGCAGGCTCTTATATGCCCTGGAAAACGTTTTTTCACGTGTGGGATTGTTTACGCCGCCTAGCGGTTACGAGCGGTAGACGCGAGGTGGTCCGGTACGCCTGCGCAGTGGCACTGAGCTGACCTGTGGCGCGAACGTTTAAACGGTTAGAGAGCTCTCCTTAATATTTTCTACAGTATTCGATCAAATAAATTTGATATAATATAATAAATTAAATATCTATTAAACTAATTAAGCATATCCATCATTTTTAATGCTTCGGTAAAAAATTCAATATAGACAGAATTTTCTGGTAGATGAGAAAAATATGTCATTATTACCTTATATTAATTGTAATGCTCAATTGTTTATTACAAAATTATCAATAATATTATTTGCTTAAGAAAGTCACATTTATTAATTTGGTATGAATGTTTGAGAATTACACGTTCTATAACGTAGTACTGAGTGAGAGACGCAAACAATGATTTTTACACATTCCATGATACAAACAGCGACATACATTGAAGGTAGAGGTGTTAAGATGACGAAAAAAATTTTTTTAACGACATTTAATTATTATTAAAACTAGTTACCGTCACCTAGAAGAAAATTCAACAAAATATGACAATCATTTTGACTTTTTATCTAATTCAGATTTCAAAACGGTCATGTTGTTCCCTGTTCAATTTCAGGTGTAGTTACCACAGGGAAAATTAGAAAATTATCTAAACTAAAATGGTTTATGAGAGACTTTCATGTATTTATAAACAATTGATTGTAACTTTGCAGGCATACTTGGAACTGAGAATATCGTAGAGAAAAATAACATCATAGAGTATATTGACAGTATAGCCATTAGCTTCATATTTTCTTAATTTAAACAAGGCTGTCATTAGAGTCACTTAAAATAAAGAATAAATTATGTTTAATAAATTTACATTTAAATTATGTATTATAAGACAAAAATTATTTAACAAAAATATTACTCTCTATTAATTAATAATTTTGTTGTTATAAATTATTTAAATTATTATTATATGTTAGTATTTAGCTTCTTAAGTTAATGGGGCCATAGACCTACAGGTCTTTGAAGCCAAAACCACTTGAAAAAAATAAAATAAAATAGAATTAGTTACATATATTAATAGTATATTATAAGTAGGCACAATTTCTGATAAAGTAGACCAAGATATAATCCGTAGACCAATTTTACTCAGAGATATTGCATTGCCAAGATTTTTCCTTTGGCGTAGTTTCTAAAAACAAGTATTCCATAAATTTTCATGGGACAAGGCCTAAAATACTCTAAATTCATCCAGTTTTCTATCTAAGAGTTGGAAATATCAAATTTCTTGAAACAAATATTTTTTTAATGGAAAAAACTACTTTTAATTCATGAATTTTATGAATTTTTATGTTTTTTTGTAGATTTTAGTATTTCAAAAATATTAGTTTCCAAAAATGTTATATTTCCAACTCTTACGTAGAAAACTGGATGAATTTAGAGTATTTTAGGCCTTGTCCCATGTAAATTTGTCGAGTACTTGTTTTTAAAAACTACACCAAAGTCTTAAAAACAATATTTTATAAAAAAAAAACCCTGTGAAATGGAAATTCAGTAAAACTTGGAAAATATTGAGCAATTTAGTTCTCAATTTTTTTCTCCTTCCTGAAACATAAAAAATAAGTTTTTATAGTTAAATATAATGTAATTTTACAATAAATATATTGCTTCTCCGTTCTAAACACATACATAATAACCTGCACAAATTAATGAAACTCTGCCAAATACGGTAGTGGCAGAATTATCTTACTCACTATTTATAAGATATCTTTTGAAACCCAGTTAAAGTAAGATTTTATTTTTTTTTTACAAATAGAATATTAACTGATTCTCTGTAACTGAAATCAAGAAGAACAATTAAGCAAAAATTGACTCCAGATTTTTAATTGATAATATTGCAATATAAATCATAAAAACATTTACCATACCTCGAGATATGTTCCCCTATAAAAGGTGATTAATAATACTGGCACCTTGGCTTGCATTCCTTTAAACTTGATATCACAGCAATGCGAACTCTTGGGCTTCTGATCCAACCTTACTCTTAAATGACTTTCCAAAACATTGCACTCAAATATACTATCAAGTAAAATATTAAGATGAATGTAGAATATTCTACAACAAAAATGTTTTATTTTGTCGAATCCAAAATCTCAATCAAAGCTTATAATAGTACAATATATTTATAAATTGGCGGTAGGTCCATTTTCTGAAACCATTACTTCACTATTATGTTTGGCGTATTATATGAAATTTATAGGTATCTGGTGGATATTACAATAATGCATTACTAGTCCAGGAAATATAAACTTAATTTTATCATAGCGAGTTAGAATTGGTGATCTGTTCTAAAACTTTCTGACCAAAGTGGATGTTTTTATTTTCTTTCGCTCACATGTATTTTTCTTTTTTTTAAATAAACTGAATCTTGATATAAATAAATTTCTATTCATAGAGATTGTTGACACTACGGTCTCATTTTGAAGTTACTTTAAAACTTTAACAAAACACTCACTATCCACTTGTATGGTGAAAAATAGTATATGTCGCACCACGGGAGAAAATAAAAAATGTCTCAGACTGCATGTTTGTCACCCTCGGTGTGTAATATACTATATACTGATTGTCTTTTCAGTAGAGCCAGCGAGAGGAAAAACTCGTAGAGAATGAAGAATGCTATAATTTGATAAATTTTTAAGTCTTTTCCATAATTATTTTTGAAGAAAAATATAAAACTCATTTTTTTCCATTTTTCAATTTTTACGTTTTTGTTAATAACAAAAGAACCGTGATAGCTAGAGAATTAATTTTTGTAGAAAATATAGGTAATTTAATTCTCTTTCGAATACCACTCACCCCATTTAGATACATACAGCCGTTCTCGAGAAATTACGATTTAACAAAAATTAAAAAAAATTTTAACCTCAAATGTCTTCGAAATTTATGGATCAATCCTTTTTCCCAAAGAACTCACTCGATTGGTATACAAAATCTACCCCTACAAAGAATTTCAAAGTGATTGAGCCAATTTTACTATAGTTATTGAACGACAAAAAAAATCACTTTTTTTTTATAAATTATTTTTTTTTTCTCAAAAAATAATGAATAAAAAAACGTAAAAATTTAGTCAGTTATAGTACTTAATATCGTTTATAATCAAAAAAATATTCATGTTAATATCTTTTTTTAATTTCGAAATATAACCTATTTACAAAAAATTGGGAAAATTTTATGGAAAATATTAACTTGAAATTTTGCTTCCTCCTAGAGGAAGCTTTTTTTTAAATATCTTTGAAATTTAAGGACCAATCATTTTGCCCGAATAACTGGCATGTTCTTGTTTTTGCACATAAGGATTGTGCACATATTTATTGTGCACAGATAGCATTGGTACAGATCTATATATATAGATATATACCAATGTTAAAGTGTGTACAATTAATATGTGCACAATCAGTATGTGCATAAACAAGAACATGTCGAATAACTCGACCGAAAACTATCCAAAATCCACCTCTACGAGGAATTTTGAAGCGCTTAAGTCAATTTTTACTCCCGCAATAGTTGGACATACCAAACTCATTTTTTTCATTTTTCAATGTTTACGTTTTTATTAATAACAAAAGAACCGTAATAGCTAGACAAATAATTTTTTTTAGAAAATATAGGTCTTGAAATTCTCTTTCGAATTCCGCCCACCCGATTCAAATACATAAAGCCGTTCTCGAGAAATTACGATTTAAAAAAAAAGTGAAAAAAATTTTAACCTCAAATATCTCCGAAATTTATGGATCAATCCTTTTGCCCAAAGAACTCAATCGATTGTGATACAAAATGTACCACTAAAAAAATTTTCAAACTGATTAAGCCAATTTTACTCTAGTTATTGAACGACAAAGAAAAACACTTTTTTTTATAAATTATTTTTTTCTCCAAAAATAATGAATAAAAAAACCTAAAAATTTAGTAAGTTATAGTACTCAGTATTCTTTATAACCAAAAAAATATTCATGTTAATATCTTTTTTTAATTTTGAAATATAACCTATTTACTAAAAATGACGTTTTCATGAATAACTTATGACGAAATATAGCTAACGGCTTTTTTTTTTTAAATTGTAGAAAATTTTATTCTGCATACAGAGAATTTATCGTATATAAATAATATTTGTTCTAAATATAAAAAAAAATTGAAAATAAAAATTTTGAAAATTTAAAAATGGCGATAAAAAACAAAAAAATCGATTTTGACAAAAATAAAATATTGACCCCAATTGTTGAAGCAAAATCTGAAAAAATGATCACTCTCTCGTTAAAATCGGTTGAGTAGATCATGAGATATCAGAGTATACGGACATACACACACACACACACACACACACACACACACACACACACACACACACACACACACACACACACACACACACACACATCCATACGGACATTTTCTAAAAATGGTGTATTTCGATTCCAAATTTTCTATACAACATTCCTAAGACATTATCTCACAAACTTTTTTTTTTACTATCACAAAGCTTCCTCTAGGAGGAAGCAAAACTCTTTTATAAATGCTTTACCAACTTTTTTAGGCTATTATGCCTTGTTTAGTATTCGAAAATATGTTGTCGAATTGAATGTGCCTACCTTTAAAAAAAGTGCATAGCATTATCTCTGCGACGCTGTGTTTTTTAAAATAATTCCACTTCTAATATCTAATTTTTCTACTTTCTGAATATTCATAAAAGTAAAATTCGATATAAAATTTTTCTATATTGAGAGCTTTCTAAAAAAAAGAATTCTATTTTTTGATACTCACCCGTTAAAAGTTCCAGATAAATACTCATATAGTTGTTGAAGTTTATAAAACTCCGTTATTTTATTCCAACTCCAAAATATTCACAAGAGCTAATACTCTTTTGAAAATAAATGAACTATTTAATAAAATCTTTCTTCATTATTTCTTTATTTAAATAATATATTCATCTTATCTCTCGAAAAAAGATAAAACTCAAACACCCACCATAGCTACGAAAATTTTGCCACCCAAAACCTCCTCTATTAAAGACGCTCGATCCTCGCCTCGCCACACGACTTCTCATGAAAACCAGACCATATTGCATTTAGTATCTTTCTCTCTCTCCCTCTCTCTCTCTCTCCCGCACCTTGAAAGTTCTCTCTATTCTTTCGTAATATTCTCCCATGCTCTGCGCGCGAGAGATAAATTTCCCGATAAAAGGGAGCGCGAGAGACCGTGAGCTCGATATACTCGCTATGTCGAGAGAGAGAGAGAGAGAGAGAGAGAGAGAGAGAGAGAGAGAGAGAGAGAGAGAGAGAGAGAGAGAGAGAGAGAGAGAGAGAGAAGAGACGCACATTACCATCCCCCTCACATACACGGATTTCCATCGCGCGCGCCTGCTCTATAGAGTTTCTTTATCCGCGCGGTGCGTGCGAGATTATAAAATTCATGCGAGGGAAAAGCGGGTATTTGGGTCAGGTGGCAGCGACGCAAGTGAAACGAGGCGAGAGGGTATTTGCTAATGCAGGAGGATAATTATCTCACAATAGGGAGAGAGGGAGATTCGAATCGAACGTGCACGCTGCGCCACTTTTTTCACCTAGATTCGCGCGTCTGGAATTTGAAAATCGATATATTTAAATTGATCGTATTGTTTTATGGAGGCTGAGTGGACGGTGAATGTTAAGAGATCGACGTTTAGAAGTTCTTGTCTTGGTGCTGAGTGAATATTTCTGTGGAGAATTCGTATATAAGTTTCACAACGATAAAATTTGTTACACTTTCTAAATAAATCCTGTCACGTTGTTCTGTACTTCGTTGAACGCGGATAGTTTTATTGGACGATATTCTGTGGTTGGTGTATCAATTTGTGAAATATTTATATACTGCAGATAGCTATGTATAGCCTAACAATAACTTAATTACAGCTATCTTTTCTAAACCCGAGCAACTTCCTATACATTGAACACTAACCACTTCCACCAATCAAATTTCCAGCAATCAATCCTCCGTCAATCCCAGTACCACCTACAAAATCTAATCGAAATTACAAAAAAAAGGTCGCCTTAGACTCCCACGTACGGATTCCTATACACGCTCGACTATTAAATAATTGAGCGATCTCCGAGTTTTTCCTCATAACTTAACCATGCGCATGCGGACAATGTTGCGCCCGAGGCGCGAAGACGAGCGTATCGCCTAATTGAAGTCAATCGCTTCGCACAAAGCCATGATCGAAAATTAATTGACGCGGCTTTTCGAAATGAAATATGCATGCGTGCTTTTTTTTCGTACGTTTTTTTTTTCCTCGTCGGTTGGTACGTACGTACGTACGTTGCTCTGGTGAATCCTTAATGGCTTAATGTCGTTAAGTACTGACAGTGTACTCACAAAGTAAGTATCTTTTAGGAATAATAGAAATTCGTGATCCTTTCTGTCATTTGACTTTACGAGGTTCTTCGTATAATTTACAAGGCTGTTTTTATTACTTCATTACAGAATAGGTTCTTTAGTCGATATCTTTTTAAGTTTCAAAGTTGTTAAGTAGTGTCATAACGTTAAGTACTTATTCTTTTCTAAAAACTTAAAACTACGTTCACTAAAAAAACAATGGTTAAAGTGTTTGCCGTCAAGTCGTAACAGACGATAGCATCACAACACATTTTCTCAACATATTATTCTGACAATAAAACAATATCCAGACATCATCTTTCAGTTTACAAATTTATGCATCATTCCTTGACTTTAACCCCAACGTCAACTCCAGTTTACATCGTTTCCCGCATACACCAATAACCACCTCCCGATCATTTTATTCTTCACCTTAGCCACTTCTCGGTACCACAATACCCCAGGCGCATTACAACCGCTTCTCCTGTCCCTGATGTCGTCGTCACATAACCCGCGCACCGCCGCGGACGTTAACCGCGCCGCTCGGCGTTACGAAATTTTCAAGGCAAATCCGCGAACTTTCTGCGCTTTCACCCGCGCTCCTCGACTGAGGTGAACAACCCACGAGCAAGGAAATCGCTTTTTCGCATTATCCAACTCAGGCAAGGGCGACCTCCGCGCGATTTCGACACTTACACTCGCCGCGGGCGCACGTACTCTGTACATATACACGAAACGTGGCCTACAAACGCTTCCGTTTCCCCCAGATTTCATAAATATATATGCGCGCGCGAGCGACGCGCTCGGAATTATACAATCCGCGTGTAATTGGGAACGGCCGTGAACTCTGCCGAATGTTCGGGGCCGACAATGTCACCTTGTGTGAAAAAGGAAGAGAGGGAGGGGGAGCAACTGTTCAAATAGTGGTATGACATCACGGAGAAAGGTGTATGTGTGTATGTTAAACGCGTATGTGCGTCGTGGTTAATCGGAAAGTGCAGCGACTTGCGCGAAATTTCGAGCTGTGTTTTTGTGTGTTTGGGACAAAGGCTGAGGTAATAATGAACCAAGCGGAAAAGTCGCCCGGTGATATGGGTTATTCCGATATAAGGACGATGAGTAATTTGAAGCTCGCTAAGTGTAGAAAGCGAGCGTTAACAGTCGATTTTTTGAATTTTCGCGCTGGTGTGTACATTACCGCGGATAATACTGTTTTCATCCGTTGCAAGCGTGCCTGCGCGCTCTGTTCCATTCACTTTTAAAATGTTAATAAGCCTGCGGTTCGCCAAGTAGTGAAAGTTACGCGTATACGTATATATACATACCTTCGAGCGGCTACGGGCAAAGGTGCAAGGACCTGTAGAAGGTCATATTTATTGTTTTGTTATGTCACACACTGCTGGCAAGCTCCAGGAGACATGTTGTACGTAATATGAATGTCGTATAGCTGCAATAAAAGTGTAAATGTGAAAATAAACCAATTCATGATATTTAAATGTGATAGGAATCTAACGATATTATGAAACAGTTTCATGTGTATGGATAATAACAAAATTAGATCATTAAAATGATTAGAAGTGAGCTTATCGAAATAATTATGAATTAATCACAAGTTGCTTAACATTTTCTTTGCAATTTAGAATTGTATATGATTTTGAAAAATTAACATTCTTGATTACATCTATATAGACCCAACAACAATTTATTTTTCACGTTAATATAACTTAAAACTGGAAATAAATGGCACAACAGATATGTAAATAGAATGAAAGAAAGAAAATTTACATTAGCATAGCCAATCGACTCAATTTACTTCATGATATGTGTACGTTTGTCACAAGCTCCGTAACAATTTTGATTGACTCATTCAATAACGATTATTACAGACCGCATGAATATCCATAAACTCCTTAACTACGAGCAATTCAAAATAAATTTTTCCTCGTCATCAAAGTAACTCCCTACCTAAATAAACAAACACAACATATCCCATCATCGTGCGCAGAAAATTTCCGAATTTTTCGCCGATATTCTTCGCCGCCGATAAACCGGTAATTTCGCCTCCTTCTCTCTCTTGCGCTCGAAGGAAAAAAAATCGAACCGAAGCCGACGCCGGCCGCAAGAAAGACGACGACGACGACGAAGGAGCCAAAGCGAAAGAGAAAGAGAGAGAGAGAGAGAGAGATAATATACAGCGGAGCAGATGCGTGCGCGCGAGCGCGAGCTTTATTGGGAGCGTCTGGGGAGCTGCAGCAGTTTCGTCGCGCGCGAAGGTCTCCAGAACGTTGACCATTCGGCTCTTAAAGGACTGCGCCGTCCAAGGTCGGCGGCGCGCTCGGCAAGCGTCGAGCGTTCTTTTCATTCGGCTGTACGTGTATGTATATACATATAATACGTATGTATGTGTGTGTGGGGGGTAAGAAAGAGGAGCTATCAAAACAAGTCGATCGCGAGTTTGTGGGTCGCTCGCGGTGCACGATGGGATACAGAAAGAGCGCGCGTGTGGTTTTCGACGTGAATATAATGGTAGCTCGTAGTTTTTCGCTTACATGGGATATAGAGATTTTTACGACGGATGAATAGATGGCACGTATTGAAAAGCCGTATTGTTGCGAAACCCGCATTTCGACTGAATAAGCGTCTGTACTCTCTCGCAAGCTACGTTATTAATAGTTGCGAAAACTATACGGTTTCATCACCGTATCATCATATCCATCGGGGTGGGCTCTCTTTTTTTAAAGGTTTCTTTTCTCAGGCACGATGGTTGTATCAACGTTTCTGAAGTTTAATTACAAGAAAATTGAAAGATGATGTGCATCGTGGTAATACCGCTTTAATAGTCGCCTGCGTGTACATGGCTAAATTGTATAGGCAACTTTGCATATATTCCCTTGGCTCAAGAGAGAGAGAGAGAGACAACTTCGGAACCTCTGTATATATGCATCGTTCGCGTACATACGATCTTATAATGATCGGAAAACACATACTTCGAAATGGATAATGCCATACCATAATACGCGATCCATCATCCCTTTCATTCAAACTTGAGGTACAATTAGACGCGCGGATGAAGACGCGAGCCTCACACAGACAGACACACGCTTGGGAAAAAAAGCCGCTAACTCTCCGCATTTCGATCCGCAATTACGAGATATCCGTGCAGCAGCAGCTAAAAATCCGGAGCAGGTAATAATCAGGCTTAAACACCCGGCATCTTTTCTCGTAATTGCTTCTTTTCTCACTGTTTCTCTGCGCGCCTCCCGTCCCCGCGCACAGCCATTAAGACTCAGAAAACTCGCTCTCCCATTATCAAAATAAATTTCATCCTTCGCCCGAGGCTCTCTCTCTCCCTCTCTCCCCGTGCAAAAGTCATCGACATCGCGGCGCGCTGTCCTTCGACGCTGCGTTTTCCCGCTCTTCCTCCTCCTCCTCCTTCTGCACCGCCGCCGAGATTGCGATCGGCCAGCTCGCGAACGCGCGCGCATATATATCGGGCCTTAATTGGTCGGTCGCGAGGTCAGAGCTGACGTAGCGTATGAATTATCGCGCGGGGGGATGCGCGCGTGGTATGCGGGCAGAGAGAGAGAGAGAGACGAGGGAGTTGAGGAATACCTGCGGCATCACCGCTGGTTCAAGGATTTCCAGGGCAGTATAACGCCCTGATGTTTACGAGTATGTGTGTATAGGTTTTTGCGAGGAGAAAGAGGGAGAGGTTGGATTTTTGAGGCTGTGTTGGATCGATTAAAGCGGCTTTTCGAGTGGATACAAGTTGGGGTAATAAAGCTCGGGTGCAGCTTGTTGTGAGCTTTTTAAAGTGAATAAGAATATATGCGAAGGATACGATGTCTTTTACGTGAATTAATTCAGCAAAAAGGTTGAACTGACCGTCGACAGATGCGCTTGGCGTTGATTGTCTGTAAAAAGTGAATGTGAGCTCTGTTTTCGGAGATTAAATCATGTACAGCAGGTGCCTCACAATAAATACATATCTGATCTCTATATGCATAACTTCACATAATACTTACACCCTCCTACAACTCCTCAACAATCAATTAATTCACCCAGCACGACTTTCTCGAGCCCCCATCCAACAATTACCTCACCCTCTCAGAATTTCTCTCTCGAGCTACTCTCTTGTTTAGACTCTCTCTATTTTCGCGCACCGCGAAAAAACAGCTCACGCCGTCCTTTCTCTCTCTCTGTCCTCCGGCTAAATGCATCCACGCGCGCGCGCCTTGTAACCGGGGCGTCGGGGCGCCTGGCCGCGTAAAATGCAAAGAGGCCAGGACGACGGCGACGACGACGACGAGACAAAGAGAGGCGAGAGAGGAGCGGATGCGCGCGACTGTACGGCTTTATCCTACACACACTTCTGGATGCCGCGACGCTTGTATCACGCCTCGCTTTCTTCGCCGGAATTATAACGGAGGCCGATTTTTGCCCGCGCCAAGGTTTTCCCTCTTTAGCGCTGCAGTTTCTTTTGGTTTTTGTACGCGCGATGAATATAGATCAAAGTTTATGGTGGACGGAGTGTATGAGGAAAAACGTTTTGCTGGTTTTGCGGCGGGGATCGCGAGAGTGTACTCGTATAAGAGAGACAAAGTAATGTTGTTGAAAGCATCTGCGGGGGAACGCGTTCGAGCTGTCGTTTTGCGTGCATGATTTATATGTGGGTAATTTTAAGAACGGCATTGAGTCACATTGAAGAAACAAGGAAAATCTTTGTTTATATACCGATAAACATTTGCGCAAGAAGATAAAGATGCTATTAAACATTCCTCACCGATGTACCAATACGTCTATTAATAATATCAAAATTAACGAATACATTATCCACCTTCGAAGCCCGTATATGCCACGGGTAAATCGTCACCTCTTCATTATCTATGTAGTCGAGACCTCGCGCGTCAATGAAGAAATTGCCTGCGTTTGCGCCTCCTCGGTACACTTATCTCTCCCTTGCTTTGGTTCGTTAAACAGCGCGCCGACGACGTGTAATCGACAGGCTTTTTTATACGTATATATAGTGTACCGCGATTTCGTAACGATGTGCTGTTTCACGTGCACACACGTCGCCTCCCGATTGTAAAAAGTCGCGAGGGAGAGATAGCGTTGCGCAAATATCCTTGGGCGAGATATTGTCTCTGCTCTCAAGAGCCAGCGAGGGAGTTGGTATTAATTGATTTATCGAACTGGCGTGGCACGTGTATAGGTATAATGGCTTAATTCTCCGATGGACTAAAATCGCTTTTTCGCAAGCTTTCTGTGCGCAGTTCAATATTAGTTGATGGGCAGCCGTTAAATCTATTAGACAAGAACCCCAGAATTTCTCATCTATAAAATAGACGATCCAATCCCCGACGCAAAGCAATTAGGCATTAAAGTTAGAGAGTAACCATATACGCACGTATAACAATCCCTCATCAGCATTCGCAAAAGAAAACTCGTGGCGCGCATCAAATGAAGCTGTTATATCTCCCGCTTCGGCGCGTGCCGCATCATCATCTCAACGAGAAAAAAAAATCTGTTAATACACGCCATTACCTCTTTACGCATTAAAAACTTTCACTACATCCGCGCATCAATATAATACCGACGCGTATAAACACACACACACACACGCGCGTGCGCGCTCATCCCCGTGTCTCATTAGAAAACGAGAGGAAAACGACTGCGCGCGCTTCCCCGTCCGTAACGCGCGCACGTAACAAGTGCGCGCACACGTATGTGTATAAGAGAGCATCAAGCGTTACGGAACGGCGAAAGTGAAGAAGAAGGATCCCGCGGCGCCCCATGCAATGCAGCCCACGAAGAAGAAGAAGAAGAAGAGGAGAAAGAGAGAAGGAATAGCCAAGGATCGGCTAGTTAACGCTCGCTGTCGTTGACGTGGTGGGGGTTGACGCTGTAGAGGGGAGTAGAAAGATAGAGAGAGAGAGAGAGAGAAGAAAGGGAGCGAGAGAGCGACGATGCAATTAGGCGAGTTATGCAGAGTGACGTCACACGCGTGCACGCGGGAGCAACGGCGGCGGCGGCAGCGTCTCTCTCTCTCTCGTTCTCGCTCGGGGTAACTGTGCTGAGTCAAGGACAGAACCCGTCCAAGGCCCCTATATAATGTGCGCCTGTGTGTGAGTGTGAGTGCGGCTGTCTCGCCCCTTCCCCGAGTTTGGAGTCTGGCTCTCTCGATGCTCTACCCCTCCGTGTGTATGTGTGTATAGGGATCGAGCGAATGAAAAGAGGAGAGAGAATGGGCTTGTTTACTCGCTATGGGCTTTTTTAGATTTTTAGGAAAGATGGGCGGCTTCGTATAGCCGCCTGATGCGCTTGTAAATTGATAAGGGGGAGTGTGTGCAGTATAAATATTATGAATTTTTAAAGGATGTTTATATGATGATGAGGGAAGGATGTGTAAAGAGTTATCGGGGAACTCGTTATGAGTTTGGTATATTATTCATCAACGTTGGGTATTAAGATTGTTCTATGATGTGTTTTATATGTTTCAGTAAAATAACTTCTGTGAATAATGGAGTGCTATAATTAATAAACTGATTTTGAAGGCATATTTCTTTGAGGTCTATCGTACTATGTCGATAGATTCGCGGAAGCTATTAGTAGGTAAATTCACGATACCAAAACGTTATAATATAGCAATAAAACTAGTAAGTCCCCTGGTGGAAATTTGTCTATCTGAAATTGCCACAATCTCAATAAATAGGTAGGAAAAATGGCTAGTTAATAGGCCCCGGTGAAACGTTTTTTCTCCCATTATTCACACATTTAATAGATTGGACCTCCAAACTTTCGTTTTAAGTTTACTTAAAGAATTGACGTTAAATTGGACGGTATTCAACTGTAACTGATAGCTTACTAAAATATAAACAATATGAGTAGACAGAAAAACCATTTACAGCAGTCCTTTTGAAGATATTACGTAGAATGTATTTATTGCCATTAGATTCTGTCTCTCTCACTCCTTGTCATAACAACAGGCCTTCTACTAGCCATTTCCAGACTAAAAAAACTGATCAGTTTTAATACCTTTAAAATACTCAAGAACAAGCTTGTACTTGTCTTCGCAAAACTCATTCTATTTTCCAATCTATTAAATGTTCGAATAATAGGGAAAAAAGCGTTTCACCGAGAGCTAGAAACTAGACAAGGGAAATTCCCATTTTATAGCAAGTTTCTAATATAAATAGTCAGTTATTAGTTAGAAAATGTTTTGGATTTCCACCAGGGTCATGTTTTTAGGTTTTTACAGACATTAAGATAAAAGAAACGTAAAAATTGAAGCGATTGCAACAACATTGCTACTGTATTGAAAATTAATATCGCTGATGTATTGGCAATATAGAAGTATAACAATTGTAAGGCTATTGGCGCTATTTGCCTTGGGTGCTATTGACAATGTATTACCTATATCTTAAGATTTAACTTAAAAAAAAAAAAATTCTTGGGTGGATTCGACATAGGAATCTTCGGATTACTACACTTGCTCGCTTATACCCACCGAGCTAATTCATTGTTTCTGTCAATGAACGAATGAACGAAATAGAGGTTAAATCTACTTCAAAACAAATGATCACTTGTTTCAACTTTTAACCTCCATTTCGTTCATATCCAATAGCCTTGCAATTGTTGTATTTCTATATTGCCAATAGATATTAATTTCCAATACAGTAGCAATGTTGTTGCAATAGCTTCAATTTTTACGCGGGAAATTAATCCATAAACTGTTAAACCGAAGAATTCCGTTTCAAGCATATAACGCATACTAATCTTACTATACCTATTTCCCACACCGATCCGCACCATCATCACGGAACACATCCTATATATACACACACTTCTCCTCGTGCTCCTCCCTCTCTCTCTTTATACACACTCGTGGCGCGTCGTGGCTCTCCGCAGCGAACACAAAAACTCGTTCAAGCGTCGAGAACGCACACATATACAGATTACGCCACAGTGACGGCGCGCTTCACCCCCTAAACTTCCCGCGCGCCTCCGAGATAAAGCTTCTTTTCGCTTAATTAGAGAGAATTCTAGGGAGTTTTTCTCTCGCTCGTTTTGCCGAGAGAAATCCGGTATGCCTGCGAATTCACTCGGGAGGCGAGAGTACGATTGCTGTTTATGAAGTTGTTCTGGTTGGTAATGGGGGGACGGCGGGGTGTAGAGGTTTATGGACGCGGTGAGATGACGTGAAGTGGGTATAGGTATATAGCGAGAGTTGGCCCGTTCGGGAAGAAACTGGGATTTGTAGGTGGAGAATAAATATTTGTAGAAAGGTCGTTATCTTGCGTGCACGGTATGCGTATAATTCGCGCAATGTACAGTGTCGATTCAATTATTTTATTATACGGCGCGGTTTTTCTAGTCAGCGTTTTTATTTTCATATATATAGTTTCTCTTAAACTGTTAGGTTTCTAATTAAGCTATTAACGTAACATCAAACCATAAAATAAGTTTCCCGCTGTAGTTTCTTCTTGCAGTCATTAACGTATCTACCAGTATAATAATGTAGAAACAAACGCGCATAGACGTTTATGCACTCCGCAAATAGACGTTCTCCATTTAGCTAAATTACATTAAACCACTATGAACAAGAGCACGTTGAGTTAATTATTCAATCGTTGTTTAATTAAAATACCTGCTTCCAATCGTGTTATAAAATCGTACAGATGAGAACTATATTCAATATTAACTTAACCGCACCCAAACCTAAATATATAAAATCCAAACTTTGGAAAATTTCAACATTTCACTGGCAATCTTCCTCAATTAATCAATTTCCTCGCCACAAAAAAAAAAAGAAACACAGACACACAACTACCATCTAAGCTCCCTCGGCAGACAATTAATTTACGAACCGAGCTCGCGTTCTGCGAACGCCCCATCCCATCGGCTCCCCTAAACAAGAGAACAAAAAATACGCAACTGCAAGGATCAACGACTCCTGCGCTTTTTGGCCAACCGGTTTCACCTCCGTATACACATATATATATAACCTCCCGAAACGCACACACCCACGATTTTTTAGCGCTGCGTCGTTTTTTCGTTCCTCTTTTTCGTCTCGAGACGCGCGCGCGTGCCGATGCGTCGACCTCCCTCTATCTTTATACTGAGACCGCGCGTTATGCAAATGCGAGCGGTGCAATCCTGTAGCGGTGCACAGGATGGGATGGAGGGGAAGTTTTAGAAGATTTCTGGTGGCGTTGGCTGCTTGTTTGGTTTTAGCTTAGTCTTAAGTTTCAAACGAGTTGATTCTTGTTTGGATTAGACTTGGATATAGGTTTGGTACTGTTGGATACCTGCGTGTGGTTCCTTCTTAGAGAAATGTTAAAGCTAATCACGATTCTATAGGGTATATTGAAATTTTTGTTTTTCGATTAATTTTTAAGTTTTTTAAAATCGAGCATGACATTCGTCATGATCTAAAGAACAGTAGATGATCGAAAAAATAACTGATTATAACATACCGGAAAAGATCAGAATAATGGTAAGTTATACGTATACTGTTAAACATTTTTTTTAATTTCAGTTAAATTTTGAAGTGTTATTACAGATTTGTTAAATTTAACTGAAATTTAATACAAATTTTGAAGTTTCAGTTAAATTCTGTAATAAAACTTCAAAATTTAATTGAAATTTCAGAAAATGTTTAACAGTGTATGAACACGTAGGCCTTAACATTCCCTCATTTTTAAATTATCTTGTATATAAGGAAGTCAGTATTTTCAAAATAAAATAAAATCAAAAAGCAAACAGATAGAACGTCGAGGTCATTGCAATTTTGAGAGGTCGATGACACGACGCCTCAGAGCCGTAACAGCTCCGATATCGTTTCTTGAACTGCAGCTTAATCTTAGATTGATGCGGCAGAAAAATAATTAACGTCTTATAATCTGTGATCGAATGTTTTATTGGCATTATTCGTCATAATCAACAAATTTCGCGATAAACAATCGTTTGCGAAATCGTGCATTGTTAAACAATCATTCTTAAATGTACAATAACATCATTGAATTATCATCATTATTATTATATTAATTCTATATACGTAACATCTAGCAAAGCATTCATTGCACGATAAAACATCTAATCCCGAGCTATAACGCGCCATTATTAAAAGTAAATACACGCATAACCACTTCATAGCAATAATATAGAAACTCGCTCATCACATCCACATATAATATTATATCTAACCTTTAAAACCTAATGACGTAACATTAACAATATTAAATCACTCGAAGCAACGCTCGGCAACGATCGCTCGCAGCTACAGCTCCGGCTAATTACGCCACTTTCGCCGCGCAAATCACTTGCTGCCGCTTTATTATGAAAAGAAGAAAGTAACCGCGCGTGAACGCCGATCGCCGCCGCGCCAACGACGTTCATCTTTCGCGTGCCTATCGCACTTTGAGCGCAACAAAAAAAAAAGAAGAAGAAGAAGAAAAAGAACCTGCGCGAGAGCGTGATTTCTCGGGAGAAATCGAGAATAGCAAGGTTGTTCAACCTGTTATTTCAGTTCCGTGCGTTCACGGTATTGTTGCCAAGTTCTGCATTGCCCGTTTAGCGCGTTGTGTGTATATACAGCGGTTAAGTCTATACTGAACGAGTTAAAGTTCGAGAAGTTTTCCGATCAATGAAATGTTCGTTAAAAGTTGGTTCTTGTTTTTTGGGATAGAATACCTGACACTGTCACAGGAAACTCGTGTGCCGTGTCTGAATCGTATAAAGATCCGTGCCTATTGTCCGCCGGAAAATGGAATGAAATCATTCTCTAATAATAGCCCATATTTGCCACCCACCGGATTTTTTCGCCTCGACAATTCAGCAAATAGAACCCAAGCCCATTGAAATTGAAAATGAAATAACCGGCAAATGTTTTCCAAACCACGTGCGGACTTAATCAAACGATATGATATATTTCTAACGCTAAAGTACACCGCATATCGAAAAGATTCTTTCGCTGGGATGATTAACGCAAGCTGTTAGTCTAAAAATACAATGCCCCGCGCGCAAAAGGAAAACCATTATAGTTGTTAAGCCAATATTTATATATACACGATGCTGCTAGTACGCGCGCGCGCTCCACTATCTGTCGCTCGGATTATAATTTTTCTCTTTGCTCATTATGAATGATCAAACTCCTTTTTTTTTGCCCCGGTGATAAGGCCGGGGTAATTATCTAATTATTTGTACAACTATATCCGAGCTATACCGCAGACCTTATCGCTATCTCTCGCTGAACGTTATATTTATACAACAATCGACAGCGTTCTGACTCTACAATAACTCATCAATGACCGTACAAGTATATACCCCCGATACGTTGTTTGCACTAGATAAGCCGAGCATAATTTATCTGCACGTGTCGCGCCGTGTCCTCCACCGGTCTACCATTTGCCGAATTCTATGTCACGGACCCAGCCTTGAGAGCCTACGACTACCGTAGCAGCAGCCGCCAACCCAATTATACATTTATTTACCGCGTAATATCGCTCCTCGCTGGCCCTGATCCGCGACCGCAGCCACGCGCGCTTATATGCAACAGTTGTATAATCCAAACGCGTTACGTAAGGGGCCGCGACGTGGGATTACCTCGATGATGCCGAGTCTCGCTGCGCCTGATGCCAAAGAGGTACAGCACGCACGCACACTGTGCGTATATGCGGTTTGGTTAATTTTAATTTATGCCGTGTAGCGAACGCTCGCGCGACCTACGCGATGTTTGCGATCTGAGCGCGCTGAGGTCTATAGTGCCGCGGTTATTATTAGGTCGGGTGGATACAACGGAGAGATTACGTATGATCGAGAGAGAGGAATTGGCCGGAGTGCAGGGTTTCGAGACGATTGGATGGTGGGTGAATATGAGCGTGATAATGTTTCAATTAGAATAACAGCGAACGTTGGTCTGGGTGTAGGAGGTTTGGTGCTGAACTGGTGCCGGAATATGATCTCTAAGAATAGATTAGAAATTAAGGCTGGTTCATTCATAGATTGAAGTGGGATGTGAGTTTAATTTGGTGTGTATAATGCGTTTAATCAGGGTTTGTTTGTTATTTAACTTTTTAAGATCTCATGATGATTCCTTGTAGTTTTCCAACGATTTGAGTTTATCATAAGAAGATAAAATCGTTGACATCAAGAAACACGAGCAAAAGATGCAAAATTTTCTGTGACATTCGTCTTTTCCGGAATAATTGCGATACCAATCGAGGGTCAACTCTAATCGCCATGCTCTCAGATTTCGTGATTATTCGAAAAATACACAGAGTTTACACGAACTCCGGCAACCTTCAACCCGTTATATCACAATCTTCATCTGCGATGCCGAAAGAATTCGGGAAAAGCGCACATTTATCGTCGTACGTGGTTGCATCCTCGAATTCCTATAAGGCCACAGCCAACAGGAAGAACCTTGATTGATAAATCGACATGTTTCTCCGCTCGTTATCAACGTACGATCAAGTAACCAACGCGTCTCAACCTGTCGGTTCCTCTGTTTCGAAACATAATCAGGTAGTGATAGCCATCTCAAGCGAATATCACGTTAAGCGCCGCGCCACGTACGTACATCAATGCACCGGTTTCTTGCGATATCGGTCGCTCCAGCCGAGTGTACATGACAATGTCATGTGTTTTTCTTTCTCTCGTCGTAATTGTTTGCTGCCCGAAAACGTTTCGTGTCTCGAATTTCATCGTGCGGGTGTTTAACTTACGATTAGCGGCGTGTTTTGAAATTGAACTTCATTGTTTTCTTTTTCGCAGGAGTTTTGGGTGACACGGGTGATTTGGATTTGCTTGGTAATGAGTTTAACGACTGTTTTGGGGTTGAATAATGTAAATGTGAATAGCAAAATTTATTATGCGGATTGTATTTCAGGTATTCTAAAATTGTAATGTATGAATATGCGAAAAGAGGTATTTGTCGTTTAATTTACGTTTGACTTGATATGGTATATTGTAAAGACTAGTAAATATTAAATTTGATCAAATAATCTCTAATTGTTCATTCAGCTGAACAAGGATTATTAATCATGTGAAAAGTTATTCATATAGATTACGAATAGTAGTTCACGTGTACTAGAATTGCAAAAGAAGTATAACAACAACATTTTTGCCCTGAATCATTGTAACTATGTTTTGATCGAAAATAAGCATTAACAATAACTTCAAGACAATAAACTAAGCACTGAGAATTTACCAGAAAAAAATACTATTCTCTTCGAAAATCCAATGCTAAATAACTCACAGCCAATCAACGAATCCCAATACCTGTCTGCAAAATCATTCGCATATCGGCACCGTTCAATCCCCTCAATAAATCGCACCTTGCACACACCTTACATCCAATAAACCTATTCTCCAGTCCATAAACTCGCACTCCATCAATTTAACCATCTAGTCTCATACCTCGCCACCCTTCGACGCACAATGCGTTATATTCCATCCAGCACGTAACAACAATCGAACGATTTCGCGCTGGCACCTCTATACACACATCTCAGCGCTAACGCGTTCGCCTCTGAAAATGCAAAGTAGACGAGCGCTCGTGCAGTTACGTTATATCACGCGCTGCAGCCTACGATTGCGATCTCGGAATGCACTCGGCGGTTCTCTCCCGAGGTGACGCAATTATGAAATTATATTATTGAGGCTGTCTGCGCACGTGAGTGCGTGTATGCATGTACAGGACCAGTTTGCAGAATGCGAAAAGGCTTAGACGCTCGACGACGTAACGTCGCGGAGGTGTTAGAAGAGCCGTGGGAGGAATACGGATGGTTTCAGACGAAAATGGCCGTTACGAGAAGTGTAAGTGTGGATATAGAGTTACGGTTGAGCTAGGGGATTGAAATTTGCAAACTAGCGGCCTCGGGATTTAAATAAGTTATTTGAGTGCCCGCAGAAAATGCGTTTTCGTGGGAGTGAATATGTAATAGAGAGTATATATAAGGTAAAAAAAAAATTATTCCGTGGACTAAGGCGCACGGGGACATATTATTATTAGTTTTTGTTTAGCATAGAATGGAGATTGTAAAAATAACTGAGAGCTGGCTGTGTCAATGACTCCTCGCGAATGTGAATCTAATATTTGTAAATTATTTTTAACTCTTCTTAAATTAGCTTCTTTGGGTTAATTAACCTGAGGAGAATTCACGCAGAAACTTTTTTCATCTACTACTCTTTGGATACATAATTAATGAACTTGAATTTAATTTATTTTCAACACAAACCGTCTAATCTACGATTTATAATTAGTCAGAACAAACAAATAAAAGCCCTGTTTTGTTAATAAATTTTATTAACGCGTTAAATCACTAATTCGTCTTTCAATTTGTAAACATACCATTTGCATTTTCGACAAATAACCAAAGTACATTCCCTTTTTCATTGAATTCATATTATGAAATACGAAAATTTACACTTCGATGTTGAAAGCATTCAAATTCTCCTACACTTTTAAAACGGCTCCTTTATTTATAGCGGCAATGTGTTGTAAAATCAAGATAAAATTACAGCTGTCTCTAGCAGTTACATTTTACTTACAAACCGATCGCTTAGAATAACGCGAGAATGATAATAATAAGAATAATTTGTTTTGCATCCTACAGAGAAACATGCAAATTCTCGATGCAAAGCACGCCGTTGCTAACAGCTTTGCTTTGAATGCATTTTTTACTAATTCAAAAATAAATATTTACAAGATGAGGTAACGGAGATCGAAGTAATTTATTACGTCAACAGTATTTTAAATTAGTATCTAATAAAAACACATCTTATAGTAGCGTGCTATTAATACTCCTCGACTAGAGACCCAAATATAGCCAATACAAACGTATTTCCTACGTTTTATTAAAAAATGTTGACATAATTTGAAAATGTAAGGACTGAAATACATGTGATTAATTGAAAGCAACATTCCTTTCACAAATTCCGTTAAAAATCTTCAACCCCAACGTGTTTCAATAAACTATTCCACGTGACAGCCAGATCTAAATAAAAGTCGTCACGTCTAAATTAGTCATACAACAATCTTACCAAACGATTTATAACGAGCAACACCGATATCTTTCAGCACTATATCTCGAACCACTCAATAACAAAATATATCAATCAAATCATTCATATCAGAATTCCTACATACCTCCGTCCCCTCCAAATCCCTTCCATAATCACCACCATCACGAACTCCTATCCGCCCCCATAAGGAAACGATCCCCCACAACTCATCACCCGAGTCCATTACGTCCCTCCCAAAAACATCTCTCGCGTTACCAACCCCGCGCTCTCGCCAAGTTACGTCGTTAGGCTAACGAGCCGCGGACGTCGCGTCTGGCCGCTTTCCCACGCGGAAGTTCTTTGTGCCCGCGCGCGTTTTTCCTTTACTTTCGCACTCTCTCGCGCCTCCTTTGTCGCGCCTCAGTGAATTAGTTGATAAGAGATTGGCCGCGAGTGCGCGGGATTTTTCTTTGTGCGAATAAGAGAGGTAAGGAGGCGCGATTAGTCATCGGTCGCAAGTAGGGTGTTATCGGTAGCGGTATTCTTTACGTCTTCTTTTGTTTCGTAATTGAAGTGAGATTACCGGTAGCGAGAAGTGTAATTTTGTGATTGTTTCTGTTTTTAATGCGGCGGTTGAGCGCGCAAGGTTATGGCGTTAAGTAATATGGTTACACGATTGTTTGCGTTCAATTTTTTGTGGTTTATGCAGAAGTAGACAGCTAAGATAAACAAAACTTATGTTATTTTGTATCAAGCGCCAATAAATCATTACAACAGCTACGTAGACCCCCGACATCCGAATTCTCGTTCATTCATCACAAATCCATCGTCACCTCTCAAGTATTGCAAAACCATCATAAATCCCGAATCGAACCACCAGTATACTATACTACTCTATTACCACCTTCGCGACAATGAACTCTATTTACGCCTCGATTCAACACCGCGTTTATTAGCCGCGCTTATACCTATACATACAGACGTATATCTACGTGAGCTCGCGTGCACTTGGCCTTTGCCTGTCCGCGCTAAAGCTCAAGATCGATCCAGTTGGCATCGCTGCCGCACACGAGCTAGCGCGCTACTTTTGGATCGCCGTCAAGTATCAAGATAATTACACGAGCCGCGAATAGCTCTCGGTCTCACTCTCACTCGCGCGCGCGATTTTTCTTTGTTTCGGTTTTCGGGGTTACGAAACTCTGGAAGTGGCAGCGCGAGTAATGAGAGAGCCCCGCATTGTTACGATGTGCCGTTATTTTTTTATTGTTTTTCGATGCCCGAGAAGGGCGGGGGAGGAGGAGGATTTTCCATTGTTTCGCAAGCTTTTTGTCGTTTGGATTTACCGTTACGGATGGATGTTTTTATTTTATTGCAAGGGGGAGAGGGATATTTACGTAATAGGTTACGCGGGTGCTGTTATGTTTTAATCATGGAAATCGCAAAAAATTATAGCCGCGTTTTCCGGGTTTACGATGCTTGTTTATGGATTTTTACTTGTGGTCTAGAAGGATCGAGTGTATACGCGGCGATACGTATTCTTATTGACGAAAATACACGAGTCACACCAGTATTTCTTAATCACTCTGTTAGAATTTAGCTCTATGACGGTTTATAACAGCTTTCAGTTATACAATAAACCGTGACTAATCCGTGACGGCGTTTATTATTGACTAGATAATTACGCGCGGAGTAACAGTAAGTTTTTTTGACTCACATGTATAGAATATTCTACGCGCACCTGTCGCGGCCAAACGAGACGACATTTTCGAGGCCTCGTTCCGTCGGAAATCTATTTTCTTCAACCCTCGCTCGCGTAACTCCACCCTGCGCGCATTCTACGGCGGTATTAGGAGCCTCCCGCTGCGCGCGTCTGCAGTGCGTCGAAAATACACGACGCTGCTCGCGGCGCAAAAGGAATAGAAGTCGGCCGTCGCGGTTATTTTGGCGCGTTGTATCTCGTCGCGAACTTTCTTTTGTCGCGCGGCGCGACGCTGCGAGATGCGCCAACGAGACCTTGCCGGTGTCAGCCGTGAAATTACGGTTTGTTAACGTCGGCGGTATTGAGATTATGGGGGTTTATGTTGAGTGGTGGAGAGTGATCTTGGATTTCTATTTTGGTTGTTTGGTGGGTTGAATCGATGTGGCACTGTCGTAGTTGTGATCCGTGAAAAGAAAAATCGATCGTTATTCAAAAAGTCGTCGTTGCGTTTCACGTTTATTTAACGTAATCAAATCTATCAGGAATTAGTCTTTTCTAGAATAATGGCTAAACGTTAATTGTTTACTGGCATACTTGGCAAATGATTATTTCTTTTATTAAAATTGAAACTCAATAAATTGAAATTCTAACAACTATACGATTTTGCAACTATACGTGTATAAAAAAAATCCTCGCAACGAATGCCAAGTCTCTGAGATCTCAATCACCCCGCACATAATATATATTCCGCGCAAGTGAAACTCTCCGAATTAAATCACCCGCGCACACACAGGTTATTCATCAATTCCACGAGATCTCAGGCATCATCGACATCGCGCAGTAGCTTGCGCGCACGCGATATATCCCACGCGCGCTTTCTTCCTCTCCGAGCAAAGAAAACTCCCCGTTTATAAGTACCGCGTAACTTTACTTCTTCCCTCCGCACGATTTTTACGTCACGTCGAATCGGGGCATCGGACGCTCTTGCACGTACATATACTCTCCCGTCAGTTTCCTAATTATTATTAAATTTCACTCGCGTAATGCGCCGCGCTAAATTCGCACTGCCTAACGCGCAATTAGCCGCGCGTGTTTTCTCTCTCTCTTTCTCGCGGAGATCAAGATCTTCCTACGTCCCTGGCCTTGCGCCGCTGTGTGTCTATAGCCTAAGCGCAACTTTCACATAATGCACACACACTGCTGCAGCGGGACTTTCACGTGCAATCGCGTGATGGGCGCGTGCACGCGTTGCGGGGAGTGTATAATGTATGTGTGTATACGTACGTGGTAAAAGCGCGCGCGCGCGGATGCGATGATTTCGGATTGATTTGCAAATTGCAACGAGCGTGAGGTGCGGTAATTTCTTCGTTTAGAGCGAGTGCGCTGTGCCCCGAGTGATTTTCCCGGAATGAAAGTAAAAAATAAAGTGGAGATATTGCGTGGTCGGATATGCCGTGTGATAAAGGTTTTGTTGTAAATTGAAAAGTATTTTTTATCATTATTATGTCAGAGAATTAAGCATTTTATAAGTATTCTTTTTCATTTGAAGCCGGGCATGTATAATGTCCCTGGTGGAAACTGACTTCATTATTTGGCTAATAAATAGCTAGTTTTAGTGGGGTATAGCCAAAAACTAGCCACTTTTCTTGGATATTTCTACACTTAGAGAAGAATTGTGGAATATTTACAAAGAACTTAGAGAAATTTTACTATATTAGTTTTAGAATCCGACCACAGACTGTCCATCTAGTAATTTTTATTAGCCAGTATAGTAATTTTTGTAAATGTCCGAAAAATACAGAAAAAAATTACTTTTAGCCAATTGTTATATACTTTCCCACAAGAGAACGCATATGAATACATATCACACACACACACAAGAAATAAATTATAAATAAATGTTATCATGAAAAAAAACCTCCGGGGCGGGGAATCGAACCTGGGTCTCCTAGTTGGAAGGCGAACTTCTTACCGACTGCGCCACTGCGTACACTTGCGTGTTTATAATCCGAATCGTCTACATATGTTACATTATACTGACACTCTTAAAGTGAATTCGTTCTTTACGTATTTTTAAAATAATTTTGTGATGAATACATAGAGAATTATTTGAATTAATTAATTAATTATATGAGTGTTAATTAAAGTTATTTATACTGAAATTATATCGTTTTAAATTAGTTGTTAGGGCTACATCATTGCAGGTTATGACGAGTTAAGCGCGCATGCCCTCGTGTTTTGTTTATAGCGCGCATGCGCAGCACTGCACATATACTGTATATATCATAAAAATTACTATACTGTCTTGTAAATTCTGTCAGCTCTATAGGAAAAATTCTTATAAAGTCTAAGAATATTTGCCAGTTGCCTGGTAAAATTTATGACTTGTGATTTTTACTATACTGTCTAATAATTTTTCTAACTTTTTTATGTTAAATTTTACAATACTTTTCTTGTAGTTTTTCTTAGTCAAACTGTAAAAATTATTAGAAATCTAATAAATAGGTCACTTTTACCAGTCTGTGGTCAGATTGCGCGTACAGTATAGTAATTTTAACCAATCGTCTCATAATTATTCCAAAAAATTTTTCTCAGTGTACCTATCGATAAAACGATTTTTCCAACATTATTCGACCATTAAATAGATTGAAAATACAAAAACACATTATTTAAAGATTTCCACAAGCGTGTTCTTAACTATTTCAAAGGCATTAAAATTGGGGGGAAATAGAAACTGTTGGTCAGTTCTCTTAGTTAAGAAATGGCTAGTAGAAGGCTTGTTCTTATGACGAAGAGTGAGCCCTGGTAGAAATTAGTCCATTAAAAATGGAAAGGAAAATAGAAACTGGCCATTAGAAATGGCTAGTTATTAGACAGACATGTAACGCTTTTTTTCATCAACTTCTCCCATTTTATGGAATGGCCCTAACCTGAAAATCTTTACATTAAAATTTCATAAGAATTTAATCATATATTTTAAAACTTATACTCTTAAGAGATAATTTACCGGGATATAAACAAAATTTAGTAGTCTTTGTACTATTTACAGCTTTATTCTATAAGATATAAACCAAAATTGTTATTTTGAGACGTGACTCTATCTCTCTTACTCATCGCCATAACAAATCGCTTGTTACTAGATTTATAATGGCTTCATCGACTAGCTATTTTAACTAGCATTAAAATGCCAAATTAATAGATAGTACAAAATTTTGACCATCTTTGCGACCAATAAATGTGAAAAATAGGTTAAAAAAATCGTTACACTTATGGAAGAAAACTGGAGTCCATTTTTTTGCCATTTTGGATCAAACTAGCCATTTACTGCTCAAAAAATGATTTCAATTTCCACCAGGGAGAGAGACAAAATCTAATAGAAAAATATGGGTTTCAGTTAATATCTAAGAAAGGAGTGCTATAAATGTTTTTTTGTCTGTGTTTATTGTTTACATTTTTGTAAGCTATTTGTTACAATTGAATGCTCTTAAATCTAACGTCAAGTCTATGAGTAAATTTAAATTCAATATTTTGAGGTTATGCCATTCTATTTCCAATCTATTAAATGGGCGAATAATAGAGGAAACCGCGTTTCAGCATGGCCATTAACTAGCCATTTATTCTAGCTACTTACTGACTTTCTGACCATTTCGTAATAGACAAATTTCTATACCAGGGATAAGTACTATAAAAGATATAAATTTAAAATAAAAGTGAGGAGCTCCTATTTTACTAGCAATATTTTTGTAGGCCTCGTAACCCTGGTAGAAATTCATCTATATGAAATAGCCAAGAAGTTAGAAAATAGCTAGTAAAACTAGCTAATTAATAGCTATGATGAAACGATTTTTCGACCATTATTTGCCTATTTCTTAGACTGACGTAACGATAAAATATTCGTATTTGATTTACTTACTAATTGTATCTTTGATGAAAGAACATTGAAGTGCATTGGATGGCTTACAAAAATATAAATAAACAACATTAACTAATAAATCATTTGTTGTACTCATTCTATGAATAATTCAGCAAAACTTTTATTTCTCCATCTGATTTTGTCTCTCTCACTCCTTGTTATAACAGCAAGCCTTCTACTAGTCATTTCCAGACTAAAGAAACTGATCAGTGTTAATACCTTCAAAATACTCAAGAACAAGCTTGTGCTTCTCTTCGAAAAACTCATTCTATTTTTCAATCTATTAAATGGCAAAATAATAGGAGAAAAAGCGTTTCATCGGGAGCTAGAAACTGGACAAGAAAAATTCCCATTTTATAGCAAGTTTCTAATATAAATGGTCTGTTACTAGTTATAAAATGTTTTGGATTTTCACCAGGGAAGTTCACTTTTCTATAACAAGTTGATAAAAACACATAAATCAGCCAATTACGCTAAATTATATCCAAATTTGAAGATCGAAAATACCCGTAAATCAAAATACCATAAAAGCACGTGAACCTGCGCTTCGCGTAACGCGCGCGTTTGCTAATTCCACGCGCAAAAACGAGCACAAGCCGCGCGTTGGTCCGACGTTTCGCTTCTAAATCAAACAGCCGATCGAGGCTAAGATGGAAAGTTTAGAGCGGAGTTCCCTCGCCCCGCGCGGGGAATGCATCCGCGCGAAGTTTGCACTTCTTTTCTCTTTCTCCCGGGAGATGGAAGGGAAAGCGATTCCGCACGCCGTGATTTATGCGGGCTGGTCGTTCACTTTGCGTGAAGAAACGCGCGGTATCAAGAATTTTTTTTTTTTATCACCGTGGAAATGGGAAATAGTTTTTTATACAGGGGTTACGAACGATGGCGAGAGAAATTTTATGTTTTCGCGGGGAAAAATGAAGTGGCGAGTTTGTTTTTTCTTTTTGTAAGTGGAATGATTAATAATGATGCATAACAAACAGTTATTTCTGCGTAGCGGAATATTGGATAATTTGCAGCTGCGCTGTGAATGAAGCAGAGACTGCGAACGGCTCATTATTTACATCTTCATCGTTACTCATAACCGTTGACATAACTGAATTCCCATATTCTGCGTCATTCTAAGATACTCGGAATATTGAAAAATTATGAATACAAAGGTTACGTATTTTCTCGAAGTGCAAAATGCATGAAAAAGATAAAAAATTGTTTTTATTGGATCTTTAGTTGTCGAAATAAATTTCAAACTTTTTCTGGTTTTCCGTTTGACTTTGATGAATAATTCTTAGTTATGCTCCGTTTATAAATGTGATACTCTCTAACGTGTATACTAAAACCACCATTCTATCAACATTGTATAATCCATGATCATGGAAAACTTTTCACGCATACCACATTATCAAGAAAACCTGAGTCCAAATATAAAACGAAACACGTACGCAAAATCATTAAATCTCATCTTCCTCTCTTTCCTCGCTCACAAATTGTCTTCCTCCATCTCCATACTCTTGCACATTATCTCCTCGGCCATTATCACCTCCACGTGTCGCACGCACGCGCATCGATGATTAACTAGCCGCCGATGAATAACACACGAACTAAAAACACGCGCTAGAGCTGCAACGGTGAAACATCGCCGGTCTATTTGCAACTCTCTCGATTACCTCTACCCGCGCTTATCAACGTGATTCACGGCAGCGCGCGAGCGCGAGGAATTAAAACATGTAACGCATGACGCGCCGTCTTTGTTGCGCGCCCGTGAGCGCGAGAATTCGTCTATTATTAGATAACGTAATGGCGTTTTTTTTCCTTCGCTCGGCGCAGGTGTGCGTCGAGAGTGCTGCGCCGATATTAATAGAGCGTATTGAGGTTGCAGTGCGGAGGTCGATTTTGAGGAAACTATAGAAGCCTTGTGGTACGGTGAAGTGTATTGTTTTGCGATATTACGTGGGATTGTTGTTGTCTGGTGGATTTTTAATCGATGCATTGTAGTTAAGTATTTTACGTTTAATTTGTGCTTATACAAGGTTTATGTATTATCTATGTGAGTTATTGAAAAATCACGAATGATAATTCTGTAAAGCGTTATCGCGAAATTTCTTAATGGACATTTCACATCAAGACTATATACCTATATGACGACATTTAAGATGGAGTATAAATATTTTAATTTAAATTACTATTCATTTTCCTTGATACGCAGAGGTATTAATAAATATGGAATTGCTTAATAGATTGAACATATATTCAATATAAACGATCTCACATGCAGTAATGGCTTATTGAATATATTATATACCTAATACACGATGAAAATTAATTTTCATATAAAATAAGTGAACCCATAATCGACATACCTATAACCAATTAATTAAGAAAAGGTTCAACATATCGACTCGTCTAATGAACTCCCTTACAGTATCTTGAATTATTTCACTATGTAAACCTCGAGAATTGATACATTGTCGAGTAAAAAGAAATCAATATATCAGACAATCGAAGCTGGAGACACTTTTATCACCGCGTTATAATTGACCGACACGGCGCGCGATCTCGCGGCGCGGCGGCAGCTGCTCTCGACACGACCTTCGACACCCGACCCAATTTCGCTTGACACGCACGCACACATATGTACCTACCAACGAGGACTTACGTAACGGCTAAATTCATTAACGCGCCGTATCAGTCCGTTATTGAATTCAGCGCAGTCGACGGATAATTCGTCCTCCGTCTGTCTGTCTATCGCTATCGACGACGATTTTTCATTTTGAATTTTGCGGTAATTGTAAAAATGGTGCGGTATATGTATACGTTGAGTGAAATTCGATAAAGTTATTACCGTAACTTCAAAACTTTTGATTAGAGCTTTTTGCTATATTTTTAGTATATACGACGTCGCTATACCAACATAAGAAACTTTTCGACGTTATACAGAGTAATTTCAATTGCGTATGTATGAGAAGAAAAGCTCATCCGACTGTCACTGCACCACCTCACAATACAATACCTCATTAAACAATCTCCTCCCCCATTACCCGTCATCACCATAACGTAACATCACTTTCCACCTCGAACCTGCGCGCAGCGCGGCCATTAAGCGTGAATAATGCGCACGCGTTTTTCCCTCCCACCCTGCGCGCTCGCTCGCTCGCGAGTTAATAATTCCGTAATTGTTATCATTGCACGCGCTCTGACCTATTTTCGCAAGGTTGCGAGTGCAAGTGCGAGAGAGAGACGTGTACTGTACGATCGACCAATTACGCGGAGCGCAGGCCTCCAATTATCCGCGATTTATGCCGCGGCCGATCGGACCGCGCAGTCGAGGCTTCGTGTTATACCCCCAAAATATGTTACAGGTGTGGGCGGGCAAGTGATTTCGAGATTGCAGGTGTGGATTGGTTTTGTTTGTGATTATAGTTTGTTTGTTTTCGATCATTATCTAATTTTGTGTAGTTGTTCGCGTTGAGGAATTGTTTGTAATCGTTGGATTGTTGATACAAGCAATTGATGTTTGATTCTTTTTTTAAATATTTTCTTTTTTTAAACCCAATTACTCAACTCACAAATTGTCGTATTTATATAAACATAGCTACAATCAAGCATTAGAATTTTAAAAACATATAAATCCAACTCAGTATTATCAAACAATAAACCCCATAATCCGAAAGATTAAGCGCAACAGTAACAATGCACCTACTGTCTAAAACATCGAATTTCATTTATAGAATTTTAATAGGGATACAATAAAGATATTTCGAAATAAATCATTAGAAACAAGTTATATTCGTTTTAAAATAGTATTGATGAAATTCGATGTTTTGAACAGTAGGTGAATTGTTACATTCGAAAATATGGTCTTCGTAATTTAGAATTTCGAAATTTTGCACAATCTGCAGTAGCTTATGTCGGAATAGAGAACGTCTAGAGTTGACTTCAATTCTAAAGTGGATCATCTAAACTTTGGACTCCCCCGCCATCACACGACACGCCGGCTCTATCCATCTCGCGAATCGAAATTTCGCCCACGTCTCTCTCCGCGTGCGAAAAATCTCCCCATCCCCACACATAAGTACACACGTTTTCTAATAAGTTTCGTAATACCGATGCACGCGCGTGAAAGTTTTCCCTCCGCCCCGCGACAGATGCACGCGAAGTGGCGCACGGGAATATCAATGCGCCGAGAGAGATTCTTATCGGGCGACACTGCACAGCGTACGGAGAGAGAAAAAAAGACCGCCGCGCGCTTAGAAAGTTCAGCCGAGTAGGCGCGCTGGAGCGCGAAGATCAAGTTCTACGGTGCACTTTCGGTTGCGAAAAGTGGAAGGAGGGGAGTAGGATTAATGGGTGGCGGTGATTTGAGTGTCAGCGCATGATGGTTGCCATTGTTGCTCATGCCGCGCGGCTGATTTACGAGTGGGTTATGATTTTTCGGCGGAGAGAGATTCAGAAACCTCGTTACGTTGTAATGTAAGTTTCGAAATTGTTTTGTATACGGTTTGTTAAAAAGCGAACGAATTTTCCGTTAAGTTGAACTAATTTTCTTTTAGATTTTACGTGTACAGGAGAAAAAGGCGAAAAACGTATTTTGGTTTTGCAAGTGCGTCCGACAACACCCGATCCTTTATCTACTGCGGGGCAATTTGCATACCCGCTCGAACACTTTTTGAGCCCCGATACATATAGGCGCTGCTGCTATTCTCGTCCCGCCATATATAGGACGAAGTTTATACGCCACAGAAGGCAGTAATCAGCGTACTTTTAATGAAGATATTTACAATGCTTATAAGTTGCTCGAAGGACGAGACGATCCCCCCCTTTAAATTACACGCGACGAAATTAATTCTTCTTCGCAAACGCACTTCTAAGATATGCAATTCGAACAAATTAGCCATTCAATATCGTCCTATCCCCTTTCCACAGGAAACTTCGGCACATTCTACTCCCATCGCTTTCTTCGGCTCGGCGAGGCCTAGACCTATACCTCGCGATCGCGCAACCCCTTCACCGAGCGAGACACGGCATTTAACCCACTTTCTTCGAACGCGCGCGCGCGAGCGTCATTATTCCGCATTATCCTGCGGTTTGCGCCGAGAGATCGGGCACGCCGCGCGCGCAGAGTTTCACTTCTGCCTCTCGGTTCG
This sequence comes from Torymus aiolomorphi, assembly GCA_036365515.1. Classification (NCBI taxonomy): domain Eukaryota; kingdom Metazoa; phylum Arthropoda; class Insecta; order Hymenoptera; family Torymidae; genus Torymus; species Torymus aiolomorphi. Next base: position 160,613,007 of record CM070876.1, on the reverse strand, counting down.
GGGGAATTGCGAGAAAAATACGGTGGCGAGTGTGAATGAGGGTATATATATATATAGGGGTTTGGACAGTTTTGCAGTGAAAGTTGCTGTTGGCTGGGTGGGGTTAGAGGTTGAGAGGCGTATATATGGCGCTGAAAGTGCATAGTGATAATTGTAGGTTCTGCGGTTGTTTTCAATAGTTTTAGCACGAAAGAGAAAACCGTTGATCGTTTTTATGGGTTTTTGGTACATTGATCAATGTGGTTTTTTATGGATTCGGAATAAAATGTGCATATAAAAATGTCGACTGTAAAATCAAATGACGTACCTACGGAAATACAACTTTCTATAAATATATGAAATAAAATCTTAAATTGTAAATGCAAACGATTTTCACTCAGTACTTTTTACATAAAAATAAAGTCTTTGAAGGTACCAATGCACCACGCCATTTTTATTTTTCTATTCCCACAACCACTGCTTACCAATGCACTTCGTGTTGGACTACACTGAAAAAAATTTGGCACGGCGTCTGTTTCCATCACAGTTCGTCAGCGCCCCTTCGCTGCGTGTATCAGACCACCCACTTTTGGCACAGCGTTTGTCCCTAACAGGAGAGGAGCTGTGCCAGTATGGGGTGCGCGATGCTTTTACGGGACAGGAGCTGTGCCAGTACGGGACAGGAGATGTGCCGAACCGCGGTACAATATTCGACCCTACTTTCGGCATAGCGTATGTACTTATCGGGTCAGCTGGAGTGCCAAATTTTTTTCAGTGATGACATAAACGAAAACAGCGGGAAAAATCGTTACGCAAACGCTTTTTTGATCGAGCTGCTTTTCTCGTCGCGCGTCTACATGTAACTACTACGTGCGAGATCGCATTGGAAAAAAGGTCGCTCATAAACATTTATCATCGCGACACATTTCACGCGCGCGTGCGTGCGAGTGTCTTTGAGCTATACGAACGCAGGCAGTAAATTACGAACCCGCGAGTATAATGCCATACTAATTATTTATCCGAGCAATATAGTTTTAGAGATACATTGCGTCGCGTCACTGAAAAGCTTCCTTGTTTACGACGCCGCTCCGCAATTATTATGCGGCGAAAATTTTCGCCTCTGCTTCTCTCACTCAGCGGCTCGTAATTCCGCGTAATAAAATTAACGTTTACATAAGAAGAGCCTAAGCGTGGGAACTCTTTCCGCTCGTTCTTTACAAAGCCAGTATCTACAGTGAAGAATATGACTAATTTTGCAAACGATTCATTTTAATATATAGCATCAATAATACTCTCACGCGAAAATTACATTTTCGAATCAACGCGCGCACATGGTGGCAAGGACAATAATAAATTCATTCACAATTACGATACCATAAATTCAGCCTCGCGTTTCGAGTCGCAATCGCGCGCGCACACGTATACATACACACATTATATACACCGCCTCGTGATTTAAGAGGCTCGCCCGTCTGAATAATGGATTCGCCGGAAAACAATTAAGCGGCGAGCGAGCGCGCGCGAATGCATCATCTATAAATATCGCTAATAACGCGGACGTCCTTAAGGGTTTAAAATAAAGGTCCGAAGAGTTCGTTGCATGCGGCGGCGAGATCCGGTCCTCCTTGAAGTCGCGGCGGGCCTTGAGGTAGGTCTCGACTTTTGTGCGCGCGCGCGAGAGAGAGAAGATAAGGATCGAACGGGCGCAACGAGACTTGCTTGCTAGAGGGACAGAGAGGAGAGGAGAGTAATTGGAGTTTTTTCGGAGGGTATGTGTAAGAAAGGTTTTTGTTGCTTGCGTTGGTACGGGAATGCTGAGGGTTTATCGGAGGAGCGGTGTAATTTGTAGGAAAATTTGAATCGTGTTGCGATAGCTCGTGATTGGTTGAGGAGTGTAGTGTGCAAAAAATAATTCTTGTAGTAAAAATGTGCGAAGAGTTTCTTTTTTACGTTTTAAGTAAAGTTTTCATTTATAAAAAAGATTAATGGACGTATAAATATAGTGTAAAAATTGAACAAAGGTTTAAACTTACTTATGTCTGACTATGTTTGAGGTACATCTACTTTGCGAATGTTTGGTTCAAGCAAACACTATTATATGGAGCGCAACAAAATTTTTCATCAATAATACTCGTACTATTGATATTTGTAAGTTATTGATATTTATTATATTAAGAAGATTTAGAACATTTATTTAAATTTGAAAATAATATCTATCAAAAATATATCACTAAATAAAAATTAGTCTTTTATCTAATATATTATTTATAAAACTTTCTAAAGTTAATAAAAAAAAAATATTTAAACAGCTCAAAAGTGGCAGAAATCCCAGCGCAAAGGCATTAGAAACCGCCGTAAAGCCACCAGCCGTAGTCATCACCGCGTCAGCTCTCGCAACACCTCCGCATAATACCTCCTCTCGCAAACTCTCTCCCTCTCTCTGTTTCCTCTGCAGAACACCGCAACACGACTCTCTAACGCCGGCAATGAAAATTCACGATTATCCCCGCCTCGCAGTAAAAGACCTCTCTCTCTCTCTCTCTCTCTCTCTCTCTCTCTCTCTCTCTCTCTCTCTCTCGCTCTCTCTCTCTCTCTCTCTCTCTCTCTCTCTCTCTCTCTCTCTCTTTCTCTCTTTCTCTCTCTCTCTCTCCCCGCCATTTCCCGTGGAGGTGAAGGTAAATAAGGTCGCGCCGCGCTCTAACTGGGAGGAGGAGGAGGAGGGGGAGAGGAAGAGAGGTCGAGGAAATGGTCCCCGGGAGATCGACACGTCATCGTTGCACTTTCTTCTCGCGGCGGCGATGGAAGGGGCGGAGGAGCGGGAAAAAAAAGGAAAATGGCACACGGCGTGCACTTCACCTTTCTCTTTCGCTGCCGCGGCTGCTTTTTTTTCTTTCTCTCGTTGCGGAGGTTTAGAGGAGATCGCGCGCGATGCAGTTTTCTTTTTGCGGTGGCACGATGATGGAGGGATCGACTGCGCAATATTAATTGCGCTACGGGTGCGCGCGCGGAAAGAAGATTCGAAAGTGCGCGAGAGGGAGATTCTGGTTGGTTGGCTGTGTTTTTTTTCTTCTTCGCGGCGCTGGGTTGCGCTGAGGATGTTTGTTTTTGAAGGTGGTCATTAGAAATTGCGGATTGAGACGTATCGAGTTCGCGTTTCTTATTTATGAGTTATTAAAGGGTTGGTAAACGGTTGGGAGGATGTATATTTGGAGTAAGAGAGAAGAAGAGATGATTGAAGACTGATTTAATGAGTACTTTTCATAACTCAACTGTCAGTTTTGTGTTAATTTATACCTTAGGCTTTTTATTTGATGCTATGTTACTCGTATTAGAAATCAATTCATTTTCGATATCCTCCTTCTTGTGTTACATTGTAAGAATGCTGCACAGAGAAAAGAAAATCTTTACTGTTAACGAACAAACGTTTGGATATGAACAAATGAATGTTCATTTATAGTTAGACAAATTCGTTAACAGTTAAGGGGGTCATAGACCTATAGGCCTTTGAGGTCAAAACCACTTGAAAAAATAAAATAAAATATGATTAGTTACATATATTAATAGTATATTATAAGTAGGCACAATTTCTGATAAAATAGCCTAAGATATAATCCGTAGACCAATTTTACTCAGAGATGTTGCATTGCCAAGATTTTTCCTTTGGCGTAGTTTTTAAAAACAAGTACTCCACAAATTTTCATGGGACAGGGCCTAAAATACTCTAAATTCATCAAGTTTTCTACCTAAGAGTTGGAAATATCAAATTTCTTGAAACAAATACTTTTTTAATGGAAAAAACTACTTTTAATTCATGAATTTTATGAATTTTTATGTTTTTTTTTGTAGATTTTAGCATTTCAAAAATATTAGTTTCCAAAAATGTTATATTTCCAACTCTTACGTAGAAAACTGGATGAATTTAGAGTATTTTAGGCATTTTCCCATGTAAATTTGTCGAGTACTTGTTTTTAAAAGCTACGCCAAAGTCTTAAAAACAATATTTTATTAAAAACCCTGTGAAATGGAAATTCAGTAAAACTTGAAAAATATTGAGCCATTTAGTTCCCAAGTTTTTTCTCCTTCCTGAAACATAAAAAATAAGTTTTTATAGTTAAATATAGTGTAATTTTACAATAAATATATTGCTTACCCGTTCTAAACACATACATAATAACCTGTAACAATTAATGAAACTCTACCAAAAACGGTAGTGGCAGAATTATTTTACTCACTATTTATAAGATATCTTTTGATACCCAGTTAAAGTAAGATTTTATATTTTTTTTTTAAAATAGAATATTAACTGATTCTCTGTAACTGTAAATCAAGGAGAACAATTAAGCAAAAATTGGCTCCAGATTTTTAATTGATAATATTGCAATATAAATCATAAAAACATTTACCTTAGCTTGAGATCTGTTCCCCTATAAAAGGTGATTAACAATAATGGCACCTTGGCTTGCATTCCTTTAAACTTGATATCTCAGCAATGCGAACTCTTGGGCTTCTGATCTAACCTTACTCTTAAATGACTTTCCAAAACATTGCACTCAAATATACTATTAAGTAAAATACTAAGATGAATGTAGAATATTCTACAACAAAAATGTTTCATTTTGTCGAATCCAAAATCTCAATCAAAGCTTATAATAGTACAATATACAATATTTATAAATTAGCGGTAAGTCCATTTTCTGAAATCATTACTTCACTATTATGTTTGACGTATTATATGAAATCTGTAGATATCTGGTGGATATTACAATAATGCATTACTGGTTCAGGAAATATAAACTTAATTTTATCATAGCGAGTTAGAATTGGTGATCTGTTCTAAAACTTTCTGACCAAAGTGGATGCTTTTATTTTCTTTCGCTCACATGTATTTGTCTTTTTTTTAATTAAACTCAATCTTGATATAAATAAATTTCTATTCATAGAGACTGTTGACACTATGGTCTCATTTTGAAGTTACTTTAAAACTTTAACAAAACGCTCACTATCCATATTTTTATTTGATCAAGTTTTTGATCAAACTATCAAATTTTTAATTTGATTCAAATAATGGAGGGTAGTCAGAATAACTATATCAATTACGGCCTACGGTGAAATAATGGCCAGGCCTCAACAATGGGAGGTTTTTTCAAACATATTTTGGATTCATATGGTTGTCAAACAATGCGTATTTTCAAGTTTTGGATTTTGAAAAGTGTTTGATAACCGTATGTTTTTAATGTACATATATTGCTTGTATTGTTAATAAACAGTTCCCTGAAGAGGCTGACAACATGGTTCAGCCAAACGTTGGATGATAGAATGTGAAGTTGTTTTATTTTGAGGGTTGACCATTCCCATCATTCAATTTTTAATTTGATTCAAATAATGGAGGGTAGTCAGAATAACTATAGCTCACTATCCACTTGTATTAAGGGGGTCCGAAAGTCAATTAAAAATTTAAATTTTGCGCCACAATATAGCAGACGAAAAAATAAGTAATTTGCCTATAACAAATAGTAAAAACAATATTACGGAAAACCAGGACTGCATTGCCCTCCGTTACATTATTATCTACCATTTTACAAAGTTTGAAGTTTCTATATATTTCGCTGAATGGCATTTCAATTACTTGATTTTGAGACATTATTCAAGTGCCATTCAGCAAAATATTTATATAGAAACTTCAAACTTTGTAAAATAATAGATAATAATGTAACGGAGGGCAATGCAGTCCTGGTTTTCCGTAATATTGTTTTTACTATTTGTTATAGGCAAATTACTTATTTTTTCGTCTGCTATATTGTGGCGCGAAATTTGAATTTTTAATTGACTTTCGGACCCTCTTAAACACTTTCACAAACTAATTATTAGATGTACTTTTAAATATAAATAGTGAATCTTTACTTTCAAATCAACTCAAGAGTTTTCACATCAAGTTTTTTGTCTTTTTATAGATGTCTATCTTCTTGAGCTATAACGAACATTTAAAATTTTTTTTTATTTATGAACCACACTTTTTTAGGTTCAAAATAACATATATAATTGAAAAATCAAATAAAAAAAAATTAATTTTTTGACATATTTTAGGTTTATGACCCCCTTAAGTCGAATTGTTTGAGTAAACAAATCAATTGTTAATTGAGTAAACAAACTTAATTGTTAACGAATTGGCCTAACTATATCCGTTCTTTAACAGTAAAGATTTTCTTTTCTCTCTGTATTATTGCAACCAAAATGATTAAAATTTAAAAAAGAAAACCTACCGATCAACCGAAGCAGAATCATATACAGACAGTTAGGTATTCGAATTTTTAGAGTAGAATATTACGGTACTTTTTGATATACCTTCAAATATAAATTATTTTGCACACCATTATATATTTCTAATCTAGAATTTCGATGAGTAACATAACAGCGGCAATATCTGTGATATACAACTTTCCTTATAGTTTACAGTAAACCCATTACAAAAGCTTCTTGACAAAGCATGAAGGAAGATTTAATATTTATCGCGCTAATAAATAAAATGCCGAATAATAAATTAGAACCTCTCTATAATGATACGAAATTTAAAGCTCGGGGAACAGGTTATAATACGTATAGCGCGTAAGAATGCCGTAACTGTGGTATATTGGCATCATAGCCGATCCCGCTAGCATTTTTTTCCTCTATCTCTATTAAAATTGCTTCGTTACTTCGCGCACTCATTGTCCTGCGCGTTTTGCGTTCGCAGCTAATCAACCATATTTTACGCAATTTTAATGGGCTCCATTACAAACGGTTCATTTTATATAATAAAAATTGTACATTGTATTCAAAGTGGAGAGCGTCGATAATAATTTTTTTTGCCGACAGTAAACCGTAATAATCTATATTTTATTGCTTCCGATTTTCCGATGAATTCTGTATAATATTTTTAGCGCATTCGAAGAAAGGCCGAGAGAGCAGATCTTTCCTATATTTTCTTTCTTACCGGCGCGTCAATATAGCGCAATGGCAATTCCGCGGCTGCTTTCTCATCATATTTCAGTTTTTTAGCAAACTTTCACTACTTTCGATAGAGATTGCAGTAATGCACGGACTTTTCTTGCAACTCCGACGATGCAATTGATTAATATACTCCGGCTTCGAGATGTTACTACGGTTTTCTTTTGTGAGAAGGAGTAAAAACGACGCTGTTACTTGAAGTGTACTCATTATTATATACTCGGATAGGCTTTACGTTTATTACTTTTATGGCAGTACTTTAAATTTGATTAATAATGCTATAAATCTGGTAAATTTTAGTCTCTATGAGATTCTAGAAAATGCCTTTTATTCTGATCAAATCAGTTATATATAGTTGATCAAGATTCGATTCTGTGATAGATTTAAGGGGGCTAGACATCTTTTTTTTCTGAAATAAAAAAGTCATATTTTAATACATAAATGTAAACTAATTATTTCCCACTTTTTACACATGAAAGGGGGTATATTTACCTCACCTTAGACCTTGGTCTGGGCCCTTTATATTGTCCAGAACCATAGTCATTGATGAAACAGGTTTTTTCACTATCCGTAAGCTTTGAAATTTTCCTGTGGATGGATTGACTCCAGATTTGAACTAAATTACTCCTGAATAGTATAATTCTCATATGAGTGTAGGGATTTTTGATCCGATGAGAAAAAAAATTTCGTGCTGTTTTCCAAGAATTTTTTTTAGTTTTTTTTAATTTTTTCAATTTTTTCAAAATTTTTCAGATGTAAAAATTTTTTCTGACATTTAATCCTAAATTCCTATACTCATATGAGAATTATACTATTCAGGAGTAATTTAGTTCAAATCTGGAGTCAATCCATCCACAAGAAAATTTCAAAGCTTACGGATAGTGAAAAAACTTATTTCATCGATGACTATGGTTCTGGACCATATAAAAGGCCCATCGGAGAAAGTTCTAAGGTAAGGTAAATATACCCACTTTTATATGTAAAAAGTATGAAATAATTAGTTTACATTTATGAATTAAAATATGACTTCTTATTTCAGAAAAAGGTGTCTATCCCTCTTATATTATATTTGTGTAATAATCCCTTTTTTACCGACGTCATGACAACATTGTAGATAACAAATTTTTAGGACAGGTCACAAACTAAAGCCTCGCCATCAGTATTTATTCTAGCCTAGGATAAAAATTTCTCGGTGATAAACTTATCGTAGTAACGGCAATAAGTGTAATCTGTCAATATCCAGTGGAAAAACAATATACAACTGCACTCTAATTCCGATCAGCAAAACGTAAATGAAAGTTTATGTATACGAAAATAAAACGTACGTAGCTGGAAATCTTCCCCAGTTTAAAACCTACAGTAAAACTTTTACAATTTCTTCGACCTAGCGTACCGCCAAACTACCCATTTACGTTTCTCCAGGAACAGCAGCTACTAAAACTCACACCTCGATTCTCCGATTACCGTACCATAACATTTCTCTCTCTCCGGTTTCATATATATATACATATATATACAATTACGCAAACTCGCCGGGGTCATTTCGAAAAAAAAAAATTCCAGAAATGCCGCGAGCGCAAAGCTGCTCTCTCCTTATTCCCGCGAGCGGAAAATTGCATCGTCGTTGTCGTGTGTGTGTGTGTGTGTGTGTATAGTGGCGATCGGTGGCCGATAACTCGGAACTGCAGTGTCACACGGCGCGTTCCACTTGCGCGCCAAGGTTCCGACAATGGGAGCTCGTAAAGCTAGACTCTGTTGCCGCTGTTGCTGCACTTTCTTTTCTAGAAACGAGTCGCCTGCCGCCTTTCCCTTTTCTCCGAGAGAGAGAAAGAGAGAGAGAGATGTCGGCTGGCTTTTCTTTCTCCCTGCAATTTTTTTGCCTAGTTTAGACACCGCGCGCTTATGTAAATGTGGGAGGGAGAGAGCAAGAGAGATAGAGACGCGATTGTTCACAGCAGCGCGGTGAAAACTATTCATTACGATTAGTTCAGCGCGAGGTGTTACGAAATATCTTTCTCCGTAGGGAGAAAGAGAGAGAGAGAGAAATGGATGCACCGGTCGGTATGTATGTGTATGTGTGCATGGGGAAAGTTATAAGTGCCGGGCTTAGATGGATGCGCGGGGATTAGGAGCGAAATGAGCGTCCGGTTTTCGCTTGCTGATTTTGTCGTGCATTTTCAATGCAGTAAAAAGGCTTCGGTTAAGGTCTTTTGTAACGAGAGTTGTTAAAATTTTTCACGTAGTTCTGTTCACGTAGCGTGAGTATATATGCAATTATAAAACCGCGTATCCCTGAGTTACACTGATAATGGTATACACAATAATGAGTGACACTGAATTGTTTGCGACCGGTTAACATTGACTTCTTCACTCATCGCTGACGTTATTATCATAATCTTATGTCACATTAATATCGCTATTTTCATTGACGTAGTTATTTTGTTTATCGAAAAAATAAAGGTTACACTTAGATATTGTTTAAATAAAGTTATTTAGTTGCATTGCGTAATATATTTCCGTTGAAATGTTAAATTTTAGATTCAGTCACACGTAATTAATAGGTAAATTAAAAATATTAATTTATTATATATTGGTAATTGTGTAAATTATTAATAACTTTTCCAGAACTATCTTTTTCTTATAATTGAATGACGATCATATTTATTTATTTTGTTCCAGAAAATCTTTACAAATCAAACTATCGCTTTTCATCAAGGAAGCTGCATCTACAAGCGACCAATCAAAAATTAATTTCTCTAAACCCCTAACTTCCAACCTAAAAACTAAAATTCTCTTTCCGGACAACAAAACTCCCACCTTGAAGCCAGAACCTACCTTCTTTATCAAAATGAAAAGAAAAACCTTCAACCTCGGCGAAGCGAAACTAGACCATCGGCGCTATATATTCAAAGCAGCAGCAGCAGCAGCAAGCAAGCCTCTCCTCCAATGCGAATTGGAACGACAGGGACAAACAGTCGAAACGCGGTCGCGCGCGCTTTCCATTCGCAGAAAGTTTCACGAAAGTGCATCGCGGCGGCGGCGGGAACGTGTATATACGGGCCGTAAGAATAATCGGCTTTCCTCGCTCAATTAATCGCGCGGTGCGGCACCGGTGCGCACTTATAATTGCGTCGTCGCGCGGATGAAAGTGCGCGATCGTGATGATGACGAGGACGATCACGCAAGATGTGTATGTGTGTGTGTGTGTACAATGGGCGAGTGGGTGAAGGTTCCGGGGCGTCCCAGAAAATTTCGCGCGGGAATATATATATATAGAGGTGGATTGCGATCTGGAGTTTAAGGTTCTGCGAAGTTGGTGAATGGAGGAGATGGGTGTGTGTGATATGTGCGGATGATTGTTTTAGGCGAGTGTATGGATAACCAGCCGTTGTTGATTAATTAAGCTTAATGAACGTATAAGTAATTAATAATTCTATGATTGTTGGTGTGTGCTGTTATAGTGATGTATACGTTTTTATTATCATCGAAATAGTTTTTACATACACATAAGCTCCAAGTACACAATTATGAGAGATAAAAAACGTTAAGGCTCTTGATTAGATTTTGTTACCAAATTATCCCATTAGTTGCCATTAAAATCGTCATGAAATACCCCACCATTGTACGAGTCCTCGTTTCATATCATACCACAACACCCGAGTTCACATCCTTACGACTCATAAACTAAATTACCCGAATGCCACACATTTTCAAACCTCCCATTCCTTAAACACTCCCATTAACCTTGAACAAAAAAAACCATCAACCAAATTCCTCCCTATAACTCCGTACATACGCTTCGACTTCTTTTCACACTCCACCCTCACCTACACATAAAACGCGAAAAATCCGCTGCACGCGCGCACTCATCGGCGCGTTTCGCGATAATGACCCTCTTCCTTCCTCAATTTCACCACTATGCGCGTTTGTTTAAAAGTCCCCCCGCGTGTGCGAATTCCCGGCGGCGCATCGGCGCCATTGTCAATACCGCGCGCGCGCGAGTGAATGGGCGGAAAAAGATGTAATGGAATAAGCGAGTCGATGTTTAGGTAATTAATTTTTTGCGCGCGCTCAGGTGTTTAGTTTGAAAATTCTTACGGCTGCGGTTCTCTCGAAGTTTAGCGCGAACAAAAAGATCGCCGCAATTTTCGTATTGTTTGAATAGCTTGTTTTATTTACTTCGAGAAGGAAGAACGCGCGCAGTAAAATGTAGGAATCGCCATAACGCTTTTTACGGCACCTGCGACTTCTTATTAACCGTAATATTCGCTAAATTTTACGTAAGCCCCGATATTATATACATACGGAAGTCGGAGAACTGTACATTTAAAAAAAAGCATTGTGTTGCATTATACTAGCGGTACAAGGCTACATTGCGCTCGCGACTTTAAATTTCACGTAACCCAACACCGCCGCGGCGCAATGCTACGATAATACATATCCACTCCCTCCAAAACAACCGTCACGTAACCTCCGAAAAACCGTTGCCGTCTAATCGAGATCTCCGGGGACTCTCGCGTTACATCAAGCCACAAAAAATGGCAATGAACTCCTTCCGACTTTCGAAATCGCTTTCGCGCGCGCGCGCGCGCGCGTAATACACACGCGAGGAATTTCGAGAGAGCCAAGCGGCCAAACTTTCGAAGACGTTGAACCGAAAGGTCCGCTCGTTCAAGTTCAGGGCCAAGTGCGGCAGCGACAACAGCCAAGAGCCGGACAGTTTTCGGCCGTGGCCGTGGCATAGTTTCGCGGGAGTTGTAGTAGTAGTTTGGGTCGATTTTTGGGCGATACTTGTTGATTTCGCAAGGAATAACTTCCGGTTCATAGTTATAACGTTATAACGTTTTTCATTTGCTTTCTAATCTCGCACTTCAATTACGTTTTATTGCGATTTAATTATTACTTGGGTTACGTGGCTTTTATGCAAGAAAGTTGAAACTTTACGATTTTACATTACCTATAAATATTATGCTAGTAGTCAAGTCTACATAGTGTTTAATTATTGACTTGCGTTTTATAACGGAGCAAACATTTTCAATTTAAATGCATCAGCGTCGATTGATATTTTTTTTTAATTCAAGGATATAAATCGAATTGTGTAGGAAGCTGACTGCGTTACATAATAGACACCAAATTGATAAAATAAAGTAATATACTAAAGTAAAATGCTAACCAACGGTTGGCGAACCGTTCGTCAATTTTTAAATTAAATCGTCACACCAATATTATTTTGCCATTGTCGACGAAGAATAACTATATTTATACATGTGGAAATATTATATTGTAGATGCTTTAAAATATAGTTATAATTTTAAATAGTTTTAATTAAATTTCGATGTTAATCTTAAGTAGAAATGCTTCCATTTGATTAACATGTTAAACATGACCAGTAGTAGGTATTCCTACAGAAAAATGCGTATCTTGCTTTGAACGACTTTACGAGACTTAATTTAGATATGATAAACAATTCATAAACTATATAAACCTAGTATTCAAGCAACGATTTTAACCTCCTTAAATGCTTGAAAAGTGACAATTTTTCACATGAATGAGTCAGTTAAAGCTCCAATATGTGCCTTTTATTATTTTTAGGAGCATAGAAAACTTGCAAGTTCACTTTCTAGAATGTGACGTGTAAGTCACATGCGGTCTTAATGCAAAATTTTAGATATTTTTTGTTATTTTCTTAATAATTTTTTTATTTTCTAAAAAATTGAATGCATATAGGTATATGTTAAGGTGTAGTTATACGATAATATTTTGTAATTATTTTGCCAGAAATTAATACATAAAAAAAAGTTTGAAATAATAAACTATTTATTACATCAAAAATACAATTTTTTTTTAAATTTACAATTAATCTTTAATAAGATTTTATATAAAATCGCGTAGTAATATAATTTTATAAATTGATTAATTATTTAATCCTCAACGAGCAAAATCTCTTACAGTTAGTTGTTATGCCTTTCTTTCATCTAAATAGTGTGCTACATTATAGTCAGCTCGAATTATTTAATAGAAAATTTTGGTATACGGCGAGACTTGTAAGAGAAATAGAGGAAAGAATTTAATAAAATACAAATTTACAATATAATGGGAACTGTTAGGCATCCTTAGTCGTACCTGGTGGACTCATCAGGAAGATCCAAGTAGACTTATCTTCGACGCCGAAAATCAATGTTACTTGATTAATGTTACTAAATATAACATCATAGCTACATTAACAGTAATCCATTTGACGGGATGTGTGATACCGACATAATTTTTCAACAAGTATATCTCATGATAATACTAATAGAATCGCTCGAAAAAAATGTTTGAGTATAGTATTTATATATACGGAGGGCGTGAAAATTGTATTTTTCCAAATCAATGTTTGAAAAGTTAATTTATTAAATAATGAAATTGAGTTGATTTTGAACTCCACATGGCCTTAAACCGATACGATTGCAAAATAACTCTCTTTCCCTGCTGAATTTTTCTACTGCCCTTTCCTTTATTTTCTCTAACCTGCAAAGATGCGTAAGCCTATCTTTCCCCATCTTGCAAATTTTCTCTTCATAATTAACAGCTTTAAACAAAAATAATTTTCGAACATTTTAACATCGTTTTTTTTAACACTAGATATTATCTTGGAGTAGCAAAATCCAACCTAAGAATCCACCTAAAGTAATCTAATTATATTTTTTCCAACTCTTTTTTTTCTTTCCACGTTCAAATCTCACCTCCGTAAGACATCACACTTTTTACCAGGTAATCAAATAGCCACTTCATTCTACGAAAATCCTCCTTACAAACTCTTTCCCCAAGGCCCCAAATACTTTTCGCCGCAATAATACCTTTCATTTTCAATTCTTTGATTTGATCTCTATAATTACATTCTTTGTTAAAAATAAAACCCAGATATTTAAACTCGTTTACTTCCTCAATTTCCTTATTCTCCAAAACCCATTTTTCTTTTGTTTAAAATTTTCTAAACTTCTTCTACACTTATATTTGTTGTATCCACCTCCTTGAAATCCTCGCATTTTTCATTATAAGCTACTGCGTCCTCATCCGACCATGACACAGTCGTACGTACTATGTTTTCGCCCTCCTTCTCTTTTGTAACCCCCGAGACTGAACTACTATCAAATATTTCTAGACAGAGAGGCACGCGATCAGAGTCAATTTTTTGCTCTACTTGAAATTTCGATACATATTCTATACTCTTCCTATTTACAATCGCATAATCAATCACGGAGCTGCCTCTAACCCCAATGTACGTGAACTTACATCATTTCTCCATGCATCGTTTAGCACAAAACAACCTTTGTTTTGCATAAGTTCAAGCATTTTATGTCCTTCGTTATTTATTTTCTTATCCTAGCTGTTTCTTCTTTTTTTATAGGAGAGAAATCTTCCTCTTCCACAAAGTTATCCATAGTTCTAATTCTTATATTAAAATCACCACCAATTATTAAATTTTCTTCATCTAAAAAATTACATTCTTGTAGAGTTTCCAAACGTTTGCTTAAATTGACTGTGTTATAAATTGACCATATATTTAGATATTCATTTCCAAACTTAAATTTAGATTTGACAAATCTGTCATCTCTTAGATGATGTAATATAGCACCGTCAATATACCAACCTTTTTTAATACCAATTAAAAGGCCACATTTGGCCCTACCGTTTTTATTTGACTTCTTGGCTGGAACCATATGCCATATGACGTCATTTGGAAGGATTTTCTTTAGCTTTGTTCAACCTTTTTCTTCAACCCAGATTTCAGATAAATTTACAAAATCTGATTTTTCAATATACCACCAAATCATTATCCTTATTTCAGATGCCAGCTACATTCCAAAAGATCAATCTTCTACGAATTTTTTCCTTATTAACTTTTTTTTTACATTCCCAGTATTATGGTCCGTATCTGATTTAGTAAAAATTTTTGTTTGCCTTTTGTTCATTTTCTTGACTTCGGCTTGCCTCTAGTTTCTCTTTTACGTCTGCAATACCCACTTTTTCCACACTCCATTTATTCTTGCCTAGACCAGTCCTGACATTCAATCCTTTCTCTTTGTTAGCTTTGACCCATCTTACCAATTCTTCTTGTCTTTTTCTTTCTTCAAAAGCCAAATTGTGTTCAATGTAAATGTTAGTGCCTACTAATTTTTTTTTATTCTGCATAACAGATTCCTTTTGCTCATGAGTGCTCAGCTTAGCAATAATCATATAACCACTTTTCCACACATTTATAACAGCAACTTACAAATTCAGTTTGTTGGCAATAAATTGATTAATCCATGTTTTTAAATCTTCACCAACATTAGTAGCACCCTTTATTGCAATGTTGTTTTGTCTATCTCTTTTGCCTTCATCGATAACCATCCTTTTCATCTTCCAAACTTCTCTCTCGGTGAGACTTATTTTGCTATTTAGACTCCATGCGGAGCCTGCACTCTGCATACCTGCCTCCTTACTAATTTTTCCTCTTTTTTCCTTTTCCAAAACTTCAAGTCTACTTTCAAAACAGTTAAACCGATCACTAATCTCACCATTTATTTTCTCTTGCCAATTAGTTAAACTACACTCAAATTTGTTTATACGTTCTATGATATTTAATTTAAACGCTTTTATATCTATTATTAATTTTTCCATTTGAATGCGCTCCTGACTGACTTTATTTAAGTCCTCAGACAAAACCTCTCTCACTTTCTGACATTCTTCTCTTTTTTTCTTAATTTTATTTCGTTCGTCTTTTATTTCATCCGCACAAGATACTTTTTTCACTTGTGCATCTAAAGTCAATTGCTTATCATTTTTCGTATCCTGTCTGCCTTTTCCACTCATTTTTTCGACTTGTAGCAAAATTAATTGACCTAACCTCCTACTAGCACGTGCTTAACGCTACTTTACGCGCCGCGAGAATAAACACCTCAAAGACTCGTTCGCTTCAATATTTTCGAAAATTATTTTATACTTGTTGAAGGCGCTATCAAAACTACCTATCTCTGCACAATTATAACGAAAAGCTCGCAAACTTGTCTACATCTTTTGCAAATATTAATAAAATCACTAAAAAAAATTTTTGAGTATAGTATTTACATATAATACGGAGCGTCTGACGTTGTTGTTTTTCCAAAAATCTACTCAGAACTTATTTAATTAAATAAAAACCTCAATGCCGGTAAGTAGCAATCTTTATTTTTAGAATTTGGATCTAGTTTTGAAACGGGCGTATCTTATGGAAATGCTGATAGAATCACGCAAAAAATTTTCTAAGCATAGTATTTACATGTACGAAGCGTCTGACGTTGTTGTTTTTCCAAATAAACGTTCGAATGTTAATTTATTAAATAATGAAATTGGGTTGATTTTGAACTTCACATCGCCTTAAGTTAGATAAAATGCACAGAGCCTCCGCAACACGTGCACAGTCTCACCCATCTTCTAACCAAGCCTTACTTGGATTTATTTAAGAAAGTGGAAAAAAATTTTGTTTGCGGACGCCAAGAAGTGGCAGCCACCTAGTGGACAAAGTGTCAAAGTTACAAATATAAATAAGACTTGGCATATTAGTTAAGATCAAATGCCGTTAAGTTTTTAATAAGATTTTATAAACGTCACAAATAAAGGAAAATTTATGTAAAGTGTAAGACGCAACATTCTCAAATCATGCCTAATAAATTGTTATACAAAATGAATTTTGAAATACATAAAAACATATAGTATGCTGTCTCCTCTACAAGTACCCATGATGTAAATAACGTTAAAATATTGTATAACAATGTTATACAAAAAAATAAATTTAAAAAATTTTTTAATTTTAAAAGTCTATATTTTCATGATTTTACATTTTTTCAATTATCTATAAAAAATGGAAAAAAATTTTTTTGTTGAATATACGGTTGTTCATATATTATTCTGGCGTTACTAAAACGTAAGAACCACGCAGATTTGCACAACATCTGAATTTCAATTATTTTATGGCTTTCAATTTTCATGTGTCGTATACGTCACGTACGGACATAACGGGTTAAAGTTATTTTACGAATTTTTTCCAGTATCCTTTCATAATCCTTTCGACGAATCCATCGACTTTTTTGCCTTCATGAGATTGCTAGAAGCTGAAAGCGTAGGCACACAATGGACTATGGTCATGGCCGTAAGCCTCAGCAGATTATTATGCAATGTATGTTTTCAGAAAAAGGTGTAATTGACCCATTTTTGCTGACATTGGAACTTTATTCAAATTATCGGCATAGTAAGAGAAAAATGTGAGCTGGCCTTTTTTACACATTCACGTAATTATACATACTAATATTACACGCGACGTGCCCATCAGCTATACAAAAATCGAGTTTTTTTTTCAATTTTCTACCTTTTCAATCATCAGTAAACAAATATTTACGAGAATAATAAGAAACCGCTTCTTTAAGTAAAATTCTGGAACCAACAAGTCAAAAAACCGTCCAATTAAAATTGATCTAATCTTCCACGATTAACGCTACTCGTATGAAAACCACTATCAGCATTCTTTCAGCAAAACTTTAATCTCTGCCAGCCACGTATTCCTTCAAACACCCTGCGCAGCACACATCCATCCGCGTCACCCACTCATCGCGTAAGCGATTACCGATCGCTATACCGATCCCCTGGGTCCAATTCAAAAATATCCTGCAACAGTCAACCTCCGCCGCGCTGCACCGAAAAATTCCCGCTTTCTCTCCTCCTTATCCTCGCCGACGACGTGGTCGCCCCGTAAATTACGTTTTTCGCATCTCTCTCTAGCCTCCTTTCAGCCGGAAGCCCATGCACGCACGCACACATACGGGGCGCGATCCCACGCGCGCGCATGTGTGTGCATGCATGCATGCGCCCGGTGCAAATTTCTCCTCGGATATTATGAATCGTTATACAGGGCGTTACGTAAAAAAATGGAAAGAGAGATAGAGAGGCGCTCGCGCAGGCAAATATCGGGGTCAAGTGCTCGCGCGCGAGTAGCAGCTCTGGTGGGGGCAGACCTACTTTACTTAAACTAGGAGGAGAGAGAGAGAGAGGGCAGACACAATGTGTATCGTATCGCGCGCCGGGCCTTTCTAATTCTAAGCGCTCGTTTGTCTTGTATTCCCACGCGCACAAAACAGAGTGAGAGAGCGAGCCCCGCGATTTTTTAATGAAACTGGCGTTGAGCTAGCTAGCTGGCTGGCTGCATTCTGGGTTGCCTTAGAGAGTATTGTTTTATCGAAAGTTTCGAGTGCAGCAGTTTTCTTTACGAGTGTATAGCGGAGCGCGAGCGATGGGAAGAAAAAATTGCATTTTTCGGGGGCTAAAACTAAACGCGCGCGCTAAGAGATGTATAATGGGAGTGAAGTACTGTTAATTTGCCGCTGTTTAGCGACCGCAAATTGTTATTTTATTCGAGTTTGACGAAAGTAGAACGGCAAAATAATTTTATTGAAATTAATACGATGTATGTGTGTATGTGTGTATTCGGGCTGTCCCGTAACGATAATTCGCATGCGTGAATTAAAGATGACGCTGAATTATGCATGTTATAAAGATAAATGGATATTATGGCAATGTGGAAACTATTTATTAACTCAAATGACGTATTTATAAATATAATTATTTAAATCTTGGTTATCGAATTCTTGGCGATATTTTTGTCGAGAGAGAAATTTAGAGAAATCGGTTGTTTAATTCTGAACCATAAAATATCAGAAAAAGTTAATATTCTCGAACTCTTTCATGATTTAGTTTTTTAAGTTATATAAAGCATACAAATTTATATTTTGCTTCCTCCTAGAGGAAGCTTTGTGATAGTAATTTTTTGAGTTGTTGTAAAAACATGTTATAATTGTTTTCCGATGGGTTAGGAATCAAGATATATGGTTTTTGAAAAATGTCTGTATGGATGTGTGTGCGTGCGCGCGCGCGCGTGTGTGTGTGTGTGTGTATGTGTACGCCTCGGTCGATTTTAACCGGACAGGTCTCATTTTTTTTGTTTTTTTGTGTGATTACGGGTCAAAAATCCGTTTTTTGATTGGGCCAATGCGTTTTTGTTTTATTTCGAATTTTCGATTTTCTCAAACTTTATTCTTGCTTTTTTTTAATGATAGGATCGAGATATTTTAATCGGATGGGTAGCATTTGAAAAAGAATTAAAATACCTATATTTTCTAAAAAAAAAATAATTTTCTAGCTATCACGGTCCTTTTGTAATTAAACGTATTTTTTTTTAAAGCTTATAACTCCCGGCATGTTCTTGTTTTTGCACATAAGGATTGTGCACATATTTATTGTGCACAGATAGCATTGGTACAGATCTATATATAGATATATACCAATGTTAAAGTGTGTAGAATTAATATGTGCACAATCAGTATGTGCATAAACAAGAACATGTCTAACTCCCAAACTAAACGATCAATTTTTTTGAAAAAAATGATGATAATGCAGAATATAAATACCTATAATCTGTAAAAATTTGAATTCATTCTGTTCAATCTTCATAAATGAATTTAATTATAATTATGTCATAAATTGTTGTAAAAATTATAAATTTTGTTATTAAAAATTAATTAAAGGAATGAGCAAATTAAGTTTGAGGAAGCCACGGGCCAATGAATTGGCAACGGTTTTTTCAATCGTGAAAGATCAGTGTGCATTCTTTGAAAAAAAATCAAAAATTCTATCAGTTTCTAATGTCAAATCTAAATTTCTTCGTGTGTAATGGATTTTTAACAATATATACAGTTGACTCAGTTTTGAATGTATATTGTATACAATACCGTTACGATACGTGCAAAAGAATTAGCAAAAAATTATTCAGAATAATTTCCCAGGCCGTTAATTTAAAATTAAGATCATCACCAACTGCAACTGTTACTATTAATATACATACAGCGATGTCTTGCGTTCAGATTTCAGCTGAAAATAAATAAGGCATATGTGCCTCACAATGTAAACCGAGGCTTCTTCTTGTTTCATTCATTTTTCGATACGATTTTCAAGAATCTCTCTATATTGATATAGAGACACGTACAAACTCGACGTTATTCCGAAAATCATAGTTTTTTTCGGAAACGAATCTCTTCCAACGAAAAATAGTTGAATGACATACCTATACTTAGATTATGAATGGTTTAGCTTGAAAATCTACAAAGACACTCATGAGAGATTTGCGTTGGTCGTAATGTAGCTAACATTTTTAATGACCACGTGGCGCCCAAATTAGAATATCAAAGGGAACACGTGTCTAAAATATTTCTATTCGCAAAACTGCTAAATTTAATCGAGAAGTAGGTCAACGTCTCAATAATAGTCCCGCCTACATAACGTAAGGCACGCCTTACATGGTAATTTTCAAACGTCAACGTTTTCCGCACCGGTTGAACAAAACCTTCCTGATCCACTTGCAACTCACCTCCTCACCTAATCTTCATTCCACCGATCCATCTCAACCGCGACCCAAACCGACACTCCGATTTCCCTTTAACGAGGTCATAATACGCCGAGAGACCAAGAACCAGCAGCAGCAGTAGCTTTATGTTTGTTCTCTCTTACTCGCCCGCGGAAAGAACGAGGCGAGAGAAAACGCGGAAAAAGAGCGCATCGTTACGTTGGCGTTTGTTACGCTCACGCTTGAAATATCAACGAGGCGACGACTATACGACTCCTCCTCCGAATAATGACATAACTGTAAACCCCCGCGGCGGCGGCAGCGAAATTTAGATCGCGCGCGCGCGCGCCGCGCTAAGTAGGTCTTCGCTCCTCCTCCACTTCTCTCTCGTATTCTTTTCGGCCCCGCGCGTGATAGCAGAGTCGCGTCCCTTCCTTCTTTCTCCTCGGACTTAAAATAAAGATTAGGTAACTTCGTATCTCGTTGCTGCGCTGTTGTTGAGAGAAAGAACGAAAGAAAGAAAGAGAGCCTCGTTGTCCCCGTTTCCGCGTGCGCGCTCGTGCAGTTAGCCTATTTTCTCACTTTTTCCCTTTCTTTTTTCTCGCCGAGCTTCCTCTTTCACTCAGCGCGCGCGTTTTCCTCGTGTAGCCGCTCTGACCGCTTATGCGCCAGGGGAGAGATAAAAGTGAAGATTCTTACCTAACGATGCCTTAACTGGCGCGCTGCCGCTCGGCGTATAAGGAAAAATGATGCCGTATTCTCTTCTTTTTTGGTGTATTCGCGCATTGCTTTACGTTGGCCTGTGTAATCACGGGTGTATTGTAGGAGGTAATGTGTTACGTTGGAATGATTTCGGTAACGAGGGGGACGGCATATTTGCTTCGCAAAGTTTCGGGAATCCGTCTGGCAGAAATTTGCACGCGCGTGAGTATGAACGTAGTGTTTGCCAATTAGTGCGGCGTATTCTCAGTGTCAAGGAGGAAATTTGCATGTAAAAGGAGAGATGCCGGATTAGTGGATGGCTACGTGAATACGCTTTGTTTGGGATATTCAATTAATTCTCGATGGTGACTGCGTGCGCACGCGATCAGCTGTGACGACAAAAGTTTTATAACTTTGAATTTTTTTTATTTGTTTGTCACCGATGATTAAATGGAAACTCTTTGTCTCTTGCACAGCTGATACGATGTTTCTAGAGAAAAGAAATTTAATTTTCTATTCTCTCCAGTAGCACGTGGATTTAAAATAAATTGAGACTTGATATAATCATCTCATGAGTCAGCTCGTTAATAAATATTGTAATTACAATTTTAACTAATATAATTTAATATTTTCATTTTTATTAATTTTCGTAACTTTATTTTCAAAAATCATAGCCATCAGTAGGAAATTTTTAATTGTCAAAACTGATCTATAATTTAGTATATAAGGAAGTATAGAACTGATAAACTCATCATAAATTATAATGTCAACCCAAATCGACAGCAACTGAAAAAAATCACACAAAGGACGTGAGTGAAGCAACAATTTCAAAACCTCAAATTCAGTTGCGACTCTACACCAATCAGGTTCCCTATATACCTATACTCTCTACACTGAAGACAATAAACATTTTTCAGCAGCTCTCTCTCCCTCGCGTTGCGACAAACATTTATTCGTAACGGAACCGACAATAATCGCGCACAAAGACCTCCACACACATGCACACACACACACACCTCGAGTTAATGCAGTTGTGCAAAATGGACGCAAACCGACGTCTCCTTCCGGCGTGTCGCCGCCGGCGTTTATCACCGCGCGCTGGCGATGATTCACCCGCGCATGAGGCAGTGTGTGTCTGCGCCAATTGTATGGTGATGCGCACACGTGCAATGAGGTAAGAAGAGTCTCTCTCGCGCACGCGCGCTTGTGTAACGCGACTTATGGGGCGCGAGAGCGCGTACACGATGATAATTAATTTTCGCGCGATTTGGCGCGCCGATAAGATGGTAATCGCAGTGGCGAGGTGAGGCTTAATGAAGGATGTTTGCCGATATATTGTTGTTTTGCGATGCGTGGTGAGTGGCAATGAGGGCGAGGGTAGAGTCGGGGAGAGGCTTATTTGGATACGCGGGGATTAGGATTGAACGGAAGCAGACGGCGAATGTCTTGAATTTAGCTGTATGTTTTATATCAGAAATTAGTTGATTTGGTTAATTGTGCAATTAGCTAATGACGTGATAAAGTTAGAAACATTTTCAAATTTTGAAAGAAGGTCGGGAAGATAAGCATCGGGCGACGTTTTTAAATAGCATCAAAGCACACAATCTTAATCCTAATTAAGTTATCAAAGTCGTCTTCGGAATACATTATAAGGTCAGCTCTGACAAACTGTATAAAGCATTTTGTTTCCTACTCGCGAAGACTTTTACATAATCGCGTCATAAAGTTGTGTAAATGGAGAGACCTTCTGCGTCTTCAAAGACTGTTAGTTTTCTCGCAACTTCTCTCTCTCTCTCTCTCTCTCTCTCTCTCTCTCTCTCTCTCTCTCTCTCTGATGAGAGAGAGATATTATTTTTGATCTGATGCAACCATATTCAAGGCCGCTGAATTATCCGGGCGCGAGATTATAGGTCGCGCATGAATACTCTAAGCACATTTGTGACCGCGAAGTTGCAAAATAAACAACCGAAAGCACGATAAACTACGTTTATGAGCTAAGAACGACATTTTCGACACTTCTTGAAGTATTTGTAGAAAAATTTGAGATTTCAGGTTTGATGAGTATATTTTTATCTTATCTAGATCTGAGGCTTGACTGTATATATATTTGAGAAGATATATGCAATGTTTATGTGGCTGGTGTGAACGTACTCGGACTATACGTAAATATTGCAACAGGTCCGAAACGAGGTCTTTCGGAGATTGGGAAACGAAGACGACGAGGCGCAACAAGTATATCAAATTACACATTTCCGAGACTGTATTATGTAAAAATTTTTCACAATTATATAATTAACTGCCGTAGCTTATTGCAGGAGAGCATTCGTCCCTTCTTCTTTTGTGTTTTATCATCTTGCATTACTTTTTAAATAATTTAAACACGATTTCAGATACACATTTTAGTGTTTACAGATGATATTTAAAATATACTATGTAATAATTCAAGATAGAGAGGCTAATTACAATCAATCTACAACGATTGATATCACAGACAGCAGCATCACACTAAAACCACCTAATTTTGCAATTAATCTCCGCCGTGAAAACCAATTTACTCCCGCTCCCAAGTTAGTTATAACTCAACTCAACTCAGCATCACGCGCACGCGAAAGCTTTTTCCAGTCAATAACCGCTCCTCATCAGCAGAACCAAATCGCAATCAATCCTTTCATCACCAAAAATCGTGACTGCAAAAAAACGCGGAAAAATCCACGCCGGGGAAAGCGACGAAAAGCCCGCAGTGAAATTCCCCGGCAGCTGCTGCACTTTCTCCTCCACAGTAGCGGTAGCAGCTACTTACTCTCCGACGTCACGCGCCGAAGGGAAAAATTCGAAGAAGTATAAGTAAGAAAGAAAAAAATGAACTCTTGATCCGATTATGTTTCTGGCGAATTAATCCGCTGCGTAAACAGAGAAATTATTAGGGCGACACGTGCCTGTAGCACCTGCTCAAACCGAGGTTATCCGCGCGTATGTGTGTGTGTGTCTGTCATTCTACAAAAGCTTTTCACGCCACGAGTCAATGATTTTAGCAGCTCGTCTGCCTGTTTGTCTAGTTAATCACGTAACACGCGAGTGGCTTTCATTCTTGGAGGGACACGAATGACGCGTGATTTCCTTATCTCTATACGTTCCTTTCGTCACGGCCGAGATCTAGGCGCACACGCGGTTCGTCTGCCCTCAGTCGCGTTTGTGTCGTGTGTAAAAAAATCGCGTGGACTAGTAATGGGCTGTTTCGGCCTCGTAGTGACTATATATTTATACGTCGTTTTATTCGAAGTGAAGTTTGTTGCTCGTTATGTGAATCTTTTCCTAGGCTATGATTGGGGGAGGGAATCATAACATGATAAGTGCTTGTGTACACGTTTGAAGGAGAATTTTGTTAATGAGGATGTATGAGTGTAGGATATGAAGTATGTTTAAGAGAAATTTAAGCTTGAATAAATTATATTAGTTAGTCCAAATGCATGTCTTTTATTTCATTGTATTTTAAAAGCGATTAATGCACGGAGAGAAATTTTGTAGTGAAAATTACAAATATTCGAGACAAAATTACCAGTTTCTATGGTAATGGATGGACAGACTGACAATTTCAAACTTTTTACCAAAGTGCCTTGGTAAAATTTTTTTAGTTAATTTAAATTAAAAAAATTAACTTTTTTTATCCATATTGATGGATATATAGCATTTTAATATAGAAATAGAAACAGAAACAAGAATGAAAAAACATTAAACTGAAAAAAATTTTTACGGAAGCGGGATTCGATCCGACGATCTTTGGGTTGAGAGTCCGATGTTCTACCGACTGCGCCATGGAAGCTGTTACCAACAGTCATTTGAATCGCCGTTATTACTTACTGAAAATATGTGTATTGTTTTCATTTTAACGTCGCGCACGCCTCTAGTATCAATCTTCTGAAACACAATAATGCGCAGTGCGCATGCGCGAGTACACAAATACCAGGTTATTTGGTAAAATTTATCAGTTTTCTTAGTAAAAATTCTTAGGTTACCTTGTAAAAATGACTAGACCTCAATTTTTACTAGTGTGTCTGGTAATTTTTATTCAGATAATTTGGTATTTTTTTTAAGTGGTTATGGTAGTTTTTCCTGGGAAACTTATAAATTGTATTAGAAACCTGGGAATATCACGGCTTTTGACAGTTTATCCATGCGCTGCCAAGGCACCTTGGTAATTTTTACTCTAAAATTTCTCTCCGTGTGCGCTTAAGGAACATTGCAAGCCTATTAAAGAATAACGTATAATGAAATGCATTCAAACGATATACATATTCTTTTGTTCATACTCGTATGACTAATTACAGCCCACGAAACCGATAAGATGCGTCACTTTACAAGGATGTTAAAGCCCAACCTTCCGTTATTAATAAGCATTACGTTAACGTTACAACTGTGACAAGGTTGCGTGGACATTATCATCATGGCAACTTCGAAAACCCTTATCCCGTCATTGAAAATAGGGTCAACGATTCGGAAAGTAAGCTTCTCTGACGCTGCATCTCTTTTATCCCGCGTATGCACATTCGTCAAATTGCCGGTCAAAGTAGTCCACGATAAACCGGCGGCTGAAAATTTCTTCTCGCGCGCGCGCCGCGCTCAAAAGCAATTGCTCTTGACCTTTAAAGCCGACAAATCGAAGGCGCTCGAGTAGCAGCAGCAGCACGAGAGAGGGAGAGAGTGCCGCAGATGAACTTCTTCGCGCAATTTCGCGTGAGATATCTTAATGAATATAAGAGGGAGGGAGAGATTATTAAGAAGGTCTCGCATAATTTTTGATAATCGGCGACGTTCGTGTCACATATATCAGCAAGTTGTCGCGAGAGAGTTAAACTTAAACCGATGATCCAGACGAAAATTCGCGCTCTAAAAAGAGCGATAACGGAGGGGGGTTACATAATAGGCCGCGGTCATCAGATGAAGGTTCAATCGGCTGTTAATGAAATTGTGTTGTAACGCGTATGCGATAAACTTTTTGAGAGAATGTATATAATATAGGAGATAGCGCGCGTAGGCGCGTAGAGTGGCGTATAGTCGTAAGTGGAATACTCGCAAACAATTTTTGCCAATAGGAAGCTTTCTCCTCGAGAAAGCAATAAATTAAACCCGCTATTCGCGAATTAACAGAAAGCTGCAAGAACTTTTGAAAAGAAGTCTGCACGCGCGCGCGGGAACGAGACACGCAAATTACAATGTGCACTTGGGAAATGTGCGTACACGTGAGTTTAATAATTCCAGGAGAGGATAACAGTACTTACATTACGGATAATCTCTTTTTCTGCCGCGCGCATATATAACATTATATCAACTATTCTGATTTACATAAGCGAGTGAAGCGCGGTTGAAAGAAAAATGGAAAAATATGACGCGAGAGCTTTGCTTTGTAATGTTCTTACGGCGCTTTTCAAGGTTCGTAATTACTCGATTAAGTGAAAGGCGCGCAGGAAAATATATAGGATAATATTCGCCGCTGCGCTACGCAATTATGAAATCAGTTAGACTGTAAAATTATTTCATTTTATTACTTAATAGAATTTAAAAATTGTTAACTGCAAACTGTAATGGTTAACGTTTAATTATATTCTAACGCAATTAAGGTTTTCAAATTTATAGCCTTTCTTGGTTCTTCCTTAGCCGGCGTATACGCCGTACACCAAAGTAATTCATCTAATGCTAATATTTTCTCCCATATACGTGGAACGATACGTTTTCTTCTGCCAACAAATTAATTTTACCACTGATAGTCATGTTAGAGTTCTCTACAATATTTTAGAAAATTAAACAGTCAAATACGGTGAAACCTTCTAACCCTGCCTTTCATGTTTTCCAGTAAGATATATCAAAAGAAAATTTAATTTTGTTTTTTTTTTTTTTAACACGACATTGATATGGTTTTCTATACTAAAAAACATAAGCGGCAATAAAACAATCATGTTGAAATAATATGCCAAAATGTTGTCTTCATTTAGACTTGTACTCAACCAAAGTATATTTTTCAACAAAAGAAAATTCTCAAAATCATTTCTATAAAATTCAATGCCCCATAAATCGCAACCTTCCCCGAAAACTTTCGCCTCTCTCTCCTCGTACCACCACCAACCCCTTAATTTACACCATCCTCCCCTTACATATACCCGCCCAATCTGTTCCCTCTGCAATCACGACCGCGCACGCGAGTACCCGCAGAAAACAAAACCCCAACCGCACTGCACCGCAAAAGCCTCTCCTCACCGAGAGGAAGTGTAATGGAAGCAACAGCAACGGGGAAAGGGGGTCGAGCGATGGGCAGCGCATTCACCACGGGAGAGAAAGTGGCCAACACACACTCACACGCAACTTCTAAACCTCCGCTCTTTCCGTCGACCTCGAATGAGCGTACGCGCGTGGTTCAATATCCCGGCACAATTTCACGTGCGCGCTCTCGAGAAAGTTTGCGCAATCGTGACGAGGCTGATATTTTTTCGTTTTTTTTAAAGACCGTGCCCGGAAACGCCGCTCGAGGTTTTGGGATGAAGAGGTGTACGAGGATATGCGAGTTCGCACGAGAGTATGGGTGCGCGTTCACTTTTAAAGATTTATATATTTGCGCGGGAATGGGCCTTTGGAAAGTTTCCGCGGCCTTTTTTCAGGGGCAATTAAAGAAATCGACGCGTGTACTGATAAAGCTGAAAAATAGGATCACAGGTATAAATCAAGTCATGTGACGCTGAATTGTCGTACGGTGAAAATATTGATTTTTCTATTCACTTTTTCTATTATTCCCCCTTCCACCTACGCCACCAAATCTAGCATTCTCCTCGCGCTCCAATACACATGAATTCGCGGCTTGCTGACGAAAAACATTGACAGTAAGCGCACGGCGCTCGTATATTAGTATCGTGACGCTACCGCGCCATTGTTGATCAACGAGGAGGCCCGAGGAATTCGGATAACACGCGCCACTCGCGTCAATCGCTCATGCGTACGTACGTACATAGTTACACATCGACGTACGTCGACAATCTCTCTCTCGTATAATTTTTCTTCCACGCACACGCCCGCACGACGCGCCCGTGAACTTGCAGTGCGCAACCGGCGATTCGTACATGCTAAAGGCGCAGACGACGAGGCGCGACACGCGTGTATGTGTGTGTACGAGAACGTGTGTGGCTTTTCCGTGCGTTTCCCACGTGCTCCTTTTCCACGGTTCGGATTTCTTTTTTTTTTCTTTCTTTAATGGGGATGCGAGGGATAGACGCGTAATTGGTTGAGTGCAGGTTTACGTGATGCGCCGGCTAATGTAAAGCGATTGAGGATGTTGTTGTTGGTGGTGGTTCGGAAATGTTTTGCGCAGTAAAATTTGGATCTGAATTAAGTGACGCAGTTGGATCAAGGGAAATGTCGCAGCTTGTTTCCCACTATGAGCTAAATATAGCTTTTATTAGATCGTGAATTCGGGGTGAGGATTGTCTAGCCAAATTGTTTATATGTTTTGTATCTTAATTTTTGTTTGCAAAATTTTAAAGCGTATTTAAGAAAATGTACGTGCAATGTACAAAAGAATCATTATTGTAGGATTTGAGAACTGAATTAAAATATAAGAAAACATTTAATATAATCTGTTTTGTGGTGTGCTTAATTTTTTTCATGAGCAACGTGACATCTGGCGAATATCAACACGCGTTATCATTGCAAAATATCAAATAAACGTTACGACAAAGGTGTAGCGACAAAGGTATACTAATGAAATTTGCAATTGTGATTTATCTCAGGAAATAGTTTGCATTGACGTTAATGGTAAGCAACTTATTATGTAATTGAATTATTGAAGCCGTAAAAGTGAACATTCCAAGTTTTTTTTCGAATACTTGTCATTTTCAATGCTCATTCAGTACTTTGTGTTTGTCTCCGATCATTACTTTGCAAATTTATGCAATGTATTCGTAAGCTACAATTTATTTCAATGTATGTAATTGGTCGTCAATTGATGAAATTTAGTTTACAAATGTTTTATCTATGGCCATTATGTTTGAACTGTAATATTGAACTTAAACAGCCATAATAATATGTTTTTAAGAGGATTTTTCGAAAACATTATGAAAGAATTGTGTAAGAATGGGAAAATCTTAATCTTACACTGATATCTACGACTATATACTTTTAAAAAATGTGGCATTTAACCTAATTTAATCCGCTTGAATCATTAATTTGTTGTTTTTTTTCAGGGATTTTCATTGAAACACTATTACAAAAACGATCCGACCAAAATCAATTACTGTACACTCCTCTTATCTGTTCTTTATAAAATACGTTCTACGTTCTAAACGTCGCCTTCGCAACGAGTTCAATCAACGATTAACGGCGCAACAATCTCTCTTTCTCCACACATACACACACACGGCTTTCCGCGTAACTAAAAAGCAAAAACCTCTGCAATACTTGCTTGCATGCGCGCGCATAATGAGGTCGCGCGCACTCCCTCCTCCTCGATTTATCTGTCGATGGTTCTCGCCGCGCTGCCGCCGCGGACACAATACAACGATAGTTTCGTAACTCGGTTAAGTAATGGAAAAGAAGAAGGAAAAAATAATGCCAAGGCTCTTTTAGTTACACACGCCAAGCGGCCGGGAGATAACGGCGCCTCGCGCGAAAAACACTGTGCTCGCGAGTCTGTCTTTTTTTTGTCTGTACTTATATATTGTACACACGCGCGCATAACGGCGCGCGCTTTTTCTAAATCGCGCGTATAAGTCGCGTCGATTGTGCGTTGCGCCGGAAATTCAACCGGTTCTCCGCCGAAAAATGCGCGGAGGATATCTCTCCTTTTTTCGGGAGCGAGAGGTTGGCCGAACGGTTGTTTTAAACGCGAGCGCGTGATTTATCGCGATTTTCACTTTTATTGAAGGCTGCGCGCGTGTTACGGGATATGCATTGTTCTCGCGCAGGCTTTTTTTTTATATTATGATGATGTACCGAGAGAGGAGGTAACGGGATTTTGGTTATGAGGTTGTGGTGGCGAGAAAAAAGCGGGCGCCGAGGTGCGCGTTAATTATATAATTTTTTTTAGGAACTCTGGCATTTTTACTACGGAACGATAAAAAGTTAAATGTTTTAAAGAGATGTATAGTATTGTTTGCAGAAAAACAAGAAAGCTTGATGCGAAATTATAATTTTGCTTGAACGTTAAATACAGTTAGTATATTTGAAAGAGTCTTTGAACATTGAAATATAATAATTTTAGCTGAAATTTCGGTTTGATTTAATTTCCAGAACGAGAAACACAATTCTAAAAGCCTTGAAACATTCGAGTTCCTTAAACCAATTACAACGACACTATGAGTCAAAGGAATCTCTTCCTCCCTAAAAAAAACCAAATCGCTCTTTTTCAAACCCGCAATGGAAACATCTCGATCGCCACATCCTACAACGGCCATAACCTACCGTCAACATTACGAAATATCCTCACGTGCGCGCATCCCTTAGCGCAAACGCACTGATAACACCAACGCCACTTGCTGACGTAATTTCTCCTTACTAACCATTACAGCACAGCCGCTCTCGCGACAACGTGCTGTATATATATAGAGAGAGGGGGGCACAAAAAAGACACGCCCGGCGTTTCTCTCTCTCTCTCTCTCTCTCTCTCTCTCTCTCTCTCTCTCTCTCTCTCTCTCTCTCTCTTTCTCATGCGTCAGAATGGGTATAGGAAGAACGCGAACCACTCGACCACCGCCGCCGCCGCCTTTCTCGCATGACATAATTACGGCCACGATTTTGTAGGTCGACGGATGACGCATTCTAGCGGTACCTGCACGCGTAACCTGCGGCGCGAGCGAGCGCAACTTTCGTTACTTTTGTGTTTTACACGCAGGATTATCTGGGTCGTGTATATAGCTGCGCGCCCAGGACAATGCGTGAAGATGATGATGATGATAATGACGATTCCGTACGCGGATTTTATATTCGCTTAATTGCGAGCGCGCGGTGTATATATTATATAGCGTCATGCCCGCTGCGCCGGTTAATCCGCAAGGATTTTTTTCTGTTAACCGTTTGCTCCTCTGCGAGAGGTGTGCAAGTGTTGTAGCCTTAATTTAATTTAAGAGATTGATCAATTAAAGGGGTATGTATATATGTATAGAAAACAGTTATACAGAAATGGGAAATTTCGCTCGAGGATTCGGCGGTCGATGCCAAAACGATCTCTTTTGTTAGGTGTTATAACTGTTAAGCTACTGTATATTTTGTGTGTGTGTGTGTGTGTGTGTGTGTATGTGTGTGTATTGATTCATAAGGCGCGCGCAGGTCTAAAATGAAATTCATATTATCTCGTGGCGAACCTCGAGCTCTACATAATAGACATTCTATACATCTAATAATCTTCTCTAACCGTCTCGATACCGTTAGTTCTGGTGTATTCAAATATTAGTTCAGCATTTGTATAATACATGTACGTTGCACAGTTTAACACGAATGTGAACTGATATATACGAAAACAAGCTTGACGTTCGCAACGATTGCGTACCTGTTTTTTTTTAGCTTATTTTTTTTTGGGAATTAGTCGAGTCCGACTTTTTCCCCGAAAATCGTCTACGTCGCGCACCCCGCGAGCTTCTCGACGGGCCGCACCCTCGAATCGCAGAGAGGGGAGCGAGCGACTGCAACCCCATTGGCAGCCTATGTGCCGATCTTTTGCCGCCGCCTCGCGGCAACCAATCAGCGTGCGCGAACGCTCGGTCCCAACCGTCGCCAAGGTATTCTGCTCGACTCCGAAATTTCGGGACACAATCGCCCTCCACGCTCCGCCGGAGATTCCTCCACTCCCTAGGCTCTCGCACTAGGTAACCTCGTCTGTCGCCTCCTAGCCAACAGCGACGCCGTCGCTATGGGCGTAGGGAGCGTCCTTACCCTCGCCAAGTGCGGACAACGCTCCGCTCAGGCAAAAAGGGGGTTACACCTCGAGCCACGCTCGGTGTCACCGGGACATGACAGGAGTATTCTGGTGCAATTTTTGTATTACATTAGATTTCTTTTATTAACCTTATTTTTCTATAAACCTGCTCTACCGTTTTGATTTTATTTA
Organism: Torymus aiolomorphi; assembly: GCA_036365515.1. Taxonomy (NCBI): domain Eukaryota; kingdom Metazoa; phylum Arthropoda; class Insecta; order Hymenoptera; family Torymidae; genus Torymus; species Torymus aiolomorphi. The sequence continues at coordinate 160,580,869 of CM070876.1, read as the reverse complement.
TTTTAACTTAATTAATTGTTTAACGCATTTATTTAATTATCACCTTATCCTAACCTATTCCTCATTCTCATGCTCTCCGTCGACGAAGAGCTTACGTCAAGCTCAAAAGTAAAAAATGTATTGTCAAATAAAGGAGTGCTTGCAATTCAAACGGTAGATTCTAACTACATTATATAGCATTTTGTTACAGTATTCTTTTTCGCTTGATTGGTGATTTTTTGTGAGAAATTAAAAGTAGGCCAGTAATACAACCCCATAACACAACATAAGGGCCAAAAATTAAAGTGAAATCGCCGCCAAAGCCAACAACAACAAACCAGATGCATATATCAGAAACAAGCGCGCACATCCTTGCAAAAAAAAATTCCTCACAAACAACCATCATACCTCCGAAAAATTCTCCCCACTCCTTTCCCCATCCACACACACGTACACCTGGACATCTCTCCTTCATTCTGGCCACGCGACCGCAGCACGTGCCACATCTCTCCCACCTCTTGTACCAGCACGATGGTGTACACAGAGAGAAAGGGCGTCCGGCGCGCGAGGAGAAAGAGCTGCAGACCGATGGTGGGGGGCAAGTGAAGAAGGAGCTCGCTCGCTCACTCGCGCACGAGAGTAATACGCTCCTCTTCTTCCTCAAGCGCGGGGAGGTGTAATGTAGGTCAGTAAACGCCGCGCGACGAGAGAGCACTTTCTCCTCGCGTCGCGCGGGGACCGTTCGAAAAACAGGATCCGCGCCGGCGGGACGGTTATGTCTTCCGTTGTGCGCGAGAGCGTTGCTCGAGAGAGAGAGAGAGCCTCCTTGAAATTCTAACGGGACGCGGGCCCAACGGTACTCTCTCGTATATACACTGTGCACCAGGCTCGCCGCCAGAGGCGCGTGTATGTATATGTATATACATACGCACACGTCTGGATCAAGGTCACCGTAGCGCCGACAGCGAGGCCGTATGTGTGTGGTGCAGGATTTGGATGGATTGTTTTTTTTTTCTTTTTTGGAGGTTCTTTTTTTTAGGGGTAGGGGTCAAGGTCGTCGGTGGTGGAGAACGGGATTTGCAATGTGATTGGGGGGAATTTTGGGGGACCAGAGGTAGAGATGCAGATGCGAGTGGGAAGGATTTGGGGATTGGAACTGTAAAGATTCACGCTGTTTGGTTCTATAACGCTTGTTTTTGATCGAGCCTTTTTCTGCTAAATGAATAGAGCTTGAGATCCGTTAGAATTTGTCGGAAAGTGCAAATTGGCGTGTAAGCCTGTTAGATCCTCGTATATACTTAATCATATACGTGCAGAATTCTCGTAAAATCCTTTCGAGAATGGCTTTTACAGTAGCTTTTGCAGCTAAGAATATACATAAATTTTGCTGGGGAATGGTTATATCAACGATATCGCAGACAAATTTTCTAATGATGAATAAAGACATGAAAATATCACAAGGATACAGTTATTGTACCACTAAAATAATACATGTAACGTCTACTTGGCGTGTGACATTTATAAATAACTATTTGTCTAAATTTGGCACCTAAATGACTTTTAATTAAACGACTTCTCAATAATGAGTGAATTCATTTTACGGTTCTCCTAAATTAAATAATTAAACTTCAATTTGCAAAATTATGCAAAATTTATAATAGAAAATTAGCCAATCGAACCAATCAAACACGTTACTTTTTCACGTAGTACGTTACTTTTTCATACAATTTTGATCCAGTTTTCTTCATCGTTCATTAAGTATCCAGTACATTGATTTCCGAACCGCGCTTTCGGTATTTGACAACGCATGGAATCATTACGATCTCCCATAAAACGTTGTTTATTTTTTATGGTATTTTTAGATTTATGGACTTTAAACATACAGGAACGGGAACGATCCGCTATCAACGTCTAGCATTTTAACGTGCGGCTTTCTAGAAAAAGTGTTCCAATTTGTTTTTAGTACAAAAGAAAGAGGCGCACTCGGAGCAGACTTTTATTGACGCTATCTGCAGCGTAAGTAGGTTGAAGTAATCGATGAATAATTACAAATCGGTAAATGACTCGGTGCATTTTAATGGATAGCTCAAAAAAAGAAATATTTGATTACGATACCAGGGGAGAGTCATCGATGAAAAGATTTGCTTAATGGACGCGGTGATCGTCGAGTAATCAGGTCGAATGAAGTAATTGAATTATTGTTTATCGGGTCGTTAAGAACTGCGCAAAGTAGGACTGTAAATAAATGTCAATTTATAACAAAAATCAACTGAAAAACTTGTACAAATTTCGTCCTAATCATACGATAAATAAAAGCCACACGATAAACGCTATAAAGATTACAATATACCATGCAACGATTCTATTAATTCCTATATCATTCCCATGTAACAATCTCTCTCTATCTCTCTTTCTCGCAAATCTAATTGACATCAGCAAAAACAGAAGCCACCTGCGCACGCACGCCTATTTCCCGCAAAAAAGGCCGGTATAACAACCGCGCGTCGACTCTCCTGATTTCTAATTCCGAATTCGTTGATTTTCCTCGGCGCGCGTGTAATGCGGTGCATTAACGAGAGCACACGCACGCACTCAGCAACAACGACGACGACGACGAGGAGGACGGGAAGGAAACTTTCTCGTAGTTACAAGTGGCGGCGGCGCAGCGATAACGCGGCATTAAAGTTGTAATGCATCGTCTTACCTCATTCTCTCGAGCAATTTCACGCGGCTATATGTATGTACATACTTTCTTCTCTCCCGCGCGTGGCATTTTTGTTTATTCTCAGCATGCTCGCCTTGTTGCACGATGAAATCTCGCTGCGTGCATGTATAAGTATAGCATAATTGTTTCTTCTACGGCTTGGGCTTCTTTTTGCGCAAAATGTATTTGTAACAAGGTGTATGTGTATGTGTGTGTGTGTGTGTGTGTGTGTGCAGTGTGTGTGTGTGTGTGGTTGTTTTTAGAAACAAGGAAGATTTTTGTGTATGGCACGGTAATTATGTCGAGAGGTACTGTTAGATAGATAGATAGATATAAAGTTTATTCGTCTTTGCGGTAAAATTACAAGATGTAAAACATATATACAGGTATAAAATTTCTCCGATCGTATCACAATATCAAGTTAACATAAATACACATAAATCACATTTAGTATAAAATATAAACTATAAATACAATACTATATACGCTTTTAGTGCCTAATAGGCCGAGTCATAATACTTATTGACTTATTCTCTTGGCATTTCCGCTGCCACAAGGGGGCTAGGGATCGAGACCGAGAAGGTATTTTCGCACCGCCCTTTTAAATGCACTGTAGGATGGTAGATAACGCAGAGAGGGAGGGGGGGGGGGGGGTTCAGAAGCGAGCACCTTGAACTTGAAAAGTTCTAGCACCAGTTTCAGTGCTCTCTCCTGGAATTTTTAGTTCTGGTGGAACTCCCCTGCTAGTTGACCTGGGCTTGTGGTTCGCGAAGAACGCAGCTAAATATTCCGGCTCTCGTAACCGGGTTATTTTATACATTAATAGGGCTGCGAAGTAAAGTCTGCAAGAGTCGGAGCGTATAAGCCAGCCCAGGCGTTTCCTGTACGGACTGATGTGTTGATCCCTCCTAACGCCGAAAATGTATCCCACAGATGAATCGTTTAGTCGTTGCAGTCCGATACGAAGTTTTATGGTTGCATCTATGCATACCACCAAGCAGTAGTCCAGGTGGGGCTGAACTAGGGATTCTACCAGCCTTTTTCGCAGAGTCTCGGAGGTACAGGCCCTTATAAATCGCAAGCTATATAGAGCTTTATTTACTTTTTTCGCTACTTTATCGATGCCCGGTCTTCACGTCATTTTGCTGTCGAGTGTGACTACTTCGCTGCTGAACGGGATGAGAATTCCTCCTGCATCGTAACGCCTGGTAGATCCATTTCATTGATACTGTTTACCCTTTTCTTTGAACAAAAAAAATTGCTTTGATGGTTTTGGCAGCGTTGAGACGCGGGCCAGAGCTCCCCGCCCACTCAGATACCTGCTTCGCTGCTTCTGTTAGCCTAGTCAGCCTCTCGAGAATTTTGTCTATAGTTCATGTATGAACGTAGATTTGAAGGTCGCCCGCGTAAAAGATGTTATTCGTTGTTTGTCCGTCGAGTATGTCGCGTAGGTCGTTTACGTAGAGGCAGAAAAGTAGCGGTCCTAATACGGAGGCTTCTGGTAGGCCCAAGTTTGTTTCAACCTGGCTAGACAAGCTGTCTTTTGACAGCACCGCCTGTGAGCGACCTTGCAGACACGACTTTACCTATAGAAGTGCTGACTTTCTGAAACCCAGTCGATGCAGTTTAAACAGTAATTTTGTCGATGATATGGTGTCGAAGGCCTTACTAAAGTCGAACAACGGAAGTAAAGTTACCTTCTTTTTATCTATTGCCAAGCGAATGTTAGAGGTGGCATTTTTTGAGCCCCGGAATTTTAAGTGGACTAAGCAGTTGCACTATGCAAGTATTGAGTCAACGTTGTCCGACAAGACAATCAAGATCGCCCTTAGTTTTGAGCAAGTTGTAGTATTATGTTTTAAGACATTTATGTAAACAAGCGTAAAAACAAACGTTAATACTGACGTACATTATAGTTATATAAAATATCCGCGCAGAAATTTATTTTTGTAAACGGTCTTATGTCAAAATTGCTTCCCGGAAGTTGATGTTTAATTCCGGTAAATATTATATAAATAAAATAAATGCCGCGTGATATAAGAGAAATCTACATCAAACAGCCATGAAAGTGGCATTCTTTATATATATCCACCTTCCGATGTATACTTTTTTGCCACAAAACACGAACTTGTACAAATCCACTGCGTAATCAATCATTGTAATATTCTTATTTCAAATATACACTTTGCTCAATGTTTTATTAGCTTTCTAGCAATATAATACGCCAACATGTTTTCCCTGCTGGACCCAAAAAATTAAAAATCCCCCATCACGTCCCCCAAATTTATAACCACCATACGTAGACGCATTAAACCTCCCACGCACCATTACGACTAAATTCCGACCGCACCGCAACGGCATTCCTCCTCCTCTTCATCGCCATATACATACATACACATCTCCAGTACACAGCAGCCCGTAATACCCCGTTGTCGAGCTCCACATCTCCGGCATATACATATACCCTGGACACACCTCGGCCGTGACGAGGTCGGCAGCAACAACATCCTATCTCTCTTTCTCTCTCTCTCTCTCTCTCTCTCGTATAGATATGTATCTGTAGCATTCTACGGATGTACAGTTACATGTAACCGAGCGCGAGCTTACTTGTTTCGAGGAGAGGGGCATCGATCTGGATCTCCCTCGCATTGTTGTTCGCGCGAAAACCAAATGTATCCGCGGCGCGAATCTTCGCGCGGATATGTGCACTGCTCGGTTTTTCGGGGTTAAACGATTCGCGGAGGATTTCTGTACAGTAGCGCGCGGGCAGTAGTTTAGCGTTTTTAACGGTTTCGCGGAATCGAATTTGAGATAGATCGATTTGTGCGTCGAGCAGGAAGAATTGGTAATTCTTATAACTGTCTTTTGGAATGCTAGCTGTGGTTTTAGAGGGGGGAATTGTTTAGTGGGAAAGGATATACGGCAAAACGAAAACATGCGTTTGCAAAAGTTATAATACAAAATATAAATTTTATTTATTGTTTCAATTATTGTATTCTTTTGTATATATTTTCAGAGTTCCGCATTCACAGCCAAACAGTTACCAGTGATATGACTACACGGAGAGAAATTTTAGAGTAAAAATTACCAAGGTGCCTTGGTAGCGCATGGATAGACTGTCAAATGCCGTGATATTCCCAAGTTTCTAATACAATTTATAAGTTTCCCAGGAAAAACTACCATAACCACTTAAAAAAAATACCAAATTATCGGAATAAAAATTACCAGACACACTGGTAAAAATTGAGATCTAGTCATTTTTACAAGGTAACCTAAGAATTTTTACTAAGAAAACTGATAAATTTTACCAAATAACCTGGTATTTGTGTATTCCGCATGCGCACTGCGCATTATTGTGTTTCAGAAGATTGATACTAGAGGCGTGCGCGACGTTAAAATGAAAACAATACACATATTTTCAGTAAGTAATAACGGCGATTCAAATGACTCTTGGTAACAGCTTCCGTGGCGCAGTCGGTAGAACGTCGGACTCTCAACCCAAAGATCGTTGGATCGAATCCCGCTTCCGTAAAAATTTTTTTTCAGTTTAATGTTTTTTCATCCTTGTTTCTATTTCTATTTCTATATTAAAATACTATATATCCATCAATATGGATAAAAAAAGTTCATTTTTTTAATTTAAATTAACTAAAAAAAAATTTTACCAAGGCACTTTGGTAAAAAGTTTGAAATTGTCAGTCTGTCCATCCATTACCATAGAAACTGGTAATTTTGTCTCGAATATTTGTAATTTTCACTACAAAATTTCTCTCCGTGTATTTATCGATACTTAATTTCCTCTCCGTATACGGTACTCCTCGCAATGATCGATCCACCGCCCAAGAATCCACCACCCAGAACCATCAATTACAATGACAAATACTTTAATTTCATATTCTCATTAGATTCTCGCCTCGTTCTCGCCTTTTCCCTCTCGACTTTTGATATCAAATCGCGTTCATTTGTCAGCTGCGCAGCACCTTTCCGGAATACCGCCTGATTCCGAATTATTCCGCTCGTTATACCAACGCCGAGTTACCCTAATGCCTCTTCCTTAATTACCCCCTCCTCCTCCTACAAAAACTCCGTTACCATCACTGTCTCTCTCTCTCTCTCTCGACACAATTAATGTTCCTGCACATATCCGTACACGCACAAACCCAAAAGAGAATCTACAAATCCACTCGCAAAATACGATTAGGAGTATTGCCGTAGCCAAAACGTCCATCGAACAATCGCCCGCTATAGCTATATTTTAATTACCAGCGGTAGCAGCGCGCGCGCGGAAACGCGGAAAAAAAAGCCGGAAGAAGTGTGACAGCGGCGCCGCTGCTGCGCGCACCGGAGAAAATCTAACGGTACGAAGAGAACGGTATTAAGCTCGCCTACATCTCTTTCTCTCTCTCCCGATATTACGTTGAGGGGGAATCGCGCGCCGCGGTGTGTTTCGTAACTCGGCTATCCCCTCTTTCCTTTGCTCTCCGGCCGGGTTTCATAATCGCGAGTAGCGGTGTTTTCCGCGCGCAAGCGAGCGAGTGAGCGAGTATAAGGTATAGAGCGCGAACGGGGAACAAATGATATGGAAAGCTCATTGTAGATTAGAAGAAGAGAGAGAGCGAGAAAGAGATAGATGAAGTGGATGAGTGGGAGTGGAGGTCTGGATTTGGAAGGTAGTGGTGCAGTGTGAGATGGAGTGGATGACTTGTTTAATTGGTATGGTGGAAGCGGTCGATGTAGTTTGTTGTTTATTAAAATCAATTGTATATTTGTAATACAGATAATAACTTAGTTATTTGTGAAAGGGGGTATATTAGATGGATAATGTTTAAAATTTTTTTTTAATTTTTATTCTTTATTCACTGATATTGGTTAAAAACGAAAAAAAAGCTAAGGGAATTTTTGTTAGTAATTCGACAGGAATCTGGGATCCTTCATCATATGGACGTAGTAAATGAAGTAATACAAAATTAATATTCCATTGTTGGTTGTTAATATTTTCATCCATTCTTTCATATTGTTTTTGCGAAATTCTGAGCAATGTAAAACTATGTAGAAATAAGAATTGAATTTATTTTATTAACATATATAAAACACACATAAAATGTTTGATTTTTAGCTATTATACAACTCTTCCTCGGCGAGGAAACAAAAATTATGAAACGTTTTTTTATATTTTCCACTATATGTAAATAAAAATTTCCAATTACTGTAGTTTTACTCGTCTGCTTTACATGGCCGATCATACAGGCGAGATTATCCGACTGCACGCACGACTGCAATCGTTAAAAATAAAAAGCAAAACTTCCTCGTAGTTACAATAACGAACTTTTCACATTTCTTTTGCACACCTTTCAGTTACGCGCAAAGCGGAAGACCCGTTAATTGCGTGGCTCGTGGTTCCAAAAATCGCTTTGCAGACAAACAAAGGATTATCGAAACGTAAAAATAAACTTAAAAGATTTTTATTAGCTATCCGATAAAAATTTTACATGCAGGAATCCGGGTATTCCTATCCTAAAAATAAATGTAATATGCGAAATAAGTTTTCTCTATTTTTACCAATTTCACCAGAACGTTTCAAACTACGTAGTAATAAAAACAGTTAGCTACTTTACTTATGCAAGTTACGTGCACCTGTAGGAAACTTACATCTGTTACATGCATTCTATCATTTATTACTTGTCGGAATTAAACGTATGTTTTTCGCTTTACTTCCGGTAAATATGAGTAAGTTGCGTAAAACATGAATTAACAAGTCCAATGTCCATATAACTGCAAAAATATTTATGATAATACTTATGCAATAATGAATTTCACACATCGAATGTTTTCAACAAGTTTTTTTATTCTTTACACGAACATATACTTATATAAATATGCGATGTTACTATATACTATCCCAGCCCCATTTATAAAGAAAGCTAATCCGAATACTTTTAAATAATTGCTAAACCAACTAACACAAATGTCTAAGCAAAAACCAAACAACGCCAGTAAAACTTCTTCATTCGATACCCTCCACTTAATTACTATGTATATACACACACAATCGTGTGCCCGTATACTTTCCACGCCTCTGCAAAACCCTACTCTCACCAGCCTCTCCCACGAAAAAAGAAAAACGCAGCCGCCTGCATTTCGCGCGCTCGGGGATCTATAACGACCGCAGCCCGCACACAAGTTCAATGTGAAATTTCTCCCGCTGCGGTGCGGTGCGATTAGCTGCAGCGCGAGCCCGTAATAACGCGGCTCTGTTCCGCTATAGGCCTGCGCTCGCTACAACACGCCAACTTTCACGTCACGCCCTCTCTCTCGCTCTTGCTCCGAGCAAGAAAGTGCACATGTAACACTTACATTATACGCGGGGTTAACGTAACCGGGAGGCGAAAATCGATGCGAGCATTTCGTAAACATTTTTCGGGGCCAAAGTCATTGTCAGCGTGAGCGAGCAGTGGAGAGTCAATGCCAGTGTCGAAAGTCAGTGGCCCGTCGAAATTTACATAATGACCGTGGCATTGACTTTGTTTAATGCTAATTTGCCGGGTGGTTGTTATGTCAGAGTGGTGGGAGGTAAAAATCGCCGAGGCGATCGAATGAATGAAGAAGCAAAATTGTCAATGGGTGCAGGTTTCGTGCTTGAGGTGTATAGTTGTTAATAATAATATATAGCTGTTTTGAATGTTTGAGGGGATTTTCGAAACTAATGATGAAACCGGGATTAAGAATGTTTTTAGATTAAAGATGGAAAAATATATCTTTAGAAAATTCTCGGCGACTTTTATCACAGGCATTAAAATATAATTACACAAACAGATATAATAAGTTATACTTAATCTGAAAGATTAGAGCGTACACTCGAGCCTCTATAATGTCAAAAATTTAAGCGATCGGAATATTATGTCTCCAATTAAGGTCAACAATTAATTTTCCCCGGCGATATTTTGAAAAGTGCTGCTATTTTAGTAAAAGCGGACTTTCCTCACACGTAAAAATAAAACCAACCGACATAAATGTAATAATATAGTTTAAAAGTTATTATAAGCGCCGTGCGCGCGCGCGCGCGTCCTTATGCATAAGACATGAAGTTTCTAAAACGTGACCTACATGAAACTATATACGCGAAGCTGCTGCTGCTGTTGCCCAGAAAATCCAGCCATTAGAGAGAGAGAGAGAGGAAGGAAAAAAATATTTTCCGAAGCGCGTTTTCTCCGCGCGCGACATTGTGCCGATAAATAATGCCGCGGCGTCGTGTATTTATACGCAATTATACGAGCGCGCGCCGCCACGAGCCATTAACCGTAATCGTAAATAACGAAATTCAAACAGCCGACTTTCAAGTTCAGCCGGCGCTTAGAGAACCTCCGCGCGTACGATAATTATCCCCGGCATTCGGATGCATATATACGCGTGCGCGCATGCAGCAGCCTTTTCATCTTATAAATATACACTGCACGTGTGAAAAAAACTATATATATATTTCAATAAACAATTTACCCAGCAGCGCTCGCGCATATATATATATACGTATATTACGAACTGTATATTTTGTTTTCAAAAGTAATGCGTCTGCATTCTCACGGAAATAATCCAGTTTATCCGTAATCTGGGACGATTTCATATTCGTCTCGTATATATGTACATATGTATAATACGCAACGAGCGCAGGCACACACGAAAAAGCGAGCATATAGCGGAGCATATAAGGAGAAAGAGAGAGACGTGACGTAATTATGTCCTAAAATCCCAATTTCGAGCATTAGTCGATTCCCCGTGTGTACCGTTAGCCCAACACGTGCTCCGCGTAAGAGAGAGAGGGACAGAGAGGATTTACCCGTGAGCGTTCCACGGTATTTCTTTCGCGAAAGAGTAGGTTGCACGTGGGGTATATGTGTGTATATGCGCGCGTATGTGTATGTATACAGTGTACACCGCGCGGGCTTTATAATTTATGCGATTAGATCTGCCGGACGAATTTATGAATCCTTCTCTCTCCTGCATGCCGCGCGTGTGTGAGCTCGTGCGGGAAGCGAGATACTTTGCAAATGGGATTGTAATTTTCTGAACGCGTGTGTTATTAAAATCTGACCCTGTTCGAGGGGGTAATTTATCGTATGGGTTTCGCATGGCCGCGTGGATGATGATTTTGTGTTATAAGAGTGTGGAAGGTATGTTTGTTGGATATAGGAAAAAAAGATGGATAAGAGAGATGAATCGATGACGATTTAGTAGATTGGCGGTGGCTTTAAAGAACATTTAGTTTTAGAACACATCATTTACACAGACAAATTGGGTCTGTTATAACAAAATTTTCTCCTATAGGTACTGTATACAGAGCTTTCGTCTCTCACACACACGCACACATACACATATTTCATCTGCGCATCCTTTAACGCACCGTCCCGTTGCGCACAAAGCGGAAGACCCGTTAATTGCGTGGCCCGCGGTCTAAAAATCGCGCCGCGAACGAACAAAGAAAGCTGCGCGCGCGCGCCGATCGTCGTCGGAGCGCGAAAAGCTCGTCAAGAAAGAGAAAAGAGAGAGAGAGGGACGCGTAAAAACGCACGACTCCGTTCCACTTTTGTCTACGTGTGTATTTTAGGCTTTTAAGTGTGTGGTTGTGGGACGAGAGAGAGAGAGAGAGGCGACGAAATGAGGATCGTGTAGTCGGCAGGAAGATTGATGTTTTGCTTTTGACATAAGGATTGCGGTAGTGATGTTTTGAAATAATAGAAAATTATTTATGTTTCGTACTGTAAACTAATTTATGAAGCTTTCTATGGAAAAGTAGTTTGTTTACTGCGATTTAAAAAAAAAGTCTGTTCTTCGATATGAAAAAAAAGAAATAAATCGATGGAAAATAAATTAGGCAAATGAAAAAATTGAAACTGTTAATTCAATTTATCACTTTTTTCATAAATTTTTAATTCTAAAACGTTTACTGCTTTTTTTCGCCAGACGCGCTTATTTTTAGTACTGCAAAAAATCCTATTGCGCAACTGATTTGAATCAATCAAGATACGACTGTGAATTTTCGATCATTCGGATGATTACCTGCAAAGTATAGTGATGAGTTTTAATTTCAAGAGTCAAGCTGACGTAAACGTCAATACATTTAACGGTCAAAAAAATATATCCTCTTATATTCATTCAGTTTTACTAGGAAAACCATTTAACGTTTTACTCGTTAAAGATTTAAGCTGCAAAAAAATATTTATCGTACGCTTTTTATAAGTGTTTCTTTTAATACTCAACAAAATAAGTGCCTATTGTTGATCTTTACAGTTAACAAGTATTTATTCAAAGTTATTCTAAATGCGATTTTTGCCACATACGAAAAAAAATTCAACTCATCAGTAATCTATAAAAATTCGACCATTAATCAATACTAATAGAGTTATACCCGAAAACCTTTTATTAATTAATCAGTATAATTACTAAATCGGCTACTATCACTTTTCCAAATCACCATCTCCTATCCCTTCCGAAACAAAACTCGCCTATTTACCCGGCAACCGTCAATCTCATAACACCATAGTTCTCGCGGCAGCAAACTTATCAATACACAAATAATACTTATTTATATGCACCTACTTCAAAATCAGCGACTATACTTATACCGGCTGTCTCGCGTCTTCCGCGACGGCTCCTTCTTCGATAAATATTTACAATATCACACCGGATTGCATAACCACAGGAAAGATCGCGGATCGAGCGAACCGTGCTCGCGATAAATGCCCCAAGGACGCGAATAATCGCGCGAAACGTGACTGCGTCGCTTTTTTCTGCCGCGCGCGCGCACATACGTGGCGTTACAGTGCGAGTATATATTTTTGGGCAATCGGCCCCCCTGCGCATCGAATAAACAACAAGGCACCGTTATCGGATCGAGACTGGATTCCGCGTGCCGATAAGGAGGCAGCGTATGGGTTTTAACGCGGAAGCTCGGATGACTAGGCAACTGGTGACGGTTTAGTTGGATTCGGTGTGATTTCTTTTCTTTTCTTTGTTGGTGATGATTGGAAGATTGCGTTCGAGTTTCGGCGACGCGGCGGTTAATTAAATAAGATAAAGACCGAGACGGCTGGTGTTGGGAAATATATGTGCGTTATCGGAATCTGGGTTAGGTAATGTTTAGATATTACACGTTCGAGCGATCTGACATAATTTCGTGGGCTATTAGCTTGATTTGTAATTATTTTTACATGGCGAAGATGATAAAGTAATCGTTTTAACGAAAAATTATCGAAACGCGAGGTATATTAAAAGAATGTATTAATACACATATAGTATAAATAGAGACTTGTTAAAGTTAGTTTTTAACTAGCCAGTTGTTCATGATCTTTGGCTCAAAGATTCTTTTTCTTTCGTTTTTGCCTACTTTTAAATATATCTTCTCAGAAGACAAAGTAATTCGCGTAAGACAAAGTAAACAGGGTTCACCGTCGCGACTGCCAAAATTACTTGTTCTTCTCTACCAAATTTTTATCTCGATCTTTTTTTTCCTGCGAAATCACTTGTTTACGCAATACTTGGCTCATTTTCTTATCTCGGTAAAAATAGCCTTTTTTCGGTTCGAGTCCTCGAAGACTGAGAATCGCTGACATTGATTTTAAACCGCGCGTATAATTTGTGCGTAATACTTTTTGAAATTGTGCCCAAAAGTTCAAAACCATGTTCTTTTATCGTTACATGGTACCTATTTAAAATGAGCTGACTGAAATGATTTCTTTTGTTCGCTGCTGTGCATAAAGAAAATTTTCGTATTCGTTCTTCTTGTATTTTTAGTTTTTCGGAGCGTTACAGTGGTTTGGACGTTTTCACGAATTGCTTGTCTATAGCCGCAATATTTATTTTCCCTGGAATACAACAAAGCTGTATAAAGATTGTACACTTATTCATTCTTTCTAAATATTGATTACGTACGTAACCGACAATTTTAACACACGATATACGCGTGTGTGTAATTTTCCGGACATGGATTAACGTTTAATTTTTTATGCGTATAAAGTTTGATATCGTTGATCCACTTACTAAATTCGTATATTTAGAAAATATACCATATTATACTATATCGATTACTTTACATTATCTAATCAAAACATTACATTACGAAAAATTATATCATATCAAAAAGATTTTTATCAGTAAAAACTAGCGTCAAGTGTAAAACTCATACAATTTTTTCATTCGTGTATAATCCACATCATTACATACATACGCTGCAAACTCAATCATCCCGAAACCGAAACAAAGATCAATTCGCACCTAATTTCCAGTAGCAAAAGCAATTCTTCTCTTTCTTTTTCAAGTCCATCGCAGCGCAACCATAGACAGTAAATAAAGAAGCGACAAAAACTCGCCGATTTCCTAACAAACTTACGCGCTCGCTCTATACCGGCTGTCCTCACCTTTTTGCTCTCGATACACGCGGAAATCCAGCTCTCCTCGCTCTGCGCCTCTATCGCTATCGATTTATTTATTTGCGCGAACGAGCGAGCGACGCTCACCGCGGAAAAACAAGCATTCGCTTTTCCCATCCTGCTTGCGCGCAGTTTCCGCCCTTGCGACGACGGCCACCGGAAGCGACAGTTTTTCTTTCTCTCTCTCTCTCGTCGGTGTAAATCTTCGATCGCTTCCCGATTGCTTGCGCAATCGACGCGTTCTTATACTTACGACGTGAGTGAGCGCCCAAGGATCGAGTATATCGACGCGCGCGTCATGTGTAGCATTGACTGGATCTTTCCGAGCTGACCTAACAACGAGCGTGAATCAATCGACGCGGGTTGTGATGTTAAGGCTGCAGGTGTTTTGTCGGCTTTATGCGTGTGTGTGTGTTGATTGGCGGGAGGATTTTAGCGGGATTGCGGAAAAGCGCAAGAGTTCCTTGAAGTTGTTTAGTGGTTTTTGCTATTTTTGGAATTTTTAGTAGTATTGTGGCTATAGTCGGTGCCAATTAGCCGTGATTTTCGAAAAATCATGATTTGATTGAAAACAGAGCTATAAAGTGGTCGGTCATTAAGAATTTATTCAAATGGATCCGAAGAAAACTAATCACATAGACTTTATTTACGTTTTTAACTACTATAAAGTAGCACAAACTTTCTAAATTGATAGCAATTAATCAGAGATTAATAATTTGATTGGAAATAGCTTGCTTTATAATTGATCCATTTATTTATTTTCCTTTATCAGAATCCACTATTACCTTAAAAGAAATACCTTCTCGGCTTTTTTTGTTAGAAAATATTTATATTTTAATGTTGTAATAACAGAAATATGCAGATCAAGGCTTCTTTTACCCGCGTTACATAATTTTTTTCGTTTATCAGAAGTAAAACTTTAAATTATCAAGAAAAGCCTAGTTACTTAAACAAAAAGAGGTGGTTACGTGATAAACATATCGCTATTACGCATATCTCCAAGCACGTGCTCTAGTTTTTATGACTAACCATCCGATGTGACGACGACGATTATTTTGTTATGCATGATTGAAATTGATTAATACAAATTAGTATAGTTACTAATTTAACTATATCATTAAAATTTTAATTGAGATCACAGAATAACAAAGTAAACGGCATTACTGAATTTTTTTTCTCCTAAAAGACATGAAATTATTGCCGTACAAAAATGCAATAAAAGCTTTTATTTAAACTATAAAAATTAATTACAATATATATTTCCTCATTACTTCCACTTGACAGTCAATAAAAATTGCTCGCATAATTACTATTATCGTGGTATATAAAATTGCAGTACATATTATTACAACTCCTTCCACTTCAAAACACGTAACGCATCGAAATAATCAAACGACAGTTTACTAATGAATTAATTCTGCATAACAATTCCCAATACCACTTCATCATGCCATCGCCAAACAACATATGAAAAAAGCCCCGCATTTTTCCTAAAATGCCATTCACAGCGAAGAGAGAAAAAAACCGCGCGCAACTATATTGCTCATAGAGATTATCAAGCAGCGCGCGTTTCCCCTTGTTTTTCCACATTTCTCGTTTACACACAGACGCGCATGTACACACACACGCACTCTTTATCTCGAAAACGATAGGCCCCGCGAACGACTGGCGTACGTTATACAATATTTGGCATCTATACGCGGCGCTTCTTTCTCTTCTTCCTCCTTCATTCTCGCGTCACGCGCGTCAACAAATAAACGCATAAACAGCAATTACAGCGGGCGCGCAAGCGCGAAAAAAGTGAATAATCGCGCACCGCACCGTGTGACACACACACACACGCACGCGTAACGTTACGCGCGTCCTTGCCCACCTGAATTTATCGCTCGCTTGCGCCGCGTAAAAAAAAGAAACCTCGATTATTCTCTCTCTCTCTCGCTCATGGTCTGTGCGAACCTCTTGTCTGCGCTCTTTTATATTTCTTTATCGTCGCGGAAGGCTATATACGCACGAGTCTCGTCCAGAGTGCTGGCAGACTGTCAAGGATCGACGAAAATTCACGTGACGCGGAAACTTTTGCGTGTTTGTATATGTGTGTGCGTGCGTATGGATACGATAAGCGTTGCCGAGCGCGTCCTTCGATGAGGTTTGCCGCTTCGATTAATTCGAGCGCAGTGTGCGAGCAAGGATTTTTCGCGGGTATACTAAGACGGATGGCGCGCTAACGTAGTGTTTGTCTCTCACGAGCCATGATGTCGGGGTTTATGATGTTTTCGCGTTTTGAATAAATTGTCCAGCTGTAAAATTAATGGGTTTACGATGTGTGTATACGTGTTCTCTATCGAGAACAATGATGTTTCGGCGAAGGTTGCGGTATAGACCGATTGCCAATGTCGAGCGATGTTTTTCTTTATTTAGCGGTTGCATTGTTTATCGGTAAAATGTTTGGTTGATTTTCATTTTTTCTCTATATATGCATATATAGTTACGGATCTACGGGTAGGTAAAAGTTAGATTCAAGTTTAAAAGCGAATCAAATATTCAAATAATAAAGAAATTCACGTGATAATTTATTGAAATATAATACACACTCTATATTGGGTCTGAAAATCGATCGTTATCTGACCTACAAAAGTCGGTTAGTTTTCGCAGAATTTGCAGTTTACATTACATAAATATATTACATTAACATTTCGACTTCGCACTTGCTGATTATAACTACCTTGATCGTTGGTAATGAAATTCACTTCCTGATTAACTGCAAAAATTCGTCAATATTTTTTTCTCGACTCATTGAATAAGTTTGGCACTTCCTTCTCGGCCGTAATCGTGTTTTCGTCACGGTTTGTTTGCCTCTTTTTGCCGGTTACCTTTCTTATCGATCGCTGTAAATCGGGTATTTTTTTTTCCGACCATCTTTTTGCTTACCTTTTTCCAGCGAACATATATACACTATTATACGCATGAAAACGTAACCCATCGTATACAAATTTCGCACTAAAAATTACCATATTCCAACTTTTCTCAATCAATATTCACCTCTCATCGTATTTACACATTATATACACTCCCTTCCTCGTTACCGCAACCATTGTAACGCGCTCCCTATACAATCGCATGCTAATGCGATCCATAATTACCGCGTTACACTTGCATTATAACGAACCGTATTACGCTATACAGATTTGCGACATTTCCCCCCCGCGCGCGAACAAAGAGGAGATCAACTCTATACAGCGCGCGGAGGCCACTTCGAAATCAATTAGGTCCCGCTGATTTCCCGGTGAGCGCGTGTGTGTATATATGTTGACGTTGGCACCACACGTCGACGACGCTGATGCCGTCCGGCTCTTGTTTCGCAATACAACGCGAGTCCGGCGTCAATCACCTTCCGCTTAATAATCTCTTGCTCGAAATACGAAATGCTAAATAACGTAACAATATGGTATACAATGTAGCAGTTGCGCGTATCTGCGATGATGTTGAGAGACGATTTATTCGCAGGCTGCCAAATGTTTATACGTTAGCCTTCATTAATTTTAGATTAGCTCGGTCGAGCAAACGCTGTAAATTCGGTTTTCCCGCTATAGATACTATACCGATATCGCGTTGCTTCGCAAATTTTCAGTTTCGTAATGCCGGTGTATTATTTCAGATTTGGCAATTCTTCTAGCTGTCAATCTGTCATCTCTCATTATGTATAAGGTCCCAAAACCACAGATTATTCATTACCATATAATCCTGCATGTTTTCATTTAAACCTGCACGTATAATGCACATACACAAAGTCGCCCGGAAAAAGAAAGAGCTGCGCGCATTGCACAACGGCATGACGGAAGTGTCGTAACCCTGACTGCTCGCCGGCACGTACACGTATGGTAATCGCGCTCGGCCGTGAAATGTAACATTTATCGCGGCGGAGAGTAAATATATAATAATAATCGGCGGCCGGGCGTCGTTAACATGCGAGACGCGCTCGCGGAAGGTTGTGTGTACGTGTGTGTTACAGAGATCGGTTGAAGGTGATGGTTCGATCTCGTGTGCGTGTATAGTGCACGGGTTCGCGTTGTTCGCGCAGGACAGCTTTGTCGGGGGATTGGGTACTGATATATAGCTTTTTGAGAATCTCGCAAGGTCTCGTTATAAGAATAACTGAAAGTTGAGTCATGTGTGGTAATGAAAAATAAAATACCTCCGTTTGGTATATATTATAAAATGTGCCACACATGGGATCTTGAACATTTTTTTTTTCCTGGCATTCTGAGGAGTCTTTTGTTTGTTCGTTATTTTCTTCCATGTATCCTTGTCGAAGTTAGTAATCGGCAAATTTGTAATGAGAATTGCGCGGTTAAAATACAACGTATAAAAGAATTTCATTTGATCAGATTGATAATATATTGTGGGCTGTTAAACGTCAAATAGGGATTCTAAAATAAAAATTTTGAGACAACTATTTGAAAAAAGTCAAAGTTATCACTTTTGTCAATTAGTTACAACTACTTATGACATCGTTAAAACATACATACTTCTGTTAACCGTAAGCACCACCACCTTCCACATTTCCTTCACAAAACCATGTCGAGAAAAGCAAGTCGAGGCGACCGGAGAAAGGCAATTTCCTTATCGCACTTACTTACACTGGCGAGACCGCGACTAAAAAGTCATCGCACACCTTGTTTTACAACTACCCTACATTCTCCTATCAGATCGATATGAGCGTGGTATGCGCGCGTGCAACCGAAAACTGCATTGCGCGTCACAAGCACCGATCGGAAATCGCAGAATTTATAGCCTCTCCTTACTACACCTCGGATTATACTTTCTACACTATATACATACCCGACAAGGAAGACTCTTTATCTCATCGAGCCGGATAAATCGCCTCGAATAGCTATGCCTCCTGCAGCAGACACGACTTTACGTACGCCGGCATCAGGGGCGCGAAGTGTTACGATCTTTAGAAAGTGATATCAAATGCACACACATACACGTACATACATCCTCGCCTGTGCCAGGGTTTATAACTGGGCCATTGGGTCACGCGAACTCGCGAGTTTCCCGGCTTCTTTCTCTCTCTCCCAGTGTGTGCTGCTGCGCGTAAATTATGCATGCGTATTATACTTACACGCATCCGGAGCTTAGAGTTTCGCAAGATCGTGCGGAGGATGGTTTCTGAGGGACTTTTAGTGCTATCTCTGGTTTATAGGGGTTTATAGGTGGTATGCATATGAGGAAGTTTCTAGAGGTGGCGGAAAAATGGCGGTATTTGAAATGTTAATGAGCGATTATTTAAATAGCGTGATTTTTATCGGATGAATATAAAATTTGATGAGAGGTGATACGTGTATGGGATATTTTATTGTAGCTGGATTTATTATGTAAATGCGTGATTATACTCGAAGAAGTTTGAAATACATTTAAAATTATATCATCGTCGTGAGATTTTTCATGTATAATATACTTTCTGAAAATTATTGGAATAGATTGATCGCAAAATAAAAAGTATTTTACAGAAGACGTACCCTAGATATGTACACGTATATCCGATGAACTGACAGTATTTCCAATATGCGATTCGACATTCGTACCCTACATCATGAATGACTCAAAATAATTTGATCAGTTTAAAAATGCACATCCGTCTCACATAAATCAAAATTAAATAGCCCGAGTGAAACAGTTCGTGTGTTTGATTTGATTGAACGTATTAATACTCCTTGTAATGTGCATAATTTAAAATCTGTTATTAAATTTCCGCTCGTCCTACCTTGCCCGTAATTTATCCGCCTAAAACCATGTATTTTAATTTATTATCAAATTTAATACTTGATCTCATCGAACATTCAATTATTCATTTATTTTATATATTTTCATTGGGCGAGGTTGAATCTAACTGACTTTAGCAGAATAAGACTCTGCTTTAACAAAGTTGTAAAATCCCGTAGTCTTTCTCAAGATTCCCCGAGTTTTCTTAGTTTTATAGTACTTTTTATTTTTCAATTTAGAACAAATAAAAAAAGTGATTATTTATTTAATATTTGTTATAAGAATTTGTGTTTCGAATTAATCACAGATCCCAACCTCAAATGTTTGGTAATTTTGATTATTATAAACTGAACATGGTATAAATAACTACAAAAAAAATAATTAAAGAAGCTTAAAAAATTATTGTATCTAAAAATGAAAACATTTTTTTTTTGCTACGAAACAAAGACCCGACCGAACTCCAAACTCGAAAAGCCAGAATACACCAACTCCTTAAAATTCAGCCTCCAGCACCGACTCGACACCACTTTTCAGCGCCGCAACGACACAACGGAAGCGGCGGCGTCGCTTTACATTTCGGCGGAATCGCATCGATTTGCATTCGCGCGAGTTGGGATCGCGCAACTTTCTTCGCGAATACACATACACATATACAGTGCAGCTGTGAGGTCGAAAAACTCGACCTGACGACGGCGACGTAGGAAGCGCAGCGCCAGCAGTGGAATTAGCATTTTAAAATATACGCCACATACGCACTGCGCCAATGACGCAAGCAAACGGCAGAAGAAAGCCCCTGGTATTATATGGATGTATGTATGTATATACATATGCGCGCGTGGTTTGCTCGTTTTGCGAGCGCGAATGCCAGCGCGGCTATTAATTATGGCGAGCTTTGGGTCGCAAGCGTCCGCGCTTTTTTGCGCTGTTTTGTTTTGCGGTGGTTGTTTTTAGGAGGTGGAGGTGGCGGAGTACAGGAAAAGTCGATAAAGTGTCGTGTTGCGGCGGTGGGTATTTTTGGGTATGGGAAGAGAAGAGGAAAAACGTATAGATGATGATAGAAGGATAGAAGATCATAGTTAATACTAATATATTCTTACGAAAAAAGAATTAAAATGCTTTTCATTCGAGAGTTTGTGTGTGTTGTAAAACATTTTACAAACAGTTTCAAAACGGTACAAAAATGTTTTTAAATAACTAAATAAGCGCTCAGTAACCTTATCACTTTGCAAATAAGATCTTTCTTCCTGAAAATTAAATTAATAAAATTTTAATTAAATTTAAAAATTTTTTATTTTTTAAAATAAGTTACATATATAACAAAGAAAAAAATTCAAATCAAAGAGTTCCTTTTTTCACACATATATTACAGAAAAAATTACATTTTTCTGACTTCTTCCTAGAATAAATGACAAAACCGCGAATGTATGCCATTGGGCCATGTCAGCACTGCAATTCACAGTTTTTATCCCAAAAAATCCACCTTTTTTCCCTACGAAAACACCGGAAAACCACACCACCGCACCGTGAAACTTCCTCATCGATATTTCCCCGACCCTCCGCACACAAATCACCTTTCCGCACTTCCGCTATTATACACACCTTATCCATCGATCCTCTAACGAGCAAGGAAGCAGCTTCGAAAATCCGCGCGCGCGCGCGACCTCGCGCATATTGTACCTATACCATGCGGAGAGAAAAAGTTGTCGACTCAGTGCGCGGTTTCCTGTAAATATCCCCGAGGACGAGAGAGCGAAAAATATATATAATAGCGAGTTTGTGCGCAGATCGGTTGTAAAATCAAAGGTCGCGGGAAAAATTGTTTACGGGGCTACGTGCGCTAGCTCATATACGGGCTCGTTATGCGGGGACAAAAACGCTAGCGCCTACGCGTGTAGTGCACAAGCATATGTAAAAAGTGTGTTGGTAATAAGTAAATTAATATTATTGAAAATGCGACGGAGGTTATGCGCGTTGTTTAGTTTATTTTTAAGGTTTTAGCGGTGGTTTATGTAACGAAAAATCGACGTAATGTTTATGTTGGTGTTTGCTGGCTGGAGGTTGATTGTAAGAAGTAAATTATGCTCTTGTGGTAACGTTACGAGGTTCTTCTTTGTAGTTATTGAGCATTTAAACGTAAAATCCAATAAAATTCAAATAATAAACGTGCTGTTACATATAAGTATGGTTTTTATATCAGTAGGTATATGTATTTTATTGTTGTACGATTTAAACATAGGCATTTAATTTAGCTTCGTATGTAATAGTAATTGTTTACATTTAATAATGGCTTTTTTCTTGACTCATTTATTCGATCGCCTAAGATTTAACTTCATACACTTCAGCGTATATTGACAAAATGCATTATCAATTCATTCCTAATAAATTTCTTTTGCAAATATTGAACAACACTTTTTTTTATATCAAGATTTTATATATGCTCCTAAATCCAAACTTTAAAATGACAATTGCAATGCTATATGCACACTTCCATCGACTACCAGATTTAATTTAAGGTGGCTCATGCGATTTCTTATAAAAAATCAGATACATCTTAAACTTAACAAATATGTTCTTTAGACATTAAACTTTCGATCTGTACTAAGAAAATTGTAGGTCAACGACCAAATTATCGAAAAAACTGAGGTTATAAATAGGTACGTTTAACACATAACCTTATGGGAATGAACAGATTATTGCTTCGTAGTAACTTGTAAAAAAGCAGTTTTTAATGTACAATATATGAAATTAAAGATTTTTTTGTGAAGAATCTAATGATATCATCAGAATTATAGATTAACGACCAAACAAAAAAGATATTAACAATAAACGTTACAAATGTGCTACTGCGCATGCGCACTGCGACCAGTCATATAAATGTAGCGACAAATTAGCAAAGTTTTTACTTATTTATAAAATCTTTTTTTGTTTGAACATTTAGAAGTTATTTACAATAAATGTACGTAAAATACGTTAACTTAATTTGGCAATAGTAAAGAAGCCCCTTGCGGGGCCCTGACTTGATACGGCACCAAACGCATGAGCCACCTTAAGGGGTCAGTATCAAATCTTTTTTTCAAAAGTCGATTTTTCAAAAACCAGTTACGAGGAAGCTGAAGATTTAATATATCGAGCAGGCATCGCTGGTTGAGGGTAAGAAGATATTTTTTCAATAAAACTTAAGCAACATCATATTGTCGGGAAAAAAAGTAAATCGTGTTTTTCTCAAAATAACGTTTTTCAACCTGGCTGACATTCTGAAAAAAAATGTTTCACCTATTAAGCTGAAAATTGTATGGCATGTTCTGCACATGTATAGGACCGACTCTGTCAAATCGAGAGGTCAAAAAATGAATCTTCTTAAAACTCTCAGAAAATGTTCTACTACTTATTTTGGATACCCCTGAATTTTTTCAGATTTTTTAGACCCATAGTTTTGGACACATCAGAGGTCAAAAATTGAATTTTCATGATTTTTTGCATTTTTCTTGCAATTTCAATTGATAATTACTTTTTGACGGTTTTATATAAATTAAAAAATTTTTTTTTTTAAAGTTAGGAAATTTTCTCATTAAAAAGAAGAAACAATCATTAATATTTTATATTGCGAGTATCATAATATTTCTTTTAAAATCTTAAATTGAGAACAAAAACAAGTCCGATCAGGCTTTCGACTACCAACAAATTCCTGAAAGTAGGTTATTTTATATTCAAAATGCTCCTGCCTCCCCCTTAATGATTAAGGACTTTGTTTTTTCTTTTAAATTGAAAACTGATGGTTTTTTATGAAAAAAGCCATTTTTTGCTATTACGACGCAGCTAGACATTAAGAGATGGCCATAGCCTATCTACTAATTACGCGTTGAGTGATTTTAATTGAATCTAGCAATTTTTAATACATATTTACATAATTCCAGTTACCCATTGCTCATTTATTTTCGGAAAATAAAAAATTTGCCCTGGATCCGCATATAATCACATAATGAACTTATTTTTACATTTATTTTATTATAACTTACTTATTCCACTTTTTTCATTTTGACTATTTCCCCTTTTTTTATATGAAATTTATTCATTTTAACCTATAATATGATTCATATTACATGTACATAAAAGCATATGCACAAGTGTCACAAGGTAATCAGTCATGACATTTTAATAATAATAACATCCGAATGCCAAAAATGCACAATATTTCTTTCATTCCCACTATTTGCGACAGTTATTGAACTTTTTCACATATAATAATATTTAAATCATTATCAAATAATCAGAAGTACCTGATTTTCTCAAGAGCACATAGAAAAATATCACAGAAATAATGCAGTATTTTCTAATTTGATGTGAGCTAAATTGAAAAATCTCCTCACTACTGTCTATAACACTAAATTTTCTTATTTATGTATAAAATATAATTATTATTAACATTATTTGTTCACACAAATTTTCTGATTACATAGAGCACTGTTGTTATGAATAATATTCACTTTATCAAAATAATTTTTAAATCTTCCCTTTTGTCGAATACACTTGTATCTGATTTCTATTTTTTTTTACATTTGCGCTCCTTGACAACCTCTTGAAATACAGCTGTTAAATAAGTGTAATAAGTCATACTGATATTTTTTCATTACAAGAACAGAGGAAGATCATTATACCGATCTTTGGTTAATAATTAAGTTACTCAATCTTAATATAAGCAATATCCTCTCCAGCCGTAATTTGTTTCCTTCTCTTTTTATATATAGTTCACCAGTTTGAAAGCTATTTCTCCTTCTCTTCAGCTGAAATACAAGCACAAAGAATTAAAATTCTCACAAATAACAATATATAAAATATTATTGGAAATGTTTATACTTATCTGATAAACCTTGAACCTCCAACTCTGATCAAGAGAATAGATTTTAAGCCTTCCCAGTTACCTTCTTTTATACTATTGATTCATTTTTGTTTACTTGTAGTTGATTTGAATATTAAAATATTAAACCTTATCTGTTCTGCATGTGTCGTAGACAGGCACATAAACATGAGAATCAATGAGGCAGATAAAACAGACATATGAGACATTGTGTAGAACACCATAATTTCCGTATTAGGGCCGTTGCACGCAAAAAAAAACAGGGAACAGATACAGTAATAACATGGGTTACTATATCTATGTATATATGAGGAACAGTACCTGTTCCTTGACGGGCCATAAGCCTAACCTGTCAGTCGTTCTAATTCTAATGTGACATCCAGACGATCAGGGGCTGCTCATATATATTGCACTGTCTATGAATGTGTGACATTATTTACAAATATTATCTAAATCAGCTACAAGTAATCAAAAGTGAATCAAAGTATTGTTTGAAAGAAGACAACTGGAAAGCTTAAATTCTATTTTCTTGATCACAGTTGGAACTTCGATGTCTATTAGATAAGTATAAATATTTTCATAAATCTTTTACATTGTTATTTTGCAAGAATTTGAATTCTTTGTGCTTGTATTTCAGCTCAAGGGAAGGAGCAATAGCTTTCAAACTGGGGAGCTGTATTATACAGAGAGAAGGATAGGAATAACAGCTGGAGGATATTGCTTATGATAAAATTTGGAGCAACCTAATTATTCATCACCAATTGATATAATGATCTTCTTGTGTTGTTATAATGCAAAGATCTCAGTGTAACTTATTAGTACATTTATTTGTCAGCTGTATTTGAAGAGGTTGTGAAGGTGCATATTTGTAAAAAAATTAAAACAAAATCCAAGTGTATTCAATAAAAAGAAAGATTTAAAAACTATTGTTATTAAGTGAATATTATTCATAACAACGATGCACTAATAAGGAATCTATTACTGAATGAACAGTAAATCTATGTGTAAATGAATAATGTAAATAACAAGTATTTTTTATAAAAATAAGAAAATTTAGTGTTTTCTTATTGTCTAATATTTTTCTATGGGCTCTTAAAAAAATCAGATACTTCTGATCATGGCGTAGTGTTTTCAAAATGAATTATACATGCAAAATTCGACACGTAAAGCAAACTAGTGGAAATGGAATAAATATCATGGATTCGTGGCACCAGTTGAAATTTTTAGAAAATTTTGTGACTTTCCATGTGAAACTTGTACATGTGCTCCTATGAAAGTGTAATATGGATCATATTATAAGTTGAAATTAATAAATTTCAGACAAAGAAGAGAGAGTTAATAATCAAAATGAAAAAAGTGGCATAATAAGAAAGTTATAAGAGAATAAATGTTAAAATAAGATAATTAGGTGATTATATATGGACCCAGGGCTTATGATGGAAAACCCTGGAACACGGGTTTCATATTTTTTATTATGTCCAAAACTATGGGTCTACAAAATCTGAGAAAATTCAGGGGGATCTAAAATAAGTAGTAGAACATTTTCTGAGAGTTTTAAGAAGATTCATTTTTTGACCTCTCGATTTGACAGAGTCCATTTTTTAAAATAATGTACGTTGAAAAGAAGGTCAAAAGAAACAAAAGTCCGCCATTTACTTTTTTTTTAATCGTAAATGGATAATTAATTGAGGTCCGGACGATAACGACCAGTTTACTTTTCACTAATCTCCTTGATTATTTTTTTCGGAAGCTCCAAAGTTGAATTATCGTGTCAGCCCAATTCAAGTTGGAGCAATTTCAGACAGCCATACCAGCGACATTTTCCATAAAAAAAAAAAGAAAATAATAAATTTTCTCTTGCACTTGAAGATCTCCTCTTTCATTTGTGAAAAGTTTTAAATAATAAAATAAATTCTTGCATGAAAAAAAAATTCTTGAAAAAAGTCGCGATTTGGAACTGACCCTTTAATAAAACCGTGTTACAACCAGTCAAATCATCGTGACCGCTGCATATCAGTTTCATCAAACCTAACGCTATAATCGCGCTTCCAAATCTCTCTCCGCGCCGTCTTGTTTTTCCCTCGTCTAATCAGCTCGCTTGATCTCGATACGCCACGAGCGCTAAAACCTCACACACGATAAGTACACAGATTTTCCTCTCAGACACGTGCGCGGCTTGCACGCGCTCTCCCATGTTTACGGAAACGCGCTGCGCGCCGGCTGACTTCGCGCGCGTCGCGATAATACGATTCGCGCGCTAGCTATTTTTAGCCAATGTCGCGCTCAGTGTTGCGCGAAAAGATCTTTATTATAGCTAGCGCTAGCTCTAACAGCGGCTAGATTAATACTTATATGTGAGTACACGCTGCGGTTTTTGAAAAAAAGAGGGTGATCGAATAAATAATTTAGTGGTAACCGTGATATGCGGTGGAGGGTTAAAAATAATTTTGTTATTGTAATATAAATGGTGATGGAGAGGAAGCGGAAAAGTCTTTGGTTGGATGAGGAAATTCATCGCGTGAGGTGAGGCGAGTAGTTTTATGAGAGGAATTGACACGTGAGAGAGGCTGGATTCGAGGACGGCGTCGTTCACTATGAGTTTGCGAGGTGGTGCTGCTATATGTATTTTTAGCGTAATGTGAATTACGAGCGCAACGATTACATTGTAAAGTAAGAGGTCGTGTGTGCTATTTCGCACTTGAGATATTCTAATTCTAATATGAAGAAACAAAAGATTGAATGTGAACAAAAGGCATTTAAAAGCTGCAAAATATAATAGACTTATTTCGAAACTAAGGCCTTTTTCATAAACATTTATAATCTAGAAAATATTATGGCAGTGAGGAAAATGTTGAACTAAAAATTAGTAATTTTATTGTAAATATTGAGATCTTATATTCCTATGAAAATTACTACAATATTAGCAAAAATTTCTAGTAATTTTAACCTCTTCCCGTACATACCCACATATGTGTGGACAATATTAAAATTTTTATTGTGACGTCATCTTATACAACAAATATAGAAAATATCGAATCATTAAATTCCTCAGATAAAATACTGCAAATACCAGCCGGTTTTATTCCTTAAAAATCCATAATTTGATTATTGCATACTTAAAAATAAACGAATACTGCAATTTTATTAAAATAAATCGTACGGAAAGACGTTTATTGACAATACCAGATATTAACTTTCACTAGAAAATTTTTCTCCGCGAACACCGATCCATAAATAGTTTTCAATTACAAGCCAGTTCCTTCAACACAGCACCAAATAAAGCTTCCCAATTTCCGTTCTCTCCATTCTCTTCACCCCCCCCCCCCCCCCCCGCACCGCAAGACAAACTACTCATCCACCAAAATAATGCACTCGCGCGTCGCCTGCTCTCCGCCCGAAATACAACTTTAGAACTCAATCTACTCGCAACGCGATGCATACACATTGTCGCGGGCGCACCGGATATGACTTCTTCCCCGAATACACGAGATTCGCGCGGCGACAGATCTGAGAATGCAAACGTCTCTCGCAGGCGCGTTTCTTTCATAAAGCGTGTGCGGCATAGTCTAAACACGCACTTTGTCTCGGTTAAGGGAAAAAAGGGGCTGCGACAAAAGGAGCGCAGGCTAATTGATATGCGGGAGGCCTGTCGTGTCGAGGCGAGCAATTTATTTTACTCGCAAGCTTGCGTTGTCGTCTGAGTGGCTCAGGGTAGAAGCAGGGATTCGGTCGCTGCGATGTGTCGTGTGAAGGTGGAGCGGCTGTCTTGAAATATTTGAGGAAGTTTTGTAGTATGTCGGTGTTTGTCTGATCGGTTTCGATATTTTACAATTTTGCAATGTTCGTATCTATATTTAATCTTATTGCTAGC
This sequence comes from Torymus aiolomorphi, assembly GCA_036365515.1. Taxonomy (NCBI): domain Eukaryota; kingdom Metazoa; phylum Arthropoda; class Insecta; order Hymenoptera; family Torymidae; genus Torymus; species Torymus aiolomorphi. Next base: position 160,552,274 of record CM070876.1, on the reverse strand, counting down.
ATGAATTTTAAATGCCTTTAAATTGCACCATTTGAAGAATGTCTGTAACCGAGTTCAAGAAATCGAATTAGAAAATGAAATTATCCATTTACCGTCTCAACAGTCATTCTTTCTCTGAAACTAGTCTACAAAATACTACAAAAGCGATGACTGAATAGTAATCGATATCATAGCGTAAAAATTAATTCTCAATCAACCAAAATCTCCTACGCATACGTCAGTACCAATAAATTGAAATTCCCGAAACACATCTCACCATCAACGGTTAAAACTTTCATAAAATTTAACGGCTGTCGTCTGGGCCTCAACGTCCTCCTCAATTATTCGAAGCCAACAATTACTCCCTCTCCGCGAGAGAAAGAAAGAAAAAAAGGAAACTCCAATCCGCTAACTGTAACACACGAAGAGCCCGACTATCGCTGCATAATAGAAATTTCAATTTACACGAGGCGAGCGCGCGCGACCCGATGACTACGACGATTTCTTCTCGTCATTCTCTCTCGGTTCTTGCTCGACGATGCATCAGCATTTTCACGCCTATATATACAAAAGAAGACGACTACGGCGGTGGCGTCTAGACGGACTGTTACATTTCCCCAGATTGACGAGAGTGAGAGAGAGAGAGAGAGAGAGAGAGAGAGAGAAGCAAAACCTCGTCGGGGATCGATGCCGCGACTAGGAATACAGATGTAGTCGTCACGCCAGGTGGAAGTGGAGTGTCGAGGCGGAGGTTTTTTTTCTGTTAGGTGAGTCGTTGATTTGAGGAAGACGAGTCTTTAGGAAAGTTAGCAATCGCTGACACTGATTGATGCAGTTTGTATAATAGCAATGAAGTGACACCGTTTATTCAAGTTTATGAAAAAATATACACTTTTTATCGATATTAATGTGTGTTTATATAGGCTCGAAGATTACATTAGGCGGCACGCCTCTTGGTGCCGATAATTACAAAATTCCTCTCTAACGAGTTTTTCTTTATGGCGTTAGCGAAATTCAGCCTTCGATTGCAAAATAACGATATACATATATATAGTGTGCATGCAAATATGCAGTTTGAAATCAATTCAAGTACACGCTCGCGCCGTAAAAGTTTGATGGCTATCTTGCGATTTTTACGATCGCCGCATATTTTCAGCAATTTCATTGCGCATGAAGTTTCGATGCCGAGAGCAGGATATATAACACAGTTGATTTCGCTTTTTATGCAGAGTGAGCCAATTTTGCATTTTTTTTTTGTTGCAAGTAAGCGACTTATACTCTATGTGGAAGAATCGAGTCTGCAAAAATGACAGGCAATCGGTAAGAAATTCGGAGTACCGCGCTCCATTAAACATTTGTTATAAATCCATCGCTTTCTTACTCGAATACACAAAGATCTTCGTAATAAGAAACTTTAGAAAAATTGACTTCTCAATTCACAACGTTCCATTAATCAAAGTCATAACTCTCCCACAACATACCCATGTCGCTTAACAATGATCAAGAACTATGATCAAATCAAAACCAATCACCATCAAAAGCAACAAAAAGATCTTTTCTCCTCTTTCGTTTCCCAACACACACACACACACACACACACACACACACACACACACACACACACACACACACACACACACACACACACACACACACACACACACACACACACACACACACACACACACACACACACACACACACACACACACACACACACACACACCTGCGCGCATCCCGTGTCCGTTAAACTGACGACGGCGACGTTGGCGACGACGTGTATTGCCTCATCGACCGCAGTGCATGGACAAGCGTCAAAGGAAGTCGATTGCTCATCTTCTTACCTAATTGCAACGTCCGTTACAGTATTGCGCCCGGTTAGTCAATGACCGCCCGACGCGCGACGTCGTTTCCCCTCTCTCGAGGCAGGTATGTGTATGTGTGTGTTAGTGTACGTAGTAGTAGGTGCTTTTGTCAGCGATGGGATTGGCAAGGTGATTGTTTCGGTGATTGGACATCGCGATGGTATTGTTATTTTTGTAAGATATAAAAATGAAGATAGGCTTTATTTGTAAATAATATTTTATAATTTTTTGTGTATATTTGTTGTATTATATGATCTGCAGTGTCGATGTAAATCACAATAAAATAGGGTACAATGTAGTGCAATAAAAATTGCATTTAATTATGAATATTTCTAGCAATAAGTCGATTATAAAATAATATCATATATATTAAAAAATTAGTAAAAATCTATAATCACAAAATAAGAACACCTACACATGCTTGTCGTCATTCATGAAATTACGTGCATTCCATTTAAAATTCATAACATCAATGTAGAGCAAAACTAGTTTCGATATAAATTTTATAATAAGTTGATTTTGTAAACAAAGTATAAAAGACAATTCATAATACGCATAGAGCATTCTTGACACTAGAATATAAAAGGTTATTATATTCGCCAGAACAATGCACGTGTACAGTCGGCAGATTGCGATAAACCTTTCATTTTGACAGTCGACCGCTTCTTTATAATTGCTGAACAAACGTTTGCATAATAGCGCGAAATTCATAGAAGAACAACAGTCGATTTGCAATTTTCATTAAAATATTTGCTCGCCATTAAAATTTTCGCACTCCGACAATGAACCTCGTTAATCTACAATTATAATACGATCGTACGAGTATATTTCGTATATAGCTCTGATAAGATAAAGCACATTCATTAATTACAAAGTTTCAGTTGTGTGTAAACAAGGCTTCCAGTAATAAGAAAATCATTGATAAACTTAGCCTTTGAGTGATTTACAGTTATATCATAAGACCATTTATCGCTATTGTACAATGTCGCGAATGAATTCCTTGATCAAAGAATTTAATTAGAAAAATATTATACTCATTTTTACGTATTTCTCAAAGTATACGTCTTCCTTTTCCATTTTCCTCGATTCTATCAGCCAAATTAGTAAATTAGAATCCCATAGAAACAAATGCCGACGACTTTGAAACACCGAACCGTCTCAAACTCATTGTTCTTACGCACTCTCACACTTATACGTACTCACTCGCGTCTTTTCCTGACAACTAAACTCTTCAACGATCAAAAACTCAAACACACATAATCACACGCAAAACGAGGGCATTCCCAAAAACTTAATTCCTCGATTCCTCTTCTCACTTCCACTCTATACAAAACCTCCCAATCATCTTGCATACCCATCGACGCTCATTCTCTCTCTCTCTCTCTCTTTCTCTCTCTCTCTCTCTCTCTCTCTCTCTCTCTCTCTCTCTCTCTCTCTCTCTCTCTCTCTCTCTCTTTTTCCATTCTTCTCAACCGCCATAAAACCAAGCTCCACTTCTCGGCCTGACCTAGAACTCTTCTTTCTCACTCACTCCTCATCCACTCATATAGGGTAAAACGCCACGGATATTACGTGTACGACCACGTAACGCGCTTAAAGGATACGTCGCTCCGGTTACGCTCGACGGCGCGCGTATATATATATGCGCGATGTGGAACGCACGCGGTTTCTTTGTGCGTGTATGAGAGGAACTTCGATTCGAATCGGCATGAAACGGGGCGATTTGTCTTCTCGGGATATATAGGTGGATGTCGCGTGCACCGTGGCGTGGTAATTTTAATGGGATATGTGTGTTTCTGATATTGTATGTAATTGTGCGGGAAGGTGTGTTTCTCGGGCTCTGTGTAGAGTTAGTTTCCAGGGCCGGAAGTAAGGGATCGCTATGGTGATAATGATTTACATATATGTAAAAGTAGTGAGGGTGTACATGGTATACAGTTGTTAGCGGTGAGTAATCTCCTGAAATTTATGGAAATATATGAAAATAACGTATAAATATATCCACACAAAGCACAGCATCGTTCTTAAATTTTCTTCCTACCCTACCTTATTGCATTGCGCAATTCTCGATCGAACATTACACCAAATATCCACTAACTTCCGATAACCTCAAGGTAACCGCATCGACTTTAAAAAAAAAAAAAACAAGATTCCTGTTGCCTCGATCTGTTAATAGCTCCTCAAAGCCCACCATCTCCGATCCCATAGATATATACCCAATCGCTCACTCGCACGCGGGATTTAAATGGATACCCTTTCGCGCTATACGATCATGCCCGGGCTTGTACCGCTACGCGGCAGCGGCCGAATAGCTCGGATAACTGCCGAGGTGGTCCGCGGATTCGCGATGACGCGGGTAAGTATTTCGTCATAGTCGGTGGGTCCATTTGGTGTTATATGAGATACGTTTTAACGGTAGGTGTAATTGCGAGAGGTAGGAGGTGCGAGAGGATCGGGATGAGTTTAGTGTAGATTAGTTTGTAGAGGAATTCGGAGAATTGGGGTGATTTTGTAGTAAGAATTACTGTGTTTGGTTGCAAATAAGGGATAGACACGCATTTATATTCATAAATGTTACTATAATTTACCAAAATAATAGCAAGTTTACTGTCTATTGTAGCAATTTTCATAAGAATATGAGTCTGTCCCTACTCCTTTACAATCAAATACAGTAAGTATTTACAAGAAAAATATTATACGCGTACAAAAATTTATAATTATTTTAAGTACCATAAAAAAGATGTATATATTATTCTCGTAATTTCCTGAGAATTAAAATACAATAAGATTGTTAATTCTTTTTACATAATCTAAACAGACCGTTTACACACAATTTCCCAACGATTTTCCTCATATTTCATGAACCAGAGTACGCAGAAAAACAGTAATCACTAATGAAATGCGCGCTATTACTCTTCAAACGTCCGCGGCCATAAAAAAATCCATTTAATCCATTAGCACACACCTGATACGTCTTATGTCACGTGCGCCGCCTCGCATTACGCTCATTAACTTCCTCTTGCTCATTGAATTGTACTACGCATACATATTACATTCCGCGGCGTTCGACGAGAAAAAATTACAATAATCCCCCGCAGAACGTCTCATTTCACCTGCCGGGCGACTCTTGTTTACGACGATGATGAACTTGGACCGGGTTTCGGTGCGTATGGGAGCTGCATAACGGTCCGCGTAATTCCACACGTCGGGCCGATTACGGGACGAAGATGATCCACGCGCGGTAGCCCGTCTGGAAAACACGCCGATGAAGCGGCAGCTGATCGCGAGGACGAATTCTATTCCCATGGTGTACCGAGATGCAGCTCATACCCACGACACTCGTAACTCATCCAATAGCCTTATTTATACAAATAGCCCTTATATGCGAGGAAAAAAGAAAACAGAGTTCTACACCGCGATGGCATTCCGATCCCGGCGTGGTATATAAATGTGTAGCTGTACATATTACACCGGCGCTGATCTCCTAAATCTCCTCTCGCGAATTCAATAGCACAGCGGCGCCGTGTCTTCGTTCGTTTTTTGTCGGCCGCCTCGAGGCGGCGAATTCCTCGGTTACGCTACTCGGGGCCGTTTAAAAAACGGCGCCTAACGGTATACACGCCGCAGCGAAGGCCGTTGCCGCGATATTTCGGCGCGCGTACGTCACGGATCGACGTACGTGCCGACGCGTGCCTACGATATTTTTATGACGAGCTGTAGTATGTGTGTGTGTGTGTGTATGTGTGTGTGAGAGAGAGAGAGAGAGAGAGAGAGAGAGAGAGAGAGAGAGAGAATTCGCAATGATGGACAGGTATGTGTGTGTGTGTATATATATGTGTATATACATACACGTGTGTGTGTGTGTGTGTGTGTGTGTGGTTTATCAGAGATCGGGGTGATAATGTAATGGCTAATGGTTGTTTGACAGCTGCGGAAGGTGATGGAATTGAAGTTTCTTGGAATGTGGGGAGACGTTGGATTATGAAGGATTGATGGGGGGTTTGATATATACGATTATGCAAAGTATAACGTTTGAAAAGTAAAATAAACATGGCGGAGAGTCAAATATAATTAAAATAGACCGCGTAAAAGTGTTTAATGTATGTACATACATTGATATAGTACGTTATATACCGTGCGACAGAGTGTCGAGCATTGAATGCAAATTAAGTTATGTAGACTCTGTTTTATTTGTGTACGGTGCAGTAAACTTTAATATTGAAACCGCGCATAATGTCGCGTTTAATAGGTATCGACCTTTTCTTGTTATTGTATCAAGCATTCAAATCTTAAACATAGTTATTTTGTTTACTGGAAATATTATACTGTTGTTCACTAATAAATCACTAATAAATGGTATACAAAATGTACATACTATACGATAATTTTATAAACTTATTATACGATTAACTTCAGCATTTAATAATATAAAAAACATTCCGGAATTTTCGCATCGCTGCAGTCAATGCAAATTGAAAAGCGCACACCTAAATCGCAACTCAATTAAGCAACGTCAGAGTCGCATTAGAACGCGATTACCGCGGTCAATTACTCTGCTATCCGCAAACAACACTCACCTTACACGGAGTTACCAAATTACGCATGATCTATTATCACAATTACCCAAATCGTGCCATAAACATCATCGCCTGGTGAAACGAACCATTTCGTATTTACCAATCAACCCAAATTCCACAACAGCACTACTTCCCGCACCTGTACATAATACAGACAGAGAGTCCGCTGGGCCTCATTAACGCTTACCTCGGCTCGCTTGTAATCGCGATTTTTACGCCGCGAGGCACAGCGTCACGGCCCCGCTCGCGGCTTAACGGATTACACAACGTAACGGCTCGCCGTTACCGATCGGTCTGATTCATCGGCGTCGATCTCGGATCGATTACCTCTCTCTCTCTTAAGGCCCACGCGCAGCAGCAACAGCAGCAGCTTCAGCCTCCTTTTAATCGTGTACGGTACTTTCGGAGGCGGGGCCTCATTCTAATTCCGTTAGCGCTCGTGCTATATCTCGCGTATATGTCTGTGTATAGATATATTGTGTGTAACGTATGTGTTTTGAGAGGCGAAGAATAAGGAGCGCGGCATCGTATACGAAATTGTTTTATGGGCGTATTACGGGTGTGTTGTATATGTGTTGTCGGTGGGCCCTTTTTTGGGACGAGGATAATTGGACGCGAAGGTGTGTGACGAGAAGAAACGGTTTCCCGTGTAAGTAATCGTTCGCTGCATTGTGCGCGTGAAGTTTTGGGTGTGATGAGAAGATGCGCGGGTGGGGATTGGGGAGGGGGGAATGACGCTGCGTTTTGGTAATTTGACGTGTGATGGAGCAGTTTTTCTGCGTGCGTTTCGATATGCTATATAGTGTAGTTTTAAATAAAAGGGGGGTGGTTTTTATTACTATAAGGACGCGACGTTTATGATAATAAGAGCAGTGATAATTTGCATTAGCCTTAACCAAAGAAGATATTTATTTTATCTACGCCACGCTACGTTCCCCTGGACTCTATAATAATCAAATGAATCATATACTTTTCCATTTCTTGTTTCTTAATTGGAAATTATAACACTCTTTATATTATACTATAATCTATAATTTGTAAAGTATGTATCCTGATCCATACAAAAATGTTCCACACCGAGAGCAAAACGTACGGTAGAAATAACTATCTGATGTGGTAAATAGAAATCTTGTTAAATTTACTGTTTTTTGGGGAAACCTAAACTATAATATTTAAAAGTTAGCAATAAGATTTTGGTTGGAAATGCGATTTGTTACACTGTATTTCATAAAATGTACATGAAGTAGTCTTACAAATACGTACATTAAATTTCAATACATGTATTAATAAATTTTCAAACAGTGTTTTGAGTTTAATACGTGCACATTAAAACTGTTTTAAAACAGGCATGTTAAAATTAAAATACGTGTATTAAACATTCCTCCACGTCCTCTACATTTTCTTATATGCAAATTTACTAGCACTCTTTGTACAAATATATGAACTGTAAATTTAATATTATGTTTGGGAATAAAAATTCAAAATGTATATTAAAGTTTTCTTAAATTTAAAAACATTTTCAATAACATGTATTAAAATTAATAACGGTATTGTGATTTCAAAATATTATTTTAAACTTAACAATCAGTTCGAAAGATCAATACACAAATGTGTGAATTCTGAACTACAATACCATGTTTATGAATAAAAATTCAAAATGTTTATTAAAAAATTCTTAAAATTGATAACATTTTTAACAGTGTATGATAAGTCTCTAATACTTAAAATAACAAGATTATCTAGTAATTTTTACAACAAATCTATGGTATTTGTATTCTAATTTATAAATATAGTTAAAAACATGACATCATTTACTATTTTTCATAGGTAGCTTCGTTATGTTTTGAAGTACAAAGGTCACTATCACTATATTTTATGAGTGTGCCATTATTCTACTACACACTCTGGTACTTTTATAGTAGCGGTTACTAGAATTTTCTTTCGGTGCATACAAAGCAATCCCGAACCTCCTCGCTATGCCATCAGAACCCATTGTACACCCTAAATTGTTCCACCTACTCGCTCGAAAATCCCATCCGCCAACCGAAAAAAGGAAGCTCCCCGGTAACAGCGCGAACTCAAAGACTCGCGAAGCGACGCGACTTTGCAATTCAAACCCCCTCTCCTCCTCTCATCGCATCGTCATCCCACATCAGCCACAGCACACACATACACACATGCATGCACCTATAGGAGACTCCGACCTATCGGTACTTTCGTCAAACGCCATTCTAATTCTCCGTTAGTGGGTTATGTGTGCGCGCGAGCGCGCTCATGATGATGTATACCCGCGCGTCTCCTCGATTTCCATACGACTCCCTCAAACGCCTGGATGTGTGTACCGTTACCGTGCGCGCGCGCCGGATTATCTCTCGCGTACGTTATACTTTGTTGTGCGTGTGTCTGTGTGTGCCTGATGCTGTATGTGAGTGGGTCGAGACAGGGCATAATTATTGGTCTGGATGTTGTAATTAGGATCTATTGAGCTTTGTTTTTGGAGGACTTATTGTCTTGAGTTTTTTGGGTTGGAGCGGAGGTTGGAAGTATTTAATGCACGTGTGCACGTATATACATGGGTAGTTTCGCATTTCTAACGGTTTTCGGAGATTTTGATTTACAGGGCGCGTTGGATTTATATGTATAATGGAGTTTAAGTGGAGCATTGTAAAGAGTCGAGAAGATTTAGTTATTGAGAGCGTTGAGGTTGGTGGAATTAATATGAAACCGGCAAGAGAACTGTTTTACACTGCGCCTAGTACACTCAGAAGACGATCTTCCTGTACCAACGAAAATCTGCCTGTCGGAGAAAGATTCTCAGTTAAAAATAGGGCCAAGAGAATATCTTCCTATGGAAGGAGGATCCTCTTACAACAGGTAATCACGATTCCTATAGCGAGATGATGATTTTTTCGCGCAGGAGGAATCCTTTTTTGTCACATGAAGATTTTCTCGGCAGGAATTTTATTTCAAGACCGGAGGATCGTTTTTCTGAGTGTAGAAAATTAACGATATGTTATAGTTAATGTGTTAATCGAATGAAAGCATTTGAAAAAAAATCAATATGTTACCTTAAAACAATGAACATAAAGTTAAAATATCAATGTTGCCAAATGTAAATGCCTAAATTATTAGTACATAATTATATCAATTAAAAACAGAATATTATTCTTAGCCATAAGGTTAGCTAAAAAAATAGGTAATTTAACATTTCTACCAAGGTGTACAAGGTGTATACTAAATAATGAAGCAATAAAGAAAAATAATTAACACATGCATAATTATATCGTAAGAATATATAATTTGTTTTTATGATATTTTATTTATAGCTTCTGTAATTAACTAGTAATATATCCTAACTGTTCATTACTTTGTGTTGAATCATAAAAAAAATCAATAAAAATCAAAATTTATTACAATTTTAACACTACACTGAGAGAAATGTTGTAGGAAAATTTACTATAAATGTAAGAGAAATTACTATATTCTGTAGGAACTTTGTGACAGACTCGAATTATCATAAACTTTACTACAATTTATAGTAAAAATTGCTATGTACATAGTAAAAATTACTCAAAACATAGGAGTTTTTACTATAAATTGTAGTAAATTTTATGATTATTTGATTCTGCCCCACGGTTACTATGAATATAGTAATTTTTCCTAAACCATTTTTCTCTGTGTACAAAGGGCAAACGCACCAACAATTTTCGGAAAAATCGGCACAAACTGTAACAGTACACTGGCGTAAAAATCTTTTGCTTCCACGTACTCGCACTAAATAACTTCTACAAAACTTACAACCCCGCATTACCCTCCCATTACCTAATTCATAAATTCCATCCACCAGAAACCAACCGACTTCCACCTCCTATATCCAGAAGGAAAAAAAAAAAAGAAAATCCCTCGCTGCTGCAGGTGTGCAAATCGTCCCGACCGCTAATACACGCGCGCGCGCGCGTGCGCGCAAAGCGGACGTGTGCAATCGCACGAGCCCATTGAAAAACAAACCATCGCAACGCGCGCAGGGAAACACAAGTCCTAGAGACGAAGAAGAGAGAGAGGAAGAAAAAAAAAGAAAAATAACGAAGAAAACGGCATCAACGCCGGGAGTCGCTGCTGCTACTGCGTTACGTCACGCGCGCGTTCGCTGTTACGTAATTGCGTGTCGAGCGAGCGGTCAGCTAATCCGCCGTTACGAAATGTTATAGAATTTGCATTACATGCCCGATGAGCAACTGTGTCTAGGCCTTTGCGCCTGCGAGCGAGAGAGAAGGCGGCGGTGTAGCGGGCAGGTGTCCGTTAGAATTCGCTCGCTCTATGTGTGTGTATAGCGCGCCTCTCTCTCCCTCTACTTCTTCGGTTCTTTTTTTTCCCCTCTGGGTTCTTCCTCTGCTGTGTGTTCCGCACGTTCTTATCGAGTTACGGTTTCGTTCGAACGAAAGTGAAAACGACGACGGGGGCATCGACCGTTCTGTATATATATATATATATTGCTATGATATTTGTACGATTGATTTTGGGCACATAAGGTTGTTTTGTTATCCGTTGATTTCCCACAACTTTTGTCAGGAGTCGGGTTGTTACTGCTAGTGAAGAATTTGTTATACATCAATATTGTTTATTCAACGATAAAATATCTCAAACGATAACCAGGAAGTTTTTGTTAAATAATGTTTGTTTCGACGAATTTAAATGACAAACATCACGAGTGATTCGCGTTCTGATTTACATGAAGTTGTTATAGCAACGACTTGACGCTTTCGTTGAAATTCAGATTTTATTATTCTTGCGTCATTGACATTCATAATTGCAAATATTAGCTCTTGCACATACTTATTAAGTAATCTAAGAAACTGTCACGTCACAGCACATTCTCGTAGATCAATCACGTCCCAATCCAATACCCATCGCATCCAATAAAACAAAATACTTTATGACTTAATTGGCAACCTTGACACCACCGTCCCTCATACACACACGTTACATCAATACCCTCTAATCCCCGATAATTCTCTAATCCTCGGCATCACGTGCGGTGCGAGCACATGCGCACAACAATGAAAAAAAAATCCCCTGACCTCAGGCTATTTATAAAAAAAGGATAGAAGAGAACTCGTGCTAGCGAACGCGCGAAACCTCTGGCTTTGCAAAAAAACACAGCGCGCGACACATGAGACGCAACCTCATTGATGATATGGTATGTATATATACGCGCGCTTGTACGGTAATCCAGCGGCCGCGAAAAAACGGAGAGAAAAATAACACGAGTAATATAACGACGCCAGTGCGCAAGATATTCGCGCAATTACACGTGACACATCCACGCGCGCGCAAGTCGCTAAATCGCCACGTTTCGCAAGCAAGCGCGGCGGGAGTTAGTGGAAAAGCACCGATATGTGCGACTGCGGAGTGCCGCGTGTATGTTGTTTATTTGAGAAAAAAAATTATTGCCGAGATGCGCCGGTTAGCTTAATCGGTTTTGGATTGGGAACAGCCGTGATGATGAGCTTGAGTTGTGCGTTTTAAATAGAATTTCAAAGAGACTGATTTCAGTAGGTATGTACATTGTTGGGTTTAATTTAGAGATTGGGGTTAAAGGAAAATTGAACTTTCGGCTTTGTCATGGAGATATAATAACGTACCAATTTATATGTATACAGTTTAAAATATTCACATGTAAAATAGAACGTAAAATGAACAATATAAATTATTATATATGGATGAATCTGATTGTTTATTCAAAATTGCATAGCCATCCTAGCGTACAAAAACTTAATTCGCATAAATTTCAATAAACTTCAAACCAAAACAAAGTACCCCACACTATACTAACTAAATTACTCTACTCTATTACACCCCAGCGAATGCACATCTCGACCTACACTCGAGCCAAACCCCCGATTTTTTAATCACTAAAAAATCTGCGGCCTCCATTCCGCAAACTACTTCCAGCCTCGCACATCTGCAGCACACCATCGTTCCCGTATATATACACTCCGGGGCCCTCCTCGCTCATTTCCTCCGGCGTTAACGACTCTTTCTCCCCCTCGGCGATATTTCGCGAACGAGCGCACGCCCGGCACGCGCCTAATATCCCCCCGCGCGCGCGTGCGACACGTGCACATTTTTTGCGCTCCTTCGTTTTTCCACGAAAACTATACAGCATGTATGCGATGCGCGCACAAAGAGACGAGTGCAGCGCGGCGGCGCTCGATTACTGTTGCAGCAGCGGAGAGCCTTGAGCTGTTTTCGGGCGAAATGCTTTATGGCGCGAGCGAAAGAGCGAGTGGGATGTGTTTCTCTTTCGGCGCGGTGATGATGATGGTACATCTGCTGCTGCTGCTGGAGTTCGTGGATGGGGTGTGGGTTTTGGTTGGCGTTTTGGTGATTACGATGGATTTGGTGCTGTATTCGGGTGTAAAATCTTTTTTCGAGTGTTTTGTTGATTTTGTATTTTAGGTACTATTAGAAGCAATCTTATATCAAAAGTATATGTTAAAATTATTAGGGGTTTAGCTTTTTTTTCGTCTTTCAAAATTACAAAACGTACGATGAAAGATATGAAATGAAACATGATATACATTTTAACTACTACAGTTACATCATTTATAAAATGTACAAACATTGCTGCAAAATTATAAGCTAATCAAACCGAGTGGTACACATTACCAAGCGCACCAAGAACTATATGTAAAATTTTTCAAAATGACATCGCTGCAGATAACACCATTAGAATATAGCGGCCTATCAACAAACAATTTGCAATTATCACCGCGCTTCCATAATTAAATTTAGATATGATTTAACATTGCGCTCTCAGATTACGCTCTCCTGCTCTAAACAAAAAATCGCCACTCGCCTACTCATTAGATAACGCCACACCAACGCAACAACACGCGCGCTATCACGAACGCTCGCGTAAAAATCAATCTCGCATCGCACGGAAAAGCGACGTAGGCAAAAATACACCCCCCTTATCTCCATTTCAACGGACCGCGTGGATCTGTCTCACTTATATACTCAACGTCTAAACATCAACAAACGTCTAAAGCCCATTCATTAACAGTATATCCGCACGAGCGGCTCTGTTAAGTCACATTATCCGCGTCAGGTGCCGGTATAGCTATCTCTCCTTATCACGCGGCCCTTATCGAATCAACCGGCACGTGGATCAGCACACGATCGGTCCACGTGCGTTTTTCGGTAGGTACAGGTCAATAGATTAGTAGGGTTATGAGTTTCCGTTACGTCCAAGGAGGAGGTTTTTACAGGGGCACGTGCTGGGAGATTCGAGGGTTATTCGTGGTAGCGTGAGTTTTTGAATTTTGAGGTTTTGGGGACGTAGTTTATAACAAGAAAAGCTTTCTTGTGGGTGCGAGATAAGACGATTGATCTGTACTTTTATTGTTAATCTATTTTTAGAATTTGCATTAATCCGACTCACACCGTATACATATACGGTAAATAAAACTAAAATGAACCCGTGTAAAAAAAAAGTCTGGGCGAAGTCTTGCAGAAGTATGGCTTGAAAAGTCTGACCAAAGTCTTGCATGTCGGACGATCCCAGACTTTTTGCCAGACTTTTTATATTTTCTATTAAAAGTCTTGGAAAAAATCCCCAGACTTTATCCAAGACTTTTCACTAGACTTAGCATACTGCATAAAAAGTCTGGAAAAAATGCCCAGACTTCATCCAAGACTTTTTACCAGACTTAGCATACAGCGCCAAAAAGTCTTGGAAAAGTGCCCAGACTTTTCGCCAGACTTTACCCCAGACTTTTCACCAGACTTTATGGTCCGCGCATGGAGGTTATACACGCCAGGCACCTCCTACATGAAATCGATGCTCACACTCTTCCGCTGCAATCCCATGATCACTACTGTCATCATCGTCGTTGTCGCTGTCATCTGCAGATCTAATAATTTTTGGAGACACAAAGAGTTGGGCTTTGTAAAACTCCAACCTACAAATCGAATTTCTCACAAAGCATCTCTACTACAGCGCAAGTAAATATTTTATAGAGAATTTTAACTTATCTGATGTTATCTCGGTGCTATCCATTACAGTTCCTTGTAAAAAATAGTTGCCATTACTCGGGATTCTGGACAAATTTTGTAATCTAAACGTGTATAGCAAGATAAAAATATTTTAAAGTCCAAACAATATGAATTGAACGACAATCATGTGAACAATGTGAACATAGAGTATTCTGCCACTAGTTTCAAGTTATTTATGGACCTCAAAATATTTTCAGCTCGCTACATATTTTTGCTATTTAGTTCTTCTCTATATGTATGTGTTTAGAGAAGGTGCGAAGATTTTCCACGAGAAACTGTAATGGACAACACCTAGATAATAATCAGATAAGTTCCAATGTTCTATAAAATATTTACTTGCACTGTAGAAGAGATGCTTTGTGAGGACTTCTATTTGCAGGTTGGAATTTCACAAAGCCCGACTCTTTGTGTCTCCAAAAATTAATAGATCTGCAGATGACAGCGGCAACGACGATCATGATAGCAGTGAGTGACCATGGAATTGCAGCAGAAGACTATGAGCATCGGTTTCATGTGAGAGGTGCTGGGCGTATATAATCTCCATGCGCGGACCACAAAGTCTGGTGAAAAGTCTGGGGTAAAGTCTGGCGAAAAGTCTGGGCACTTTTTCAAGACTTTTTTGCGCTGTATGCTAAGTCTGGTAAAAAGTCTTGGATGAAGTCTGGGCATTTTCCCAGACTTTTTATGCAGTATGCTAAGTCTAGTGAAAAGTCTTGGATAAAGTCTGGGGATTTTTTCCAAGCTTTTAATAGAAAATATAAAATATCTGGCAAAAAGTCTAGGATCGTCAGACATGTAAGACTGGCTAGACTTTTCAAGCCAGACTTCTGCAAGACTTCGCCCAGACTTTTTTTTTTACACGTGAATCCTTACTTTCATGCCCCTTTAATGATACTCTGTCCTAAAAATAAAAAAGAAATAATTCGTAATGTATACAATCCCAATTTCCATTATATTCGTCACCGCCTCGATCATTATACTTAAACACACTTGCTCGACGCACCAATTTGTATCGTTGCGAAATGTATAAATGTATATAAATCGCGCATTACGTAAAGTTTCGCGAATAAAGAGGGTCGAGTAGATCTCTTTTTTTTTCTCTCGTCTCTGCATCCGGACATGTGTACATTGATCCCAATTTCGAGACGCGGTATATAATCTTTCCGATAATCTCGACGAAAGCTTTGCGACACGAGTGAAAACTTTCGTACGTGATACTTCTGTAAGTATTATCACGCGTGTTGCCAGTTCATTCGGACCAAGTGCGATGTGTCATCAAGTAATAAGATTTTTTATATACAAGGAAATAAAAACTCAATCGCCAAACGCCAAATAATTACAATTCCCGTAAAGTCAATTGAAAACATTGATTATTATCCGACTGACTTCTCGACACACTTTTACCATCCCTTCAAAAATTAAAAATTTCCACTTTACGCGTCCCTAAACCCAGTCAAAAAATTTTTTTTTCAGACATACCTTCCGGATACCGTTTTTCTTTTTTTTTATATCACTAAATATACGGAAAAAATCATGTACAATTAAAACCGTGTTTGTCTCACATTTTTTTTAACGCTGAAATTTTTGAAGAAAATGGTAAAAAGCCCTTTTCTTTAACTTTCAGCGATTTAGCCTAGAAACGCACTACTCAAAGATTCAAAAAAGAAATTAAAACGAGAAAGAGATTTCATTCCCTTTTTTGAAAATTAAAAAATGTTGATTCCTTTAAAAGTTATAAGGGTTTGAAGTTGAATGTCGAAAAGGCATAAAAATGCACAAATCGCAGGCACCGGCAGCCCAGACTTTGAGAGCATTTTTATTATACCTTTTTAACGTTCAACTTCAAACCCTCATAACTTTTGAAGGAATCAACATTTTTTAATTTTCAAAAAAGGGAATGGAAGCTCTTTCTTTTTAGTATCAATTTGTTTGAAATTGATATTTTTTTTTTAACTTTGAGTAAAACGTTTCTGGGCTAAATAGATGAAATTTAAAGAAAAGGGGTTTTTTACCATTTGCATCAAAAATTTCAACTTTTAAAAAAATGTGAAACAAACACGATTTTCCCGTATATTTAGTGATATAAGAAAGAATAAAAACCGTATCCGGAAGGTGTGCCTGAAAAAAAAAATTTGACCGGTTTTGGGGACGCGTAAAGTGGAGATTTTTGTCTTAATTTCCTCATATATAACGGTATAACTTTTAACGAACTCCCGCTGAAAGAGCAACGAAGTATTTAACTACTACCGCGTCTGGCGAAACGCATGTACGTCTGCAGCTGCGCGGCGGCCGCGGCGATGCGCCACGGAAGATAAATCACCGCAGCGTCTGCGCAGCGTCCGTCTGCGCGCCCGCATAGCAGCGGCAGCATAGCGGACGAGAAAATCTCGCAGGCGCCGCGAAAATAGAGAGCCGAGACCGCCAAACCAGCTTCGTTCTCCAGAGATTTTCTGGTCTAGTTGGTTAAGGGTGCGCGTTGGATTTTGGTGCCAGTAGGTTGGACAGAATGAACAATTGAAATTAAATGGATGTATGGGAATGGATGTGAGGATCTTGATTACCGAGAGATTGATTCATCCAACAAAAGAGCTTCTCTGTATCTGCATTTACATATAAACAAACTTGGCATGATTTCATTCGTTGTCTGCCATCACAGTTTTATTATGTCATATCAATTGTCAATCAAGCATGACTATTTCTTTACAATCGCTTTGTCTATATCTTTGAATTAAGGTAAACGCGTGTCACACAAACACTCACGAATTTCAATCACGTCTCTGTCAAACTCCCCCAAATAAGTCAATGAAGCTCGGGAGAAGTCACATTCGTCACTTTAACCAACGGTACAGCTTTTCGCGCGAATCCATTTTCGAGCGAAAAAACTCCGCGAAAGAAATTCAGCCTCCTGTTCGCATTCTTTTTGCCGATCAACAATGCAAAAAATACCAACGCAGCGACAACAACATTCCATGCAAATTTTACACGCCGCGCAATGAATAATGCATGCCCCGCCGACAAAAAATTAGAGATATAGCTTTTGATAAAATGTAGTTTCGCGCCGGAGAAACAACCAACCAGCTCGCAAACTTATCAATATATAACGGAATGCTATCTACAATTATAACGCCTTAAAATCTTATCAACATCACCGATCCAGCAACAATATCCCCGCTCGCTAACCGAAATTACAGCCCCTTCGCGAATTTAATTATAACATAATCGCTGTTTCACAAGTACACCTCACTAAGTATACTGACTACTTGCCCAACCTTTGATATATATATATATATATATATATATATATATATATATATATATATATATATATATATATATATATATATATATATATATATATATATATATATATATATATATATATATATATATATATATATATATATATATATATATATATATATATATATATATATATATATATATATATATATATATATATATATATATATATATATATATATATATATATATATATATATATATATATATATATATATATATATATATATATATATATATATATATATATATATATATATATATATATATATATATATATATATATATATATATATATATATATATATATATTCTCTCCATCACGGCAATCAATCCCGCATCAGCGGCAAAATATCTCCCGCCACTAGCTCGCTCTCAATCCTCCCTCGACCAGCGCTCGGGAATGCGCGAGTATAAGTTGCCCAACTTATCTCCCTCCCGGTCTCTCCATTAATTACTCCGCGAATTAACACATTGCTCCTGCAGATAGAAGGAAAAAGAAAATCAATCGGCAAAGATACGATCGACAATGTAGCAGGCTGCATATAGTGCGCCGCGGTGAAAGCCCGACAACCTTGATTTAATAATAAAGGCTGGGCGTGTGTGTGTCGCCCCGCGCCGCAAAAATAGCCCCCCGCTGCTGTGGTGGCCTTTGTATGCGCGAGCGAGCGGAGAGCTTACCCCTCGAGTATATAGAGGAGGTATAAATAATTCGACCCGAAGATGTGTGCATGCATGCGCCGCAAGAAACGAGCGAGGCTGGGTTGGGTGTACGGAGTTTGTTTTGTTTATAAGTGGTGGATAGAGGTAACCGCGGGGATTAGTAGGAGGGTGAGAATGTATGTTTCTGGTTATACGTAGAAGTAGGTGGTAGATGTTGCTGAAATGTCGACATGTGGAGCATTGCTGTTGTGTTTGAACGCTTATTCGGCGATCGTACAGAGTTTACCAGCTGTGCAGTTATAAAGTTTCGCGAAAATTGGCGACGAAGGTGCGCTGCACTGGCTTACGTCTTGTTTACATGTATAGTTAATCACTAGATTGACAACATGATGATTTGATCTTTCAGCACAAAGAAAACATTAAGTGGTTAGGTAACTACTTCAAAATACTCGTGTTAGTTACGTAAAATTTATGTAAAATTAGTTCGATTAATATTAATTTTTTTATTTAATTTTACTTATAAGTTCTTACGATTTATAAACGATTCATCAAAACGTAGTTTCTAAGCAAAAAAATCCTGCAAAAGCCGAAGAAGAAAAAATATTTCAAGACAATTGACACCTTCGAATGCTGTCTAATTCGAGGTCTAATTTCACTCCGTTGCATCATCTTTAAAAACTTAAAAAAAAAAAACGACGACATTATAGACACTCGACTCGCTGAAAGCTCACTTCCTCAACAAACGTAAAAAATTCTCAACGCCACTTCACATTAAAAGCCATTCACCTACGTCCAACTTCACCTAATCTCAATATCAACCTCCCCACATCCACATCCCTAATTCATCCCCCTTTCTGCTTTCTCGCAAATCATCATCCGTATCCATTAATCCATCTCTCTCACACTCCCTGCCACAGTGGCGTTGTGTAACGTTCACGTTTTTCGCGTCGGCCGCACGTGCGGCGCATACACGCGACGGCCGCGGCATGTGCGATTATTGGCTGCGCGCGCGATGAGCCGTGAAAGCCTAGATGTATGTGTATGTGTATGACGGAATGCGCGACGGCGGCTCTCGTGTGGATTCCGATGACACGTGAGTCACGGGCTATGCAATGCCGAGTGCTCGCGTTTTCCTGTGTGACGGGGGTATATGCCTGCGTGGAGGGGTTATTGCGCGGTTCGCTGTGGGGCTTTTTTTTAGAGGAAACGTGGTGGTGGTGTATGTGATAAGAAGTGATGCGTGAGGATGAATGAGTGGGTGGGTGTAGAAGGAGTTGATATGATTTTGTTTGGAAATCTTTGAGGTGACGCATTCAACTTTTTCCTATTTCATTCATACTTATTATTGTCATTGTGTTCATTATCTCGAGTACAATACACTTTATTGAGTATTCATTAGATCTTAATACTGCTAAAGTATATAGTAGTAGAAATATTTGAAATATTTATTGCAGCCAATACACCGTAAATTGAAATTAAAATTCAGGATTTCTTGATAGATATCTGACTTGAAAATCTAAATAAAGTCGTGTAAAGTGATTAAAAACAAAATTAATTTTAAATTAATCTAATTGCTCATTGGATGCAACCCTTCAATACTCTATTAATGACGCTGTTATTTCATAGGCATCTTGAACAATTGAAATACCGGAAAAATATTTTATTTCACATTCAACGCATTTCTAAAAGCTTAAAAGAAAACAAATTCAGCTTTATACTTCAAGACACGTGTCTATAAAAAATTGTTTTTCTTAAATGAAAGCACTTATAGATAAAGTAACCAACATTATTAGCTACTATAGCACAATATTATGGTAGAAACGCACAACATTCAGCGATTATTTCAAATAAAAATCTCATTTCTCTATATTTACAAATACATAAAATACATAATCTTCGAGCGAAAGAAACATTTTTCACAACTATGTATCGAATCGAATAAAAATGCCAATATCAGCGCTTATTGCACTTTTCCAAGCGCAACACTGGCAACACTCGACGCCGCGTGTGACTTCACATTATGAATGACTTACGATTTTTCAGCGATGCAACGTGAAATATTATGCAGTCGATGTATGTGCGATAATAGAGCCGCGACGACACGTGACCCCGCGGCGGTTTAGCATATATATACTCTCACGGATCGTAAACAAGAAGCTCCTTTTTTTTTTTAAAGGAAATATTTAGTATACATACTGTTAGTTTGCGTGGAATAACTATGGAAAAAAATGTTATTAAACTTTACGCATGAGCAGTAAGTCTATCGGAGACTGACAACACGTGACGCGAAGCTCGCGCGCGGAGATTTAACGTCTTTTTCCTTGTTTATCGCGCCTCTTTTGTTGCGTGTAACTGCAAATGAATTGTTTATCTCCGCGCGGTGAAGTAGAACTAGTCGGCTCCTGTCAGACAGCCAATTAGCATTTTTTTCAGCCGCGTGTTTGAGCAGATGATTGAACTTTTTCAAATAAGGACACAGTACTGGCATTCAATGTCACGTGTGGTAATATCGATGCCTTACAGAATTACAATGATTGCATAAGCTTGGAAAAACATGATTTTATGATAATTATTACGAAGATATGGATTTTATTTTATAAACAGATATTTATTCGCCATTAATTAGGAGAATTATTTGTTGAGATAATAAAGTAATAAATAGAACCATCATATTAACCTTATATAATACAAAACGTGATGGCATAGAATCTTGTAATTAATGAATGAATTTATTTATGTCAAATCAATTACAGTGTTTAATCAAGATACACGAGACACGTGACTCCCGCTTTGTGCTAAAATGCGTATCTATTTTAGCAAATAAATATATGCCATAATTCCTATGCGACGATAATGAGATACTGCATATTAAAATATGCTTTGCAGTAAATGAGAAAACGAGGTAATGTTATTATTAGATGAACCATTTGTGTTTGACAAATGCATCATAAATGAAAGACACTGATTCGAATCGATAATTCAATTATTGATATGTGTAATTATTAAAGAATATCTCTCCGTATCCTTATTATCCTACAGTTTACCAAAATATTACAAAAATCACGCATAAAATTCCATTCTATTTGAAAAATTCATACAGTAATAAAACATCACTTCAACCCATTATCTAAAAAAAATCTAATTATACAGCTAAAAAGAAAAATCCAAAACCCACACGACAATCTCCTCGATCTTCAATATCACCAGCACCACAGCAGTACCATCATCCAACAAACATCCATAAAATCGCGACCCAGAGTCATTCATCACCGCGTCGACTGCATGCGACCCACTCTCCATACCTCCGGCGCACGCGTCCGCGTGAAAACGCGCCGCGTGTACAGCTAGACGCGTGTGCACATACGCTATATATCTATACATACATATAGCATATAGATTGTACGCCGAGGTCGTAGGATAATCCAGCCGCACGCAGCACGTTGCGGTTATTATGCGAGTGATATATACACACGCACGAGCGCTTACGTAACGGCGCGCGAGTACAGGCGAGCGTCGGTTTCTTCGCAAGAGAGGAGGAAAATACGGGGTATTAGCGCGGGAAATTGGCTGGATTGATTGGAAAATCGCGGGGTTCTGCCGATACGGCGATTGACGGCGAATGGGGCGTTTATGGCAATGCGCGCGCGACGAGAGCCTTGAGAGGAAGATTGGCGGTGCGAGGCTGCGGTGCGGTTCAAGTGCGTTTTAATGAGCGTGCGAAGTTTTGGGCTCGTGTGTGTGGTGGTATTATCATTCGTAATTTATTCGTTTGATGAGCGGTGATGAAAATTACTCTTTGTGACAGTTGGATTTTGCTGGTGTATTTGGATTGGTGGTTTCAAAGTAAGAGGGCTCAGTATCATTATATCTTTATAAAAATTAGTTGACTCGTAGTCATGTAATGGAATATTTGCTTGTAAAAATCTTTACCAGCAGAAGTGGATGCGCACAGGAAAATAAAAATAAAATAAAAAATTCTTACGAAGAGCCGTGCGTATTGAAATTCAATCGCGCTCAAAATTGACTCGGTAGATATAATAAAGCGTACGCAAAGAATAATCGCGATTCAGCGAGACGATGAAAGTGGAAATTTGGCGTATCCACTTAAGTCGGATGTTTAGCTCCAAGTTTAGCGAGAGCGAAAAGTGAACGGAAGGCAAACGAAATCGGGGAATTGTCACGCGCAATCGAATTATATGGATTTTGCGTATTTGTTGTTGCGCGCCGTTCGTTCGAAGTCGTTCGATCGTGGAAATGTTTTCATTGTAATGCAGATCCGCGCTTTTGCCCCCCGAACAGTGCACGAACTCGTTTTTGCATATGTGATTACACGCCTGCGCCTTGTTTTCTATATGAAGTTTTTACGTTTGCACGATAAATAAAGTTGAGTCGATCCCGTGAAACGATAAATAAATTTTCGCGATGCAAACGTGTGGTTTCGTGAATCCTAGCGGTGCAAAATTTGATTTTAAATGTCGCTCCCATTTGACATCTAGATTTATTTATCGATGCTAACGATCGCAGTTTTAATAGCTGCCATGCATAGTTACAAAAGTTTTTCCTCGTGTTATATATACATTAATGTTTTATGCGATAATAAACAGTCGCATGCAGAAGAATCTAGGATTATAAAAGTGTCACGTTAATCACGAAGCAGTTAGCAAATCATTTTCAGCATTTTTGACATAAATCTTTGCGAATCGAGCGGAAAATTCGCCAGCCTAGCCATTAAGATTTCATCATCAGACGTTTCACGATCATACATCACTTAACTACAATGTTAGCTGCAACTTTGTAGATAGGAATATCAATTGTAATCGTAGCTATGATTTCAAAAGAAAAGATTAGTATTTTTATTTATCACGATCGTGCGTCAAAATATTTCAGCTTGTGTTTTGAAATCCTATACCTACCTTCAGCTTCATAAGAACTGAGTTATTATAAATTTATATGATCTGTACAAAAAACTTGCATCTATCAAAATTTCCTATAACCAACGTAGCTTAATTAAAATCTACCAAATTCCCAACAAAAACAACCACAAAATTCTTACCCATTTTTCCAACCATCACAAACCCATCATCCCCGATTACTTAGTCCCACTCTCCCTCTCTCGCCTGTCAACAGCACCAGCAGCGACTCACGATCGTCACGTAAGACCTCTTCCTCGTCGTCATCGCCGTCGTAGTCGTCGGCAAATGCGCGCGCGCGCGTAGACGTCGTCGCATGAACGGCTACGTAAGCAGCCCGAGGGTCCACTACACGTGATGCTCGCCGGCCATTGTACACCTGAGAGAGTCACGCGCCCGATCGAAATAGCGAGAAAAAGCGACGGGGCAGAAAGAGCGAGGGAGAGAGAGGGCAGACGCAGACTCGTTACGTTATGACATAGCGAGAGCGGGTTAAACAAGCGAGCGAGCAACACGTTTTCTGCAACGTGCGCGGATCGAGAGAGAGAGAGAGAGAGCCGGTTAGAAGCGTGCACGAGAGAGTGAGCGAGGAGGTCTATTTTTAAGAGGAGCGTACAGTGTGGTATCGGTCGAGCGCCGGTCTGGGAGGTGGTTTGGGAGGGTTTTGGAAGATCTTGTGGACTGTTTGGGAATTTTTTATGGTACAGTGGAGTAGGAGTTTAGATGTAGTTTATGAGGATAACGTGTCAGATCCAGGGGATTTTTTTGTTTTAAATTTGGATACGCTTTTTATCCTGATAAGTACAAGAATTACACCAAAAATTGGTAAACTAAGTTTTGCACTGGTTATAGTAGCGGCTATTTTCTTTGAATATAGCGATAGTGCTATACGCGTCAAATATGATTCGTAATATTTTTTTAAACTTTTTAGATTTTGTCACTTTTATAAACCTAATAATCTATTTCTTACTTCTTCTACAAACCTGATATAAGAAGAAAGTAATGTTATCCTTTTCAAGCTAATTTTAAAATTTTTATAAATTTATTATAACTAAAATAAAATAACTTCCAAAAAAATTTTTAATTTGTTGCTTATATAAATAGAACACATTGACTAAACGACACGTCCGGTAGAAATGTGTCTATTACAAAATGGTCAGAAAGTCAGTAAATAGCTAGAATAAATGGCTAGTTAATGGCCATGTTGAAACGCTTTTTCCCCTATTATTCGCCCATTTAAAGATTGGAAATAGAATGGCATAACCTCAAAATATTCAATTTAAATTTACTCATAGACATGACGTTACATTTAAGAGCATTCAATTGTAACAGATAGCTTACAAAAATGTAAACAATAAACACAGACTAAAAAATCATTTACAGCATTCCTTTCTTAGATATTAACTGAAACCCATATTTTTCTATTAGATTCTGTCTCTCTCACTCCTCATCATAAGAGCAAGCCTTCTATTAGCCATTTCCTAACTAAAAAAAAACTGACCAACAATTTCTTTTTTTTCCCAATTTTAATACCTTTGAAATAGTTAAGGGGGCTAGACACCTTTTTTCTCAAATAAAAATGTCATATTTTAATACATAAATGTAAAGTAATTATTTCTCACTTTTTACACATAAAAGGGGGTATATTTACCTCACCTTAGACCTTGGTCTGGGCCCTTTATATTGTCTAGAACCATAGTCATCGATGAAACTGGTTTTTTCACTATCCGTAAGCTTTGAAATTTTCCTGTAGATGGATTGACTCCAGATTTGAACTAAATTACTCCTGAATAGCATAATTCTCATATAAGTGTAGAGATTTTTGATCCGATGGGAAAAAAAAATTGTGCTGTTTTTCATGAATTTTTTTTTAGTTTTTTTAATTTTTTCAATTTTTTCAAAATTTTTCTGATGTGAAAATATTTTCTGACATTTAATCCTAAATCCCTACACTCATATGAGAATTATACTATTCAGAAGTAATTTAATTCAAATCTGAAGTCAATCCATCCACAGGAAAATTTCAAAGCTTACGGATAATGAAAAAACTTGTTTCATCGATGACTATGGTTGTGGACCATATAAAAGGCTCATCGGAGAAAGTAAGGTAAATATACCCACTTTTAAAAAGTATGAAATAATTAGTTTACATTTATGTATTAAAATATGACTTCTTATTTCAGAAAAAAGGTGTTTAGCCCCCGTGAACATCTCTAAAAAAAGTCTTTCTATTTTCAATCTATTAAATGATCGAATAATGTTGGAGAACTCGGTTCATCGATAGACAGAAATAGACAAGAAAAGTGGCTAGTTTTTGGCTATACCGCACTAAAACTAGCTATTTATTAGGCAAATAATGAAGTCAGTTTCCACCAGGGGTGCTAAGCATCTATATACCAACGAGCGTTCATATCTACAGCTAAAAATTAAAAAAACGTTTCAAAACAAACAGATACAATTCACTTTGGTTCTCAAGCCTCTTGATATTGTAATTTCAATGTAAGAAGGTTACTGACAGAACTGCTTGATTTCATTCGGCGATTATTAATAGCTGCAAATACAGTTGCAGTGTGCGCGCATGTGCGCGCTCGGAATAGAATCGCTATTTGTGATAACAGAAATAATAGGTTCGAAAGCTTTTGTGATGTAATGATGTAGATCGCGCGTATATAGGATCTAATTTTGTACGTAGCCCTTTACCTGCACTCTCTCAAATAAGACTTATTGTCTTACCACTCACGGCACGTAGGTATCTATACTTTCAGTAGTAGCCTTGACAGACTAAACGTTCTTCGGTTCGGAAGGGGTATATGTCAGAGTATATATATATATATATATATATATATATATATATATATATATATATATATATATATATATATATATATATATATATATATATATATATATATATATATATATATATATAATATATAGAGAGAGAGAGAGAGATACTGTACAATTGTAATAGTCGTTGGTACCGAGCAAACAGATAAAATTTTCGTGAAATTCGTGTTTGGGAGCTTCATATACGTACACATTATTTTAATATTACGCTTATTATAGAGTATGGATAACCGGGAAACTTCTCAAAATAAAAAAAACCGCTGTCAATTCATTGGCACGTAGCTTCCTCAAAATAATTTTTTGATTCCTTTTATTAAATTAAAATTCGAAAAATAAATTTTTCACGAAAAAAATTGGAAAAATTTTATGGAAAATATTAACTTGTAATTTTTTCATGGTTATTCATTGAGGTTCCATTTGCAATTTATTTGTTTGTGATTTTAATTCTTATATGAATGGAAAACAATCTTCTTCAAGTTCTATTCTTCATCAAATTTTTCTTCTTCAAGTCCACTGTCAACGGCTTCTCGTCGTACATTGGTTCGAAATAAAAAAAATATTCTAAAGTTGTTCTTTGATTGTGTTTACCTCAAATATTTCTGAAATTTATGAACCAATCATTTTGCCAAAAGAACTCATCCGAGTACTATCAATAATATACATCTATAATGAATTTTGAAGCGAATAAGACAATTTTACTCTTGTAATAATTAAACATATAAAACTCATTTTTTTTCATTTTTCAATTTTTACGTTTTTGTTAATAACAAAAGAACCATGATAGCTAGAGAATTAATTTTTTTTAGAAAATATAGATAATTTAATTCTCTTTCGAATGCCACCCACCCCATTTAGATACATAGAGCCGTTCTCGAGAAATTACGATTTTAAAAAAATAGAAAAAAATTTTAACCTCAAATATCTCCGAAATTTATGTATCAATCCTTTTGTCCAAAGAACTCACTCGATTGGTATACAAAATCTACCCCTACAAAGAATTTCAAAGTGATTAAGCCAATTTTACTATAGTTATTGAACGACAAAAAAAATCACTTTTTTTTATAAATTATTTTTTTTCTCAAAAAAAATGAATAAAAAAAACCGAAAAATTTAGTAAGTTATAGTACTTAATATCCTTTATAACGAAAAAAATATTCATGTTAATATCTTTTTTTAATTTCGAAATATAACCTATTTACAAAAAATTACGTTTTCATCAATAACTTATGACGAAATATAGCTACCGACTTCTTTTTTTTTTAAATTGTAGATAATTTTATCCTACATACAGAGAATTCATGATATATAAACAATATTTGTTCTAAATATTAAAAAAATCGAAAATAAAAATTTTGAAAATTAAAAAATGGCTAAAAAAAATTAAATTTTACAAAAATAGAATATTGACCTCAATTGTGGAAGCAAAATCTAAAAAAATGATCACTCTCCCGTTAAAATCGGTCGATTAGATCATGAGATATCAGCGTATACGGACATACATACACACACACACACACACACACACACACACACACACACATCCATACGGACATTTTCTAAAAATAGTGTATTTCGATTCCAAATTTGCTAAATAACATTTCTAACACATTATCTCATAAACTTTTTTTTTACTATCACAAAGCTTCCTCTAGGAGGAAGCAATAGACACTTAAGGTTGTATTGGCCGTAAGGTCTCATTAAAATAAATATTTTGGATGTATAATTCGTCAAAAACAGTAATATTCTACAGTACTAAGAGTAAACAAATATGTAAAATATTTTTAGAATTGTGAAGAAAATTTTACATCGATTTTAGAACATTTTAATGCTCATTTTGTTCACTTTTTGGTATGACTGTACGCCTTATTTCACAGTTTTTATACTATATTTCAGAAAATATTCTCGAAATGAACATTTTAAAAAATGGAACTTGTTTATCTAACATACATTGACGATTACATGAACTTTCAAAGTTATGACACTATGGCATCTATGTTTTTTTTTTAATTTAGTTGCTAATTTTGTAAATTCCCATAAGCTAGGCTAACGTTAAATTTACATTGCAATAATTCCGTAACCATTCTCGGTTAAGCCTCTGAAATTTTGCACAGCTCTTTATATTTATGAGATTTAATGACTATCAAATTTTGAACAATTTGTCACTATTTTCGTCTTATAGCCAGTACAACCTTAACCATCTATAGCTTTTCTATCAAAAAGAGCCAGAGTATAGCAATGAAACCGCACGATTCCATCACTAACGATTCATTAACGTCCAACTCCGAATCCCAAACCTGGCAGATATCCTACACTCGCACGTACACACCAACTAGATTCGCAATTATTTTCATCCCGATTTAAAAACAGCCCAACCGCGTGTCGCATGCGCGTGCGCGTACTTATTACACAACCCCCTCGCAGCCCGCGCGCATATAGAGAAATGTTTAGAAAAATTTACTATAAATGTAAGAAAAATTACTATGTTCGATAGGAACTTTGGGACAGACTCGAATTATCATAAAATTTACTACAATTTATAGTAAAAATTGCTATGTACATAGTAAAAATTACTCAAAACATAGGAATTTTTATTATAAATTGTAGTATATTTTATGATAATTTAAGTCTGTCCCACGATTACTATAAATATAGTAATTTTTGTTACACCATTTTTCTCCGTGTACGTATACAATTACAATTATTAATATACCTTTCGCACCACCACCGCCACCGCCAACGTTATTTCTTTGTGAACTCAAAATAATAACGAGTCTATTCCAAGTCTGTCTCGCTGCGTCGTTACGTAACCTCAACGCGGACACCCGCGTAAACAAACCGCGTGAAGGCCCCGTATAGATAGATAGATAGAGAACTATGCTATAACGTACGAAGCTCGTAATCTTGCGCGCACGCTCGTTGCAGCCTTCGCGGCTAATGATTCACTCACGGAGGGACGCACGTGAGGATTCCGCCATCCATTGATAAAAATTGCGCGCCGCACACGAGAGCAAGAGGGTGTTACGTAAACCGCCGCGTGCTCCGGGCGTTTTTTTATTTTTTGCCCCGGGAAAAACGTGAGGAGAAAGAGAGATTGGGGAAAATATCGAACCGTACGCCGGGTGAGGGAATGCGCGCTTTTTTTTCTCGCTGGGAGTAATAAATATAAAAGTTGATGATTGTGATGTGAGCTTTTAGGTTTGATGGTTTGCATCATTGAGGAACGTAAGTTGTGGACTGTTGCGATGAATTCATCGGTGTTGCAATAGTTTGGATGCGTTTTATGAAATAATATACATGAATGGAGAATTTTTTTGATGATAGTAAGGCTTCGCGATGATAAAATTTTGTGAATTGTGATTTACATAATTATATACTAAAAAATTTTGAAAGATTATTTTTGAAATAGATTCGGAATAATTTAATGTTTCTTGTTACAATAATAAGTGTATATATAGATACGAGCAAAATTTGCTAAAGCAACAATTCTATTTTCAGATCCAACTTTGTCATCTACTACCATTCGAGGCATGGGGAAGTATAAAGTACACCATCAGCTCACAGCACTGACGATGCATGACTTCAATGAAGCCTGATGAACTACCGTAATGATGCTCATCCGGTCC
Source organism: Torymus aiolomorphi (assembly GCA_036365515.1). Lineage (NCBI taxonomy): Eukaryota > Metazoa > Arthropoda > Insecta > Hymenoptera > Torymidae > Torymus > Torymus aiolomorphi. Next base: position 160,522,452 of record CM070876.1, on the reverse strand, counting down.
CCTCTCTCTCTCTCTCCCCGTATACTCGTTGTTTGTTATGTTTTCGATGCATATATCCCGTGCGCTGTGCGATCCGAGAAAAGAAGGAGAGAGAGAGAGAGAGAGAGAGAGAGAGAGAGAGAGAGAGAGAGCAATTTTTGCACTTCGCGGAAGCGCCACGATTGTGCGCCGCACACGAGCGAACTCTTCTTTTACGAGGGTTTGCCGAACTCTCGGCGCTTAGATTTTGAAAGAGAAGCGATTTTCGACTTCCTAATCTCGTTCCGAGCGAAAACAGTCGGCGATTTTTTGGAATTCAGGATGCTATTGAGCGTCGGTCAGTCGAGACTGAAATTATTTTTTTATGAAAAAATATGTGTTTAGTTTCTCTGTACAATCATTATTTACACGATGTGTCAAGTTGTTGACAATGACATGATGTTGATATATAATTATTGTAAATAGCTAATGCCAGAATACAATTACGATTACTTTTTATCCGAGTGATTAAAAGAGAAACTATAAGTTCCGTGTATTAAAAAAAAAAAATTCTAAAAGTCATAACATATCAAATCAGAATTCTCTTAAAACAGACACTATTACAATCTCCGACACATCACATTCGACCTAATTTCTCACGTTATGAATCAGAATGTAAGCTAAGCAGCTCGTCATGAGATATCTACGCGTTAATCTTAACCATCAAAAATCCACCAGCAGCCGCCGCTCTTACACGATCGCTCGAATTAACAAAACACAGAAAAACGGAGATCAAAACACGATAAAGCAATCAAGCCTGACCTCAATCCAAGTCCACATAGACATACATGTCGTATTTTCGAAACCAAAGTGGAGCGGAAAACCCGGAAAGCGTCGAATTGGCACGCGCAGGCGGCGGCGGCCGTACGAAAATTCGTGCGAACTCATCGCCACGCTGTCTTATCGACCATCTCACCTTGACACATCTTTCCCGTAACTTCGCGCACTCTTCTTCCTCCGTGAGTTTCCAAAACATATATTCGTGATAAGGTGCGCCGAGATTCCGTGATGGATTTTGAAATATACGTATATTATTTATATAAAAGCGCCGCATACTTCGTGCGAATTTAGATAAGATAATTAAAGGCGTCGAGCTAACCGCGGCTCGGTGTGTTATTTAAATAACATGTTTTGGCCACAGCCAGCGAGTGCATCGCGTATTACAAGATGATAAAAATGTTATCGAGCGGAGAGAGAGAGAGAGAGAGAGAGAGAGAGTGAAGTCGGACTTCGTACCGTGTATTGGACGCATTATCGATCGTTCGTTTGGGGGATCGTCGCGGTGTGATGCGTATTTTTCGTGCGCGGATTTAGAAATTATGTAATTCACGGTGATGTAGCTGAAATCGAGAGTAGGCGTGGCACCGCCGGTTTATCTGAATTATTTAACGATAAAAGTAGACCAGTGGTCTTAATTTGTAAGTTGCGTAAAATTTATCGCAGGCGTCGATCGTTCGTTCTAATATTTGTTGTTATACACCTTTATCTGTTCCTGGAATCAAATCGAATATCAATCTTAGACGTTACATAAACACTAGACAAATCTTTGTTGATCAACTAAACCATATATTGTGAGGTATTGATTTCCAATCAAGAGCTTCTCATCCTTAAGAACGAGTAAATACAAAAAAAATTATACGGTCAGTTCGTGTTTTGAAAAGATATATAAACCGAAAAACTTTATGAAATTTCGTGGCAAAAACGAAATTTCTCGGTCCCGCGTAAAGAGAACGTCCGCACACCGAATCTTTTTTCATCTCACCTACGCAAGTATAGTGTAGCAGCTCTTATCCGGATGCACGTCTTGACTGCTGCAGCGACGATTTCGTAGAAAACTTCCGTTACGTCAATTGGCGTATCGTTGGCACGATGAAATTCGGTTTTTACGACTATAATTTTAAGCGTGGCCGAGGAGATCTTTCGAGTATGCTACTTCAGCTGCTATCCGCTCTCTCGTGTCATTTCCTCATACTAAAAATAAAAAGATTCGGGCAACCTTTTTCTTGATAATAGTATTTGAAATATCGAGAAACGCCATCAATATACAAAAAAAAAATACATACTCTCTAAATTCGAATAAGTGAAATTCACTTCAAATAAGTGAATATTCACTTATTATAAGTAGATAGTCGTCCACTTATTCGATAAGTGCACGACTATTTACTTATTATAAGTGAATATTCACTTATTTGAAGTGAATTTCACTTATTCGAATTTAGAGAGTAGAGTATCATTCTCAAGCGACAATTCTCCATACTAACGAACTACTCGCAGCTCGCGGGCGCTCATTAAAAAATGGAAAATACCTCTATCACCCACGAGCTATCTCTCTCTCTCTCTCTCACATTATATGCGATGCAATCCTATACCACAGATGCATACGTGCGCCACCTTCATGGCACTATATTCCCCCGAACCCACTATATATACGCATACCTCCTATATATTCTCCGAGTTGGCAAAAAGATAAAACGAAAGAGAGAAAGAGAGAGAAGAACAGACGCAACGAAAGGAAGAAAGAAAGAGAAGCGCTGCTGCTCTTGCATCATGCGCGATGCGCGCAAAGAAGACGATGAGCGCGACCTTGTCGGGCGACGCGCGGCCGTCGAACTCTCGGCCGCTGCGGCGTGTGCATTCAGGGTCAAAAAATATACACGCGACGACGGGGGGTGGGGGGGGGGCGATTATATACCGACGCCAATCTTCCTCCTCTCTTCCTCTCCGCTCGCGCGCTGCGCTTTCGGGAACTAGTCCCTCTTCTCTTTGTCCGCGCTTGTGCATGTGTGCGTGTATTCTCGGGCGACTTCGTTATAAGAGAGCTGCGCGCGATTCTTTCTTCCACGATGCGCAGCTTCTTTTGAATGCGCGCATAAGTCGCGGACAAAGAATGAGGAGAGAGAGAAGGGGCAAAGAAGAGGAGAATTATTGCACAACGCGAGATGCGCGCATGTTTCTATTTCCTGAGAGAGGGAGAGGAAGAGAGATGGTGAAGTGGGTATGTAGGGTATGTATGGATGCACGCGGTTGTACGGGTTCGGGTGTACTATATGTACCTGCGCGCTAATTGACTTTTAGTGTTTATAGAGGTGGATTTTCAAGTACTCGAGTATGTTTGCTTCTTTTTTTGGAACAAAAAAATATAGTTGGAAATATATCCAGTTTTTTCTTGTATAATAAAATTACTTGATTTGTAAGTCAAAGTAGAAAACCTAACATATACTTTTTTGGGTAGACTAAAAACTCGACCTGCTACCCATTCTGATTATTGAAATCAGCAAAACTCATGAAAACAAGTACGTTCCTCTAATTTCTAGCCGCGTTTTCCGCTAAATTCGCCGGTATTGCATCACGATCGGCAATCGACGTGGTTCCCGATGCAAATTATTTTAGTTTTTGCACGCACGTGGCGGGTGGTGCGATGATGATGATGATGCGCGGAAGGACGACGCGCGCACGCGTGCGCACATGAGGTCGACTTTGTCTCGGGGCGAAGAGGCGCAATAACTATTTCTAGGTCCAAGAGTGCGATTCGCGCGGGATTAGAAACGTCGTTAGTATAATCATGTGTAGGGTATGGAAGATGTATTGAAGGAGTTTCGTTGCCGATTTTTTATTGGGAGAGGGTAGTCATAGCCTAAAGCTTCCACGAAAGTGTAACAATTGTTTATGAATTATTTTTAGGAATAAAACATTTCGAATAACCAATGGCTAACTGTTTATATTTGTGGAATTTTCGCATCCGGTTAAGATTATTCTATAGCAAAAAATTATTACAAATAATTTACAATGGCATTCGATGAACTTGCCTACCCATCATAATATATTTATGTATGGTTTACCGTCTTGGCAATTTCATATTATTCATATAGCAATTTACAAATTACACGATTCTATTGTCCGACAAACATTAACAAGTATACGTTTTCAAATAACAAGGAACACGACATTATATCCAAAATATTTTGCCGAAATTTCCAAGGAATTTAAGGTTCGATTTGTGGTGGTCTTCTACCTAATGGCTCCTGAGAAAATTAAATGAAAAACTAAATTATAAATATAATTACTATAAAATGAAGTATATGCATTACTAATATAACTTATTTCTAATACAAAATCCGAGGAGATAGATCTCTAAACCCACTTTATGAAGAATTATGTCATTAAAAAAAAAAATGGTGCGCAACTTTTCTTGGTAGCTAGTTGATGGATTTTGATGAGACAAGTAGCAAATTACTTGTAGAAAATGTATCTATGGCAGGAAGCTCTGGAATTAAAAAGTTTTGTGAGTAAGTATTTTTTTAATTTGAAAAAACTATTTTTTTTTACGTAGTTTTTTTTTTTTTTTTTTTTTTTAATGACAATTCTGCATAAAGTGGGTTTGGAGACCTACCTCCTGTAATTTTGTATTATATATTATATTGGTAATACATATACTTTGTTTTATAGTCATATTTTAATTTACCTTTTCAGGTAATTTTGGCCTTAGAAGCCATTATTAATATGCCGAAAACTATTTATAGAGCGCTGCAGAAACGCAGCGGACGATGAGGCGCCATCTGATAACTGCAGGCGAATCACGCTTTGGACGCGCGCGAAATCCAAATGCGTCGTGTGTAAACTTATTAAATGCCGTACAGATGCTGCATTTTTTTCTATATATTTCTCATTTCTCATACATTACTGTAAATAATTCAGGTGGTTTAATAACAACAAACATTTAACACAGAAACAATACATAATCTTTCATTTTAGAACCGCGTATATATAATGTTTATAAAATTTCAATCGATACAACAAATCATCACTTATACAAAAACGTTACTATCGCTTGTAAAACCTTTCGCATGGATTACACGCACCTTCATCCACACAACAAGTATTATTCTCCTTCAACGGCGTTCTCCTTCGGTCGCAGGCATTATATCAATCAGCGATAAACGTATTTACGATCTCGCACGACCGCTTAATTTCCTCCTTCAAAAAGGACGCCCCACTCGCCGATTAGCGCATCTGACCATGCGTATACTAATCGCCTTCACGGACGACAAATAACTCGCACTTCTAACATACATACACACACACGCCGCATCGCACTCTAAAAGTTTATTTTTAAATGCCATATACTGCGCGCTTTCCGGCATTGATATTTTAATGAGTTAGGCTCTCTCGCATATATGCGCACAGGAAGAAACAAGCGATATTCCGCGTTATTATCTGCAGTGCTCGCGCGAAGATGTCGCCCCTCAGTACGTATATACGCATATTATATTATCATTGCTGGAAAGCGCGTGTGCACAGCATAATATATACAAGAGCGGAGCTAGCCGCGTATGTGTATATATGCGCTGGTTAGTTGCGCAACACAGCGCAATTGTTATCACAGAAAGGCTGTGTCTGTGTGTATGCGTATTATACACACGCGGGAAGTCTGATTAAGCGCATAGACGCTTGCGATAAATGTCTATTTTACCGTTATACACTCGGTGCGTGTAAGTATGGCGGATGCTGCTGATGCGAGGGAGCTACGACGGTTTATTTACTTCGAAAATTGCGCATGTGTGTGTGTGTGTGTGTGTATGGGGACGGGAAATTATGACGGAGCCGTAATCGCGATGTTTAAGGATGTTTTCAGCAGATATGTAATTTACGAAACTTCGTTACAACCTGTGTGTGTTTATACGTATATTCATACTAGTCAGTGTATATCTGGGTTGAATAATTAAGTTCGAAACCGTTACGAGCGCGATTATTAATTCCGCGAATTTCGGTCAAGAATGCAATTAAACGCCAGCGCGAATTATCAAGTTATTATCGCGCTCATTTATACATACAAATACACACACAGCAAGCAGAGTGACTTTAACACTGACATTTGTTTTTCCACGATAAACCGAGAGCAAACTCGAAGTATAGGTGACTTTACACACGTCGGCGCCTCTGTCTTCACTCGTTCGAGTACGACTACACATACATACACGTATCGATATATATATCCAGTTAAGCCTACACAAAGTCGCGTATTAGAAAACCCATGCCCATATTATAATACGAGAGCGCGGTGGTACATAGTAACAGTAACTTCAGCGCGCCGCTATATACAATGCACATCTATATTCCCTTCACTCGACTTCATACACCTACACACATACACGTGCGCGCGTCCAAGGATGACTTAACAGAACATACACACACACAGACAATGAAGTAATCCCGACGCCATCTCCCCCGCAATTACGCGTGGTACAAATAACACACAGACACAGACACATACACACACAGGCCTGATAAACGTTACACTCGGCGGGCCCGCGTGTAAGTACTTCCCCGATAATAATAACTTCTCTGCACGTATACACACACACACACTAGAAAAAAGCGACGCAGTGCGCGACGTTGAAGATTCGATAAGAGGGAGCAGCAGCAGCAGTGCGGGAGACAGGTCATCGTACGCGCGCTGATAGCCGCATGCATTTTTAACTCGGGGGATAAGAGAGGGGGCGACACCGAATATTGCGAAGTTTTACGTGTACGTGCATAGCGGCATTTTTGCACGTATATATAATAAATGCATGACCGAAGCGAACGGTATAACGATGGGTATGGTGTGATTGGGAGGCACAGAAGCGCCGAGGGGACGATAGAATGTGTGTGTGTGTGTGTGTATGTACGGACTGATTGAGTGGGTTGCGTGAATATCGGTTGTTATTTGTTTGCGTCATCGTAATTGATTGGGAGGTGGGGTAGATAGAGTGAGCGAGAGGAGTGTTGCGGTGTGGATGTTTGCATACCGATGTAAGGAGATTGGACGGCGACTTGTTTACTCGATGGACTCCGATGATTTTGTTGAATGTTTCGATCGGTACGAGTGGGTTGCGTGTTGGTGCTTCCAAATAGAAATTGTCTATTTTCTTTTGTAGAGTAAATTAGTAGAGACATATATTATGCATGTTTGTAAACGTTTTTTTTTTTTTTTTATTTTGTTTTTACAAAATATGTAGTTATTGTTCCAAAACCTGCGAAAATCATTAACAACAATTAGCCTACTTTGCAGCAGCGGCAGCAACGACACGGCAATTTCGCCGAGAATTTTCAATTCGACGTGTATAATTTCAGGTTCGACTATACATGCTCTGTGTAATATGTAACCACACGCTGCACGCGCACAACCTAGGCCAGCGCTTAAACGCATAAATTTACATCGAATCACGATTACACAAATAATTGCCGGTGATAAAACACTTACGGGAATTACGTAAGAAGGTCAGACGTATATAATACACGCGCAACAAAACAACAATTTTTCGACCCACCGACGCCGAAGGCCAAACGCGCGAATTTTCCGAGCGCCCGAAGTATCGAATCTCGCGCTTTTAGTGCCGCGTATACGTATACACCGCAAACGCACACTTGGCGCTGCGCATAGGTGCAATTACCAACTGTGCAGTAATAAATAATGACTTTTACGAACTACCGAGAGCGCGCGCGCGCGCGAGTTACGCAACGCCGATATATAGTCTTGCGCTAACTGCACATCTAGTTTCCCGTTCACCGGACTTATCATTGTGTGCTGCTGCTGCTGCTGCTGCTGCTGCTGCTATGGGCTAGGCTCGTTTGCTCCCCAATCGCCGCGCGGCCTTTTATCAATTTTAACACGCTATAGTATACGTGTTTTTATTGTTCGCCAGTAGCTGTATAGAGGAATTCCGATGTAATGTACCACTTTTGGGCATGGCTGTGCAGTAGAGTTTTTCCCCCTCTTTTTTTTTTTATTTTGGTTTTCGAAATCGGGAATTAATTGCGCGTTAAAGTGCCATTATGACATCGCGCTGTGGCGAGTGGGTTACAAAACTTTAACAAACGTTACGGTAATGGCGGCGCGAGAGGTGTATTATTTAGATACGAGGTGAGGTTTACGAGTTGCCGAGGTCGCGAGACTCGTGACAAAATACCCCCCCGGTAATCAGATGTAGCGGTGTATGGTGTGTACGGTAAGGTAATAAGTATGTAAATGTTGAGTAAAAGTAATAATAATAATGATTATACGCTCGAAATCTGGGGTTCAAAGTGGAGTCACGATTTTGGTCCATATATCACATAACGACAGAACAATAGACCGGGAGGTTGATATATATATATTTTGTAACTTTACTGGCGAATATTTTGATAATCGATTATGGGCTGGGTAAGGACTATATTGAAATATTACAAGATATTAATGTTCATACTTGTTAAATAACTATAATTATTACGATATTTATTTTATTGCAAACATTATTAAAGTAGTTTATTTCCTTTTATCCTTCCGAACGGAATCAACGACCACACGTAGATTCAAATAAAACATAATTAATCTAATCGCAGATTCCCATTTAAAACACTCTTGACGCATAACATAATCCATCTTATACTATAAGTTATGCCACCTCACTCGCATACCAAACACCGGCCACCGCACCAACGATCGAATACCTCGTCATATTATCTATATACCCGCAGACATTTCCCGAGAAATTCTAATTAAAATCAATAAACCTCAGCGACATAATGGCCGATTAATATTCAGCCTCACAATAAAGCCCCCCTCGTCGCTCTTTACGTGCCATGTATATTATTCCTCTGTAATACACGCGCCATTACCGTATATATACACATTCATCCTGCACACTTACACGGCATGAATGTAATCGCTCTCGCTCGCGGAGTCATTGTCTCTCTCTCTCTCCGCGTTGCACAATGAATTCAAAACGAGCGGAAAAGTATATAATCCGCGCGCAGACAATGCGCGCGCGGGAAAAACAAATAAGGCAAGCGCGATGCATCGCGACGCGCCGAGTGTACTGACCTTGCGCGCTGCAGTGTGCATGCACGCGATCTTTTCTTTTTCGTTATCGCCGCGGTTTACGTATTGCTATATCGATGAGATTTTTTTTTTTCAGAAGAGGAGGTGACTGATTTGTTGGCTGATGATAAGGGGGGAGGTGTGACATTGGGGAGTCGATTTGCGAGGATTTTCGGCTTTGGATGGTTTTTTGCCGAGGTATATTATAGTGGGGTGGCGAATTGGTGCACAATTTTAGAATAGAATGTAAAAGAAATAGTGGGAAATTATTGGTCTTGAGGTTAAAGTGATTGAAAATTGTTATAAATAATCTTACTTGCAACTATTAAAATGTATTTATTTAATAATATATATCTTCTTATGTAAAGCGAATTTCTAATATTCTATTTGACAGCATATGTTAATACATTTATATAAATATAACAAAAAACGCCGATTACTATAACACAGAACAATTGATTTTCATCGAATTAAACTCTACTCAACACAAATTCAATTCAATCAAGACAAACTTCGAAACATTTCTCTAATTTTAATATTTAATAGATGATTTCGAAGTCAGTATATATTCGTATCGACCAAGTCTGCATATTTCACGACGCGAGATTCGAGTCGGTGTCATCCTGTTTTCGTTTCGAGAGCACACACACACACACACACACACATGTATGCACACACATTTACACATCCGCGGAAATTTTTTTGCTCCTCTCCCGCGAGCGAATCGTCCCGCGCTGTTATTAACGGCAAGGCCATCTTTTTGCGTGCTTCATGAATAATCAGACAAAAACAGTCGTCGCCGTCGCCGACGCCGCTTTTAATTTAGCGCAGAGCCACATTAGGTGCAACATTGATATTTTGTCTCCCAATGTATCGACGATAAGATCGGCACTTTTTTTTTTAGGTGCGACGTACGTTTGCACGTTTGAACGGAGGATCGAGTCAATGTTTCGAATTGTACAAAACACGCGGTGTTATTTAGCGGCCTTACGTTGAGTGACGGTTTCGAGGGATAAATTCTCCACTCACCTTTTATAAATAATAATAAATTTAATCGAATATAATTGTATTGTGTATCTTTTCTATTATTTGTATAGAAATATTCCAAATCGATACCGGCAAATTGAATGGAATATTATTGAAATGATCACTTAGTAATAGGACTGACGTGTATATCTAAATTTATAGCTTCGATTCAGCAATGTGTAACGATAATTATTTAAAACTGGCGCGATAATTTGATTGAACTGAATGAAATCGTTATACTTCGATTTTACAAATTATTCATTATATTGCAGAATGAATTTCCCGTCTACTACATTCCGACAATCACATTAAAATTTTTTATTTTATTCCGAAAAGAATGTAATCGCATAAACCCAGCTTCATTCTCACTAACTAATTTACCTTGCATATACCACTCACCATTAAATTTACAACTCTTCGTGAACTACATTCAAACTCGCTTCCAAAAAAGAAACTTTCAACCTCGTATTGAAAAAAAAAAACATTTGATTTCCAAAAATTCACCACGAGATAAATTGAATAAAAAAAAGAACAAAAAACCCGTCCAAGGTAAAACCGTGTCACCTCTTCTCATTGCGCTACTTACTTACCCGAGGCGTTCGCTGTGGTTAGTCGTGTTTTGGCTGTTTTTAGGCATTCGCCAAATGCCTCACACGTTTTTGTTTCTTCTTCTCCATGCGTACCTTCGTACGTACGTACGTACGTTCGCATGTACATACGCGCAATGCACACCAGTGATGTAATATGCTAAATTCGTTGGAGACTGACCTAACTTAACCGCGTTGTCGGCGATTCCTCAGCAGATTTTTCGCGCGAGGTTGAATCGGTGGAGGTGCAGAACATACTTACTTTGTTTCTTGCTGCATATCATGCATATACATTAAAATGCTAAACTTGAGTCATTTTACAAGTGAATTTTAAAGATACCTACTATGAGGTATTGATGATAACATTTTTTAGATTCTTGTCAAAATATTACTGTGGTGATCAGTAAAATTCATAATTTTTTATTTTATTTATTCGTAAAATGATTCTGTAAAATATTTTGGCAATTTCACTTACTTAAAAAATCCATAATGCATCGAAGATCGTTTAATAATGCTGAAATCTTGTGAAAATAAACTCAGCATGTAAAAATAAAAACTTATTAGTTTAATCCCCTCGACATTTTCAATCATCGTTCACCTGCGCACTTCCATATAAATTGCAAAATATAATTCATACCTCCCCATCACCAAAAAAAAGAAAATATTATTGCAATTTGCGACGTCTCGAGGAAGGAAACCAAAAACAGGTTTTTATAACATTAAATTACAATCCCGCGGCTCTAAATAAAAAGTCGAAGCGCGCTTAATTATTCTTAATTAATGCACATAATAAACGATTATGTAACAATATGTAACTATACGCGTTCTGATAAAAATAAACTCCACATAATAAGCATACAACCTTCGCGGCCATGCAAATATAGAAACGCACGCTTCGTTTCTCCGATATTTTTTACAAACAAAAAAAAGAAAACAACAATCGATATACCAGACCCCAGCGCGAGTTATGCAACTATTTATTTATTCCCTCGCTGCGTAATTATTACAAAAATACGTCATCACGCATATAGGTAAACATAAATGCGCGCCTCATCATCATATTCGCGAAATCAATCACCGCCTATTGTTGTCACCGCCGTTCGTCGGCCGTGTTCTAAATCCGCGTTTACACGCACATCATGTGCCTGACCTATTCGACGCGTATTATACTTACTACCGTCACGAACTTGTTGTTTTTTTCCGCACCGAGATGATGACTCGCTCGTTTTGTGCGGCCATTTTTTGTCGGGTGCCATATTTTCGCGTGATTCGAGATTAGCAGGGATGTATTTATAAATAATTAATGGATATTTTGGTCCGCGCTATACTTTCATCGACGCGCGACAGTAAATAACGCTTATATTAAAACAAATATTATTTATCTACAACAATTTGGCCGTGAAAGCTAAATTTTCGTATAATAATACGCATTCTCGATATATTTCAAGCCAGCGAACATCACCGCAGTCTCTCAGATACTTCCGACCTGTTGAAGTCCCGATGTAACTACTTATTATTGACTCCTTGATCAATCTCGATAAACGTGACAACCGAGCATTTAAGACGAAATTCCTATACATCGTCGCGCAGAGCCAAAACCTCCAGAATCTCCCATTAGCATTACGGTCCTCGCGACAAATAGCGGCATCATCGGAGACCGCCGAAGGCCACGTGCATCTTCTCTAGAACCTATATTACTGACGCGTAATCGCAGCCTTTGCGGTTACACACACTCTTCCTTGAAGGTATACGATAAATCGACTCGACCTTCTCCCGCTCGCGCTCTCCGCGAAATTTTACGAGCCGATTATCTCGAATTAGCCGGCCCGTAAACCCCGGCGCCGATTTGTTTATCATCCTCGGAAGTCTTTTACGATGCGTATACGTGCGTCTGTGTATGTATATGAGAGAAGGTGTGTGTGCATGGCTCAAAAATATGTATACGTCGTAGGTAAACAGGGGATTGATAACATCGGGGAGAGGATGGCCTTTCGAGCGGAATAAAAGTTTAACTGTGTTTTTCCGAGCGCGCGAGTGCTGCACGTCGCCGAGGTTGTCGCTGCACGTGTGCAGCGCGGAGATGGTATGAGTATAAGCGACGAATATGTTATGTGTATAGGTTTTGTTGTGCGGAAAAATGAGCTGGTTGAGGTCGGAGCTTTTTGCTTTGCGATCGGTTTAATGGATGGTCGGAAAATAGATTTTGGCCGGTCAATAATGGCTCTAATCTCAACCTTCGAAACAATCGTTAATATGTGTAAAGTTTTCATTGATCTGTCGTTTTCTTTTTAGCGACCTGACACTGTAATAATCCAAGGAATAAAAATCTATTCGATCGCAAGATTAAAAAGAATCAACTTTCAGTAACCCCAAGAAGATAATAAACATCCTCGTTAAATTCAATAAAGTGCAGTTATGAAACTCTATAAAGTAACGAGTACACGGCATTCGTTAAATCTTATTTGCCGTATACCCTCGACTTAATAATTCTGCGGTAAAAGGCTATCACTGCAGCTCGCCGCGCGGATTTCCAAAGCCTCTCCCAATCCGCGCGGAATTATCCCATTCCCGGCGAATTCGGCAAGGCATATAAATTTCAATCCTTGTCGAAACTCTTCTACCGCCCCGTAAAAAGCGAACGTTTCGCGGGAATTAAGTAATTCCGCTATATTCTCCTTGCCGTCCCCCTCCGCACTCCCATCACAATGCCACTATTAAGCGAAACACAATAACCGCAGAATAGGTAAATAATGTTATGTGTATCGTTGAGTAACCTGCGTGCGCGCGCGCAGTTATAATTTGCGGCTTTAGGATCTATAGCAGCCGTAAAACTTCGCGGAAAATCACTCTGTTATTGCGCCGAGCGAGTCTAGTTGCGCTTAGTCATGCCTACTCGTTCTTAAAATAAATCCGCTATTTCAATTACACACGCGGCGATCGAGTCTGTCCGGCGCGTTATATTCGCGTCTTGCGAAATAGTTTCCATAAATTAATATATGGGCGCGCAGACGTCTATATTCGATACCGCGCCGTTATTTATGGGCGTGTCTCTGCGTGTATGGATATACGAATGCGACTGTGGCGGAATTCGCGAAACGTATTATTGCACGTGTGAGAAATACGCCTTTAACGCGAGATTTGGACGGGTATTATATAGTTCAGCGTGGAGGAAAGTGGTATACACTTGGAAAATTCACATTGTGTAGGCTGCTACTGTCTCGATCTGCACGGCAATTTGACAAGGTGCTGATATTATAATGGCGCTGTATTTGAATAAAATGGATATTTGTAAATACTATATATTGTATAGTATTATGGTTTTTAATTTAATCTTAAAAACATGAACTCCACTTTCTTTAATAGATATAGATGAATATTTATTTACTGTAATCAGATTCATTGATGAACATTAACCAAAATCTAACAATGGCAGTCAATCGTAAATATATTATCATTGTAAGTAAATAGATAATTTATTTGGTATACAAATTTGTTAATTTATGACAAATAAGCTTGCTACACTGAAAAAAATGACATAATAAAAATTACTATAATGCATAGTAATGCATTATAGTAATTTACAATGCATAGTAACGCTGGGACATATTTACAATATCAAAATAATTACTGTTTTATAGTAAAAATTGCTATGTACATAGTAAAAATTACTAAACACATATCAATTTTTACTATAAAACATAGTAATTATTTTGATATGCAAGTATGTCCCAGCTTTACTATAGGTATGTATTATAATAATTTTTATTATGTCATTTTTCTCAGTGTAGTTCATGAATATAACCATTAACGAAAGTTTTCCGATTCCACCCACAATTCACCAGCAGATAAACTCTAATTAACTCTATAGTTAATAAATTTATATTACCAAAGTGACAATATACTTATTTCGAGTTGTTATAAATAAACAATGCTCAAAAATAATACTTAATTAACCTAATCAAAAGCCCATTCACCCCTCCCAAACCATCACAAAACCTCAATAAATCCCCAACATCTCGCCCCGTCAATCACCCCAGATCCACCTCCTCTGGCACTCATCCACCAGACCTCTTATACTCTCTCGCGTGCGCTATCCATCCCACGTCGGCCGCGCTACTCGCCGCGCGCTCATTAGAGCCGGCGCGTTACGTAATTACTACTACTACTACTACTATCCACTATCACAGTGGCAACGTGCGCCGTGACGTAACCCCGTCGCGTACCACGTGCTCGCCGGCGCTAGCCTAGAGAGAGACGCTCTATTGCGCCACACTGCGCGCGCGCCGCGGCATAATCCCCTCCCGCGCGCGTAGAAGGTTGCATTCTCGCGCGCGCATGTACTTGCGGATGGAGGTGGGGGGAGCGGAGATTTGTTAATGGTTGATGTAACGGGCCGCGCGAGCGCGAGGATGAATTGCGCGGAGAGAGGAGGTTGCGAGAAGAACGCGCGGTTGGGATAAACTTGGTACGGGATTTGTGTATATGAAATTGTGTAGAGAGAGGTTGGTTTGAGAAATGATGGATTAGTGCGGTGGAGTGGCTTGAATTGGGCTGATTTTTGGATTCGGCAATATGGTTTGATCTTTTAGTCGATTTTAATGGAAAGAGATTTTGCGTGAGACGTAGAGGGTATTTATTATATTAATTGATGATGGTTTTACCATATATTTTATTATAATAATAATGACTATTTTCGTTCATACTTTTATGGGAGAAAGGATTACTCGTATATAAAACGACATTTGGTTTACGTTTCGTAAATAACAAATTACACACCTCTTGCAAATCATTAGAATTCCCGCATACGCGTATATATATATTTATGTATTTTTTTCATTCGGTGTATTTTTCACAACATTCATTATAAATCCTTTAAAAGAGTGTTATTAATACGTTTCAAAATACCCAGCGAAATTCTACACGTAAGATGCATTACATGCGCTGTGTGAAATATTTAGCGCAAGAATCCGTGTAAATTTTCAAACCAGCCTCTCCACACACAGACACACACGCATGTGCAGCATGTACGCACGCGCTGTAAAATTATTTATACCAATCAAATTAACGTTCGAAGTACCGTTTTAATGCCGCGCGCGCGCGCGCGTCGCCAATCACTCCGGGACGTGTCACGTCACCTCGAAATTAGCATCGTTATTTAGTTCCATTTATCGCACATATATATACACAACCGCGTGCCTGCGCTTTTGCGAAAATCGTATGCAATAATTCAGTTATTCGCGTGTGTCTCCGCGCGATTTATATATATATATGCACGCAGCGGGATATATATACGAGTATGACAATGCTACAGACTATATACCGAGTCAATATTGTTTCAAGATTGATTATTTCGACTCGGTTGCATATGGTAATGCAGCGGCTAACTTTGCGCCGATGCGTATTATTACACGCGGCGATGTAGGTATAGGTGTTCTTGAATTATTGGCTTTAATAGTTGTCTATGTATCAATTATTTTATCTATATTACACTGTTCAGGATCGACCTGCACAGAATAAAGTTTTTACGCGTACATAGAAACATTATTAAACGTTTTATTCGGAAACCAAGCGATATCTAATTTTCTTTTATCATTATTGAAAATTGCTCCAAAGCAATTCACGGATGCACATACATTTGGTTTCCCACTCATACACTCATTCTCAACTATACCATTCATCCACCGCTCGAATTACAAACTCGTTTCCCAATCACACACACGCACACCTCAGCTCTCGTCCTTCTCCTCTCAATCCTCCAACCTCTCTCCCTACCCCTATACAACAACCCTCAACCGCTGCGCATACGTGTATGTACACAGATCGCACTGCAGTGTCAAGCCGAAGATCACCGCTGCGCGTCAATTCATCGCTTATACTCGCGCGCTTGGCCCACTTCAGCATACGCACACATACACACTCGCGTCGCCCTTGCGCGAAACTTATCTCCTCGCCACGCGCGCGCTTTTATCGTTGATACTTCTATTCCGGATCGAGTGCCGCGCGCGGTATAGGTGCACGCGCCTGCTCCAGAAACCTACTTTCGCGGCCCCCGTTTCTGGGCTATCGCTCGCTCGCTCGTGTCTTTGTTGCGCGGTGAATGTGTATATGTAGAGTAAGCGAGAGACTAGCTGTTACATCAGAGAGCTGATCGCCGATCGCTCAGGGCTAGACACGCGCGATTGGCGCGTGCGTGTGTATATGTGTGTGGGTATGAGCGAGGTAAGTAAATAAATCGATCGCACGAGGAGAGGTTGCGAGCTGTCGGAGGGCTATATTTAAAGTCAATGTTGTGGTCGCCACGACGCGGATGATGGTGGATGGACGGGTAAGTGGCGAGGGTTTGATGGTTTTATTAAGTAAGTGTATATATATAATGTGGATGCGGTCGATGTGAGTAGAGGTGAGGTAGCGAGCTTGGACTTTATTTATTTTCTTTTTTTTTCTATATTGCAGGTTTCTAGATTAGCTATATTGTTAAAGTTGTTGTTTGGGTATTTTATAGAGCGCTAAGTCGAGTGATTTTACGACAGCAGAGCTGCGTGAACGTAGATTTTAGGCAAAGTGTGTGTACTGTGCCATGGACTGACCGTATAAGTTTACTCGACAATTCCATTGAAAAATCATTTCTAGGGTAGATATAACACGGAGTAAAAAACAAGTTATTTTCTTTGCAAAACTGACTTATAAAGGTACATATAGCGTCCCCGAGAAATTGGTCTGCCGGTACGTAGTTTGAGGCGGTAAGAAAATTTCAAATCCGCACGGTTTCGCACTCACGTTTTGCAAGCACGAGTGAACGTGAGGAAATCCAGGAGCTATTTAAGGATACGGTATAAATAAGCGAGCGTGCGTTTGAACTCAAAAAATATAAAGAGTAATCTGGAATTAAAATGAGCTATTGGGTAATGTGCAATATCGGCAAGTGGTCAACGTTGTTGCTTTAATTATAATTCAGCTGATTATCCGTAATAAACAATTTTTCGTATTTTTCTAGTAGTTAAAATAGTACGATGTAAAATGACAGTTACAAAGTATGGATATATATTTCAAACTCAAAGAAGGTGATTAAAAGGTAACTTATTTTTTCGTTACGAATTAATAGTACTCAATCATCTCATTAAAATAAACAACCTTGCCACAGCCATTCAATACCTTCTAACTAATTCTCCGAAACATTCTAACAAACAAATCACCTTTCCCCTCCCACCTTCACCGCACTCACTCCCACACCGACACCTCCATTATCCCCACTTCCTTGCACCTCAAACTACCTTACCACCTTCATCCCACACCTCCGCACTTAAAAGCACTTGTCATTGCGTAACCCACGAAAATCCAGTTATCTCTCTCTCCGTGACCAACATTCCGGCCCATCGGCGACCCACTTTTATTCAAATTCCCCCGCTCTCGCGCGCGGGCTGCAGCAGGTGCGAAAGAAAAAAAATCGAGCGAACGAGCAAACTCGTTACGCAATGAATGTGCTGCAGCGCGCCGAAAAAACTTCCTGCCCTGCGCTCGGTACACGTATGTACGTACGTACATATAATACCGTTGCTTGGACCAGTGTCGCAAGCCGCAGCTGGTGCAGAGTGCCCAGGGAAATGTGGTACGGAGCAACGGGACCCGGGAGACGAAGTCTGCGTGCTGGGAAGGAGGGGATGTGCGCGAATTGAGGAGGATGGGGAATCGTTGCTGACAGTTTTTGGCTGAAAACGGGTTTGTTTATACTATGTGGAGTTTTTTTGAATGGAGGGGTGTAGTTATTTCATGACCGATGGAAAAAACTGGTACTTTAATTATAATGTTGATGTGATAAGTGTATATTTAATAGTGAAGATAATGTAAACAAGATGTTTAAAATGTTTAAGTTCATGTTGCATCCTGAGAGTTTTTTGATAAAAATTTGCAAAATTGCATTTTCAATTTGCAATTTAAAATTTTCTTCAAATTATTAAACTTATTTAAATTAATTTAATGCCCCCTATAACCATTCTTAAATATAATTTTATACGTACGCTGTAGCTGACTATTGTAAAGTTTTTATGATAAATATTTATGAACTATTGTTACACTTGTGAAATTATCAAAGTCAGAAGCATCAAAATTCATTATGTTATAAATATAAAGTATCATTTTTGATATTATGTTTCAAAAGGGTAAAATTAAGCGGGTCATAGACCTATAGGCCTTTGAGGACAAAATCACCTGAAAAAATATGTTGAAATGTAATTAGTTATATATACTAATAATATATTATAAATAGGCAACAATTTCTGATAAAATGGCCCAAGATATAATCTGTAGACCTGTTTTACTCAGAGATATTGCATGGCCAAGATTTTAGCTTTGTGGTAACTTTTTGAAGCCAGTGCTCGATGGATTTTCAGGGGAAAGGCTGAAATTACTCGAAATTCATGCAGTTATGGTCCGAAGAGTTGGAAATATAAAAATTTTTTTGATTAAGTAATTTTTTTAATTGAAAAACCACCTTATTGTTAAATTTTGTAATTTTTTGTGACTTTTGTCATTTTAAAATTGGTTACTCAAAACAATTTTAAATTTCCAACTTTTCGAGCCATAACTGCATGAATTTCAAGTAATTTAAGTCTCGTCCCATGGAAATTCATCGAGCAGTATAGCTTTAGAAAGTTACAACAAAGTCAAAATCTCGGCAATGCAATATCTTTGAGTAAATATAGGTCTACAGATTATATCTTGGAGCATTTTATCAGAAATTGTGTCTATTTACAATATATTTTTAGTATATATTATAACTAATTATATAATTGTAACATATTTTTTCAGGTGATTTTGGCCTCAAAGGCCTGTAGATATTTGACCTCCTTAAATGAACTGATCAATTTCGACCGTTATCCGATTAACATTTATAAAAGCCTATATTTCTAATATCAGAAAGATATAATATTAATGTTAAATAATTATTAAAATTCTTCTCAAAATAGCTTTACTCGCCGTTTTCGTAATTCCAGACATATATCAAAACGGTTAAATTACCTAATTTCCATACGCATTAACAATAAATTATGAAAATAATTGAAACCTTCAATCGCGCTTATGATAATTGCATGAAAAGTAATTGTTCACTCTCCCGAGAACTGGCGCAACACGGCGCTTTAATTAATTGTAAGAAAATGGCATCTCTCTCTTTCTCTCGTTGGCAGGCTTTATATTAATCTTTTCGCTGGGCTTTACTATCTACGAAGTGTTACTAACTGTATTAACGAGGCGTAGAATCGAGGTTACGCGGATCATTGTCATATAAAATGTTTTATTATTGTCCAAGGAATTCCGTATCGGTAATTACAGTAATTTACTCCGGATCGAGCGCGAGCGACTGTAGCGCAAGCCAGCGAGAGACACGACCAATTGATTGCTCGACTATAAAAACGTTTTAATTGTATTCAGATTTTTACAAGTCATACTCATAGTAACTATATATATTATGTGTATGTATATAGACGCGCTCGGAAATATCCTATTGAATGTACAAATCAATTAAAATGCACTGTTATGCGTGTATCTGTGATGTTATGATGCCGTAACTGTTCGAGGTAAAGGAATGTTCATGGTTTAACGAGGTTGTGTATATACTATTGCTGTAAATAGCTCCGGTAGATGTTTAAGTACTTATAAAACGATTTTCATAGGAGAAACTGGCCGTTTTAACTCAAATCGCTATAAAATGACTACTTATTAAACATTAACAAAAAAAAAAGTTTCGTTTATATGTGCAAAGAGAAGGTTTTTAAACGCGCACCCAGTATTTATTTCGAAATAATACTGTATTTCAATTAATTTTTCTTTCATAATTATAATTCTCAAATGATGACGATTGCAAACCAAAAGCCAAAAAATCGTCAAAATTCAACACCAAACCCCATATTGAATACAGGTTTTTGTGTCACTTCATTTCCACTCAATACACCCGACCTCTGCAACGGCAAACCTCACACGACAGAATTACATCACCGTATAATAATCCTCTCCGAACAGCTCCTCTCAGCGCAGTTTATCAACCTCGCCTCAATAAATCGCGCTCGCCGATCTCTGTCTCTCTTTTATTACCTGCTCGGCGTTAACAACTTATTGTCGACTCTCTATCGCGAAATCAGAGCCGCCGCAGCGCTAAAAGCATTGACCGCGCGCACACATGCATATACGCGCGCCCTCGCGGAAATTCCTCGACAATGCGCCGAGGTGCATTGTGCGCCTTTCCATAGAGAGCGCGGAATGCGCGTGTAGTGACTCGGCGGTGGGCGACGTGCCGCATTATGCGGATTTTATGGGCAGTGTGTGTGTGTTGTTGGAGGGGAACGCGGCCAATTTCACGTGTGAATCTGCACGGACGAGCGCGACTAATTGTCGGAGAGGGGGGAGGTGAGGTGGAGCTACCGGTGTTTTGGTTGCGTCTTGAGGGAACGTGTTTTTTCGGGTTTTTATGTGTATAGGATGTGTTTTGTGATTCGTTAATTGGTGAATTACGAGAGTTGCTGAGGTGTAAAAATGTTAATTAAGGCTCTTAAAGGTCGAATATTTTGTTTAAAAAGTTATGAACTTACTAAGGATCAGATTTGGAGCCAATAAAGTTTAATATACATTTTCGTCGTCAATAGAGATTTGTTTGTTAATCAATCATACATAAAGAAATGTCGGAGAAATGGGATCAACCAACAAGGAAACACGTGGTTGTAATGTTACCTTACAAGGAGCGAATCAACGCGATGTTGTACAGTTAACGACCTTTATTTGGCTTTGTAACCTCTGTGTAAGAGCGAGAGAAAGAGAGAGAGATTCAAAATTTCGGGTACGTGGGAGCAGGACCGGGAATTTTTTGACACCCGCTCTCTGTGTGTGATGGGTCTCTGTGTCTGGAACCCGTTATCTATGATTTATGAGAGTCATCGCGGTAATATGAAGTCATTAGCCGATGACAACCGGCGGCTATTCAAATCATTATGGTACGAACGTCCACCAATTATCTATTATAAGATAATTGTCTGCTTTGATTGACACGTTGTACTTTTTTTTCGGGGCTATTTATGTTGGGTTTCTCATTGCACGCGTGTATTGGGATTATTCTTCGATAAATCAAAACTTCTTTCATTACAGTACTTACAAACATAATATTAACTCTTGTGCTATCATTAGGACCTTAATTTGGGACGAACATATTATATATTGAACTAATATATGTAATGTATTTTAAAATAAGGATAGCATTTTCAAATTTTCAATAATAAATAATTTAATTAACTGTCCTAAATTCATCGAACTCTTTCAAAGACGCCAACTGACATAATCCTTGCGGAATCATCGGGATATTTTAGTGGACCCCTGACACTTTAGTTTTGGTTTTTACTCCGCTGCTGATAAAATGAAAAGATCTTGAATCTTCTTCCTAATCCACACCTTAGGTATCTTTAAAATTCGACTGAAATCTTTAGTTACCGAATATTAAATGTTCAATCTTACTGCTGCGACACACATTTTTTTGGATTAATTTTGTACTCAAAGGGTAGTTTAGTCTTGCTCGTTTTATTCTCTGTCACCGCCACGCAACTACCCAACCAAACCTATCTCACCCCCATCCCAGCCGACAGAGATTCCTCGTAATCACACGCAAAACGTATGTGAGCCCGGTGAGCGGAGCGTTCGCGACGTAACCAGATTCACGTGTCTGAACGAGTCTTGGCTCTCTCTCTCTCTCTCTTCGACATCCATCCCTTCAACACCATCTCACCAACAGCGCTTCTGTCGGCTGGGGTTCTCCAGGGCAGCTCTCCTGTGGATTCAATCATATCTGAAAGGACGTACCCAGATGGTCACCTCAAATAGCAAAGGTAACTCTGACTGGTTAGAAACCAATCTGGGAATTCCACAGGGATCTGTCCTGGGTCCACTGCTTTTTTGTCTCTACGTTAACGACTTACGTGACGTACTTGACGGTAATACTATCAGACGTATATTTTACGCAGATGACCTTCAAATCTACTTACACACGACAAAAGACGAAATTCTGGAGGGTATTGATCGGCTGTCCTATACGGCGCAAATGGTGGCTGAATGGGCGGCGAACTCGGGCCTGCACCTCAATGCTGGTAAGACCAAAGCCATTGTATTCGGCTCCAGGGTAGGAATTAATCATATAAACTCATTAGATCTGCCAGCTATTGGTGTGCGGCCTGGAGAACGCATCCCGTTCAGTAGCGAAGTTGCGAGTCTCGGTGTTACACTGGATAGTAAATTAACATGGAAACCGCACATTGACCAACTCACAAAGAAAGTCAATAAAGCCTTATACAGTTTGCGGTTTATTAGGGCGTGTACCACCGAGATTCTCCGCAAAAGATTAGTCGAGTCCCTAGTTCAACCCCACCTTGACTACTGTACGGTGGTCTACTTGGACGCGTCTGACGAACAGCGAGCGAGAGTGCAAAGATTGAGCAATTCATGTGTGAGGTACGTTACTGGGGCTAGGAGGGATGAGCATATCACCCCCTACTTGAGACGTCTGGGCTGGCTCCGTATGGACTCACGCAGATTCTACTTCGCAGCCCTCCTACTATATAAAATAATTCGGATGCGTGAGCCCAGTTACTTGGCTGCCTTTTTTACGGTGCACAAGCCTAGGCCAACAAGCAGGGGAGTGCAGCCGGAGCTTGCTTTCCCTGCCTTGAACTATAAGACGGGTGATAGAGCGTTTCTGGCTCAGGGTGCCCGCTTTTGGAACTCCCTCCCCCCCTCCCTGCGCTACCTTCCATCACTTTCATCATTCAAGAGGGCTGTGCGCCAACACCTGCTTGATCTCAACGCCTAGCCTCTCTATAAGGATGCTTAGAGCTGCCAGTGCGGGGACCTTTATCTAGTTTAGTATTAGACTGCGGATTAACTTTGATCTGTGATTTTTTGACTATAAGCGGCTGTGATACCTTACTGTGATATTTTATGAAATGGTTAATGTATAACTGTAATATTTTCCTTTTAGCGTATAGTACCAGCTGTGATATTTTCTCTATTTTTATTTATTTATTTTGTTTTAATGAAGGGTCCTCGTGATTTTTAATGATTTTTATGTATTTTATTTTTATTATCATATGGTTCTTTTTTATTATTTTATCGTAATTGAAGGTCCTCGTAGACAAACATATTTTTATGTATAATTTATATATTTGTATCAGGTTGTATTACTTTTATTTTTATATATTTTTATTATATCTTATTTTACTGTATTTTATTTTAAGTTATGCACTGTATAAATTCTGTATTAATTATTTTGCCGCGAAGGCAAATAAATCGTATCTCTCTCTCTCTCTCTCTCTCTCTCTCTCTCTCTCTCCACCGTCATCGCAATAGCATGAGCATCACGGGCTGCTCTGCGTAACCGCGCGAATCCTACCCACGTGTATCCGACCGAGAGAGAGGGAGAGATGAACTTCACGTGTACGCGGCGAACGGACTTTACATAAGGCAACGCGTGCGCAAGTGAAACTGTGGAAGCGACGACAGAAAGGAGATGATGGTAGCGGTGGTGCGTGACTGGTCTCATTTTCGGGATGGTTTTGTAACGCGCTATGTTTCAGGTGGGTTGTCCGTCGAAGGCATTGGGGGAGAGTACTTTGTTAAATACTTTTCGAGCAGCTTCTTTTATCGATTTGTGTTAAATATAGATTAGGGTTGTTTTAGAGGGAGGGGGGGGGGGTGTAAAATTGGAAATGTGATTAAAGCGCTGAAAATTATGATAAAAATTTAATCGATCGGTTATTGGATTGAAATGTTTGACTAATCGATCAACAGGTGGTTCCTTGATTCAAGTAATATATATACAAGATTCAAGTAATATATATATATATACTTCGCGGCAAAAAATATTATACATACACGGAGAAAAATTTGATTTGGAAAATTACCATTAATCTTATCAAAGCGAAGATATACTCTGATTCTGACGCTTTTTACTACTATTATAGGATTTTCTACCATTGTAATGTATTCCTTTTACAACTTTCATTTTAAATATTACAAGTGTCGAGATAACTTTCTACTATATTTATATAGCAAAAAATATACATATTGTAATATACTATTAAAAGTGTCTTCTTTTTTTTATAAAAAATATGAAACATTACTATATTTTATGGCAAAAACTGCGAAGACTTGATATTCGAATGCAGAAGTTACAAAAATTTTGATATTTAATTCTAAGTTTTACAATGATTTATGGTAAAAATTATGATGTGTGAAATGCGCATGCGCGCGGCGAACACGCGCAGTCTGCTGCTCTGTCTTACCGACGTCCCTAATTTTCAGGTTATCTAGATCTCACACAATATGTTTTGCAACACAAAACAGGTCGGATATAATAAATTCCTATTTATTTTTACTTTTATAAATACATTATCAGTTGCTAATTTTCCTTTACGTTAATTATAATGCCATATATTAATTGAAATTCAACAACGCGTCTAACTCAAATCTGCTATACATCTAGCGATAGCTAATGTACAAGTTCGAAAAATTTGTAGTCTAATGTTGTTATGGGTAAGTGGTTAGAGCGTCTGACTGCCGTGCCAAGGGTCGAAGGATCGAATCCGGCCTCCGTCGAAAAAAAATTTTTAATTTTCTTTATTCTTCACTTTAATTTATTTCTTGTATTTCTTGTATTAATAATATATGTGTGTGCAACCTTGAAATATATAGAATATCACGAATAACCACGATAACGGAAATGAAAATTAAATTTTTAAAATTTTTAACTCGAAAAATATTTCCTATACAAGTTGTTATAAAATTTACCATATTAAATTGGAAACATTAATAGGAAATTTGTCTGTCTTCATTTTACTATGAAAAATTGTAATTTTTCCTATAGAAATTTGTAAATTTTGCTACATGATTTCTCTCCGTGTAGCTATAGAATTGGAAATCTCGAAACTTGTCGAGTAAAGCCCACTTTTGTTCATAAAACAATGGAAACTCAATAAATGGCTAATGTAAGGTATGGACTTATAAATATCTCCATCGGAACAATGAAAATAAGCCTTGTCTGATCAAAATCGGTCAAAACGTTCTCGAGATATCGTCTACACGCACACACACACACATACAACACATACACACACGCATGTACACACACACGCACTCACGCACTCACACACACACGCACGCATGCATACACACACACACACAAATTTTTTTCATAATCTTTTCTCATAAACATGTTTTCGGGCATTTTTTCACCATTTCAAAGCTCCGCCTATATAAGAAAGTAAAAAACTAAATTCAACCCTGTCAACCTATGGAATTGTCTTTTAATGCTACATGTTTCTGTACAAAAATGCTATTATCTTGTATTTCGCATAAAATCTATCCTTTCATCATACTCTCCCCATAACCAAAAACGTCATGCTTCACCTCCCCACTCCCTCCCTGATCCACCACACGTAACCACCTGCGTACAAATCTGCGTCGTTCGCCTCGCACTTACGCATTATTACCATATCAGCCAGCGCGCGACCGATCGTCGCCGTAATCTCGCTTCCTACGCCGCGCTGTTCATATTAGCACGTGCGAAACCTCTTCTCAGGCGCCGCGAGAACACGTGATGCGCCGCTGCGGGCTTCTTACCGCGCGCTCGGTATATAATATACGCGCGTCATGTTTTGCCGGCCTCGCTATGTAAGAGGCTAATGCCGAACCACGCGTTCTCCGGACTCGTGCATGCGATGATACTGCGATGGCATAAGGTGAGTAGGTATAGCTAGTTGTTGCGTCGTGCGTCTCGTGCCGAGGATTTGTGAAAAATAATGGAAATGACGCGCGGTGAATTAGCTTGGGTTTTCCTCGTCGCGGCTGCGATCCTGTGAGTTATGTGACACGTGTGAATCGTGTATCGATCTCTGTATATTATTAATGTACGTAAATTGGATTGAAACTCGTTTCAGTGGAACTTTTATTATTGTGGCTTAAGTAGCTATTTTTATCGGTAGTACATCTTTATAGTTAAGTTTAAGGGGGTGTCGCACTATACTAACACTGTTTTATCGGCGGAACATGTAAAAGTAATTAATATAAATAAAAGGATAATGATTTATGCCTTGAACAAATTTAGTTGCTCTGCGTAATGCTGTAATACATCATTCTACAAAGTTTCAAGGCAAAAAAACGACGACACCTTTGTTTATTTTTGGAACGAAATTTGGTTAATTTTCGTTAATTTTCGTTCCAAAAATAAACAAAGGTGTCGTCGTTTTTTCATCTCAAAACTTCGTAGAACGATGTATTAAAGGATTACGCAGGACAAATGAATTTGTTTAAGACGCAAATCATTATCCTTTTATTTATATTAATTATTTTGACATGTTCCGCCGATAAAACAGGGTTAGTGGTAAAGTAGGACTATTATACCACCTTAAGGTTAAATAATGTCTTTTAAATATCTATTCTTTGGAAAAATATCCGGAAATAAATAAATATTATTATTATTATTTCAAGATAATACCACCCTGGTGGAAATCAATTCCATTATTTACTTAATAAATAGCTAGTTTCCCCAATAATCATTAAAAACTAGACATTTTTCTTGACCATTTCTATCCATCGATGAAACGATTTTTCAGATCATATTCGTCATTTAATAGACAGAATAATAGAATAAGTTTTTTCATAAATTTACATTAGCGTTTTTTTTTTTTTTTTTCCGAGGTACTAGGTGAATCTTCCGGGGCGTCCGTCTCTGCTTTCAACAGGGAGGGAGGCCCACTAAGACCATCGCGGAGCATCGAGCTCCGTGGTGTGAGGGATTTCTACCCCCTAAACACCCAAAACCTTTCCCGCGGCGTTCACCGAAAGCTTATTAACTTATTTATGAGTATTTAAAAGATATTAAAGTTGGCCAGTTTTTTAATCAAGAAATGGCTAGTAAGTAGCTTGCTATGATGACAAGGAGTGAGAGAGACAGAATCAAACGGAAAAATCATTGTTTTCGTTTGTATCCCCCGAAACAGTACTATAAACGAATTAAATGTCAATAATTCGTGTTTTCGTTTTGATTAGCTATTATTTTTTAATATTTTGCTTTTTTTAATATTTTGGCTAATATTTTTTAAAATTTAGTACAACTAGCCAAATCCATGCGCGCTGCGCGCGCTGTATGTACTTTTAATTTATTCCTTATAACTTATAAGCCGGAAATCTTTTTCTTTTAATTTTGATGCATCTTTAATAATTGATATAATACTGTAGTACATTTATGCTTAACGAATACAAAATTTTGTATATTATTGACATAATTTATTCTAATATTAACATAATTAATTCTTCTAAGATTAAAACATTGCTTATTGTTTTGAATTTTACCGTGCAATTCAATAACTAATCGTATTGTATTTTGAAATACTTTACTACTTCTGGCCATCACTTTCACGAATAATTAAAACATGTTATTTATTTTTTTAAGCAACCAACATTAATTTGATTATTATTTATTTAATACTTTTCACTTTAATCATTTTCATTCCAATAAATATTCCAATAAATAATACCTAATTATCAAATAAAAATGCATATTTAATTTTAAATTCTCGCGCTTTTGATCCAAGAGCCAATCACAGATCAAATCTATACAGGCTCCACTTCTTCTGGTCATCACTTTTTAAAGAAGGGAACATTTTAAGGTTGTGTTATCTCCATTAAATAGAGAATATGATCGGAAAAATCGTTTCATCAATAGCCAGAAATTAGCTATTTTTACTAGCTATTTATTATTTCCCTGGCCATTTCCGATAGAGACAATTTTTATACCAGGGCATCGTCCTGTTAATCTTTTACAACTTTTCAAGCAATACCAAACTATAAATTAACAATGACAACTACTTACTTTTATACCAATGATTATCTTTCTTTAAAACAAATTAAAATTATCTCATCACTTGCAATCGTCACAAATTCAAAACCCCCGTAGTATATCTCACTCCACCCCTCCGCCATCCTCCTAAAATTTAACTCCACACATCACGACATATATACAACCATTATAGCCGACTACGCAACGAAACGAGCTTACTACACAGTAGCAACGCAGCAGACGTTGCTTACGTCCGCGCGGCGCTCTAATTGACTTACATAACCACCTCCTGCGCGCTCCTATTCGCCCGTAAGAGATTTTCGCACAATGACACTCGCGCGCGTGCGCAAGTACATCTACTATATAGCGTATAATACCTTATACCTCCCACGTAGCTCTCAATTCTCCCCCCGCGCGCGCTGCAGTAAACTCCCGCGGCCACCCCTTTGCGCAAGCGTGTATATATATATATATATATATATATATATATATATATATATATATATATACACACACACACACACATACACACACACAACACACACACACACACACATACACATCTACACATCCACGTAATGATAATGCGCTAAAGACTGCAATTTTTGTTTCGCAAGTGCGCAACGCAGCAGCAGCGGCGGTATAATTTTTCACGCGCGCGCGTTGCGCTGTATAGAGCATGAGCCTCTCCGCGGCCGTGCGAGCCGCCGCTGGTTAATTAGACTGTTTTGTAAGCGTGAGAAAATTCAGACGGGACGACGGAGTTGTGGGCTTTGCGTTGCCCTATGCTATAGGTATATAAGGTAGGTTTGTATCCAGGTGCTGGTGGCGAGGGAATGAGCTGAGGTGGAATTGTTGTTTTTTCTTTGCTCGAGAGCTGTTTCTCGGTCTGCGAGTCTTACTACTTCGTTTACGATCGCTCATGTTGGATTGTTTTAGGTGGAATATGCCTTCAGGCGGTTGTCGTTGTAGGGGCTGGCCGCGTTTAGTTGATGTAAGAATTAATTTGTTCGGAGCGGGGAATTTGGTGCGTTTAAGGAAGTTGCTGCGAATTGGTGTATACGTTTCACGAAATTGGGCCAAATTTTGTACAAAACAAAAGTTCGTTTTTTTTGTGTAATAACATACAAGATCTTGCTAACTTATTTTGATGGAAAGATAAAAATTAAAAAATCTTAACGTGAAGTTTAAATAAGTGTGTACCGAAATTGTATGTTTCGTATAGAAAGCTCTGTTTCAGTAGGATCCATATAAGAGTGAATAAATATCTAAATAAGAGTTATACTTTTTGCATTAATCACATAAACACTTCACGCGCGTATAATAGTTTATTCGACGAATTTAACTTTACAATTAATGCTACAAGACTCATTCAACAAATCACCAAAAATCTTAAGGTCATTCCAGAAAACCGCTATGCACGTAAACCTCCTTTTACCAAATCCTAAATAAAGCCCCAGACAAACGCCGATAAGGTAAAAGTCCCGATTATGAAACACTTTCAAAAAGTAGTCCCTATTGTGAAACAGTGTAATAAAAATTAAAATAGAAGTAATTTGCGAACGTTAAATTCAATAAAAAAATATATTTAGATTCATGTGTTATTTACTTTTACATATTCATTAATAAATATATGATTTTTTCATGTATAAATATTAAAAAAAAAATAATTAGTTTCATCCGTTTCTCAGCACTTGTAAATCGACTGGCATTTGAACGAAAACTGTTTTTTTTTTCTGTTTGTTGTTTTACTAATTTTTCAGTATTTAATCGATTTTGGAACATATATTGTAGTTTACAATGTAGTTTTTATATAAAAAATTCAAATTCTATACAAACTCTTTGATTTTTTTAGCATTTTCTATTAAATAAAAAGCTGTTTCACAATAGCTACCCAAAACTCGCAGCAGGTCCCTATTATGAAACAGTATAAAAAAGGTTTTATTAAGTAATCTACAACTTATTTGAAGTCAATACCGTATACATTCTACTTTAAATATAGTTTTTTATTTATATTTAAGTTATTTATACTTTTAACTTAACTAACAATAGTAAGCAAACCTAACCTGCAAATTGTATCTTAGTCTAACCATACTGTAGATCTGAGTTATACTAATGTGAATTTAATGTTGATATAAGTAATACATATCAATTATTTAGTTTAGAAATAAATATAAATAGATCTGGACCTCTCGTATAGGTTTATTCATGTGATATTCAATTAAAATCATTAAACTTTCGTTTTATAAGACTAAAGTAATACAGAATGTTACATATTTCAACCATGCATTTTATAAGTACTTTTAAATAGTTTTGAAGACATATAAATTTAAGATCTTTTCACAATTTAAATTATTAGAAGTATCTTAAACTATAACACCAAATTTGATATCAAAAATAAAACGAAAAATAAGAAAAAAAGTAATTTAGTTATGTTTCATAATAGGGACAAATTTTATGAAACAGGGGTACTAGTCAAAAAAACAGTGTTTCATAATAGGGACTAAATCTTCCATCACTATTTCTTTAATAAATTAAATAATTTTGTACTAATTTAAATTATGAAAATGGATTATCATTCTTGAAAAGTTTGCCGATCGAATGATGTATAACATTAAATATATTTAATACTTTTAAGGTATTTAATTGATCAGTTAAAAAAAAAGTTACCGAAAACCGTTTCATAATCGGGCCCTTTACCTTAATTCTCCCACAGAAATACCCTCGCACTCCCTTCTCCTTCACAACCGTCAACCGGAGCAAGGCTGAAGATTGCTCGCCTCTCTCTTTCTTCCCCCGTAAATCAGCCGAGAGATATACATACCACACACTACTCCTTATCCCCGAAATTCCACCAGACTCTCAACTCACCGCCGCGAGATTAACAGCGCACCTTTTGAGTCATTCGAAAAAACGCGCGCCTTTGATCGTGAATTGCTAGTTTTCGCGTGTGGTGTGTATGTACGTGCACACTATTACGACTCGAGCTGCAGTTTTGCACGGGCCGTAAATAAACGTGCGTGTCGGAGGAGTTAAAAGTAAGTCGCGCGAGTTACACGTTACTTGCAGCTTGCTTACGCGCGCGCACCGTTGTAAGAACTTTTTATGCGACGCGTTGTGTATTGTTTTTCTTTTCTGGCAGATTTTAAGTTGTTGAAATAAGATCTCATTTGGTTGGGAATCGCAGGTTCCCTCTGTATTTGCTCAGAAACGATTATAATATTTCCTTTTAAGAATTCATTTGGTATAAGTTTTGAACGTAGCCAATAAAAAACACCTTCAAGAAAACTATCACAATTCTATGCATACACAGTCTACTTTTGTAAACGCTTCTTATATATATTTAAGTAAGCGGTGAAAGACAGAAGGAAAGAGGAGGAGACAGTCTAGAGAGACATAGAAAGAAAGTTCTGATGCTATGGAAGGGTGGTAATTGGGACCAGGCTGAATGGCTGGAGACAGAAATGGGGGAGGAAGTAGAGGTACAAGTAGAGAGGACAAACGACAGCCAAGTGTTCAAGATATGGTGTGAAGGGAAGGATACAAAAAAAAAGATTTGGGATGCTCGAAGGAAATGGGAAGAAGAAGGAGTGGCAAAGATTGAGGAATGGAAATCATTAGCAGAGAGGAGAGCAAGGGCCAAGGTGTATGACAGCATGAAGGAAATTGCAAGAAAGGCAGGATTTAAGGACGCAAGAATAGAAATAAAGGAGGATGGATGGAAAGAAATGGAGCAGGGAGGAAGATATGATGAAAGTAGAAGGGACTGGGCGAAGGAAAAGAGGAGTAAGAATAGACAGGAAAGAAGGGAAATGGAGGAGACAGAGGATGGGGAACATAGGAAACAGAAGAAGAGGAAGAAAGGTCACACGGCAAACACACACACAGAACTAGAAAAGCGAAAAGACTATTTAGAAAGGTTACAAACACATACACAATAAATAAACAACAAACATGCATTATACGATGTCGGTAAAAGGAAAAAGAGATGTATATATATTAATATGTAAGAAAATGTAAACTTATAACCGCAAGGTTAAATAAAGCAATTATTATTATTATTATTATTATTATTATTATTATTATTATATATTTAAGTAATTAAATTAATATTTATATCATATTTTAATAAATAGGTGAACAGATATTTTTCACAGCATAATTACAGTTAAAATTAAAATTCATTTTATATTTCTCGACGAACTGAGTCTATCTATATCTACATTATTATTTCTAATAAAAATTTCATATCCTAAACATGTTTGTTCAGATTTTTTTTGTTATAAAGAATCTGCTAAATAGTAACATCCATTAAACCCATTACACATTTTTTTCTATTAGTATCCTTTAAACCTCAATTACTTTTCTTCACTGGCACTAACCCTTGCATATTCTAAATTGCATTCTCCTCACACGCTAATAGCCGTACCACAGATAACAGCCAATAAATAATCCGAAACCAGCACGTGCGTTCTCCACAATAAAACTGACCGACAACAGCCTCTTATCCCTATATACCTTAACAAAAAAAAATTCCCTGCAATGCGCCTCTATATACACCCAGCCACACTCACATCTTGCAACCGAATTCCATCCGCCCCTTATACCCCATTACCTCACATTTCTCTCTCACTCGCTCGCTCGACAAGCGCGCAGCAGCAACGCCCTAAAACAATGCACCGAAAAATCGCACAATGCACATACATACACACCTAATAAAACATTATCCCCCCATAAATCCGTCGACCGTCGCTTGCGAAACGCGCTCGCGCACAATTATCAATTAGGCAAGCGCGCCGCGTCGCCGCGACAAATTATAATCGAGGGGCCGCGCGCAGTGGATATACGCGCGCACACACACACACACACACACACACACACACACACACATATATATATATATATATATCGAGCACGTTACATATACGTACCCCGTAAGTGAGCCGCCACCGCTACTGCAGCGCGGTTTAGTTATGTCACAAGAGCGCGCGACGGGTGTATTATGCACACGCGCGCACGCAGACAAGGTGGAGCAGCCGTGAACCCGCGAGAGAGGCACGTTGCAGTCGCGCACGTGACACGCTCAAGTGTGGGAGATGTAGACTGGTGTGTGTCGCGTTTTTGCCAGTATATTTTCGCTGAATTATGGAAATGGTATGTATTGAGTGATATGAATATTTTAGGTGGAGAAATCATTGATTTGGTATAAACAAACTTGTTCAATCTCAATGTTACGACAATTGTGTAATGTATGACTAATGCGTCAGTGGAAACAAAACGTCGTTATAATATAATAAGAAAAGCGACGAGGGGATATTATCAGAGTGCTGTAATGTATATATAAGCACTATGGAAATATATCACAATCATTGAGGATATCAGTGTTATGTACTTGTAATAATGTTTTCAAAGCAATTCTAATTCATCATATTATTTCGTGTGTACATACACGAAGTATATAATAATTAGTCGAATAATGTGTTCATTTTATATTTATGATTTAATTAACTCAACGTGTCAGTTATATATTAGCTATAACAATATTAAATTCTGAAATTGTAATAATAATCTCCTAAATTGTAATTTTTTTTGTATAGGAGGTTTAATGAATTTAGAATGGATTTAATGAAACAACATTGGTTTGCGGTCAAAATTAATTTATTATGTTTGA
The DNA here is from genome assembly GCA_036365515.1 of Torymus aiolomorphi. NCBI lineage: Eukaryota > Metazoa > Arthropoda > Insecta > Hymenoptera > Torymidae > Torymus > Torymus aiolomorphi. The sequence continues at coordinate 160,488,448 of CM070876.1, read as the reverse complement.
GGATTAAATAAAATTCACTGATTTCCATTGAAACTTGTCTGTGATGATTTTTCAAGTCATTCACTATGCAACCCACGTAACAATTGTTCCATTTCGCAAAATGAAATACTTACATACAGTTAGTTAAACACGGTGATGTAAATTGTAGTTTTTGAGTCTAATAGCCAATTTTCTACCAGAATGATGTTGTTATATAACAAAAAGGTTTGAAATAAAAATTCCATTTAGTTTTTTACTCCAACGTTTCGGACATTTTTATTGTTTATGTCCCTCATCAGGATAAACAATAAAAATGTCCGAAACATTGGAGTAAAAAAATAAATGATGTTTTTATTTCAAACGTTTTTGTTATATAACAACATCATCCTGGTAAAAAATTGGCCATTAGATTAAAAAAATACTATAATAAGTATATTGTAACTGTTACAATATCAATGTTCTCAGGTAACATATTGAAATTGTTTATGAGAACATGGTAACTTAACTGTTAACATGGCATTATAATTGTTACAATGCCTATATTTAGTCATATTTAAACATACGTATGTTAACAGTTACAATGCCATGTTAACAGTAAACAAATCCTTTTCTCAATGTGGAAGTGAGGTGGGGTGAGAGGTGTATAGTTGTGAGCAGTGGCCGTCGGAGAGGACCGTTTGAGTTTATATTTCAAAATATTCTTGAAGAATATTCTGGGGAAACAGGAGTATTCCGGTAACTCATTTCAGCCTGCGCCGTTCTGAAAAACATTCCGTTTTCCTTTCTAGTTTTAAAGGTTAAAAAAAAAATTTTGAAGTGCAATCACTTGAAGAAGAAAATCGAGATCCTAAAGCGATGGAAAACAAGGTGTCGGAAATATCTGGCCGAACGGATCCGGTACAGCAAAGTAAGTGTTTACGAAATAGACTCGGAAATAGATAATATAAATATAATTATATAATAGATAATATAAATATATTAAATATAATTAAATTATAAATAGATATAATAAATTCCTTTTCATCAGAGAAACCATGCATGGTTGCATGCAGAATATGTGGGGATAAATCGTCCGGTAGACATTATGAAGTATATTCATGTGAAGGATGTTCCAGCTTTTTCAAGCGCTCGATCCGTTATAAAAAATGTACGCCTGTAAGGCGATACCTGAAGGCGGTTGTCTAATCGACACGACGAACCGAACCCACTGCCGAGCCTGTCGCCTCGCAAAGTGTATAAACGTTGGAATGAATAAAGAAGGTAAGCCGATTATTCACAATCACGTGTACCAAGTCTCTGAAAAAAGAACTAAGGACATATATCGATAGATTTTTTCCTGCTCTTTCCAATGGTGCTATTATTTTTATTCCGAAATGCTTCCTTCTAGTTGAAAATTCCATTTGAATGTTTAAACTCTATTTTTTCAATAAAATATCAGTCTTTTCTTCAAAATAAATTATATTCTTCAAAAGTACAAGTCTTAAACTATAAAATATTATATTTTTAAGTTGAAACATGAAAAGTTCAAAAATAGTAAGATCAAAAAGACAGCGGCTGCCCGAACTTTTTACGCTATGCTCAAGGGCAGATTAATACACGCGATGTGCTATTTCGCCCTTTCTTTTTTGTAAATATAAAATGTTTTGTAACTTACAATGCCAATGCGTGGACATAATTTTGTGGATCTAGTTGTAACAGTTAGTATAATATTACAATGAACTTTGTTCATTTATATAACAAAATTTGAAAAACATAATATATTAAACATAAAAATATCCATGAACGCACTGAAAGCAGTGAAACAGAAATTTAAAATAACCTTATAGATTGTTTAATCTGGCATAAAAATATTACCTTTTCCTTTAAATTCTAATTTTTTTACATTTTTTGATTTTATAAGAATTGTCCTTTTTGCGACATCCGCTTCTTTCTTTGTTTGAGTTTTAAGTACTTTTTCTTTTTTGATCGGTGGATATAATTGAGAATCTTCTGACGCTGAAAATCTTTTAAGTTCTAACTACGTACGCACGGGCGTGAGGGGCTCGCGCGGACCCTCGGCGCTGGCTTTTTCATGTTGTTACTTTTAAACCCTTTATTTCTCCAACTTCTCCAAGATAGGGTTTTGAAGCTTAAGAGTTGTACTTTTCAATGATGTAGTTTATTTTGAAAAAGAACATGATATACTTTGAGAAAAATGGCTTTCAATATTCAACTCAAGTTTTCGTCCGGAAGAAAGCGTTTCGCAATAAAAACAATGGCACCATTGGAAAGAGCAGGAAAAAATCTATCGATATAGGTCCTTGGTTTTTTTTTCGAAGACACAGCATACGATTATGAACGAGTTAAACAGAGCGCCTTTTACGCGAAAAAAGACAACGCGCGCGCTCGGTGGCCCGTTTCTGCTGGACGCTCCCATAGACAAGTACATTTTTTTTAACATAGAAATATGGAATTATTTTTATAACAAAAAAATTGTAAGTACTACTAAAAATAAACTCATGAAACTGGTGGAATCAATTAAGTGCAGGCAAGTACATTATTACCCCTCTCTCTCTTTCCCCTCCTCTCCTCTCTCTTTCTCGCCCTCTTTCTCTCTATCTCTCTCTTAAAAATTAACTAATTTTACAAATTATAAATAACTTTTTCAGCATTACATCTCGAAGATGAATATAGTATAAACACAGATTCTTAAAAAACTTAGAACTGATTGAATTTTGGAGTCAAATGGATGACTTAAAGGTTTTATTAAAAAAAATAACAATTTTGCAAATTTTTTTTTACAAAAATACTTTTTTTTTTCATTTGTTTGACGATATGCCAAATGGAGACTGATATTCTTATAGTACGATTTATTTCCTTCTAAATTATGTATTTCAAAATAGTCGTCGGCGGCGATGTAGTCTGTATAGAGGTTCTGACACAGAGCTTCGGCTCTTAAAATATCTGTTAACGATTTATGTAATTGTAATAAATGTTCACCTGAAGAGGCTAGAAAAGTAGACTAGCGAAACGTTGTGATTTTAGAATGAAACTTTGAGTTGTGATTTTTTACATCCTGGGTTGACCCTCACCATCGTTTCTTAATATTTTCAATGTACTATGGAGGGTGGATACTACAAAAATTACTTACGAGTTATTTTTGACTTAAAATCGCGGATTTGAAAAAATAGCAATTTTTTAGAAAAATAAATAATTTCATGAATTATAAATAACTTTTTCGGCATTACATCTCAAATGAAGACCGATATTCTCAAGGTACATTTTATTTTTAAATGTATATTTTAATATAAAATGAAACGAGACTAGAAATCGTCAGCTACTGGATGAAAGCATACGTAAAGTTGCTACTTTTTCAAATTCTCAATTGCAAGTCAAAAATTATCAGTAAGTAGTTTTGAAATGTATAATTTAAAAGAAAATGTAGAATTAAATACAGTTATAAAAATGTATAATTTTGACTTACAATTGAGAATTTGAAAAAGTAGCAACTTTTTCGAACAAGCCAGGTTGAGGCCGTATGCTTTCATCCAGCAGCTGACGATTTCTAGAGCCTCGTTTCATTTTATATTAAAATATACATTTAAAAAAATTATTTGATGTACTTAATCAATTTTCTTTGAGAAAGCATTCTGCTAAAGCAGTTAGCAGCGGTTTTTTTTTTGTAATAACATACAGGATCTTGCTAACTTATTCCCATAAAAAGTTAAAAATTAAAAAATCTTAACGTGAAGTTTAAATAAGTGTGTACCGAAATTGTATGTTTCATATAGAAAGCTCTGTTTCAGTAGGATCCATATAAGAGTGAATAAATATCTAAATAAGAGTTATACTTTTTGCATTAATCACATAAACACTTCACGCGCGTATAATAGTTTATTCGACGAATTCAACTTTACAATTAATACTACAAGACTCATTCAACAAATCACCAAAAATCTTAAGGTCATTCCAGAAAACCGCTATGCGCGTAAATCTCCTTTTACCAAATCCTAAATAAAGCCCCAGACAAATGCCGATAATTCTCCCACAAAAATACCCTCGCACTCCCTTCTCCTTCATAACCGTCAACTGGAGCAAGGTTGAAGATTGCTCGCCTCTCTCTTTCTTCCCTCGTAAATCAGCCGAGAGATATACATACCACACACTACTCCTTACCCCCGAAATTCCGCCAGACGCTCAACTCACCGCCGCGAGATTAAAAGCGCGCCTTTTGAGTCATTCGAAAAAACGCGCGCCTTTGATCGTGAATTGCGAGTTTTCGCGTGTGGTGTGTATGTACGTGCACACTATTACGACTCGAGCTGCAGTTTTGCACGGGCCGTAAATAAACGTGCGTGTCGGAGGAGTTAAAAATAAGTCGCGCGAGTTACACGTTACTTGCAGCTTGCTTACGCGCGCGCACCGGTGTAAGAACTTTTTATGCGACGCGTTGTGTATTGTTTTTCTTTTCTGGTAGATTTTAAGTTGTTGAAATAAGATCTCATTTGGTTGGAAATCGCAGGCTCCCTCTGTATTTTCTCAGAAACGATTATAATATTTCCTTTTAATAATTCATTTGGTATAAGTTTTGAACGTAGCCAATAAAAAACACCTTCAAGAAAACTGTCACAATTCTATGCATACACAGTCTACTTTTGTAAATACTTCTTATATGTATTTAAGTAATTCAATTAATATTTATATCATATTTTAATAAATAGGTGAACAGATATTTTTCACAGCATAATTACAGTTAAAATTAATGTTATATTTCTCGACGAACTGAGTCTATCTATATCTACATTATTATTTCTAATAAAAATTTCATATCCTAAACATGTTTGTTCAGATTCTTTATTGTTATAAAGAATCTGCTAAATAGTAACATCCATTAAACTCATTACACATTTTTTTCTACTAGTATCCTTTAAACCCCAATTACTTTTTTCTACTGGCACTAACCCACGCATATTCTAAATTGCATTCTCCTCACACGCTAATAGCCGTACCACAGATAACAGCCAATAAATAATCCGAAACCAGCACGTCCGCGCGCAGTGGATATACGCGCGCGCACGCACACACACACACACACACACACACACACACACAGACACACATATATATAGAGCATGTTACGTATACGTATCCCGTAAGTGAGCCGCCACCGCTACTGCAGCGCGGTTTAGTTATGTCACAAGAGCGCGCGACGGGTGTATTTTGCACGCGCGCGCACGCAGACAAGGTGGAGCAGCCGTGAACCCGCGAGAGAGGCACGTTGCAGTCGCACACGTGACACGCTCAAGTGTGGGAGATGTAGACTGGTGTGTGTCGCGTTTTTGCCAGTATATTTTCGCTGAATTATGGAAATGGTATGTATTGAGTGATATGAATATTTTAGGTGAGGAAGTCATTGATTTGGTACAAACAAACTTGTTCAATCTCAATGTTACGACAATTGTGTAATGTATGACTAATACGTTAGTGGAAACAAAACGTAATTATAATATAGTGAGAAAAGCGACGAGGGGATATTATCAGAGTGCTGTAATGTATATATAAGCACTGTGGAAATATATCACAATCATTGAGGATATCAGTGTTATGTACTTGTAATAATATTTTCAAAGCAATTCTAATTCATCAAATTATTATATTCGTGTATACATACACGAAGTATATAATAATTAGTCGGATAATGTGTTCATTTTATATTTATGATTTAATTAAATGCACGAGTCAGTTATGTATTAGCTATAACAATATTAAATTCTGAAATTGTAATAATAATCTTCTAAATTGTAATTTTTTTGGTATAGGAGGTTTAATGAATTTAGAATGGGTTTAATGAAACAACATTGGTTTGCGGTCAAAATTAATTTATTATAGTGTCGTACGGTTGCTTAAATCATCATCTTATAGCCTAATTACATCTAATACAAATTATCTTACGCAACAAATATATCTCTTATTAAGTCATTACAAAGGTATATAAAATAAAATGCAAGATTATAAAAAAGACATCATTGGGTAAATTCCCCTTATAACTAACACCACACCGACTTAAGCTTAATAAATGCGATCAACGCATTTTTTCTACACGCTAAACTTATACTACTAAGTCATTTTAAGAAACATTCGAATAGTTTTGCACGAGTACATTATAACTGGAGTATTATCAACTTAAAATCTACGTTTAACATCACAGCGCGTGTGTGTAAACGCACGCGCGGATTCGCATACACAAAGCTTATCGAGCTTGGCTCGCCATTTTCTCCTCCTCTTCTCGCCGGTAAACCGTCGATTGATCAGCATTTTAACGGTTCTTAAGCTTGGTTTTTTCTTAACTAAATTACATAGGGCAACGACATTTGCGTCGCGGACGTTAAACTTTTGTTGTCCTGGCCGGCGCGGCTCACAGCGATTCTGAAACAAACAAATAATAAAATTAAAATCGTTTGTCAATTTCATTCGAATTCGGTTTGAAAATATGCTTTGATATTGAAAATTTTGATACGTACTTAACAATCATAACATTTGCTGCCTCTCCTACTCTTAAGGGGCGACGGGCACACGATTGAGTCATCGCTGCTGTCCATGCAGTCGCTGCAGCTACAGCTCGATGAATCTCCTGTATATATATAAAAAAAACATAATAAGATGATAGAAAATAATTTTAGATTCGAGTAAAATTTTTCCAAAAAAAAAAACTTTAAACATTTTAAATCATCAGAAACCATTAACTGACATATTAAATTTTACTATTTTTCAGTGATTTTAAAACAGTTCATTGTTATAACCACTTACAAAAATCCAAAAAAAAAAACCCTATAAAACAAAAAAGAAGAAACTCACGTTTCCGACGCGAGCTGATCTTCTTCTTGCCCTTGCTCTTCTTAGACTTGGACTTGGACGTGGTGGCGCGCGACTTGGTGGCGGTTGACTTGCGCTTGCCGCGCTTCTTCTTCGGCGCGCACTCGTAGCAGTCGCTGCAGTCGGAGTCACTGCAGGTGGAATCGCTGTCGTCGTAGAGGTAGCAGCGGCCGTCCGGGCACGAGCTGCCGCCTCTCTTCTTGCCCTTGCCGCGAGGCATGGCTGCGTATAAGATGCTGAAATACACGGATAGTAAGTGAATAAATACGATAAAAGAAAGGAAAATGTTTTGGTTGGTATATTTGAAAATGGGAAATTGAAATTATAGTTGATAGGTGAGAAGTGATGTTAATGTAAATACTTTCAAAATGTAAATACAAACATTTAATACAAAAATACACATATTACTTTCTTACATAATCATTCGCAATCGTTGAAAATAACGTGAGCCTAGTGTAATGCAAAAAATACTCACATAAAAACTGGAAACTCGAAACCTCTGCCGCCCCTCCGCCTTCAGCTTCCGCAAAACCGCGCAGTACCCTCAAATCCAACCACGACGAAAAATATCAATCGAACTGCTGGATCCGCACACCTTGCAAGAAAAAATCCTGTTCACCTTCCGCAGGGCTGCGCGCAGGTGTGTCTTGTAGAGCGGCGTTGATATGCGCGAGCTGTGCCTGATATCGTCGTCGTTGCCCAACGGTCGACAATCCGCGACTGAAGTGTCGCAATGATCGCAGTCGACGATTATTATCCTGTACACACAGCGTCGCTGTCTGTGTATTAGTGGAGAGATTCGTTCGATTGGGCGAAAGGATCGTAAAATTTTAGCGACTTGAGGTTCCCGGTTGGATAATTCGAACGATCGGAAGTGAGGTGGGGTGAGAGGCGTATAGTTGTGGGCAGTCGGAGAGGACCGTTTGAGTTTGAATTTATTATGCTCGAGAAGTTTAAATGAAATTTAAATATTAGACTTATTTTGATAGTAGAAAAATTCAGCTACTATAAGAACCTTAATTTTTTTTACATTAAATTGTTGTTGCTTTGTATCAAAATAAACCGTTTCGTACAATAACTCTTGCGAAAAGTGCACTTATCTAGCCTTGCTGCAAGCATTGTTACACGTATATTTCAAAATATTCTTGAAAAACAATAGTTTTCCCGTAGTCCATTGCAGCCTGCGCCATTCTGAAAAACATTCCGTTTTCCATTCTATTTTTAAAGTTTTTAAAAAAGATTAAAAAAAATCCGAATGTTTTTGCGTCTCCCTTTCTCAACGAAAAACGCTTTTATTATACCCACGACTTCCAAGCTACCACAACCCCGTTCTCTCCTTCTTTAGTTCCTTTTTTTGTGTTTATACGCGCGAGTACGTTCACCTTACCAACGATATTTCGAGCCCGAAACGTATCGAAAAATATATACATACGAAATATACACACATACAGCTTGTCGGCAGTTTCTCATTTCGTCACTCGTTACATATATATTTGCGCGAACCTACCGCCTGGGACTTTTGCAACCTCTAATACCACGATGACGCAATGATTCTGCGTTCGTTTATATACACGCGAGCTTGTTAGAGCCACTGCGAGGAGATAATTACTGTTTCTGCCGATTGATTTCTTATTTACAGCCTCTCAAGAACAATCGCGATAATTGTAAACGTTGCGCGGAGAGATATACGGGTACAGCTGTAAATGAGTATGAGAGTAGGCGGTTGATTAAAGTAGCTCGGGAGAGAGGAGACAGAGGCTGAATTAATCAGTAACGTAGTCGCGCGAATGTAAGTACTGTAAAAGCTGACGACGAAGCCGAGGGGTCCAAGTTGTCGGGAATTCCAGATGTTACTGCTGCTGCTGCTGCTGCTACTGCTTAGATTAATGAAAATTCGAGATGCCACTGTGCGTTATGTGAGGAGTAAAAGGCACTGGGAGCAAGTGTTTCCAACGAAAGTAAAGAAAATGTTGTTTAATGTTAGGAGGAGTGTCTCGTTTCGACAGCTAAATGGTTCATTAAGGGAATTATGTATTGACAAATTAACAGCTCTTTGTGTTGAAACCTGTTTTGCTTACTCATAGAGCTTTGTGATGCTGAAAAAAAAGTTTTCAAGATAACATGTTTAAGAAGATGTTTTGAATCATTTCGAGTCAAAATATACTATTTTTTAAAAATGTCCGTATGTCCGTATGTGTGTGTGTGTGTGTGTGCGTAGTTACCACAGGAAAAATTAGAAAATTATCTAAACCTGCAAAGTTACAATCAATTGTTTGTGAGATACTTTCACATATTTATAACTTTGCTTACATAGTCAGAGGTAATGTTTTTCTGACAGATTTCTTGGAAATAATTTTAATTATATTTTCTTCACTTCCGCAATGAAAATTTTATGATATATTGACAATAATTATTGTAATTGTATTTTTTTCATTACTGTAGCTATGTTTTACATGTGTGTGTATCTAATTATCTATTCACTAAACACAGACAGATTCATAATCAGATGAGTGTTGGGGTGAGCATTATTATATACTGGACACAATCTCATTCCCTAAAATATAATGATTTTATTTAGACATAATAAATAATTTAATTTTCTACAATCAATTTTCGTGCTTTTTAAAATCCCCTTATTTTTCTTATTGGTGTAGCTATCATAACTTCTACCCATTTTTTTTAAATTTCCTTCACCAGAAATTTCATCAGATTCTGCCCGAACACCGTCGCCCGTGGGAGGAGTTTCTTGGCAGAATCTAAGAGATATTCTGCCCACCGAATAGAAAATACAACAGATTCTGGGCAATAGCTCCTCAATTTTCTACCAGGATACCGATCTTCTTATTATACCTTCCTAACAAAATCTTGTTATGCGCTAGAAGTATATATACTTCTAAGGTATATATATATACACACACCTTACCATCGCCAAAAACAAAATTTCGTTTAGAATGCCTAACACCGACCAACCGTCCCGCACCCAATCCCCCATAATTATCCCACCGAAACCCAATTCCTCCCGGACCTGCATCACCCGTCGTCCAATTCCCCAATCCGGCCCGTGGTAATCTTTTCTCACTCCCCTTACATATGTCTATAGAAACACTGCACGCAGACACGCACGCGGGGCGCCGCGCAGCCGCTGACTCAACCGCGGCGGCGGATGACGTAAGGCCGGCGGGGGTAGAGTTGCGCGAGCGCGCGACGGAAAAGTCGTGCAAGCATGCGTCTGCAGCTGGTCTCTGTCTACGTGTGTGTGTGTGTGTGTGTATGTGTGTGTGTGTGCGCGAGGAATTTCGGGTCTGGTGTTTGGGTGATGCAATAGCGAGGGAGTTTTGGATGTTGGTTGTACGTGTGCAGTGACACGTCGCAGGTCGTGAGGGTTTCGGGATGGAAATTGTGGGCGTGTTTTTCGGGAAGAGAATCGTTTATAACGGATGATTTCTTATATTTCCATGAAGTAAGTTGTAGCTAATAGGCCATAATATTCGCTGAACGTCAATAAAATTTTATTCGCCTCATGGAGATTGTTTTAAAGTTTATTTTAAAATTTAAAAAATTGGCGATGTATTTTTAAAATTAATTTTGTAGATTCAATGCTGATTCCCCAGTGTTTATATAGAAATCAAATGAAGCTGTGTGCTAAATATAATGTCTTTTGAAAATGATTTTGGAGCGTATAAAAATACTGGTGAAATTAGAACGCAGGACCCAGCGGCGTTTCTTGTGCAATTTTTAGCAATGAACGTAGTCCGCTATAATAAAATACATTTATTACCATTTGTGAAAAACCACCGAACTTGTATATATATATATACCCACAGTACGTTGGTTTGTCCACAATCCCACGTCGGGCGCTGCTATTTCATGTCAATATTTTATACAATTACAATAATTCGCATTTCGAAATGACTATTTCATCCGGGCCCCTGCGCTCATATTATTATTTTATAATAACCAATGGCCCAATCGCGATAGCGACTCCCAACCCCCCAGTTATTATTATTCAATGCACACACTTATATACACACACATACAAACTCCAGTGCTTGAGCGAAAATGGAATTAGCTCGACGAGATTGTTAATTTTTCCATGGAAATCGCCGGCGCAGATCTAAACACTCGCCTCTCGCGCGCATTGCGACACACTTGCAATATATATAATTCGAGCTGCTCACGCGCGAAAAGAGTAGGGGCGAGAGAGAGAGAGAGAGAGAGAGAGAGAAATTGCACAACGAAAAACCTGACCTACGCTGCGTGACCAAGAACAATCCGGTGAGCTTGTATTATACTACACACTGTACACACGGCAGCGACCCTGAAACCTTTTTCTCTCTCTCTCGTCCCGATAGAGCGCGCGCGGGTGAATAAGAAAATGGAACGCGCGCGTATACGCAAATCGAGAGTCGTGCATCAGGCCGAGAGAGAGAGAGAGAGAGAGAGAAAGAAAGAAAGAGAGAGAGAGAGACAGAGAGAGAGAGAGAGAGAGAGAGAGAGAGAGAGAGAGAGAGAGAGAGAGAGAGAGAGAGAGAGAGAGAGAGAGAGAGGCTGACGTAACGCAAGGGCCATTGCGACACGGCGTATTACAAGAGGGATATAACAATGTTTCTGTTCTGCAGTGCGAAAATGACCAGCGGGTTGGAGGTGTGTACACACACACACACACACACACACATATATACACATCTATACGACTTTGTGAGTATGTATGCGGGGCACGATGCGACGATTATAATTGGTTTTCTCATGTGGCTGATGGAATGCCGTTGGGATTGAAAATTGACGTAATACGAGGTTGATTATTAGGAATTGTTTTTTAGTTGTTGTTGTTGTGCATTTAATTGTAATTGCAATGATAATTTTGCAGATGAAATCATCTGAAATGTATACTTCGTTAAAATAAAATTTGCAGGGGGAGGGTCCAAAGTTTAGACGATCCACATTAGAATTGAAGCCAAATCTAGACGTTCTCCATTCCGACATAATTCCGACTACTGCAGATTGTGCAAAATTTCGAAATTCCAAATTACGAATTTCATATTTTCGAATGTAACAATTCACCTACTGTCCAAAACATCAAATTTCATTAATACTATTTTAAAACGAATATAACTTGATAAATTGTTTCTAATGATTAATTTCAAAGATCGTTTTCTTTCACTCAGAAAACGATCTTCCTATACCAACGAGAATCTGCCTATCGGAGGAGGATTTTCAGTTAATAATAGGGCCAAGAGAATATCTACCTATGGAAGGAGGAATATCCGCTTGGTATAATGTCGCATCGCGATAAGAGCAATTCCTCCCGTATATATAATAATTATTAACAAAAAAATAAATAAATAATTAATGTAAAAATAAAATTTTTATACATGAATGGAATAAAAATACTTTAGTTATTTTAAATATTTATACAGTTGTCCTACAGTTATCAATAAAACTTGTCTTACACTGCAATTTAATAATATTTATAAAATAGAGTTTTGGGGACCTAAGACCCAAAATATAATTCCCCCATTACTGAGACATAATATTCTTGTAATAAAACGTAAAATTCTCCTCCTGCAGGAGGATCGGCCTCCTATAACAGGAGACCACGGTTCCTGTAATCGAATTACGATTCTACCGCGCGGGAGGAAGTACTTTTTATTGCAGGAAGATTTTTTCGGGAGGAATTTTATTTTGGTACAGAAGGATCGTTTTTCTGAATGTTATTATATCCTTATTAAAATTCTATTAAAATTAAACTTAAAATTAAAATTAATTAAAATTCTATTCGATGTTTTGGACAGTGTAGGTGAATTGTGTTACGAGTGAGCTATCGCAACTTTTAATAATACTAGTCAAATCCATGCGCGCTGCTCGCGCTCTATGTACTTTTTTTTATTAAACATGCAAAGAATAATTTATTCCTTATAAGCCGGAAATCTTTTTCTTTTAATTTTGATGCATCTTTAATAATTGATATAATACTGTAGTACATTTACTCTTAACGAATACAAAATTTTGAGGCTTATTCGAGTTTTTTTTTCATAAAGTATTAAATAAAGAATACAATGTGAACATAATATTGACATAATTTATTCTAATATTAGCATAATTAATTCTTCTAAGATTAAAACATTGCTTATTGTTTTGAATTTTACCGTACAATTCAATAACTAATCGTATTGCGTTTTGAAATACATTTCTACTTCTGGCCATCACTTTAACAATTAATTAAAACAAGTTATTTATTTTTTTAAGCTGTAACCAACATTAATTTTATTATTATTTATTTAATACTTTTTACTTTAATCATTTTCATTCGAATAAATATTCCAATAAATGATACCTAATTATCAAATAAAAATGCATATTTAATTTTAAATTCTCGCGCCTTTTATCCAAGAGCCAATCACAGATCAAATCTATAGAGGCTTCACTTCTTCCGGTCATCACTTTTTTAAGAAGGGAAATAGTGACGAATCCTGGAATTAAACCAGAGCCGCCGACTCGCGAGTCAGAAACACTACCAACAAGCCACGGCCACCACCGTTCGGCTTTCTGCTAATCGGCATCATATTGTAATTGGACGCCTTGCTTATTTCGTTTTTTTGCATTCGTGCGTGTATATATCGACACGTAACGAAAATATTATTTTCGTAATTTGGAATTTCGAAATTTTTGCACAATCTGCAGTAGCTTATGTCGAGATGGAGAACGTCTACAGAGTTGATTTCAATTCTACAGTGGATCGTCTAAACTTTGGGCACCCCCCCCCCCTCCCCCCAATTTCCAGAGTTCATAATATGATTTTGATTGAAACGGCCATTGGTTTTCGGAATAGTTGACAATTACATTCAATTTGGTAGACTATTATTATACGAAATTCTTATTAACGAATTGGTTGCAACAATAAATAAAATTAAACCCACTATCAAGAAAAATTCAAATCAAACCTCTCCACCACTCTCTACACCACAACAATAATTCAAATGCCGTCACAGCATTTCGTACATCTCTTCGCAGATTAGTCATTCACGGCGATTTCGATAGGTCGAATTATACCCGCATACTACGCCTCTGACGTAACTACGGCAATACTCGCCCATCTCAAAATCACCGCTCGACGTCATAACGATCCCGACAAATGACATAATCTCCCACGAGGCTGCAGCGGCAGCGGCAAAAAACAATCATACGAAAATCGCGTTTTCGTAAACAACGTCGACGGGGAGATCATTTAGCCGGCGTGCGGTAATGAGGATTGCCTATATGCAATCTCTCGTGACGGAATCGCGCGGCCCGTGATTGCGATTATTATGCAAGTGCGCGAGCGAGTGAGGTACAAGGCCCCCGCGCACAGGAGAGCGTTGCGGAGTTATGCTGCGATCGGCGGCTCTATAGGGATGCGTCGTGGATCTTTTTAGCGAGGTTATATGGGGTGATGAATATTGTTGCTTTTGAAGAGTGTTTGAGGTGTTGAAAATGTACAATTATATTGAGACTGATCGAAAATTGATGTTACACAAATTTTGTTAATGATATTACATTGTGTTTTGGTGAGGTTAGCCAGAAATTAAAGAATCGTATATTTCAGAGCACGTTTAATAGCACCGCGACATTTTCTCGTATGTCTTGGGACCCCTCCTCTCAAGCCGAAGAAGTATAGGGAGTCTATTTTTAAAAAGCAGCTCAGGATGTGTATCCCATGCGATGATGTAAAAACACCACGTTCCATAACACTCGAGTGTGTCGCCGGCGATGTTTATATATCACTGCTCCGTATCCCCCGTGTGTCGTCCTTTTGAAGTTTTTTTATCTCTGGTTCTCGGTGAAAGCAGGGGACTTATTTTTTCCATAAGTATACGGCGTTTTCTATACGTATACGCGCGGTATGTATATTTAATAGTATAGCAACACTATTTTTAGTTAAACTGTCTAAGATTACTTTACGTACACTAGAAAAAAAATATATTAAATAGATTCTAAAATGACACAATTTACTTTCAATAAATTACAGATAAGAGGCGCAAAAACTGGAGCAGATAAATTTATTAAAGCACATTCACCTAATTTAAAATCTAAATAATTCACTAAAAATAGCGCGTGTATGAGTTTACGTAAGTTCCCATTACTCGTATCTTACATAAGCTCTTACGTAAGCTCATTGCGACACGAATTTAAAGAAAACTTACATAAGATCTTGCTCGGAAACTTGCAGTCTGTGCTAAACTATCCTCCATTGAAAATGAGTACGCAGTATTTAACGCAAGATTTAATCTTAGTTATTGCGTTTGAAAAGTTTTTTTTTACCTTGCAAGCCGTGAAATATCAAACTGCAAAATGGGTTGCATTCGATTGTTATTATATATTTCTTGAATACGTAGCCTTTTTTTAATTCCTGTAAACAGTGTTTGTAAAATACTAGATTGTAAACTATATGGATTTCTCTATAAAATCAAATTCTTGAAGAACTATTAACTTACTCTTATATTTCAATAAGATTTCTGCATAACTTTTTAATAATATTATTTTATTCAAGTTATAAATTTCATTACAAATGCACCAATATATTTTTAATTTACACTCACCAAAGTTCTTCACAAATCTCAATTTTCCCTCAATTGAAAAAAACATCATTACACTCGCCACCCTCACATATCCAAACCCAAACCTTCTAAACCACTGCAGCTCAAGACCTTTTCCCTCTTGCGACACCTAATAACACAATAACACGTCTACGTCTGCAGCAGCAGCATCCATGTGCACGTATAATATACACGCAGTTGCCTGCGGTACACATACATACATACACAGGCATAGGTATACGCACGCGTGGCGCATACCGGAGAGACCTAGACGAGATAATCGCTGCAGCGGCATGAGCGCGGCTTGCGCAATGATTTTACGCCACGGTTATGACATATACCTGTGTAGGAGAGCGCGTGCATTGCCCCGCAAGCGCGAGTAGGGGGAGAGAGAGACTGAATTTAATTCGGTCAATGTTCACTCAGAAAACGATCTTTCTGCACCAACGAGAATCTTCCTGTCGGAGGAGGATTTTCAGTTAAAAATAGGGCCAAGAGAATATCTTTTTATGGAAGAAGGAATATCCGCTTGGTACAATATCGCATCGCGATAAGAGGAATTCCTCCCGTATATATAATAATTATTAACAAAAAAAAAAACAGCTGCCAATTCATTGGCCCGTAGCTTCCTCAACCGTAATTTGTTGATTCCTTTAATTAATTTTTAATAACAAAATTTATAATTTTTTAAAAAATTTATTGCATAATTATAATTAAATTCATTTATGAATATTAAAAATTGTTAATTTTTAAATTTATTTATTTATTTATTATTTATTTATATCAAATTTATATAAATTTTGAGCTGATAAATAAAGTTATCATTTGAAATAGAAGTAAAATATCTATATTTTATAATAAAACAAATAGCTATCACGGTTGTTTTATTATTAACAAAAACGTGTTTTTTTAAAAAAGTTCATAACTAACAAATAAATTATAATAATGCAGAATATAATGCATTCATAATGCATAATTCATAATTATAATAGATTATAATAGATATAATTTTTAAACATTTTAATTCATTTTGTTACACATCATTGGAGTTATGAGTTTTTAAAAAAAAGCAGGTTTTTGTTTTTCATGATAACTAAAGAACCGTGATAGATAGAAAATTAATTTTTTTAGAAAATATAGGTATTTTAATTCTCTTTCGAATGCCACCCACCCCATTCAGATACATAGAGCCGTTCTCGAGAAATTACGATTTTTAAAAAATGTCAAAAAATGTTTAACCTCAAATATCTCTTAAATTTATGGACCAATCATTTTGCCCAAAGAACTCGACCGAGAGCTATAAAAAATCTACATCTAAAAGGAATTTTGAAGCCATTAAGTCAATTTTACTCTTGTAATCGTTGGACATACAAAACTGATTTTTTTCATTTTTCAATTTTTTACTCAAAATCTAGCCTACAGAATGTATTCAAATTTTAACAGATTATAGCTATTTATATTCTGTATTATCATAATTTTTCTCAAAAGAATTGACCGTTAAGTTTAGGAGTTATAAGCTTCTAAAAAAAAACACGTTTTTGTTAATAACAAAAGAACCGTGATAGCTAGAAACTTTTTTTTTTAGAAAATATAGATATTTTAATTCTCTTTCGAACGTTACCCATCAGATTCGAATAACTCGATCATTAAAAAAAATCAAAAAACAGTTTTGAGAAAATCGAAAATTTGAAAAAAAACAAACAAAAACGCATCGCCCCAATCAAAAAACGGATTTTTGACCAGCCATCATGCAAAAAAAAAAACAAAAAAAATGAGACCTGTCCGGTCAAAATCGACCGAGTAGAAGCTGAGATCCAGACGTACACACACACACACACACACACACACACACACACACATACATACACACACGCACACACACACACACACACACACACACACACACACACACACACACACACACACACATACATCCATAGAGACATTTTTCAAAAACCATGTATTTTGATTCCTAACACCTCGGAACACAATTATAACATGTTTTTACAACATCTCAAAAATTTACTATCACAAAGCTTCCTCCAGGAGGAAGAAAAAATAAACAATTAATGTGAAAATAAAATTGTTATACATGAATGGAATAAAAAGACTTAGTTATTTTAAATATTTACATAGTAGTCCTAGTGTCATCTGTTATCAATAAAAATTGTCTTACACTGCAATTTAATGATATAAAATAGAGTTTTAGGGACCTAAGGCCCAAAATATCATTCCTCCATTACCGAGACATAATATTCTTGTAATAAAACGTAAAATTCTCTTCCTGCAGGAGGATTGGCCTCCTATAACAGGAGACCATGGTTCCTGTAATCAAATTACGATTCTACCGCGCGGAAAGAAGTCCTTTTTATTGCAGGAAGATTTTTCGGGAGAAATTTTATTTTGGTACCGGAGGATCGTTTTTCTGAGTGGAAAGTAGTGCATTTTTTTAATAATTTCTGGTATTTAAATAACTGTTTCGAAATCTACACGTAGAAAATTTGTTTAATATCTGACCTGAAACCTTGACCGAAGAATCCTCTATCGCGTAACAACCTCAATACTTCAGCGATTATAACACGCGGGATTACGTCAGGACGAATCATTCTCAAAGATAAACTCACTCTTCTAATAAGCGTTAACTATCCCTGGTAGCAAAAAAACCTTTGATTCGAAATCCAAGCATATAACCAAGCGCGTGTGCGCACGACGAAACTATGTAAATTGAAAGTTGGAAAACAGTTGTTCCGAAATGTGTCAAGGGAATTAACCTTCTGAAATGCAGTCCGGCGGCTCTATGAACTTACGTTAATCGATGACATTCCGTACGGCTTGTGTATAGCTGTGTATTACTTAACCCCCAAGCAGCGCACGCGTTTGTAAGTATATACACGCTCTAAAAAGTTAATTGCACGTAGTGAGAAAAATCGCACGCGAACGCTCGCGCGCGAGTGTGTAATAGTTCAAATTGAGATTTCCGAATAAAGGCTGTCAAATATTTCCGTCAAAAATTGACGTAATAATTTTCGCGTTAAATTCTTTTTTTTTTTTCTTTTTTTCGCCGGGATGTTTGCGTCGAGCACCTAATAAAGTGCGCGCGCTCATTGAGGCGTAATTTGCCTTCTATAACGCGCAGCACGCGCCCGTAGGATTTTCGTAAGCCGCGCGAGAGCTGTGGTAGTGTAGTGTAAGAAAACAAATTCTTCGATGTTTATACACTTTGCAATGGAACAAGCGGCAATTACAGGCTGCGCTTGCGAAATTTCAGAAACTATATGTATAGAATACAAGCTACGTGAATTTGAAATATCGTTTAGAGCGTGTTTAAGCATTACAAAACACTTTGTAAAATTTACATTATCGGCGCTTGATATTGTTTATGGAAATGCTCGTAAAAGTGTGTATGTATATAAGCGCATGTATATAGGCCTCGGTGGCGACTTTCAGTATACCCGCTACTGCAGCAGTTGGGAAACAATGCGCTAATTGTTTCATAAAAGCCATATGTAACTACCCGTTTCTTTTAAGCATCGAAATATGTGCAATCGACATACACGTTAGATGCATTTCTCAATCGCTTTGGGAAAATGCTTTCCCATCGCTGGAATTCCGAAATTTTAATATACTTATTTATACCTTTGAAATCCAAAATTGAACATTTTCAATAAAGTTTGATGTATTATTCGAAAAATCTTATAAATACAAGAAAACTATATTAAATTTAAGAGCTACATTGTAGCCACACTTAGAGAATTCATATGAAGAAATTAAATAATAATTTAAGATCGACTGTTTTATTTTCAATTAAACATTCCCTTTTCAATCACAACGATTACTCAATAAGCATTACCAAAACATATTCGATATAAGCACAAATTAAAACTATAACAAACTCCTCAACGTATCTCACATCTACCCCAATACCTTCAATCTCCACACACAGCACACACTCAGCAACCTTCCAAATCGCAAGATCTCTCTCCCTGTCTCTCAACCCCTCGCCCGATAAATCTCAACAGCAGCTCTGACAATAGCCGATATTTTCCTTACACCGATAAAATTAGCCGCCGTCGCACCAATAATAATTGCATTCTTTTCGCGCGCGCGCACACACACGCGCACACACACACACACACAGAGACACACACATATGTATATATATGAGCAATTCCTGGGAAATTTCCCTTTTACGTCGCCAAAAAAAATTAAAAATTTTTTTGAATGCACACTTACCACACAAGGTTTTTCTCGTTGCTTGAACCTTACAGAACGTGAAAACACATGTGTTCCAAGCCGATTGAGTGGTATCATTTTTTTACAGCACTTTTAATTTTTCTTATGGAAATTTAATATGGGAAAAAGTGGGTGAAAAGTTGTCATTGATGATGAACCAATAACAAACTATTGAAGAGGCCAAACCAAATTCCATAAAAAAGCGATTAAAGTTGAAGAATAGAGCTTTAATTTGAGAGGGCAATCTTCAAAATCGGTCGATTCGGTGCAAAGCTACGTGAATTTGAAAATGGCGAAAAATTACCAAAAATGAGCGATTTTTGCCAAATCATCGTAATTCTTTAAATTTTCGTCATTTTTCGCACTTTTCATTCATTTTCAAATTCACGTAGCTTTGCACCGAATCGACCGATTTTGAAGATTGCCCTCTCAAATTAAAGCTCTATTCTTCAACTTTAATCGCTTTTTTATGGAATTTGGTTTGGCCTCTTCAATAGCTTGTTATTGGTTCATCATCAATGACAACTTTTCACCCATTTTTCCCATGTTAAATTTCCATAAGAAAAATTAAAAGTGCTGTAAAAAAATGATACCACTCAATCGGCTTGGAACACACGTTTTTTCACGTTCTGTAAGGTTCAAGAAACGAGAAAAACCTTGTGTGGTAAGTGTGCATTCAAAAAAATTTTTCATTTTTTTTGGCGACGTAAAAGGGAAATTTCCCAGGAATTGCTCATATACTAGTGGGGCTTCGCCCCCCTGTTCGCTCCGCTCGCCAACCCCGATGTCTTGAAAAAATTAATATAATAAAAAATGTTTTAAATTATATACTTTTTATAAAAATTACTGTTTGATAAATTCATAGATAATTTATTATTTTAGTAATTGTTACCATAAGCAACAAAAAACAGTTTTACACGCCACCCTGGAGGTACTGTTTAACTATTGAAATAATTTCATGAAGAGCCATATTTCATATGCATTTTTTCAATAGCATAACGCGCGTTCACTGAAAAAAAAGTATATGAAATATAACAATATTCTTGCTCCTACAGCAATAAAAGTATATATTGATGTTCGGCTTATACGGAGACGGTATAGCTGTAACAACTATACTCGCATTGCTGTACTGTGATTTCGGCCCTGGAAAGATTCAGTGTACCGAATCTCACGATCATGTCTTACTGTGAGATTACTTATGGTCATAAAATATTTTTTATTTTAATCTTAAATGTTTTTTTAAATGAAGTTTACTCATAGTGAGGCTTATAACTTTAATATAAGTGCAATTCAGAATAAATCAAGGAAATAGTTAAAGGTTATCTCCATTGTCATGCGTGGTATCCGTATGACTATAGGAACCAAAAGTATTTGTGTGGCAACCATAACTTTTATCAATTTGAAGCACGGGTATTGCTCTCACGACTGTGAGAACAATACTTTATTTTGTAAATATAACTTAACATTTGTCTCTTGTGACTTCCGATATTTTTCTTACATCATCCGGTATTGTGAACTCGGTATTGCTGTAAGCTCAATACTTTTTTTTCAGTGATTGTATTTTTTTTAAGTGGTATCCCTCGCCAACAGCCTTAGGTATGATTTTAATTGTTACCATAAGCAACAAAAAACAGTTCATATCCTACTCTTTAAGAAAGTTATTATAATATTTATTATACTTATTTTCTTTTTTTTCATAGTTTTCCACCATTTCGTTTAACCTGGCAAGTTCAACGGCATCTTTTAAATTTTCTACTTCATGATATTTATTTTTTTCTGGATTCCAAATCAATGGTATTTGTCCTCTTGTGATATCATTATTGCATTCATTGATTTGATTAATTAAATCACATTCATGTTCTGGGGGGATCCAGAGTTTCGACGATTCACTATAAAATTGAAGTCAACTATAGACGTTTTTCAGTTCGACACATGGTAATGCCGATTGTTCTTAATTTCGAAATTCTAAATTACGAAATTCCTATTTTCGAATGTAGCAGTTCACCTACTGTCCAAAACATCGAATTTCATCAATACGATCTCAAAGCAAATATAACCGGTTTCTAATGATTTATTTCGAAATGTCTATATTGTACCCCTATTAAAATTCTATTAATGAAATTCGATGTTTTGGACAGTAGGTAAAGTGATACATTCGTAAATATGATTTTCGTAATTTAGAATTTCGAAATTAAGAACAATCTGCATTATCATATGTCGAACTGAAAAACGTCTATAGTTGACTTTAATTTTATAGTGAATCGTCGAAACTCTGGACCCTCCCCCCCATGTTCTTCATTAATATGATCATATAGTTGTTTGTTTATTTCATCCAATTGTCTTGAATGCTTTATACTTTTGACTTCGACGTATATTTTTTGTGTAGGATCCCATCTTAATGGATTGGTTCTTGAATCTCCTTGATTGGCCATCTGGTATTTTACTAAGTCATTGGTAATTATATTAAATGTATTAATAATTTACAGTTAAAAATGTTTAATATCATAATATAATAAAAGAAATAAGACAAATAACATATAATTAATCGAATATTTTTTTCCAAAAAACCTTTTTTTATTTGACTTTTATTTTATGATTCATTTTGTATGTATATATATTATTTAGATTTTTACATCTTGAAAGAGCAACATATAATTGACCATGAGAGAATAAAGATTTTTTTAGAAATAATCCCTTGCTATCGAAACTTTGGCCTTGAGATTTGATAATATTTATAGCAAAAGCTAATACAGTAGGAAATTGTTTCTTGTATAAAATAAATGGTAATGCAGACAATTCACAAGTATTAAGTGTTATGCGGGGAATAAAAAATTGTTTTCCTTTATTTTCTCCTGTAATAATTTCAGCTTTTATATTATATTTTATATAATCCTATATTATTTTGAGTCGCGTTCCATTACATAATCCATTACTTATTCGAATATTTCGAATTAACATTACTATTGAATTTATTTTTAATTTCAATTCATGTTGAGGTAAACCTTCACTTATGTTATTTAGCATTTCTATTGGATAATTTAGATGAATATTTTCATCTGTTTGATCGACTCCTTTATGTGTTGCATAATCTATACTATAATACATTATAGTTTCATGATTAATTAAGTTTAATATTTTATTATTTAATATATTTACTTCTTCATTATGTGAAGTTAATATAACGTTTCTTGAAAAATCATAATTATTATTAATATTTTTACAAATTATATGACAAACATCATTTGATTTCTATTCATTAGGAACAGTAAATTGATCAATTTTTCTTTATATACGCGCGTTCGTAAAACCGTTAGCCGTGCGAAGGGACATTTCGTAAGCCGGCTGCATGTATGCGCGCATAGTGCACCTACGCGCGTCGGGTCATTGCCATTCATTCCGCGACAGCTCGTTGCTCAAGACACGCGCACGCGCGCGTGCAATGCACGTGAGCGTATATATAAACGTAAGGTCTCGCGCGCTCGCGGTGGGCCCTGGCGCGTGCCGTGTTTAGGTGGTAGGGTTACGGAGCTGCGCACTTCGAAAGCTCGCGAAGATTCGTATAAAGACTTGCAAGACTACTCAAAGTCTGGACGCAGGGACAGATCTATAAAGATCTATTGAACTGATTTTGATTGGTCAGTCGACAAATTAAGTTTGAATGAACAAATTAAGGTTGAGGAAGCCACACGTGCCATTGAATTGTCAAAGTTTTTTTTTTACAGATATAATAAAAATAAAACTTGGAATCTCAACAAATTATGCGTCACTAAATAAAGCTGTATGATGGCAAGTTTTTCATTAGAATAATTTTTTTTCTTTTTGAAATTTAGCTATCGACAATTTTTCCAAGTACTTATATTCCTCAAACTTAATTTTTTGTGCTATTACATAAATTATTTGCGTTAAAAAGTACGATTAATTGTAAACAATATGTATTAAAAAAAATAACACTATGTCTAATAAATTATTTTAAACACTAATCAGAAAATCTTAATTAAATACCAAAAAAATTCCCAAAATTCTAAAAACGAATATCTTCAAAAATAATTGTGCATGTATTGTGTATGTATTCTTCACAGTGTGACCTAAACAGCTCACTCTCTTGAGGCAGCAATAAGTAATTGAAAAATTGATAATTTTATACGTGAATCACCATAAAATTTTTACCTGAAAAAAAATATATATATATAGTTATATCGAGCCATAACTTTCAAAGACCACCACGTTGTTAAAAATCAATATTTTGGAAAAAACCTATACGTACTTCAATGTATTCAAACTTGTATGATTAACATACTTTTTTTTTGTTCTAGGTTCATTGGGGATGATTTTTTTTCCTATTATTTCCACGTCACACCTTGCTATAAATAACATCGTGCTTTTCTATATCCGTAAATACGATATCCGTAGAGTATTCTTTTCGATGTAAACTCAAAAGTAATAATGTACAATTTTGAAATTAGTTTCGGTTTTATATCAATTTTTGTTTTAAATCAGACTAGGTTCAGATTCAGCACGACTTCTTAAGATTTCTTTTGACTTCTAAAGACTTCTATTGGTCTTATAATAAATGTGCAGCCCCTCGGGTAGGCCCTCGCTGTGTGAGTGTATATAGGTTTTCATTTATTGTGGTGAGTAGAGAGGTTGTGTAAGGGAATTGAGAAAAGGTGCACGGTTGTTATTTTTTTTCGAAGGTTTTAGGTGCATTGTTCATGCTGTAATAGTTGTTAACCTAACGGGATTCCGATCAGTCAATAAGCTGTGTACAACAGATAAATAGAAATCTCTTGTACTGTGATGACTCACAGCTCAGTACACTTTTAACTATATGCAAGCTATTTTTCAATAATTTCCTTTAAACAGCTACCTGCAATTACATTCAAATCACATAATCACACAAAATCCACAACATCGATCCCTCCCAGCGCCTCGAATACCCCCATAAATTAATTTGATTACAACCTACTACAACCCCCCGCGCAAACAATACTCACAGTCTCTCCCGCCAATAGACATTTCGGGAAAATACCGTGCGGCGAATTAGTTTAGCTCGTCGCTGCTCTGCGCGTACCAAAGACGTGTATAACGAACCACCCGTACGCGCACGCGCGCGTGTCACCCTTATTTATGCGACTTCTCACATACGTACGTATGTGTGTGTGTGTGTGTGTGTGTGTGTGTGTGTGTGTGTGTGTGTGTGTGTGTATGTACGCGTGTGTACGTGTATGTAGTACGAGCCCCAGCGGAATTCCTCGGCTCTCCCGATATTACAGAACTCGCGGATGGCTAAATTTATAGTGTTAATTTCGGCGGTATGCGTGTAAGTGTGCAAGTGTTTACGTACGAGCGAGTGAGAGAGGAAAAAGAGTGAGTAACGAGCTGCGTTATTGCCGACGCGAGTATGGGTGCGTATAATGTAGGGTCTAAAGCAACGTTTCCGAAATGGGAGGTTTCGACATTTTTACACGCGCAGTGTATGTAGTGGTCTCATGATTTTACGATATCTAATGGCAGGCATAGTTTCTTTTCATCTCTTCTTTGAAAAGCATCGGTAATGCATGGTTTGGAGAATAGTATAAAAGTATAGTTATTGTGACATTTGTGTGTTTTTTTTTCTCTAGTACGTATTAAATATTTTGACTGTTATAATTGGGTTAATTTTGATTGATGATTATTGAACAGTACTTAGGTATTTACTGCTGATAAATATATGTAGGCAATTTCATTACCAAAAGTGTACAGCGTTTGCCAATACGTGAAGTAATGGGTAAAAAAGCGAACTAGCGCGGCATGTTAAAAAAGACACACACACACACACACATACACACACACACACACACACACACACACACACAAACACACACACACAGACCTACACACACACATACGCACGGGCACACGCGAGCCACTGCCGCAGCGGCAAAGTGTGTATTACGTAATTAAAGGCCCCACATTTACAGACCCCTTTACCTGTGAATAGCTCGGCGTACAAGGCCAATCTCTCTCTCTCTCGCTCTCTCTCCTCTCTCTCTCTATATGTATGTGTGTGTGTGTGTGTGTGTGTGAAAGTGTATGTATGTGTATGTGTGTGTGTATGTATATGTCGAATTCTATAGAAAATTACCCCTAACTGTGGTCGAAAAATCGTAAAAATTCAAAGTTGAAGCACACCTCCAACAACTGGTTTTTCCTATTCTGTAGCAAAAATAATGCACGAAAAGCGTGTCGAACCAAGGAAATCGGCATAGTGTTTTTCAGGAAACTACATTTAAGCTTTCTCATGGAAATTTAATATGGGAAAAATAAACGAAAAGTGGTCATTGATGATTAATCAATAGCAAGCTATTGAAGCGGCAAAAAAAAAATTCATGAAAAAGCGATTAAAGTAGAAGCGATTAAAGTAGGGGGGGCTCCGAAGTTTCGGCGATTCACTATAAAATCGAGCCAACAAACGATTTTTATAAATTCGTAATTAAACGATTTTTATAATATAGACTGTTTTGTACGAAAAGACTGCTCTGTAAAACATATGATAGAATAAACTGTTTCATCAAAATTTTGATAGTTTTTTTATTCTTTTAAACTTTCTGACCAATGACCGGTCAGAAAGCTCACTGACGGTCATTTTTACATTCAGGAATTGTAAATTCTGACTGTCAATGACGGTCAACTTTTTGTCAAAATGACCGTCAAATCAGAAAATTTTGTCTGACCGGTCCATCAACATCACTGATAGTATTGAACAAAATTCTGAAAATATAGCATACAGTAAGAATCTTTTTGATGTTTTGTTTAATCAGTTAACTAATGATCACAAATCAATTTTCAATGAAATAGTAAACAGTAAAGATAAAATTTATTTTATTGACGGTCCTGGAGGTTCCGGTAAAACTTTCTTGTACAAAACATTAATACGTTATTTTATATCTTTAAACAAACAAACTTTATCTATGGTTTGGATTGGAATCGATTCTATTTTATTACGTAAAGAAATGACAAGCCATCGTACTTTTAGACTTCCTTTAGATTTAATCAGTATTGAAACTGCTTTTATAAAATTTGAATTGCATAAAAAAATGCAGAGAAGTTGATATTATTATTTGGGACGAAGCATCATGATTCCGAAAAAGAGCTTTAGAAATAGTTGATCAAACTCTAAGAGATATATATTATAATGATATTCCATTTGGTGGAAAATTGATCATATTAGGAGATAATTTTCGGCAAATTCTTCCAGTTATAAAATATGGTCATAAAAATAGTATAATTGAAGAAACAATTAAATTTTCTATGTTGTGATCTCTTTTTAAAGTTTTAAAATTAACTCAAAATATTCGTTCGGAAAATAAACAATTTGCTTCAATATTATTAGAATTGAGTGGAGGAAGAATTAATCCATTTATTACTCAATGGAAAACGAATAATTTTTGCAAAGAAATTTATAGCAACATTAATATTAAAACTTCAATAGATCGTGTAATCTTGACTTCTCATAATAAAGATACTAAAATTATTAATAATAAAGATTTAAAATTATTAAATGAAAATATTACATTACGATACGAGAACCTAAGTAGCACTTTTTTGCACGGAGTGAAGTTAGGTCACAAGTGTCATATAGAATTTTATAGCACTGCCTGCCCTAAGCCCGCTGTCACGCCTATCCGTGCCCTAAGTGAGGTCTTAGGTTACACAGTGCTATAAAGGGCGCAATAATGGGCCATTTAAGGCACTAGTATCGTAATATACTTATAATATACACATACGCCGCAGCGCGAAAGAAAGGCAACACACCGTCTGTCCTACCCTACCTCTTCACAATCCACTACACTTATTATACAGGATCTCTAATTACGATTCACGTACACAGGGGCCAAGGCTGGAATTCGAATATCACCTCCGAATGTTGCCCCATGCATGTAGTCTCATTTGCGCTAACTCAACTGGCGGCGCCGTAACAAATGGCCACTGATGCAGAAACGCGTAGTGTATAGGCGCGCTCTCCCGCTCTACGTGTCGTAATGAATGGACTTGCAGAATACTTTGTACTAAATGTGGATTTAATGTGCTCTCTGGCGGCGGCGGTGGCTGTGTATATAGCTCTCTTGGTGAGTTGTTCTTTGTTTGCTTTTACGGGTTTTCGCTGCTTGATAAAGACATAAGGTTTGCGGATGTCGGTGCGGAGTTTCGCGTGTAGGTCTATGCATTATGTTGTCGGTTGGAAAATCGTTGGTAGATTTTGATGGCGACCTTGCGGCTGATGGTTGTGTTCGTAATAGTGGGGGAGATTTTATAGTCGTGAATCGTTTTTATGAAAGCTTACACTGTATGTAAACAAACGAGTTATAGCTAAGTGTATTCATGTATAGACATAAAGGTTTAATTAAAAAATATTTAAAAATATTCTGAGAACAGAAATCTATTTAAAGCTCGCGAATGCGATTACTATGATTGCACGCATCAGTGCGTTTATTTTTTAGATGCAATATAATGAATCTAAGTTATTCAATGTCGTCATATAAATTGCAAGAATTTTGTTGACCATTCATAACTTTTGCATCACCTTCCACGAACCACTACGACTTGAATGCGCTCATTCTTCCGAGATACTATACTACTGTGGAAGGTATTTTGTTTACGAAAAATCGCGGAGCAGCCGCGAGACGTGAAAACGCAATGGCGCGCGCCGATATACAGTTGCAAAATTATACTTTATGCGCTATTAGCGTGGGATTTTTAATATTCATGAGAATCGTTTGTATACAGACGGTTTCGTGCGAATTTCCTTAGAGTGTCCTAAATGCGTATATATATATATCCGCGCGCGACTCTTTTTTTCTAATTCGCGAAATTGCATAAAGGCAATTACTGGAAAACGATGATGATTTCGTCATCGGTGAATAAACACGGCCGACTGGGTAATGTTTAGCAAATATGTGACTGTTTCCGATATGACAGAGCAGTGCTTAATTTATTTTTAAACGTCGCAGCGTTACATTTTTATAGAAATAATTTTGAAAAACTTTGATTTAAGAGAATCTATTTACAGCGACAATTATAAATAAAAAGTTTCTTTGTGTGTACAGTCACGATTTACCTTGCCCGAAGTATTTAGACTAACTTCAGAGCGAGCTTTTATTATTTCATCCGTGCACTTGATCCCGATGACGAAATAATCGACGTGTGTGTGCGTGTGTGTGTGTGTAGGTTGCCGTAGGAATCCGGTTGCGTTCTCAGCGCCAAGATTGTATAATTCAAAACAATCTATAGAGTAAGCTCGCGAGCGAAGCGTGGCGCCATCTTTAAACATGGCAGCGCACCATTAGGTAAGGATTTTAGAGTCTGCGTTGTCGTGTGCTGGTAACTCACAATAAATATGGGCCTGAAGTTTGCATCGTTGGAATGCAATGAAATAATTTTTTACAATTAATTAAAGTGACTAGAAAGTAAACATTTTTATCTAAACCGTTTTCATTAAGTTATTTTATATTATAAAATACTAAATCTTCAGGAGAAACCAAAATTAATCAATATAACTTTAAAGTAAAATTAATTTTTGTTTTCATTTCGTTGCACTCTAACGTTGCAAACTTCAGACCCATCAATAAATTGTAGTTCTATTTAACAGTGTGGGAAATTCATAACTTTCCCGTGCCGCAAAATCAAATTTTTCATTTTTAATACCGAAGGTATTGTGGTCGCAGCAACATAGAAAATTGCTGTCTAGTTTAATTTAATAAATGAAATAAGAAAAACTGGTAATACACATAAATTATACGTGATATATGCACGTATCACTCTGCATTAATTTTTTTCTGAGAGATTCAGCATGGGATTATGGGCGAGTTAAACCTAATGCAAAAGGCGCCGCGTGTGCCCACTGGCTGGTTTCTGGCAGACGCTCCCATATAATCACCATTAAAAAAGAATCATTAAATCCTTCCAAATTGAAAAAGTATTACTGCAGACTTCACATGCCGCGGTACGTGAGTGAGCGCACAGCGCTGCCACTACAAATTTTAAACAAAAAAATTACGCGCCGAGATAGCGGCTTCTTCATCGTAGCGGCAAGTTAGCATCTTTTTCATCCACGCGCTGTCGAACTAGCATCTTTTTCATCACCGCGCTGAGATAGCGGCTTCTTCATCATCGGGTTGAGATAGCATGTTGTTCCCCTCAGCCGTCGATTTACAAAAAATTACGTTTTCATCAATAACTCATATCTAAATGTAGCTATCGACTTTTTTTGTTAAATTGTAGAGAATTTTATCCTGCATACAGTGAATTATAATATATAAACAATATTAGTTCTAAATATTAAAAAAAAAAAATAAAAATTTGTAAAATTGAAAAATTGCTATAAAAAAAATGGATATTGACAAAATTAGGATATTGTCCCCAACTGTGTAAGGAAAATCTAAAAAAATGATCCCTATTTGGTCAAAATCGGTCGAGAAGATCATGAGATATCAGCGTATACGGACATATATCGTCGGGTTAGAGGAAAAAGAGTCTATCTCGTCGAAGCGCTGAAAAAGATGCTATCTCGTGGAAGCGTTGAAAAAGATGCTATCTCGTAGATGCGTTGAAGAACATGCTATCTCACTGAGATCTGGAGAACATGCTATTTCGAAAATTATTTTTTTTCGTGAAAATTTAAGTTGGCACCTGTGCAGAAACTTTTAAAGAAAATTTTATTTTTTTATATATTTAGTTAGCTCATCAATCATAAAAAATGTATAGAATATTATTTTTAGTATAAATTTAACGGTCTTACTATCGACCTTTTTAAAGTTTTAAATAAATAATAAAACCTATTGATAAATTTTCATTAAAACAAAATTTTTATATTTGCTATGATGTAATTATCAAGGAGTGCAGGAGTGTTCCGAGGGAAAGTATCTGTCCAATGTAGAAAAAGTCTGAGGGACGACCGTGCTTCATATACATTGAAATGGGTGCGTGAGAATTTTACTAATTTTTTACGCCTTACAATTACGATTTTTAATATACATAAATATATCAATGGATAGCTGCTTTGATATACTACATGTATATCAAGTTATATTGATATTAAAAAATTTGAGGGCCGATTTATTTTCCTTTACGCTTCTTTTCAGACCTATTCGATCAGCTGTTTTGTTCCGACCATATATATACCTATACTTCTCCACAGTTCACAGCTCTGTCAAAAAGCTCAGATCTCGAAGTGTACACACACACACACACACACAGACACACACACACACACACACACACACACACACACACACACGCACGCGCGCGCGCGCGTGCGCACGTTTTTTTACTATCTCGACGCCTCCTATTCACAAAGTTCCAACTCAGACGCCAATGCAATAAACTCGCCGTTCCGTGCAAAAAAGTCCTATCTCAATGATAATTCAACAGAGACCTATCTCAAAGCTCAGTGCAACAAAGTCCTAACTCGAAAATTCATTGCAAAAAAGTCCTAACTCGGAGGTGAGCGCAACAAAGTCCTAACTCAGAGGTAAATGCAAAAAAGTCCCAACACAGAGGTGAGTGCAAGAAGATCCCGCTTCACAATAAAAACCAATGAGATAGTTATTGAAACGGGACGATTTTAATAAAATAAATTCACAAGACCCAAATGGGCAGGGGAAGCGAGATCCACGTAAAAATATTCGCAAGCGAGCCAACCAAAAAAAATTTCTCTGAAACAAAATGTCCGAAACACAAATAAGCGAGGCACTACTCTCCTTTTCTGATGTAATAGACATCATTTTGTTGCTATATAGGTATATGTATAAACAGCTTGCCGTACTCTTAAAAAAAATAATACATAAAATAGCAGAGAATAATGACATAAATTGAGTAGAATAAACGATTAAGAGTAAAAAGTCACCTATTTTCGGAAATTCGCCCGCTAGTCGTTTTTATAAATCACAAAGAGGCAGAGGAAGCGATATTTACACAAATAAATATACGTATGCAGGCGGGCAAGCCAGAGATAATGGAGTAAGCCAAATTCTGATAACCTTAATAAGCAGCCGGTTAAAGGTAGCTTAATCGTGCGAAAAGACGCGGCTCTCGAAGACGAGCTTCCCACGCGAGTTTGTGCTTTAATAAATTGAAATCGGTGCTGAACATAAAAATAGTTTAAACTTACCTGGAAGCAGACTCGCGAGGGCGAGGCAGCTACTCGTAGACGAGCTACATACGCGTGATTCCGTATTTCGTAAGCGAAAATACCGCTCCAGACTAAAAGTAGCTCGAACGGGCCAGGAGTCGCCCTGTCGAAGACGAGCTTCCCACGCGAGTTTTTCGTTCGAGCTACTTTTATTCTGAAGCGGTAATTTCGCTTAGTAAATGCTGAATCACGCGTACGTAGCTCGTCTACGAGAAGCTGCCTCTTCGCACCATTAGACTGTCTTCAATTTTTAGCAGCGTTTTCACGTTATATAGGCAAAGCACACATCCTAAGCTCGTCCTCTCGAGCCCACTTCCTGGTAAGTTTAACCTATTTTTATTTTCAGCACGAATTTCTGTTTATTAAAGCAAAAACTCGCGTGGGAAGCTCGTCTTCGAGAGCGCGTCTTTTCGCACGATTAAGCTACCTTTAACCCGCTGTTTATTAAGGTTATCAGGATTTGGCTTATTCCATTATCTCTGGCTTTCCCGCCTGCATACGTATATTTATTTGTGTAAATATCGCTTCCTCTGCCTCTTTGTGATTTATAAAAACGACTAGCGGAAGAATTTCCGAAAATAGGCGACATTTTACTCTCAATCGTTTATTCTACTAAATTTATGTCATTATTCTCTGCTATTTTATGTATTATTTTTTTAAGAGTACGGCAAGCTGTTTATACATATACCTATATAGCAACAAAATGATGTCTATTACATCAGAAAAGCAGAGTAGTGCCTCGCTTATTTGTGTTTCGGACATTTTGTTTCAGTGAATCTCGCTTCCCCTGCCCATTTGGGTCTTGTAAATTTATTTTATTAAAATCGTCCCGTTTCAATAACTATCTCCTTGCTTTTTATTTTGAAGCGGGACCTTCTTGCACTCACCTCCGTGTTGGGACTTTTTTGCATTTACCTCCGAGTTAGGACTTGGTTGCGCTCACCTCCGAGTTAGGACTTTGTTGCACTGAGCTTTGAGATAGGTCTCTGTTGAATTATCGTTGAGATAGGACTTTTTTGCACGGAACGGCGAGTTAGGATCTTATTACATTGGCGTCTGAGTTGGGACTTTATGAATAGGAGGTGTCGATCTCAAAGTTTCCTCTAGGAGGAGGCAAGAAGGTAGACGGTATCAAGGTACACGGAGCGTGCGCAGCGCGCTTCTACTTAGCTAGTAATTTTAAATGGTAAAAATAAAAGAT
Source organism: Torymus aiolomorphi (assembly GCA_036365515.1). Lineage (NCBI taxonomy): Eukaryota > Metazoa > Arthropoda > Insecta > Hymenoptera > Torymidae > Torymus > Torymus aiolomorphi. Next base: position 160,455,441 of record CM070876.1, on the reverse strand, counting down.
GAACAAGAATTTTTTAGATGGGCTTAATAAAGTGAAAGAAAATGCATTATTTTGATTATTTTGATTTATTAAATTTTAAAAATACTGCTACTTAAAAATTTTAGTTAACGAAAACTTATTATATTCCCTCAATCCCAATCATTGTTCAGTTCATGTTCAATTATATCGCCGTATTTGACATACTCCGCTATCTTTCTCACGATCAGTACAGGTAACACATCGCCTAACACGCCGCCCAGGCAATCTTCAACGCTCAAGAGGAAATTCGCGCGCTCTTTAGCCACTGCAAACTTCGTGGTGAATTCACTAGCGTATATTCTGAATGACGCTACGTAACCGCTTGACTCGAAAGCCGTGATGATCGTTTCGTTCCTAGCTAGTCCTGCGAGCATCTCTTCATTGCTTAATAATATTTGAAAAAACGATACGGCGCTGTCATGTGCGTCGACGCTCTCACTCTTCATTCGCCTAATCTCTTCACGGCACTCCTGGTCGAATTTCGAGTAGTTCTCGCAGGACTGGACTATTTGTTTGTACCCCTCAGAGAGGGATTGGCCTAATGCCTCACGTTTAACGGCTTCCCTGATGATGATTTGTGCGGTAGCTTCGCTGAATGGACTGTTTGGCAGAAGTTCGAAAGCAGTCTTGCCCTTCTGGTTGCGCGCATCCAAATTGGCTCCAAATTTAAGTAACAAAGCCGTCACGTCAGCCAGCCCACCCTGGCAGGCCGCATGCAGTGCGGTCATACCCACCTTTGTTGCTTCATTGACGCGCGCGCCTCGCTTCAGCAAAAAATGGACGGCAGCCAGATGATTTAATGCCGCCGCGTATAACAAGGGGAATTGAGTCAGGTGCGATTTTGAGTTTACATCGGCGCCATTATCAACAAGAAGCTGAAGCTGGAAAACAAAGCAATTGTTGTTTTATGAAGCTATCAATTAAATTAAATTAAAAAGGCGTTACCAATTCAATGGTACGTGACTTTCTCAATCTTAACTCACTTATTCCTTATATTTATTTGCAATCTCATAATAATTAATCTTTTTAAACTCAAATTCAGCGGCATGGTGCCGCTGGATACATGCACATAAGAATTTTACACATTTTCATTGTACACACAAATTAATGCGTTATATTTTATGCGCATGGTATTTTTTATTTTGGACATTATTTTAGCTATATTAATTTCTCTGTTTAATTATTAATGAAAATACAAACAATTAAATGAGCAAATATTTGAAATGACAAAACATTTTTAACATGTTTTTAACAAAACTTAATTATATTACGAAGCTCCTTCTAGGAGAATGCAAAAATACTTGAATATGTTAGAATAAATTTGTAAATCCATATTATTTATATACTCACAATTTCCAAATTGGAGTCTCGCCTAGGAAAGTAGAGGAGCAGCGGTGTATGCCCATACATATCCTTAGCATCTATGTTGACTCTATGGCTGATCAGTACCTTGATCATCTCTATGTTATGGTGCCGCATCGCCAGGTGCAGTGCATTTCTACCGTCTGGTAATACCGCCTCAATAGATGCTCCTCTGGCAATAAGCTTTTGTGTAGACTCGATACAGATGTTTTGTCTTTCCGCATTACAATGCAAAGGCGTCATTCCGTAATAGTTCCGCGCATCGATGATAGCCCCTTCGTTGAGGAGTAATTCGACGATGTCCGGTTTGGCAGCGGTTTTTGCGGCCCTATGCAGCGGTGTACTCCAAGTATTATCAAGCGCGTTGATATTTGCACCAAGGTTTATAAGCACACGTATGCATTGGATATCTTCTATATGCACTGCATAGTGCAGCAACGTCATCTCAAAGTTTTCTACGATTTTTGGCTCGTTTATGTTCGCACCACTGTTGATCATCTGATTCGCCAAGTCGTATTTCCCGGAAATTAACGCTGCCCACAATTTCGGCAATTTCGTCAATTCCATCTTTTTGGTGCGATCACGGAAAGTCCAGAAATATTCAAAGACAAACTGTCAACTACAATATCTGTACAACGATTGAGCTCATCTGGCATCTGCAGTCCTATATATGCGCAGGCCGATCTATGTGGGCGACAGGAGGGAAGAACCCTAGATACGAAGGTAAGTGTAGGTCCCCCTGAGTCTAATTAAGGAGCGAGAAATCGCATGCTATTAGTTGGCGCCGACGTCTGGGTTTCCCGAATAGGGAAAAGTAGACAAATTCCTCTAAGGTATGTCAATGTTACAGGATTTGTATAATAGTACAATAGTGTTGAAACCTTTTAATAATTTACCTAAGATTTATGACTTTTCGAGTGAAAGTGCAAGCGCATTAGTCGGTATAAACTTGAAACTCACTTTCCTGTATATCTGTTATCTGTTCTCCCAATATAAAATGGTTAAAACAGAAGCTCTGGCACCTTGCATGCATCCATTCCATTAAAAGTTATTGCTAAGCTAGCAGTATTCGTTCCATTAAAAGTTACTGCTCGATCTGTCCTTCTTTTGTACTTTTGATTCATCTACTGTTAAATCACTTTTGAACACATTGTACTGAATTAGATTATTATTTATAATACTAAGACAAATGTAGAATATGCGCCAGGTCTTATGAAATATAAAATCCCAATCATCCAAATCGAAACTTAAGAAGCCATCACTGTCATAGACAAAAGTACATAAGTACATAAAAGCCGATAAGCCCATTTTTTCAATGATCACTTGATTACACATATTAAATATTAAATATATCTTGAATTTAAGCCTATATTCTTGTGAGCAGTCTTGTTGCTTTTATGTGTATAGATACATCTTGACACTTATTGCAATTCACAAATCTTCTGAACTGAATTATATATTCTATAGTGAGTTAGACTTAATATGTCACTTTCATCTTTCTTAGAAAAAAGATGTATTTATTTTTATGAGATCAAAATTTTTACTGCCTCTTCTTTAAAATACTTAATTCAATCTTGCCAATGCACATGTTTTTCAGTATTAATTTTCATATGGCATTCCCATCTTGAACTGAAACTACTTTCCAAATTTCACTGGATTTCAAATTCCAGAATATGATTTATATTATTTTTATAATAAATCCAGTATTTAAATTTAATTATTTTTTTTTTATAATTCTTATACTAATAAATCTTAAATAATGTTTTTTGATATTTTAAAACACATACAAGTAAACGTGTTTATATATATATATATATATATATATATATATATATATATATATATATATATATATATATATATATATAACCCCAGGTCCATTATTTCTATAACCCCAGGGTCCATTATTTCTATAACCCTAGAGTCTATAACCCCAGGTCCATTATTTCTTTAGTCACTTGCCATAGAGAACTCTCGGCTGTAGGTACTAATATACAGGGGTTGGACTCCATAAACCCCGATAAGTGTGTGTATGTATGTATGTGTGTGTGTGTGTTTGTGTGTGTGTGTCCTGGAAACTAACATATAATATATATATATATATATATATATATATATATATATATATATATATATATATATATATATATATATATATATATATATATATATATATGTTTTATGTTAGTTTCCAGGACACACACACACACACACACACACACACATACATACATACACACACACTTATCGGGGTTTATGGAGTCCAACCCCTGTATATTAGTACCTACAGCCGAGAGTTCTCTATGGCAAGTGACTAAAGAAATAATGGACCTGGGGTTATAGACTCTAGGTCGGGCCGCATAAACCCCTATATTTAGAAATATTATGAAGCCCGGGCTGCATAATCAAAATCGGGCTCGATAAACCCCTATATATAAAAAAACGGGCTTTATAAACCCCTTTCGATATATATATATATATCAAAAACCTTTAGAAAAGGCAAAAAAAAAAGGAAAATCAAATTTTCCGTCATTATGAAGATAGTAAGCTCTTTTAACCATATAATTTCTAATTTTTTAAATTTTTTATCCAAACTGGTTTTTTAGGTTCAGAATAACATATATAATTAAAAAATTCAATAAAAAAAGAGTTGATTTTTTCAAAATTTTTAGGTGTAAGACCACCTTAAAGAAAAATTTTTTTTGGGGATCAACTTTAAGCGTGGTTTTCATCCCTTAAATTGACGAATTAGTACATTAAAAAAGTACATGTCTAATATTTTTTTATGTACTACAACATATCGCAAAATGAAAGAAATCGGTGAGGTGCACCTCGGGTACTTTCCTTGTTAGCGTTGCTGGTGCATTTTATTTTATTAGAAATTAGATAGATGTAAGTATTCTAATGGCAGCAAAGTTGTAATAAATATAAATCGTCGGGTCGGAGGAAAAAGGAGCTATTTCGAAAAAGCGTTGAAAAAGGAGCTATTTCGAATGAACGTTGAAAAAGGCGCTATTTCGAATGAGAGCCCAAGAAGGAGCTATCTCGGAAGTCATTTTTTTTCTCAAAATTTAAGTTGGCAATACTGTAGTATAGAGAATAATATGTTTAATATTAACATGGTATTTTAACTATTAACATGCCATTGTAACTATTAACATATATTTTTTAATAGTTACAATGCCACGATAAATATAAACATTTTGATAAAATATTTTTCTCTTGTCAGTATAGAAAAACACATACACATTTTTAGAATACGCTTACATACGATCAATTATATTATATTTTTTAACTGCTTTTATTTCATTAGTTCTAGATAATAATTCAAGAATTCATGAGGAATCAAATTGTGATAAATCATATATTGAAGATCCTTTTTTTTTGTCCAGATTTAGCAACAACTTTAATAAATTTGATGTCCTGATATAGCGAATCAGCTGTCTTAATGAATTGTTATGAAGAAAAGTTGTTGCTAGATCTGGACAAAAAAAAAGAATCTTCAATATATGATTGATGACAATTTGATTCGTCATGAATTCTTGAATTATTATGTAGAACTAATGAAATAAAAACAGTTAAAGAATATAATATAATTGATCGTATGTAAATGTATTCTAAAAATGTGTGAGTGTGTTTTTCTATACTGAGAAAAATATTTTATCAAAATGTTTATATTTATCGTGGCATTGTAACTATTAAAATATATATGTTAATAGTTACAATGGCATGTTAATAGTTAAAATAGCATGTTAATATTAAACATATTCTTCTCTATACTACAGTATTGCCAACTTAAATTTTGAGAAAAAAAAATGACTTCCGAGATAGCTCCTTCTTGGGCGCTCATTCGAAATAGCTCCTTTTTCAACGCTCATTCAAAATAGCTCCTTTTTCAACGCTTTTTCGAAATAGCTCCTTTTTTCTCCCACCCGACGAAATGATATAAATGGCCCAGCTACCGAGATAATGAAGAAAGATAGGAAAATCGGGAAAGGGAACAAAAATCGATAACATTAAATCGTAATCGTTTTCATCCTTCAAAGGATTCATTCTCTTACAAAAAAGGGCGTTTCGTCCTTACGTATTGATAAAAACGTGTTTGGAACGATACTATAAGATAAGTTTTCTTAAAATCTGAATAATAAATGATTGATTTGCTAAAATCATCGTCGAAGTGAAACAAATATTGCGCGTGCCGATGCGCCGCGACACTGTGGAGGGGGGGACGCGCGACTCCGTCTGTCTCGCGCAAAGCTCTCCCTCTCTCTCGTTCTCACGGCCACTGCTTGTGTACCCAATTTAGCATATAAAATAGATGTAACAGTACTTCATTGCTTCTAAGAAATTGACGTTATAAAAGGACAAAAAGTTTGTGTTATCGGGGACATTTTGGAACATGGTAAATAATTAATAATTCGATTAATAATTCGACCATTGCAAAATTGCAAAATACTAAAATTGCAAAATCTAACCTTGATGCGCCAAGTAATAACGCATTAAAACAGAGTCCTTATTTTCTAAAATTTCACTTTAACCCTTAGCTTGTAATATTTTTAAATTTCAATATGACTCTAACCTTCGCTGACCAAAATTTTTAAGTTACGGTATATTATTATTTCATCCTTCATGTTCTTACGGGTTATACAACAAATAAAATTAAAAGTAATAAATTTAAATTACCTAATAAAATAATATAATACTTTACATAAATTTTATAAAAGTATTGTCGGATATGCCGATGGTTCATTTTAGCAGAAAACATTCAAGGTAATTTGATTTGGAAAAAATTGAAACATTTTCTTTGTCTTTCTGAGGATTTCAAAGAAAATAGAGAAGACAAAAGTTGTAAAGATTTTAGTTTACCTGAACCAACAGTAACCAATAGTATTGAAGGAAATTCTGAAAATATAGCACACAGTAAGAATCTTTTGTACGTATTGGTATTAAAAGGAATGTCGTAAGGATTTAGCTGAAGTTTCAATATTGAAGAGAAAAACTACTCGAATAAATGGCACAGACAGTACTATCAGTAATAAAGGTAAAAAATTAAACTTATTTAAGATTAAATTCATCGAAATCTCCAAGTCAAAAAATTTCACCGATAAAGAGTTTTTCTTTGAGAAAAAAAAAAAGATTGTATTTTGGTGTTTGGTATTAGTAGGTTCTATTACTTACACTTTTGATTGCCTTGTTGATTCGGATAGAGAAAATATAATTCTGTAGAAGTAGGATCAAAATGGCGGTACACTTTTGAGCAGCGACATCAGAAGTACCTTGAAAAGGAAGGAAAAGACTTTACTATCTCACCAAAATTCTACATAAGAAACTTCCCTTGCTTACAAGACGGAATAGGATTATCATTGGTAAGTTAATACAAAATGTTGCCTAAAATAAATACTTATTTTCATATTTCTTACAGTTAGAAATCGATTTTCAAAAGATTATTGAGAAACTAGTTCAGAAAGAAGTAGTGTCAAAAAACGATAGGCCCAGGTATGCTTTAATTTTTCAAAAAAACTGGCCTCTTTTATTAAACGATATAATTAGATTGGTCAAGGCATCAAAAGTTAAAGAAATAGTAACCTTTAAAAAAGTGAACGCCCATCCTTTTGATCAAGGTATTTTATATAGTTTGAAGAAAATTAAGTCTATTTTGTGGATTTTAATTAAGTTTTAAGTAATATTTCATTTCAGGAGAAAATAATAGTGTACTGGGGTTATTTGCACTTCTATTGTACATGACCGTGCCTAAACCCTTTAATAAAAAATATATCTCGGACTCATTTATTTTGCTGATAAAGGTTCTTATATTTTACATAGTTTAGTGTTGTATTATATATCATATGTATCGTAGTATCTATCGCAGTTCGGTGTATTAGTTTGTAATATCCGGATTCTTGCGGATATACTTCGGGTAAAAAGGTTTTAATTTTTTAGTTTAACACAATAGAGGATTATAAAAGCTTAAATTTTATTACAGGATTCCAGTGAATTAGAAGAAAAGAGAAAAGAACACGAAAAGAAATTTGAAAATTCAAATGTTGTTTTGTACATAGTATTTGCTGATCCTTAGACAAACTCACGAAAGTGTATGTAGTTTTGAATGATCTTGTTTAGTCATATTCAGATCCTTTAAAAGCAGTTGACACTCGTCTCCGTCTCGGGCGCCTTCGGCGCCCTCACCTACACCTCGTGCTGTACACCTCACCCTCGCTTGAAATAGCTCATTTTCTCCCCTAGTTGCACAATGTACTATTGTATACAATAGGTATTAAGCAAATTTTGAACATGTCCCGAACTGTACACTGTGCCGAATTTGATAACTTCTCTGTGTTTGATAAAGATCAAATTGCAGAAGAGGATCATCTGCATAATAACATTAAGTTGTTTAGAAAAGTTATAATTAATGGTACTTATGCCTTACGAAATTGGAATGTTCTTAGTCACTCAAATTTTGACAGGTCTTAAATTATTTGGTGAAATTGTGAAAATAGCGCATGTTTCATCAAAAAAAGAGATGATTGAGTACATGATATGTTTGTGATCTGGTTTATAACAAAATTTAAAATAAAGGTAATATAATAATTGAAATTGTTGAAAATTTATTTTTTCCTTATTTTATACGTTTCATAATTAATTTATCATTTATAGGTTTAAATTTAGTTAAGAATCTTGTAATTGTAAAAACAATTACAATTACGATCATTATGTTCCCCGCATGAGTCGAGATGCCGCTCCTCGACAAAAGAGACGGGCTGCTCCCCCGATCTCCTTCGAGTGCCTGCTCCTCGAATATATAGAGGAGCTGCTCCCCCAATCTCCTTCGAGTGCTTGCTCCTCGAATATGTAGAGCAGCTGCTCCTCGAAAGTCACTGGGTAGCTGCTCCCCAGCTGTGAGGGCGCTGCTCCACGAAACTTTTTTCAGTGTGAGTGATTGAATAAAAACTATTAGAAGCTTTTTATTACCATTAAATACGTATCCTCAAAAATGTTTAGATAATACGGTTGCCGATTAAAATAGCAAGAAAATGCCTATTCAAAATATCAGCTTTTTACTTTATTTTCAAATTCTTGATTTTTCGCCAGAAGTTATATTATTTCTCCCCAGAAAACCCGAATCTGGAAACGGCAAACTAGGCTCAGAAAATTGAAGGTTTGCGTTTCTTATGAGATTTTAGAATTTTTACCTTGTCGAACATCCCGAAACGATATTTAATCACAAACAGCAGTAACTCAACTAATTTAATAATTTTTGTACAAAAAAATGTGAAAAATGTAAAAATAACATTTACCCTTAACAAAATAAGGGTTGCAACCCCTCAGCATGAGAAGTATGTCCACATGATCGTTTTGTTATAAGAAATAAGATAACGTTTATTTCATCGAAAAAATTCCAATTCGTTCTCGAGATATTAAAGAAAATTTGTTTTTGGGGATCAACTTTATGGGTGGGTTTCCCCCCTTAGATCGACAAATTAGTACATTAAAAATGTACATGTCTAATACATTTTATCACGATTTACCTTGCCCGAAGTATTTAGACTAAGTTCAAAGTGAGCTTTTATTATTTCATTTGTGCACTTGACCTCGATGACGAAATAATCGATGTGTGTGCGCGTCTATTAGGTCTGCCGTAGGAATCCGGTTGCGTTTTCAGCGCCAAGATTGTATAATTCAAAAAAATCCATAGAGTCAGCTCGCGAGCGAAGCATGGCGCCATCTTCAAACGTGGCAGCGCACCGTTAGGTGAGGATTTTAGAGTCTGCATTGGCGTGTGCTGATAACTCACAATAAATTGTAGTTCTATTTAACAGTGCGGAAAATTTTGGCGATTAAACCAATTTTAGTCTAGTTATCCAACCACAAAAAAATCACTTTTTTTATAAATTATTTTTTTTTTCTCAAAAAATAATGAATAAAAAAACATAAAAATTTAGCAAATTATAGTATTACAATATTTTTTTTAACCAAAAAAATATTCATGTCAATATCTTTCTTTAATTTCGAAATATAGCCTATTTACTCAAAATTAAGTTTTCATCAATAACTTATGACTAAATATAGCTATCGGCTTTTTTTTTTATATTGTAGAGAATTTTATCATATAGATTAAATTCATAATATATAAATAATAATATGTAAGGCCAGAGAAAGAGTCAAGCGTTTCGTCTCGGGGTTGACGCCGTGAGTACACCTTCGTTACGAGAGTACCACGCTCTCGCTGTGCGCTAGACACGAAACTATCTATAGCGGCTAACCGAGTAAACTACCCACGCACGCCCGAGACTTCCCCCACCCAGCGGCTCTTCCTCTGCCTTTGTATATACACACATCATATACACACGGTTCCATTTCCGATAGGCCAAATCACCTACAATTAGTTCTAAGTATTAAAAAAATCGAAAACAAAAATTTTTTAAATTGAAAACTCTCTATAAAAAAAAATCGATTTTGACAAAAATAGGATATTGACCCCAACTGTGTAAGGAAAATCTAAAAACATGATACCTGTCAGGTTAAAATCGGTCGAGTAGATCATCAGCGTATATACGGACACACACGCACACACAGACACACACGCATCTATACGGACATTTTCTAAACATAGTGTATTTCGATTCCAAATGTGCTAAACAACAGTCCTAACACATTTTCTCCAAAAATTTTTTTTTCTACTATCACAAAGCTTCATCTAGGAGGAAGCAAAATAATTGGTAATATACATTAATTATATGCGATATATTTACGTATCCCTCTACATTAATAGATAGAGTGAATATTCCTGTGATTAAGATAATAGAGCGCGAGCCAGATTTATCCATTAAATTAGATATAAAAAATTTACAGATCTGCTGTAATTTGATGAGCGCAAGCACGTACAGTCCAAATAATATACAATAGAATATAATATACAATAGAAAATTCAGTAATGGTCGAATTAATAATTTTGCCTTCCGTTTTCTCTATCATTAATCTTACGATTATAATAGTACGGTTCTACGATAGTTAATTTTATTAGTCATAAATGGTACAATAAACTGTAATGATCATTCACACAAACTATGAACAATAATAATCTGGCGTGATTACGATTGACACGAAAAATGCTTCAAAATGATCGGACAATTCGCAGCCGATCAATGAAAATACCCTTTGCTTTGCACTCGTAAGCATCTTGCCCCCTATATGTATAATATGCGCCGTACTCTGCGCCCTGCGTGCGTGTGTGGTGTGTGTGTGTGTGTGTGTGTGTGTGTGTGTGTGTGTGTGTGTGTGTGTGTGTGTATATATATATATATATATATATATATATATATATATAGCATTTATTTTTGTTTCACCGAGGCGATCGTTTTATCACACGCAGGTACACGTACGTACTTACGTGTCTACTACGGACATCAAAAAAGATTATTTCTGATGGAAAAAGTATACACTAGAATGTATAAAATCAATAATGACAAAGATAGAGAGAACTGTCGTAGTTCATAAATGTTTTCTTCCTTTATCGGAATAAAAACGCGGACGTCAGATTGGTGAACATGTATATTTTCTGTATAATAAGAAAATAAATAAAATAAATAAAAATTGAACTAGTCAAGCATTTTTTCACGTCTCAGAAAATACATTCAAACGATTATTCACACACAAACTATTTAAGACTTTTAAGCTATTATTCTCAATAGCTCATAGTGTACACAGATAACAACCAACTATACAAAATCAGCAAATCTCTTTTCTATATATATTTATCAAATGCCTCAACTAATTTTGTGTTATTACGACAACAAGAAAATACTTCATAGCGATTACGACAACCCCAGCCCCTTCATACATGATACCATAGCACCACGAAAAAAAAAGAAGAAACTCGCCCCCGCAAAAACCCGCCACATTCCGGATTCGCGTGCTTCAACCCACCGGGCACCACCACGCAAGCGTATATAGGAAACAGACCGCGGCGGCAATTCTCGGGCTCACTCACCCCTACCGCGTGCGCGGAGCGCGTGTATATGTAGGGCATTCACTTTCGTTTTATTAAAGTGGTCGTGAGCCCGCGTATACACACGCATATATTATACCTGTTGTGTGCACGCGAGGGCAGCGCGCAGCTTTGTGTGTCCACATATATACAGGGGGGAGGCAATGCGCAGCCGCGGGCGGACCACTGGCCACAGGACTACATGCGCACGCGGCGCTCTATACTCGCGGCTCCTTCGCCGCCGCAAAACGAAAATCGACTCGAAGAGAAAGAGAGGAAGAGAAAGGAACTGTTCATTAGGACGCGCGCGTTCTTTACCTGCTCTCTGGAACGTGGAGAAGGTTCCCTTTTTTTCGTCGTTGTTGGAGCGTGTGTTAAGTTGGGATGGACCGGTAGAGGGTGAAAAAGAGATTTGGTGAAGAACATAAGGCGAGGAAAAGTGTTGGAGATCGCTGGATATGCGGGGAAGCGATTGAAGCTGCGAACTGGAGTTCAGCGAGCACTTCAAGATTCCGAAAGTCAAGCCGAAGAACTCCGTCCACGTGAGAGGTGAGTGTGAAAGTATTTGAACTTTTATCGAATGATTGAATCATACAGTTATTGGATTGATTTTTTTCTCTATAATCGGCATTCGAGAGCTCTCGATTTACTAATATTTATATCAGAGCTCAGCTGCTCATTTTAGACACCAAAAACTTTACTTGCAACCCAATTTGAAGCTGAATACGGCATCCGACCATAAGACAATCGAAGGAATCGGAATTCCACTCGTCGAAAACAATTCAATTAGCAACCTTTTAAAAAATCAACCAAATTTCATTACACCTCACCTTCAACCGATTACGAACCTTCGCGCGCTCTCGCAACCGTAAAAAAGCGCGCACCACCGAACCTACCTGCCAATTAACCCTTGCGCGAAACCTTCCCCCACCCACCTCCTGTTGCACCTGTGCAACAGATATCCACTCATCCCGCCCCACCAACCTATCCGCGAAACTTTGTTTTCCCCCCGCACGCGCCTCTTAACAAGACTCTATCTCTCTCTCTCTCTCTCTCTCTCTCCCGCCTTACACCGCACTCTTCGACTCTACACACCATCACCCCATTGCAGCCGCGCTCAATCTTTAATGCCCGCGCACGTATTAATAGCCATCTCGTTAGATCGCGCAAGGCCGCGAAACTGGGCCTACATACAGCCGTAGATCTCGTTCAATATTCATCGAGCCGCCGCGTGCGCGAATCAATGCGCGCGGACGCTCCCGATCATAGGGCGTCGCGGAAGCTTTTGCTTATATAGAAAGCGCTTATAATAGTGAACTTTTCTCTGGTCAGTCGGTCGCGATGTCGCGATGACGCTTGACCTGCGGTCTCCTCCGTGCAGTCACATGTCACGAAGAAAGAGAAATATGGGAAGGATTCATCACCCGCGCGGTTCTCCCGATTCCTTCGGTTTTCTTTAAGGATAAGAGATAAATATATAGTAATCGAGCGAGATGCCGACCTGTTTATGTGTGAGAAACGCGTGCAGATGCCCGGCGGTGCGACAGAATTTCATCATTACAGGGATGGAGAAGCGCGCCGGCGAGTCGTCCGTGGGGGACGAGAGCCAGGCGGAGCTCGAGGACCGCGACCCGCACAACCTGAACCGCCACCTGCAGGTACTTACCTATGCACTTTGTGAATTATTATACATTTCGTGATACGTATTGGGGGGTATTGAAGGAGCGGTCGATATACGTGCACGCTCGCGTTAATCTCCTCGGAGGCTATCTTGGCTCTGGTGAATTCTTTACGATGCAATTACCCGCGGGAGTGGGCGCGGGCTATGACAAACAGAGATATATCGAACTGGACGTTGACGATGTGTACCGAGGAGGATTGCGTGGTACCGTTGAATAGTATAATTGATTTTTCTTTTTTTTTTTGGTGGAGATAGAGGAATGTAGTTTGTAGATTATTGTTGTTTTTTTTTTTGTTGGAGAGTGATCATGGTGAAGATTAAATTCTTGTTGTGTTTCTTTTAGCACGTACGCATTCTGCGAAGGCGCTCGAAATTTATTATCGAGGTGATCGTCGCAACGAAGCAATCGATTATTGTTTTGTCCTGATGAAAAGATATATGACTGTCCGATAAAGTAATATAGTCTTGTGGTATCACTTTTATATTGCACGAAATATTTTAATTGGTTAATACCAATTTAATGTAATTATTGGTGTCTCTCACTTTTTGCAACTTTTTAAAAATTGCTTTCAATAAAGTATATATAGTTTAGATTACGGTAAATAATTTATTAGTCGGTAGAATATTATTCATCAGTTCAAAAAAAAGCTAATAGATTAATTACAAATTAAAAGAAGTTCTATTTACAAAAATGTTACAACTTGTTCGTACGTTGCTACTAGAGCTGAGTATGTTATTAAGCTTCAATTACGTTAGTCAAATTACCTGTCTATAAGAAAAGCCTTGAGTCTAATCTATTTCAATGGGGGAGCACAGAGGAACCTACATTTTAGAGACGTTTCGGTTAAACATCTACTTCAATTCATGAAAAGATCAAAAGAGGAAATACAATTATAATGTTACACTTTATGATTATAATAAAATTATAAGAATGTTTTCGCGTAAAATACATGACAATCAAAAAGATTGTATGTTATAGGCAAAGATCAAAGATTAACTCGAAGTTTAAGGAAAATAAATTTTTAAAAACTCTTTACAGATCACAAGTACACATTTTCCAAACACCTTCGACTGCCATTTAAAAATCGATAAGCATTCGAGAATTTAGAGACATTCGAAGGATTCCGCGGTAAAAAATTCACGCGGCACGCAACGCGCGTGCAACGGCCGATCTTTAGAATCAAAATGTCCCCGTAAAAAATTCAGCGTTTCTCCCCTCAAAGTGATACGCGCCTGAGAAATCCTCATAAATATTAGAGTCGAGGGGAGCGCGCGCATATCACTTTTCTCGCGTTTCTCTGGAAAAATAAGTACACGCGGTTGCAGGATTTATGGAAGGATACAAGTTTTGTTCCTTTTTTACGTTTGCTTGGTGCGATTAAAAATCTGAAAAAGTTGATAA